>CM045919.1:108133-1350092 GCA_025169955.1 Salix arbutifolia | reverse complement strand
TAAGACTATAATATATTAAATTAATTCGAGTTAATAATTTAAGACTTGAATCATATAATAGATGAAACTAGACTAGATTTAGTGTCTATTTGGCATTGCGTTTCAAAAGTATTTTTGAAAAAAAATTATTTTTATTTTTCGCTTTAAATTGTTTTTTGTGTATTTTTAAATCACTTTGATGTGCTGATATCAAAAATATTTTTTTTAAATAATTATTTTAATATATTTTTCAACAAAAAAATATTTTAAAAAACAACTTCAACCAAACTTTTAAATAGGCTTTAATAACTTTAGTGGAAAGGATCACTAACTTGGTTTGTAAGGGTATCTATAACCACTCCATTGCTTAAATATTTGGGTGCTTTTATTTTTTACTTTAAGTTAAAAGTTTTTGATATTTTTAAATCCTGTGCTGATATCAAAAATAATTTTTTAAAACTAAAAAAAATATTATTTTAATATATTTCCGAACAAAAAACAATTTCAAAAACAACGTTAACCATATTCGTAAAAAAAAACATATATCAACTGATTATTCTTGCTAATAATCACTAATTTTCTGGTGTATGTGAATATGTTATTGCAAGAACATATTCATGAGTGAACACGACATCCATCTTTATTGACATTTTCGAGGGATCATAGGTGAGATCTTCATGTCCATATTCCACAGTCTCCTTATCGTCCTTGTCTTCGAGAAAAGCAAGTGTTATTTTACTTTAGAAATCGACCGTCTCTTAGAAATAAATTACACCTCAGCATTAAAAAATAAAAGGTAGTTTGAAACGTGGTTCCCATTTTCCCTCGCAAAAGGTATCTTGACTACTTACATTACAAGTTACAAGAAATTTGAAACAAACAAACAAACATGTATATATATATATGAAACTTACGTATAAGTCGATACTATCTTGTGCTTAATTTTTATTAAATAGAATGAAAATAATGAAATTCAAACTCGTAATCGCTCGGTTAACAAGATTCTAATATCATATCAAAAAACCACCTCATCTAAAAACTTCAATTATCAAACGAGACTCCAAAATATGTTGTATATTATTCTCCAACAATATACACAAACTCCTATACAATTATTTTTTATATCAGCACATCAAAATAATCTAAAACCATTAATTTTTTAAATTATTTCAAAAAAGATTTACAAGCACACTTCCAAACACCGTTAAATCAACAAAACATTATCTTCGACATAACAGTTAAGGAAGTGGGATTAATATACATCGTCAGCACCACGTATGTGTGTTGATCTAATGGCTTACAACATCATGAAAAAAACCAGTAATATGGAAGCAAGTGGTAGGGACATTGACTTGGAGCTACAGGAGAAGTACTTGCCGTAGTTGACTTGAGAAATAAATCGAAGTCTTTCACGTAAATGAAGTGCCGATTCAATCTTATTCAGACACCAGACTTTGAGCAGCAGATAAAGTGATTGGCCCCCATGATTCTTTTCACAACAATATTGTGGAAAACCTTTTCCGCTGTCCTTGCCTGCACTGATTTGCTGGCAAAAAACAATTCCATCTAGAAGAGTTTGTGAAACGTGAACACGGAGGAAAATCAAAATCAGCGGTATATATTACTCTATCTCATTTAATTTTTTAGATAAGATAATTTTTTAATATAATTTTAGAGTTTTATTGATTTATCGGTCACGGATTTGAATTTCATTATCTTTATTCTATTTTATGAGAAAAACCAAATATAAAATAATGAGAGCATGTACAAGTTTCAAACTCAAAATATTTTTATTTAAAAAGAGATATTAAAAAGTAATGTAAATTATATTATATAACCTCACCTAATAATTTAAATTTTTTAATAAGATGGTTTCTTATTTCACGTTCAAGGAAAAGCTGAGAGGTTTAGTTAGATTACTCGCATTACGATGGGATATGAGAAGTGAGTGATAGCATGTGCAAGTAAAAACCAAGTTCAAGTTGAGAGGTCATGAATTCGAATCTCATCGTTCTTATTTTATTTAATGAAAAACTAAATATAAAATAATGAGAATATGAACAAGTTTCAAGATAAAAAAAAATTTACTTAAAAGGACTCGACTAATAACTTGAATTACTTTAATTTTGATCCGTTGTTTCACGTTGGAGGAAAAGTTGAGAGGTATAGCTAGCTAGATTACACGCATGACGATGGGATATGAGGTGGAGGGAGTGAGGCAACACGCAGACGTCATCATGAAGAACACAAAGGACTTGCGATACGTGATTGCCGAAGTCTTGACCTGCAAATTCTACGCAGCAAGGTGTCATTCACTTAAGATATATGGAAGAAAATTCCTACTCTTTGATTGAAAAGTTGAGTTAAGGTTTTTCCACAAGCAATAGAAATCTATCGGGGTGTAGATATCTTCGCCAGAAAATCAATGTATAATACATGACAAAAGATGTCTTTGATTTTTATATTTTCAACTAAATTAGTATTTACGTACACAAACTTCAAAAACCAAATCCTTATTTCCTGATTTTGAGAATATAACTGAAGTTATTTTTTAAAATAATTTTCATTAAAAAATACATCAAAATGATTTATTTTTTAAAATTATTTTCGACATCAGTACATGACAATGACTTAAAACCACCAAAAAAATCTAATTTAAAATATAAAAATCTATTTTCTTCAAAAACGCTTTTGAAACGCAATATCAAACACCCCACATCTCAAGCTAGTAAAGAATAACTGAAATCTACTTACTAGGTTGTAATTCCACTTTAATTTCTATTAGTCATCAGTTCGAGTCTCACAAATCTCAGGGTTATTTGAGACTTACATGGTTGTTAACTTCATTGCCTATAAAATTAGTTGAATTACACGCAAACTGGCTTAAACACCATAAAATCCTAACACATACTCCACGAGCCAAAGATCCAAAGGCTTTATTTGTTTTTCTGTTTTTAATTTGTTTTTTTTTACTTTTAATCTTTCATATTTAATTTATTATAATTTACCGATATAAATTCTATAGTCTTATCACAATTTTACATCTTAAATCATAAGTTTCATATGTTAACTATTGTTCACGTAAGTTAATCTAAACCACCATCATCTGAATTAATCCAATATATTACCATTTAAATAGTTTACAAATGAAAGATATTAAAAAAATAATATTAAAAATTTGAAAATATGAAAATATAATATCTTGTAAGTTTTTTTTTCCTATTTACTATTTAATAAATGATCTAATAACATTTTGCAAAATTGATTAATAACAAAATAAATAAATAAAATACAAAAAATCTAATGCACAAAATATATGGTTACGAGGGGAAAACTTTTAAAGAATTCTTCAAAAAACAATTCCAGAAAACCCATGATAAATAATTTTTTATTTGTTTAGAAGAATACAAAAGGAGCATCTTTGACCATAATCCTATTATGTCTATTTTGATATAATCAACCATGTTTATTGTCATCCTAACTAGAACATCCAGTTGTTAATAATTCATAGAGAAACTCTCTTTAGAAGTTTATAGGCTTTCCAACTTTTCAAGAACTAATTATTTTAGAATATTTTCCTCATATGTCAAGAATATGTGCTGTGAAACTCTATGTAATCTCCTTAACTAGTTGACACACTTACTTTAATATAATTAATGCTTTTATATTCTGAAGTCCACCCCTTGAAGCCCTATCATTTTCTTAGAATGAACCTTCCTTGTATAAATATCTTATGTGAAAAGAATAATCTTTAAATTTTTTAGTATATTACATTGATAAAAAGTTTGCTAATGTGTTTTCCAAAAAACAATTATAAAGTTATCTTTGGATAATTTTATTTTCATCTGAACTCAACTCTTCTATTAACTAAACTTAATCAGATAATTACAAAGAATATCTTGTTAAACTTACTTCTTAAACATATTATCTTTTTTCCAATCATAAAAGGATCTTTACTAATCTAAGCCAACAAAACAACAAATCTGTTTACTTTCTTTTTATTTTTATTTTTGACAAATCTGTAAATTTGGCATGACCAAGGCATTAATGCCAACTATCAAGATCATCTAGTTTTTCCTTGTAACATCTCAAGGTAGACAATGTGGAAATTCCATAATAATTTTTTATAGTTCTAATACCTTTTATGATCCAATTGCCTTGATGTTGCATTTATCCTTAAAAAACTATACACTATGATTCCATCATAAAACTATATTATGCTTAGTATCTTATCTTTAAGACAATTCACAAACAAAATATTATGAAAAGTAGGTAAACCAAGAATTTCAACATTTTCCTTACCTTAATAGTAGTTACGCTTCCATCTCCAAATATCATTGAACAATTATTTAAAGATTCAACTTTTTTAAATTAACCCTTATCTATTGACATATATCTAGAACAATCACTATGTAAATACAATAAATTGTTATTCATACTTTTTAATGATGTATATACTATCAGATGTATATATTTTTTTTAATTACCCATTAGTTTTTTTTTTTGTTAGAACTTTTAATCTGATTAGATTTCTCCCAACTTACTTATCAATTGTCAATTTTTATAATACATAATTGTTTTAAGACCAAGTCAACTTTATACTTAAGATTTTAGTTTTTACTTGCAAATCTATTTCCTATATCAAAACATTTTTTTACATGTCTTTTAATTCCACAATGTTGATAGAAATGAATAAACTTATCTTTCCACTTAGCTTTTTGGATGTTGTTTGCTTCGTCTTTGGACATGAAAGGTTCATTAACTTACAGTTGTCAAGGGTAAACACATATTGTTGATGGAGTTTTCATTTGTCATAAGTCTTAATCTTGTATGATAAATACTTACCTCACAATTCTTATGACTGTTTATAAATAGTTAGCACATTCTCAAGTGCTTTGACTCTCTTAAGAGATCTAGTTGTCTCTACTTCTAACAACTTCTATCATATTGTTATTATCATTCTCCATATCTATCAATTTATTAAACAATTTCTTGTTTAACTTCTTTACTTTCACAATTTCTTAACACAAATCATCGCAAGCTTCTTGCAAGTTTAGTTTATAATTAGTAATAATAAAAGTAAAATTTGAATTACTATAATTAGTGTCAATGTGATCTTTGTTAGAACCATATCATATCTTAATCGTTTGCTTAATGTTAGTAGATTTATTAACAAGGTTAGAAAGACAAATATACAAAATCTCTACTAATAGATTTGATATTCAAGTTTTGAAGTTAGCAAAGAAGAAAACTCAACTCAATATTCAATAAGAAAAAAAAGAGTTTATTTTTTTTTGAAAGAAAAAAGCGTAATAGTATATGAAAAAAATAATAATTATAACTTTAGCCTGTTATAAGAAATGGCTATTTTTTTAATGAAAGAGGAGAAATATATTAAGTAGTTGTTTAAATTATCAACAACATGGCTTAATGTAGAAATAACAAAAAAAAAGGGTGAGATTAGTCATAAAACTTGCTAATTGATCAACGTGTATGCTAATTTTTTTTACCTAAAATTTATGTTTAAAAGGACCAAAGGTAGAGTAATAGCACGATATTCTTAGGGTCAACTACGTATATATGATTCTGGGGAACTGTCAAACCCAACATCTTGACTAGCCCAAATAGATATATAACTAATGATCTTTCTAGACCGTGTATTAGGTCATAAGACCTTGCTTGTTTTTTTCTCATGACCCTTAATATAAAATATTAAGGTTAAGGATATTCATATCTCTACACCTCTAAATGTATAAAAGTCTTCAAAACAACTTCTTATTTATCCCTCATTAATATTATATTATGAATATTTATATCTCATTAATGAATGTATTAAAGATATTTTCCCCTGTTAATGTTATCAGGGTAAAATGACACTTTAACTATTACCCTCCACAAAATAAAAATCATGGGCTATAAAGACCAGATGAATCCTTCAAAAAAAAAAGTTTCAAATTCTCTTCATTTTAGCATATATATTTTTCTAAAACATCAGTTTTTCTCTCATAAAAGAGACTTACTTAAGTATCAAAAAGTCTCTAAATTTATCGAATAAGATTTTTTTATAAGTACTAACCACTAGTCATGTTGGCTCACCACATATTAGGCACCAACTATCCATCACCCTAGTTCGGGAGAATAAACGAGATCGCTAGAATTAAGAGAGTAACCGACTATCCAATATATAAACTTTGCTTCCAAGCTATTAGGATTATTTTGGACCTCATCACTTACATAACAAAGATCCTCAAACAAAATCAAATATTAAAAATCTTGTAATAAAACATCTACAACTATACAATTAAAATATCTTAATTAAAAACTCTTTATTTTGCCAAATAAAATGCTAGAGAAGATTAGCACAGCATTACGGAAGGATGACATGAACAAACCGAGAAACGGTCCAAGAAAGGGCTAATTATTGAGATTTTGATATGCTTAAGGAAGTTCTGTTAATGTTTCTTGAATATAAATAAAAATTAATTAATTAATTAATTAACTCAAAGGAGAGTTTCATTCAACATGTACAAAAGGCAGGAAGCAAATACTATTTAATTGTTGATGGCCGACTGTACATAAAGTCATATCCTAATATTCTAATGGCGCCTCTTCTCGATTCCTCCATCCCTTGACCTTGACCGATTGACCTTATCTGTCAGTAAATTATAGCCAATGAGTGATTGACAAGTGGAACAAAAAATCTGAAGGTTATCTGAAGGATATAAAAAAAATTAAAAAATAGAGACATAGTGGATTTGTGTGCTGTCAGTTTCCCACTAGACCCACCCCTCAATTATCTATACAGCTAAAGGAGGACGTGCTTTCACTGTGCAAATTACACTGTTCATCCACTCTGCTTTCACTGTGGATTTGAACAGTAATTCTTTTTTTTTTTTTTTCTTTTTTTTTTTTTTTTTTTTTTTTTTTTACGTTTGTTTAATTTTTTTAAAAAAAAATTACGTTTGTGTATTTTCTTAAAAAAAAATGATTTCTTTTAAAAAAAAAAAATTGTTTTTTTTTTAAACATTTTTTTACCTTTTTAAAAAAAAAATTGTTTTTTTTTAAAACGTTTTTTTACCTTTTTTTAAAAAAAAAATTTTTAAAACGTTTTTTTTCTTTTTTTTAAAAAAAAAAAATTTTTTTTTAAACGTTTTTTTACCTTTTTTTTAAAAAAAAAATTAATTCTTTTTTTGTTAAAAAAAAAACTGATTTTTTTTTTTAAAAACGTTTTGTACCTTTTTTTTTTTACGTTTTTTTACCTTCTTAAATGTTTTTTTCTTCTTAAACGTTTTTTCCTTTCTAAATATTTTTTTCTAACCGTAGTGTCCATGGCAGCTTATGCGTACCATGATTAATTTCTCGGTCCACTTTTTATTAACATTTTTTATTGTTTCTTTTCCTCCACTTATACAATTTTTTTTAATTTATTTTTTGATAACCGGGTTGTCTGTGTTGGCTTACGCACATCACTTTTTATTCCCCAAAATTAACGGTGATTTTCATTTTTTATTACTGTTTGAAAATGTGCTTTCCCCTGACTTCTTTTTTTTGTTTGTTTTTTTCTTAATTATTTTTTTGTTAATATTGTTAGGTGTTGAAATTTCTAATTATTATAGATAAGACATTCAAAATAATGATTATGATTATTTTTAAGTTTTATTTTATTTGGAATATGTCAGACTAATTATATATTTTAATAAATTACACTGTTCATCCACTCTGCTTTCACTGTGGATTTGAACAGTGATTCCTTTTTTTTTTTTTTTAGAAACTGATTTTTTTAAAAACGTTTTTTTAGTTTTTTTTTTTAGTTTGTTTATTTTTTTAAAAAAAAATGATTTCTTTTTAAAAAAAAAATTGTTTTTTTTTTAATGTTTTTTTACCTTTTTTAAAAAAAAAATTTAAAACGTTTTTTTACTTTTTTTAAAAAAAAAAATTCTTTTTTTTTTTAAAAAAAAAATGATTTTTTTTTAAACGTTTTTTTACCCTTTTTTTTTAAAAAAAATGATTTCTTTTTTTGTTAAAAAAAAAAAACTGATTTTTTTTTTTAAAACGTTTTTTACCTTTTTTTTTTACGTTTTTTTACCTTCTTAAATGTTTTTTTCTTCTTAAACGTTTTTTCCTTTCTAAATATTTTTTTCTAACCGTAGTGTCCGGGGCAGCTTATGCGTACCATGATTAATTTCTCGGTCCACTTTTTATTAACATTTTTTATTGTTTCTTTTCCTCCACTTATACAATGTTTTTTTAGTTTATTTTTTGATAACCGGGTTGTCTGTGTTGGCTTACGTACATCACTTTTTATTCCCCAAAATTAACGGTGATTTTCATTTTTTATTACTGTTTGAAAATGCGCTTTCCCCTGACTTCTTTTTTTTGTTTGTTTTTTTCTTAATTATTTTTTTGTTAATATTGTTAGGTGTTGAAATTTCTAATTATTATAGATAAGACATTCAAAATAATGATTATGATTATTTTTAAGTTTTATTTTATTTGGAATATGTCAGACTAATTATATATTTTAATATTTATTTAATAATATATATATATATATATATTTTTACGAAATGATTTTGATTATTATTATATTATATTATATTATTATTATATTATATTTTATTACTAAATGATTTTGATTATTATTATATTATAGTATATTATATTATATTATTATATTATATTTTAAAAGCTTAAAGATATTGGAAATTAAACAGTCATATTATATTATTATTATCTAAAAGCTAAAAAAGGTCACGGTTTTTGAACAGTGTTTTGGCACTGTTCATCTAGACTCAATCACTGACGACAGGAACAGTCAGGTTACTTTATAATATTATTATTAGTTGTAGACTACACCTGTATAAAAAAGTTGATTGGCGTGGTGGTTAGAGAGCGCCCAAGCGAGTCATGTCGCGAGAGTTTGAATCTCTGTAACAATGAATTTTTGAAATAATTAAAAAATAAATTGATATTATTATTATTTCTATCCGACAACTATCCAAAGAAGTCGCTTGGGCGAGTGGTAAGACCGTGCCCCGCGTTTGAATTTCCCCACCCAATTTCTCTCTCCTGCCTGCGCAATATGACGCCAGCTAAGCTGTTTTTTGTCAAAGTTCATTTCAGTCCCTGAACATTTTAATTTGTTTTTCTTGCCCTTATTTTTATTAAATGGGTTTTGATTTGTTTCAATTTCGTCCTTCAATTGAAATTGATTACGTTTTGAAGTTCCAGTTCGGTCCTCATTCTTTTAATTTTGCGGGGTGGGCTGAAATTCTAAATATTTTTGGTATCAAAGTTTTGATTGATTTCAATTTCATCCTTCCATGCAAATTTATTATAAATCCTTAATATTTTAGGTACCAAAAGTTTGATTTTTTTCAATTATATCCTTCTATGCAAGTTAATTATGAATTTCAGTTTAATTTCAGTCCCAGTTCTTTTAATTTCCGGTTTTGTTTTGAATTATTTGATTTCAATGTTTGGGTTTACTTCAATTCTGTTTTTTTAAATTAAATATATTATTGCAAGTATATCAAATTAATTATATATTTGTATAATTATGTCAAATTAAAGTATGTAAAACTAATATTATGTTCAAATATTTATTGAATATTATCGCCTTAAAATATATATAGGGAGAGGGAAAAATGACCTAGGATTTTTTTAATGACAGAAATTCATATCAGTATTCTTAAATAAATTTAATATAATAATATAATAAATAAATCTTTTAAAAAAATTATATTAGCTTCAAGAGTAATTTTTGTGCTCTTTTGTTTAAGTTTATTTCTTGAAATAATTTTTCAGTGTTTTGACTTTTTAATTATATATTTGTGTATTTATATCAAATTAAAATATGTTAAACCAATTATATGTTCTAATATTTATTGAATATCATCACCTAAGAATATATAGAGAGAGAGAACAAAATAGCCTAAGATTATCCTTTAAATTAAATATATTATTGAAATTATGTCAAATTAATTATATTTTGTATATTTATGTCAAATTAAAATATGTAAAACTAATTATATGTTTGAATATTTATTGAATATTATCGCCTAAAAATATATTGACAGAGAAGAAAAATGACCTAGGATTTTTCGAAGGGCACAAATTCATATCATGTTTTCTTAAATATATTTAATATAATAATATGATTAATAAATCTTATATAAAAAAAAATTTGGCTTCAAAAATTAATTTTGTGCTCTTTTATTTAAGTTTATTTCTTTACAAGGATTTCCAATTTTTTCATTTTTAATATTTTAAACATAATATTACTGCAAAAAAAAACTCAAAAAAAAAAATGTTGACAAATTTACCTGCATTATCTACAAGTCAAATTAAAAAATATACAAGTCACTTCCCGTTTCCATTAGACTGTTCTTTTTAGACGGCAAATAAATAATTATAACACAAAAAAAAATTAAGTTTATGTTTGAAAAACAAATTATAATATTTTTATTTCTAATATGTCTGATATTTATTGAATATTATCGCCTAAAAATATATTAAGAGAGAGGGAAAATAACTTTGGATTTTTTTAAGGACAAAAATTCATATCAGTATTCTTAAATATAATTACACTAACTAAATATTGAAATAATATAATACAATACATATACAAGCAATTAATTTTCTACATAGAGAAAAAAAACCCGTCGCATCGCCAATTATTTAGTTAATTATAGATAATAAGAGTTAATATTTTTTCTCAGGTTGCTGGAGTTCGAGTCCCCCTGCCACCGAAAATGATTTTTGAGTAAAGAACAATGTTTTCTATTGTTCATAAGTATTTCACATGTTTTTTTTCAATCATTTCTTCGATAACTGGGGTGTCCGAGTCAGCTTATGCGCATCACAATAAATCTCTGAAATTAATTTTTTTTAACAATTTTCACTGTTTATTAATATTTGAAAAAGTTTTTTCCTCTTCTTTTTTTCAGGCTTCTTTTTTTTTTATATATACTCGCGGTGTCCGGGTCAGTTTACACGCACCACAATTTTTTCCTCACATATATATATTTTTTAGAACCGGGGTAGGTTACACGTGTCACGGATAATCCTTTGACATTGTTTTTTTATTTTTTTTCAACTTATTAATATTTTTTATAACTAGAATGTCCAAGCTAGCTTACGTGCACCATGCCTATTATTTTGTACATAGCCAAAGGAGATGACTATTTCAAACAGTGATAAACAGTGATTTTCGTTTTTCATTACTATTTAAAAAAAATGATTGAACTATGATTCTGGTGAGATATGACATGAGTGTTTGGTGATGCGTTTGAAAATCGCTTTTGAAGAAATTTTAATTTTTTCCAATTTTAAATTAAAAAAAATATTTCTACATGATTTTGATGTGCTAATGTCAAAAATAATTTTCTAAGAATTAAAAAAAAAGTTAAAAATCAATTATTTTTCTACATATAAAAAAGCCCAGCGCAACGCGCGGGCAAATCAACTCGTTCTCTCCTAGAAGAAGTACAATGGCCTTTGGTACGGGGCAATATTTTAAAATTTAATATTTTTAATTTATTTATTTTTTGCAATATGTCCATTTGTTAAAAATTAAAAAACACATCAAGATTATAATTATTTCTCGTAAAAAGTCAAAACCATAATTTATAATAATAATCTATTTTGTATTTGTGATGATTTAATTTGTATGATATTAATTTTATCTTATTTAAATTTAAATTTACCATGAAAAAATATATTGTTCACTTAAAAAAAATATATTAGATTTATAATAAGAATTCAATTTATAGCACTGATTAAATTAAATATGAAAATATAATTTAATCTCTTGTAATGTTTTAAAAGTACTTGTATATAAAAGGAAATATTGCATTATTCTTGTCTTTTTAAAAAAAATAGTGGAAAATTGTAAATAAATATTATAAAGAATTTCTAAGACACGTTTTCTAAAATTTAATGTGTATTTGACTTCTTATTTATTTTATTTTATTTTTACAAAGATGTTAATGACATGAGAGTATCAAAACAATTATTTCATTCCGAAAGCATTTCTTACTTATTTATTTTTATTTTTTAAAATTATTTTTGATATCAACATTTCAAAATAATTTAAAAAAACAATAAAAAATAAATAAAAATTTTATTTTATTCCAAAAATATTTCTGAAACGCATTCTCAAACAAGTTTTCTTAGCCAGTCACTTTATATGTTTTTAAAGGCACATAAAAGTTACAATAACTATTTAGTTAACTAATTTCTAAAGTCAATGTTAATTAAATAATTATTTTAATTTCCAGCCCTCCAAGAATCGTCAAATTAATTAACTCTCTTGCCGCACTTCACCCTGACAATAAATTAATTTTCAGGTAGACTTGAACACAATCCGGGTGTTTCCGAGGAACTGTTCGGAATTAAATTGGTGTTTGACTCAGCGAGCTCAGAAAAGGTCTTGGAAACAATTGGAAGGGAATTAAAACGTACGGCTCATTAATTCACGTTGTATCGAGAAACCTACTTCTATGTTTGACCCAAAAAACTTCGGACTTGTTTGACTTTCCGGTTTAAAAGAGCTGAAAACTTCATTATTTTAAATTTAAAAAATTGGGATTCTTAAATCATTTTTATATATTTATATCAAAAATGACTTTTTAAAAATAAAATAAATATTATTTTAATATATTTTTAAATAAAAAATATTTTATAAAATAACATTAATTACACTCTCAAACATGCACGAGTTCAAGGTTGCGGATAATACATTGAATATGATTCGAATCAATGATGTTTATTTTTTTATATATATATATATATAAACTCACAAATAGGTTGCGGAATATACTTTTTTATGTTATTTTATTCACGAATTAGGCTTTTCTTGTGCTTGGAACCGGCTATATATACCAAAATTTGAATATAAGTTGAACATTTCAATTGCCCTAAGCATTTAACATTCATTTATATAAAAACGTCTATATTAATTATATTAATTTATTTTAAGTTGTCAATCCTTGACCACATTAAGAACTAGCTGGCCTTTAGGTCGCAGAGACATGGTCACCATTTTAGTATCTAACTAGGGATTTATTAAACAGGGATCGGATGTGTTAGAAGAACTATCATTGGGGTTTTATTCCTTATTGTATTATGACCTGATTGGGTCTATTGTTACTCGTTCAATTTAGAAGGGCTTATTACCCCAATTATTACCAATATATATATATATATAAATATAATAAACAAGATGAGACTTTTTTATTATTTAATTATTTTCATATACAGTCGGCCATCAAAAATTAATTAATATATGCTCCCTTATTTGCCCCGTTGATTTTATATTCAAGCAACTTCAGCAGAACTTCCTTCAAAATATATCTCAGTCAGCCCTTTCTTGGATCATCCTTGCGCAGAGCTGACCTAATCTTCTTTGTATTGTTGTATTTGGCCAGGCAGTAACATTTTATACAAGCTGTTTTTTTTATTATATTTTTTTAATATTATTTTTATTTATTTCTGTTTTCATTTCTTAGTGAAGTCGTGTTTTTAATGGCTATAATAGCTACTTAATATATTTTTCTTATTAGAAAAAGAAAAAAAAAACAAATATTTAGCTAGTCGAATAATTTTTATGTTTTGCATCAGACCCATATATAATTGCATCTCAAATTTAAATTTTATAAAATTTTAAATAAATTATTTTTTATTTATTTATGAAGATCAGCTTTTTTATTAATTTTACAAACAAAAATTATTCCTACAATAATTTTAATCAAACATGTATTTTTTAAGTTATATTTTTTTCAAAACCATAATCATTAAAAGCCACCACAAAACCATAAAAAAAAAACCCTACAAAAATTAGTTTACAAAAAATAGTTGAGCTAAATAGGTGTATCATAGTTTTGTGCCGGTTTGAGAATGTGACTGAGTTTTTTTTTTTTTTTGTTTAGTTGTTTTTTATATTAATATATAAAAATGATTTAAAAATTTTAAAAAAATTAATATAAAAAATATAAATATTTTTTTTATTCTTTTTAAAAAATAATTTTGAAACACAATTCCAAACCGACTTTTAAGGATGTTTGAGAGTGATTTTAGAAAGAAATTTTGAAAAAAAATTGAATATTTAAAAAATATAACCACAATCACACTATGAAGCTGTTTGGCGCAACGTTTCACCCGCCGTACCGTAACTTTTCAATTTTATTTTTTTTATTTTAAATAAATATATTTTGATATTTTTAGATCATTTTGATGTGCTGATGTCAAAAATAATTTTTAAAAAATAAAAAATATATAATTTAATTATATTTTGACACAAAAATTACTTTGAAAAGCTACTACAACCGTCCTCCCAAAAAACTCTGTAAATAGACTTTTAATCCTTGCAATCCACGGTGCCGAAAAGCAGTCAAAAGCTGCCGTCAGTGACGAAAATAGTAGGTTCTAGCAGTGTCAGACTGGGAATCAAAGCCGATAAATTCAAACAAAAACTCGGTAAACATAAATTGAAAATCGTCTCTCGAATCATTTCAAATCCGCGTCTGCTTACCTCCTCCTTTCCGAGTCAAATGGAAACCAGAACCATCAAGAGAATATTAAAATATTTCTGCACCCTTCTGCTTCTCCTTTTCCCCTTCCATTTCATGCTTGCTATTTTATTTTTAATTTTATTTGCTTGTATTTTAAAATTATATTTATCATTAAAAAAATACAAAATATTTATAGTGTTTTTTTTTATTCAACACCAATAAATCTATTTAAATATGTGATTGAAGTAGTTTTTAAAGTATTTTTTTATTTAAAAATATATTAAAATATTTCAGGGACCAACCGTCACTAAAGTTGTCTGTGTACAGAAAATTCCAACTTGTATTGGCTTGAACAATTAACTACCGGGGCCAGAGTGGTTGACCTAGACATTGCAGAAGAGAATTCAAAATATATATTCAACTTGTGAAGACGAAAATCATGACTTAATCGTGGCTTTCCCTCTTCTTCTTTTTGCATCCTTGTTTGTCACCTGCTACTTCCTGGGAACTTTCCTCACGAACCAATCGATTGATTGACCAGCCATTTTTTTCTATAAATATCGACCATTCATGCGTGTTTCTCTCATTCACTCGACCTAATCCAGGCCACACTCCCTTGCAAGCAAGCTAGCTAGCTAATTATCTACTGCCAAATTTTAATTTCTCCTGGTATATATATATATATAGATAGAGAGAGAGAGAGAGAGAGAGAGAGAGCTTCTTCAAGAAAGTGATTCATGAATAATTCAACAATGGAGTCGTCATGGGTGAACACTTCTCTTGATCTCAACATCAATCCCTTCAAGCATGTCAATGAAAGCCCTCAAGTTCAAGTGAGTTCTTCTTCTTCTTTCATACAGTAATATATTTCAAGGATATCCTTGGATCAGCTCTCTGTTCTTCGATCTTTCCGGGGTTTTCTCTGTCTTAATAATTGTCATATATATGCGCTAAAAGGGTTTATCAATCTTTTTTGAATCAGAAAATCAAAAAACTCGAGAGATACTCTACTAGGGTTGAGCAGAAAGTACAAGTTAAAAACGAGGTCAGTAGTTTCTATCACTTTTTCTTCTGGGTTACTGTCTGATCTCTTATTCTCCAAGCAAGTATACTAATTCAGGAGCTTTTTTCCCGATCATTCACAGGATGGTGTTGGTGTTCTTGTCGAGGAGTTGACTCGGATAAGTGGCGAGAACAAGAAGCTGACAGAAATGCTGAGTGCTGTATGCGAAAACTATATCGTTTTGGAAAAACAATTAGCTGATTTGACGAGCAGAAATTCTGAAAAAGAACTCAGCACACCAATATTATCGAGGAAGAGAAAGGCTGGGAGTGAAGATTATAGCAACGTGATTAGTGGAATTGGTGGGGGAAATACAGAAAGCAGCTCTCTCGATGAAGAGTCAAGTGAAAGGCCGAAGGAGAATTTGAAATCAAAGATTTCAACGGCTTATTTCAGGACTAGTGAATTCGATCCAAGCTTGGTAAGCTCCACAATATCAATCAACATTTTGTTGCTCGGGTTGTTAAGAAAATATCTTACCTAAAAACTTAATATGTTAGATAAATTCTAGAATATGATATTATTGTTTAACATATCCTCCAAGTGAAAACGATTTAAATTTGAAACTTACAAGACTCATATTATCTTGTTTTTGGTTTTTCATCAAATAAAATGAGGGTGATGAGATTCGTAAACGTGACCGCTGAGTCAATAATGTTCTGATACCATGTTAATAAATCATCTCATCTAAAAACTTAAGCTGTTAGATGAGATCCAGAATATGATTTATATTATGATCTAACCGTGGTTAATTAACTTTCTTTCTAATATGAATAAACTTGTTTTTATGTTTAGGTTGTGAAGGATGGATATCAATGGAGAAAATACGGCCAAAAGGTGACCAGAGACAATCCTTCTCCTAGGGCTTACTTTAAGTGTTCATTTTCACCAAGCTGCCCTGTGAAGAAGAAGGTAATTCTACGCCCCACAATTCACATTTGCTTTCTATTTTGATTACTGCTTATAAAATTAGAGGGATTTTTGAGATTTCTTACGAGAGATCTTACTTGATTTCTTCAGGTCCAGAAAAGTGCTGAAAACCCTACAATTTTGGTGGCAACTTATGAAGGAGAGCACAACCACGCCAGCCATTCTCAGCAGGAACCATTACCAGGCTCGATCCACAGCTCTAGTTTTGGTCAAATTTTCAGTACTCCAACACCTATCAGAAGTTCAGATCCTACTGTGATCCTTGATTTGATCAAAAGTGGAACGCACGTAGATACAGCTACAATGGCTGCTCGAGATTTGGAAGTGCCTGGAATTCAGAAAATTTTGGTCCAGCAAATGGCTACTTCTTTGACGAGAGATCCAAATTTCACAGCTGCACTGGCAGCTGCTATCTCTGGGAGATTCAACCAGACCCGGATCGAGAAATGGTGAAATGGATTAAGAACTCAGAATTTTATATATTACTTAGAATTTTTATATATGTGTAAGTTGAGGAGATTGAGTGATCGATATATATATATATATATATATATATATATATATATATATATATATATATATATATATATATATATATATATATATATAAGGAATGGGGGGAAATAAACAAATCGTTGTTTATTTAGTTCTACTTTAGTTTGCAAAATGATTAATTTCTATAATTAGGTCTTCTCAATTACTATGAAACATGAATGATCATTTATATTATATATAACAGAACAAGATAGTAATATAGGCAGTCTTTATGGATGATTTTCTTTGTAAAAGGGACGAACTAATTAATCGCCAGACGATCCAAAAACACACTGACCAGTACTGAAATATACGAATTCATAAAATACAATGGCTTAAAATTGAGTATTAATTCTTGGAAGAAAAAAAAAGAAATAGCAAATATATATATAAGAATAAGAAGAGAAACTATTACATAAGATCAAAGGGTAAACTTAAAAACAACAAAAATTTTATAAAAAAAGATTCAAAAATCATAACATTATCAAATTTAAATTATAAGAACAAGAATTTTTCAATGTGTTTTTTTACACAAAAAAAATATATAAATATAAATAAAAACAATTATGCACACACTCAATTAAAAAAATCATGAACCATTGTGTAAATAAATAAATAAAAAGCATAGTCATTAACTATAAATAAAAAAAAATTGTAAAAAAAAAATATAAATATAAACAAAGATATTTAATATCATAATTTTTAATACTTTATAAAAGTATTTTTCAATGGTGATGGTAATTATGAGAAAATTGTGGTAATGATCTGATAATAAAAAAAACATTGTCATAATGATTGTAGCACATGACAATGGTGGTAGTGGTTGTGAGGCGAAGATAAAAAAAAAAAATAATGGTGGTTGTGACATAGTGATGGTGGTGAGTTGAAAGTGTTGGTGTAGGTAACTGTGGTGACAGGGCAAAAGGCGATGATGATGAGATGGCGGTGGTGATAGTGATAAGATGAAGGTAACAATTGAAATAGAACAAGATATTGCAAGTGGATCACTATTTGTAAGATATCTTATGAAACTTTGAGTTGAAAATATTTTTCAGCAAATAAATTAACTTTGAAGGTTGATTGTAAAATATTTTACATTGACCAATCTTCCTATAAAATATTTTACGGAAAACAAACACGGGAGAATCTAGAAAAACATTTTAAGCAAAATAAATAAACCCTAAATTGATGTTTTTTATATACTTTATAATAGTTTTGATGTGCTAATGTTAAAAATTAAAAGATAATCCAGAATAATAATAATATTTTTATATATTTTCAACTGAAAAACATTACAATACTAAACATACAATAGGAGTGATAACCTAGTTGCTTAAAATCAAAGTGATTAAACTCAATCTGGTTTATGATTTGATTCAAAATTCAAGTTAGATAAGTTAATTCAGGTTAAGCCAAATTAATACAAAATAGTGTCATTTCAAGTTTTTTTAAAATAAAAATCAAACAATATCATTTTAAAAGAATAAACTGAATCAACAAACATGGAAGAACATAATGGGAAAAAATATTAACTACATAAAAATATCTAAAGAAAAAAATAGTAATTAAAGGAATATGGTTGAAATAAAAAATAAAAAATAAAAATTAAATAAAGGGAAACTAATTTTTTTTATAAGAGGATTTAATTGAAAACAAAATAAAAAGAAGAAGAAAAAACTGAAAAAATAACATACTATAAACCTAGATTTAAGGATGAGATTAAAAAGTAATAAAACTTTTATAAAATGGTTAAAGTAAAAAAAATAAGAAATTCAAATAATAAGGACAAATAAAACAAAGAAGTGCTTGAAAAAATAAAATTGAATGACTAAATAAAAAAATTACACTTATTCAAAATGATAAAATACAAAAAAACAAAATAATAAGAAAAAAGTGACAAAAATATTCATTGGGACGGTTTAATCGAAAAGAACAATAACCCTAACAACAACAAAAAGAAACTAAGGACCGAATTGAAAAAATTAAAAAACTTGGATTGAAGGGTGAAATTAAAAAAAAGACTTTTATAAAAAATTCAAGTAAAAAAAACAAAAATCAAAAGAATAAAGATTAAATTGAATAGTATAATATATTGCAAATTGAAATTGAAAAACTAAATTAAAAGGAAGTAAAACTCTTATTAAAAAGTCAAGGACAAAAATAAGAAGTTGAAAATACATTACTAGAAGCTTTAGTTTTGTTGACTTAAAAGAGCATTTTAGCAATTCACTTGTATACTACAATTGAAAAAAACCCAATAATACACCCAGATCAAAGGCTTATAATTTTTTATTCCAGTATCATTTTAGTATTTTTAATGTTTATAAAAAAAGAAAGAAAATGACCATCATACCCTCCTAAACAAAGTTACATGTAGTTTGACAAAGGGAAAAATTAATTATTTTACTATTATAATTAACAATAAAACAACTGTTACCATCCCTTGTGTTTTAATATATTATCTCACCATTTTTTTTAAAAATTGTTTTATAATACCAAAAGTTTTAATTTAACTAGCCAAGTGCTTTAAAAAATCATAAAAAAAAAATTAAAACTGATTTAATGATTGTACAAAGAGACGTGACCTTTGTCCCCATCATGACACCATCCCATACGCGTAAAAGCCGTCTATTATTGACTACAAAACTGTGGGCACACATTATCGTCCCTGTTTACCAAGTCTTCTAGCCTCCTGTCTACTTCATGCCCCTTTGGTTTTAAGATATTTTTTTTAAGAATTTTTTACTCCTTATTTTTTTTAAAAAAAAAACTATTTTTTATATTTAGTTTTAACGTGTTAATATTAATTTAACAAGCATAATTAAAATTCAAGATAAATTAATTTTAAATTATACAATATAAACACAAAGTCAAACAAATATAATCTCAAAATTAGAAGAAAAAATCACAAGTTAATCAAAATAAAGAGGATTTTAAGGCCAGAACGGCACACCCGGAACGGTACCGAGACGTTCCGGCTGAAATTTCCGGAACGGGACGAAATTAAAACCGAGACGAAAACGATTTCATTTCATCTCGATTTTTTTAATGGCACGAAACAGAACGGAATTGACAAGCCTGGGTTTTTTTACCCCTTGGAATAACTTTAGAATCCGTTTGTGTTCCAATGATACATTTTTTAGCATATTTGATAATTAATTTAGTGTGTGTGTATTTGCGCACATGCAATGGGTTTAAGATAATTTTGTAATTAACAAAACTTCATCAGCTCTTCTTGAATGATTAATTTTAAGGCCTGGTTGGGCCTTAGCTTGAGAGGTGGATCCAATCCAATACTCTTACAAACTATGAAACAATTTAGGCCCTATGACATTGCCCCCTCTTCAAAAAAAGAAAAGCTTGAATTAATTTAATACATGACTTGTATCAGATTATAAAACTTTAAAGAAAAAAAATAATAATATAAATTGTACACTAAGTTCAAACCTTGTCCCGTCAACTCGGGATCTCAACCGGGTTGATTTTTTTAAAAAAACTATCAACTCGGTTAAATTTAAGTAAACTAATAAGTCAACTCTCAAACTCAAACTCAATGACATGATCAAACTTAAATAAAATTCAATTATCATTATTTTTTAAAAAAGAATAATGTTGTTTTGTTTATATAAAATAATCGATCAGACAATATTATTTTGGACAAAAAGTATTTCAAGAAGAAGAAGAAAAAATTAAACGAAGTCAACTTATTTCACACATGAGTTGACTCACTCGACCAGTAATTTAAACCTCAGAAAATAGAATCAGATCATGAATGAACCGAGACGGGTTTGTGAACCGGCGAGATGAGCCATTGTTGTGGGTAATGATAAAAACCAAAGACTCGAACAATGGTCAAGAATATGGTGGAGGTAGTGATGGTTTCGTGCATGTATTTGGCTTCTAAATAGTAAGTGCTTGACTTCCAATTAACATTGACTCGAAAAGTATAAAAGGAAGACTGACTTTAAGATAAAACTTGAATTGGCCTTTTCTTTTTTAATTTTTTTCGTCATTATATTTCAAGGCTATTATCCTATCCTTGCTGGCAAGGCCACCAAATTTTGACTACTGATATTCAAATTTGGTGAACATGTTATGGGAAGAAAATAAATAATAATAATAATAATAATAATATAAAATAAATAATAATAATAATAATAATAATAATAATATAAAATAAATAATAATAATAATAATAATAATAATAATAATTTTCATTGATATAGTATAAATACGGTCTTGTCTTTCTAAATTTTTCTTTGAAGAAATTAAAATAAAATGGAGAGCAAATTCATCGTGCACGTAGGCTTGATTTACTATTTATTGCTACAGTGTAATTAAAAAGTTTTAATAACTTTTATCATATAATTAATAGTTCTTCACTAGTTCTTTAACATGCTCTTCACCGCAAGTCGGATAATGTTTTTTTTGCAAGAATAATAAATATGCAAGATTTTTAAATATATATATCATAAATTAAAAAGAATATGCTTGCATTTAATTAAATAAATTAAGAAGTATATGTATCAAGCACAGAATAGTTAATGTGTAGATGTTATTTATAATATTTTTTTTGACATCGAGTAAAAAAATAAAAAGTGAATGATACATGCAATAAAATATAATGAAAATCATATTTGTTAATAAAAACATATGAGATCTTAAGTTAATTTTTAAAATAATAGAAAAATAAGACAATGTTGTCATCAATATAGTTAAACACTATATCCTTTGTTTTTGTATAATAATTATTCAAAGAAACAAAAAGAGTAAAGAAAAGAATAAAACAAAACACAAATTACAAAAGAATATCGAAGATAAGATAGAATAAATAGACCAAGTATTAAGTGATAAATACTCAAAGTGTAAAGAATAAAAATAATATTTTGTTTTTAAAAAAAAAATGTAAGGGAAGTAAAAAACAAAATCCAAAAAAATGAAAAAAAAACAAAATAGTGATAAATAGGTTAAGTGTAAAATAATAAAAATATAAAGTACAAAGAGAGAGAAATATAAGAAAAACTTGTTTTTTAATAAAATAAAAATTACAAATTTGTCACTATTACAAAAATATATGAAAAATATTTGGAAAAATCAATGATGGTTTGATGCTCACGAATCATATTCTATACTAAAACATTTTAAAAAAATTGATGGTGATTTATTGTTTATTTAAACAATAAAGCATTTTTTTTTTTTTTTTATCATTTTCCCTTTTAGATTCTATATTCCATTTTTTTTTTCTCACCTTCCAGCTTTTGTGACTTATGAATGAATGGCAGCGGCTCCCTTTCTTGCCCCATAAAAGAGAAAAGCACCTACTTCGAGGGTGTTTGAGAGAGATGTTGTTTTAGCTTTTCGAAGTGTTTTTCGTGCCGAAATATATCAAAATGATATTTTTTTTATTTTTTAAAAATTATTTTTGATATCAGCACATCAAAATGATCTAAAAACACTAAATTATATTCATTTAAAATGAAAAAAAAGTTGCAAACCGGCGTTTGAAACGTCAGCCAAACACCCTCGAAAACAGCTTTGTTTTCCAGCTTTTATTGTGAATGTGGAAAAAAAAAATTCCTCTTAGAAAAATGAAACGTGTTCACATACAAATTATACTCTGCGTTAAAAAATTTGGAAAAACTTTTTCCTCTTAGAAAATCGAAACGTGCACGCATACAAATTATACACTCTATTAAAACATTTGGAAAAACCAACAATGATATACTGCTCACAAATTGTATTATATATTACAGCATTTGGAAAAGCTAATGGTGCTTCATTAATGATATGAATAATGATATTGAAAAACAAAACCTGTTTTTTCTCTCTTTTTTTTCAATTATATATTCTTGAATATTTTATTGATTTTTAATTAATTTTGGTTTATTTTCTATAAAATTATTGAAATTTAAAACAAATTTTTCAATATTCAATTGATGTTGAAATTTTGCAAATATCTATTTTTTATATCATAAGTCATAACATTCAATAAGAAGTATTTAATAAATAAATAAATAAAAATTTAATAGAGTCCAAATCTGAGTCTCAGGTTTTGTGAGTTAAGTCATGTAACTTGAATCAATCTAATATATCATCATTGTAATATTAAAATAAAAATATCATCTTGATTTGTTTATTTCTTAGTCAAACCATGTTATTTCTACGACATTTTGGTGTCTTTGAACCCGCCAAGTTAACTGGGTTTTATATGAGTTAGTTTTAAATTTAGACTCCGTAAGGAGTTGAGATAAAAAATTTCAAGGTTGATCCGCTAGATTAAATTTAATAACAATGTCAAATAGCTTATATACATATATTCCATTTTATTTTCTTTTGACTGAATTATTTTTTGCTATTTCTTATCGGTCCTTCAATATTTATTGATTCAAAACTAGTCTTTATAATTTATCTCGGTTTGTTTCCAATGAGATTATGATCTCAAGTAAACATCGATACTTAATTTTATAAGTAATTATTTTTTTATAATATCATTAAATAAAAAATAATTTTAAAATACAAAGCTATTAAGCCTGGTAGACTAAATAATCTTAGAACCAAATTTTAAATTAAAATAATCTTAGAACCAAATTTTAAACTATTATTTTCTAACACCCGACCTGGATCGGTTCATCATGTCTCGGGTCAACCACTGGGCGGATGTAGGTTTAGTGACTGTGGTCTGAATTACTTTCCTTTCTTTTTCTCATCACTATTTGTCTTGCTGAAAGTATATTCTTTTCCAGGAAAATTTCCACCACCTTCTCACGTGTGGTTTCCTCAGTCGAATTTCATGGAATAGTCAAATAATAATAATTATTATATTCTTCATTGGACCAGATTATTATAATTATGCAGTCTCATTTGTCCAAAGATTCTGTCTGCATTAGCAGAATTCAGACATTATTGAAACAGACTGTCTTAGCCGTCTTGTAAGGAAATTAACCAAAGATTTGTTGGTTTGGAGACCTTGAATTTCATCGTCGTTTTGTCAAAAATGAACAACAAGTGTTGGACTATTCTCTCTCAAATGCGCCTACCGTGTGTGGAATTTCCATTTCACTTTCGAAAATATTTCCTTAAACTATGTCTGCTTAGTAATATCTATATAGATATAGGAGAATTAGAGATAAGAATATAAAACAAACAAATAATAATTTTAAAAACAAAAAGTTTTCTTACGTTATGGTATCAAAGCTTCGTCGATCCACCAGTCACAAGTTCGAATCTCATAACCCTCGTTCTATTTTATAAAAAATCAAGCACAAAATAACGTGAGTCTGTGCAAGTTTCAAGGTTAAAGAGTTTTCACTTAAGAGGGTCTTATGTAATAATATAAATCATATCTTAAGGTTTTATCTAAAAACTAAAAGTCAATTTATGAGTCCTTTGTGGTTATTTTATCTCCAACATTATCTACTATCTATTAGATAATAATATAAATTATATTACGAGGTTTCATTGAACAACTTAAGTTTTTAAATAAGATAGTTTCTTGACATGGTATTAGAGTCCCATTGACTCAGCGGTCACGAGCTCGAATCTCACCATCTTTATTCACCATATCAAGCACGGAGTAGTGTGGGTCTATATAAGTTTCAAGTTCAAAAAGTTTTCACTTGATGAGGTGTGTTAGATAATAATATAAATCATATCTTAGGGTTTTTTAACGTTATCTACGGAAATACCAAAAACAATATAGTATAATTTAGTTGTCTTAGACAATGATTGAATTTTTATATCTCATCTTTCTAAGAGATTGTAAGTTCAATTAATTTACTGAAAAAATTACATAGAATTAGAATATTGAGAAAATCAATAAATAAAGAGAGGATCGGCATCATATAAAGCCCAAATTCTCCGTTGATTTTCTTATTGACTTCAGAGAAAGGGAATGAAGAATATTTTGTTGAGGAGTGGGGGCGCGCGTGTGAAAGGTATCTCTATGTTGATTTTTGCGCTAACGATGCCACGTGGGTGAATAAAAAATTGTTTAAATTCTCCTGTATTTTTTTTTTAAAAAAGGAAAAGGATTTTATTCTCATCCATCCATTTTTGTTCATAAAGGTAGTGTTTAGGTAATATCTGGAATAAAAAAATAAAGATAATGAAGATAAAATTATGATTAATAGTAGTCTACAAGATAAAATCTCTGTATTATATTTAGTTATGATGAACAAAAAAAATAAAATATAAAAAAGTATTTTACCTTTAACATGAATTGTTGTTGAACCTGTATGTTTTAAAAAATAATTAGATATTATTTTTTTTTACTTTAGTTTATATTGAGTGTTTTAATTAATAATATTAGTTATAAAATAAAAACTGTATTTACGACTTGTTCGAGTTTTAAAGAAATAGATGAAGAATTGATTACGGGTTGACTCTCCCGACTCGTGACTTGAACCTAACCTCGAGTCGACATTTAAATTGGACTTAAATTTGATAATAATATTTTTTATTTTCATTTTAGTTTCAAATGTATTTTAGTGTATTTTATATCAACATTCTCATTTTTAAGCTCCTAATTTTGTCTTTATTTGTATAATGTGTATTTGTTTGAGAAAAATAAATGGAAAATTAAGTTAATGTAAAGGAAATCAAGCCATTTTCCTTTGTTTGAATTCAAAAAAGAGGAAAGAGGGGAAAATAAATCTTTGACTTTTCTTTTCCATGCATATTTTTATTTTAAATTGGGATGAAAGGGAAGGAAAAGGAATAAATTAACATAATTTTTCTCATTGTTCATTTCTCTTAAACCAGAATAAAATAAAATTCCTTCTTTCTCTCACTTTAATTTCTCATTTACTATTTATTTTTAATTACCAAACAAACCATAAAAATAAAATGATTAAAATTAAAAGAAAATAGAGAAATACCAATGGTCCTGTAAAAAAAGATAGGCAAGGAAGGAGACTCGAGTCTTTGTCACTTTGTGACCTTTTACACGTTATTGGACCAATACAAAAAGAAAATTGACAACCAAAATAAAGCAATTAGTAGATTGGTTTTTGAAAATATTTTTTATTTAAAAATATATTAAAAATATTTATTTTATTAAAAAAATTGATATTAGTACATCGAAATGATTTAATAATATAAAAAAATTAAAATTTATTGAAAAACCAATTTTTTTAAAAATATTTTTGAAACGCGACGAGAACACACTTGGACTTAGACTTACCTCAAGAAGCTGATGTCATGGATCCTACGTTTGATTTTCTCAGTTGTGTCCCGAGATTCAAAGGATTTAATTGCTGATGAATACTAGCTCATGCATCTTGCTAATTTTTTCCAACACATGGATTGATTTCAACAACTCCGACCAAATTATCGAATATTTTTCTATAATTTTTGTGAGCCATAGCAGCCACCTACTTTTGGTCATCGATTCTTTCGGGCTGCGTGAAGGAAACGTCCTCCAAAACAAAAAATCTAAATTCTATGGACGAGAGATCAATATTCACTTATAAATAAGGGTTCGTGCATCTCATGTTTGCCTTTTCTAATAACACTCCCCGTCGAAATTTCCATCCATATTCCAAGCTATCTTACTATTTTTATGCTCGTAAACCATGGATGTCTTTCCCTCTTACAGAGAAAAGGTATGTTCTCTCCCTCTCCCTCTCCCTCTCTCTCTCTCTCTTTGTGTGAGAGAGAGTAAATACTACTACTACTCGGAGAAGATTATATGAAAAATGAAGTTGCTGAAGTAGTGGATGTTATCTTGCTCAGGTGGAAGCTCTTCAATCGGAGCTGGAACACAGGCAGAAAGAGAATGAAAAGCTTAGATTTGTGCTTGGAATTATGACCAGAAATTTCAGCGTTCTTCAAGAAAAAATTCAAGAAACCGAAGAACATCAGCAAAAGGCAGCAAGCAACTTAACGGAGGGCGATCGAGCCTGCCATGAAATCCTTGCGTCGAACAAGAGACCAAGATCTGAAGTTCCCATAACCAAGGCATCGAGAATCTTGGTGAGAAGTCACTCTAATGACAAGAGCCTGGTAATAATTAAGTTCGATACATAAGTTGTTTTTGAGTTGAAGATTCCTAGATATCAGTAGGAATTTGTACTTACATACGATAATAAAAAGATCTTTTACAAATGTGAATTTAGATTGTGAAAGATGGATATCAATGGAGAAAGTATGGCCAGAAGGTTACTAAAGATAACCCATCTCCTCGAGCTTACTTCAGGTGCTCCATGGCACCTAATTGCCCCGTCAAAAAGAAGGTACGCTCGAGTTTTCTTCCGAAAATCTGCCAAAACATCTGTAAATAGTATCCTGAAGTTCATGTCGAGAAAGAACTTTCAAAGGGCAACTTCAAATTCATGTGATTATAATCATGTGATAACGTGCACCAGTGTCTGATTTGTTCTTGGTTTTCAGGTTCAGAGATGTGTAGAAGATGACTCAGTTCTTGTTGCGAGCTACGATGGAGAGCACAACCATGAACCCAATGGCTCCCATGGACAATATCTATGCTCTGCAAATAGCTCATCTTCTTCAAAAAGCTCCATAACTATTCATGGCTCCAAGTTTCCCATCGAAACTCCTCCTATTCAGCCATCGATAGCTCTCGATCTTACTCTTTCGAGTCCAGATAATCAACACAGGGAAGAACCTTATCAAAGATCCATGGAAGTCTGCGAGAAGATTGATAAGAACTACAGCACGAAGTACATTGAAGAATACGTGGCATCTTTGACTACAGATCCTAGCTTCTCAGTAGCTCTAGCTGCTGCTGTTGCAAGGTCAATGAGTGACTTGTCTACGTCAAGATTGCTGTGAAATAAATTGTCTTATTTTGAAAGGTTTATGCCTTTTTCTCTCGAGGCTACGTTGTATTATTAGCTTGTGCTTATATAGTGATTACTAGTTTGAAATGAATATAAGATAAGAGTATTATTGAAATTGTTTTTAAAATATATTAAAATTATTTTTTTATTTTTTAAAAAATATTTTTTATATAACATATGAAAATGATCTAAAATAACACAAAAAATTAATTTAAAATAAAAAAAATTAAAATATTTTTGAAATATAGTGTCTGGGCGGAAGGCACAATCTACACTGCGCATCACATAAAAAAAAGAATGTAACAAAATATTGTTATAAAAATTATTTAGTATTTTTATTGAACTCAATTTAGTGGGTCAATTTTAAAATCTCACTACTTAACTTAATGTTTAACTCAAGTTTAAAATTAAACCACTTGTGTGATTAAGACAATTTTGAGGGTGTTTGTTTTTGTAGTGCAACTGGAGGTTACAAAAAAGCTTTTTATTCTAGTGTTTGGTAAATGTTAAAAGCATAAATTTAGCATGGACCCCACAAACTAAAACAACATGAACCGTCGGCGCAAGAAAAGCAAGAATTAGCTGTTTTTCTTGCTTTTCGCTTTACTGGGGGCTGCTGAGAGGGGGGGGGGGGCTGCTGAGAGGGGGGGTATTGGGAAATTATTTTCTTATAAAAAATATATTTTTAATATTAAAATAATCTAAAACTTAATTACGATATAAATAAAAATATATTAGGAAATCACAATATAATTTTTATCTCGCAATTCTAATTTTGTTTCAGATGATATTTTACTATATGTTATTCTGGGATCGCAGAGACCTTCACATATGAATTTATAGTTCGTGATGAAATTACAAGTAGTTTGATGGGAAAATAAAAACAAGTGTCTAATTTACTTGAATTATTAATTATAATTTTATTATTATAATTATTAAATATTTAAAAAACAATATGTATTGACACACACACTTTAAAGTAATTTCACAAGTTAAAAGCAATATAAAAAGTTTAGTAACCAAACACTTGAAACTGTTTTTCATTAACCTCGAACTCAACCACATTTTTAATCAAACATTTTAAAAATTATTTTGAATTGCAGCTAAAGTGCTTTTAATGAAACTGTTTTTTTAAAACCTCAACCACAAAAATAAAAGCAATATCAAACACACCTTTAATTGGTTCAAAAGCAACATGATCAACTAGAAGAAGAAAAAACAAGTATAAAGATTAAATTGAGAGGGGAAATTATAAATTAACATAAAAAGTAATTTTTAAACCTAACTTCTTATTTAGTTAGAGTTTAAAATTAAACTATATAAGAATTGTCTCAATGTGGTAAAATCAACTAAATTTGTTTTAAAAAAACTCGGATGATTATTAAAAAAAATTAGCTTGTATTTTGGTTAGAAAGTACTTTCCAAAAGTCACAAAAAATTCAAAAATAAATTATTATTTGTTGATTATGATAAATTTTATCCTCAATCTTTTTTAATGATTATTTTATTGTTATTTTTTAGGATTTGATTCTTATATCAATTTTAGTCCTCATTCTTTTTATTGTTATTTTTTTCAGTTTTTTTAATTGAAGTTTCTTATCTATTAAATTTGGTTTCTATTATTTTAATTTATATTTATTTTATTTAAAATAATTTTTTTAATTTTATAACTTTTTTATTTGTCGGATGAAATCTCTATTATTTTTATTTATTTTATTTCAAATAATTTATAAAATTATATTTTTCTAATTTTATTTCTAATTCTATATATATTAGATTTGATTCTTAATTTTTTTAATATTTTTTAAAAAATATTAATAAGTTATTTTATAATAAAGTCAAATATTAAAAAAAAAAAACGATGAATTACATCTTCTGGTGAAAGACAAGCAACAAACATCATAGGCCACAAAAATCCTGACATGATCATGTTCGAAATCTCACCATCATTCATTTATTTAAATGAGAATTTATGGCTGGGATTTCCCTACCCGTTCTACTATAATAAATGACTACGATAGGTTTATATTAATATGATATGAAACCCGACTAATTCTTTGTTTTCAAAATAATTTAAATTTATTTTTTATTTTAAATTATTTTTTTTGATATTTTTAGATTATTTTAATGTGTTGATGTTAAAATAATTTAAAAAAAATAAAAAATATATTATTTTAATATATTTCTAAACGAAAAATATTTTCAAACAGTCACTAAGAGACTGTATAAGCCACGTAACTCTAAATTTAAATCCTTATTATATAAAGACTGAATATGAAATAACAAAAACATTTTATGGGATAAATATATTTTCTATAAATACGTGTTTAGATTTTATTTATTTATTTATTTATTTATTTATTTTCTTAAGATGATCTTGTATGCGCCCTCGTGCTAAAAAATAGCTAACAATAGAAATTTATGAAAAATAAGAGTATTTAGAATTTAAATTTAGAAATTCTTTAAAACTTGGTTTCAACTTTAATAAAAAAATTATTCCTCGTCATCGGTGTGGGCATAATCCAACCATGTAAAATCTTTGTTGTTTGTAGTTGAAACACAGATTTCAAAGTCTTCAACTCCAAGTCCAAATCTGTAGACCACGACGCTCTCATGTGTTCCCCGACCAATATTTTGCCGTAGAAAATACTTCATTTTACAGTGTATTTGGATTTTTTTTATTAATATAGATGTCTGTATATGTACTTTGACTAATTTTACGGGACCTGAAATTGACGGCTATATAAGTTTTTAATGATCATCATATTAACAATCATAGGTTTCGGACTGAGACCATAAAAAAAGCAAATTTTTTATTCCAAAACTCTTACCACTAAATCACCGACTAGACTAAATAATTGCATGTTTAGATTCTTTTTAGAGAGAGAGAGAGAGAGAGCGCGATTATATTTTGAGTATATTCATCCTTTTCTATTGATATTATTTGTTCTTTTATTTAATAAAAAAATAATATTTGGATGGGAGTTTGACGTTTAAGAAACAAATGTCATATTTTAAATGATAATTAATTGAGAAATACCCAATATATTAGATATGAAATTGATAAAAAAAAATTGGTTTAGGGTGAGCGAAGGTATTTTTTTATTTTTTTTAGCGATGTTAATTATTATAATAGTAATTGTTTTTTAAAATACTTTTCATTTACATATATATTAAAATAATATATTTTTTATTTTTAAAAAAATATTTATGATATCAACATCCAATTGGAAACTACATTGCCTTCTTCATTTCTTTGAGAAATGAGGCTCATGATGAATCATAGTTCTCAACAATGGCTACATACAGACATTTACAGCACTATTCTGCAAAATGTACATAAAAAACAACACTCCTACCATCTACCTACCGATATGAATTATGGAAATCCGAACTATAACAGATCTTTACAGCAAAATTCTAGTGTCTTGCACTTTGTCAAGGAGATCTTCAAAGATTGCCAACAAACAAGGTAAGGATAACACTGAAACAGCAATGTAAGTGAAGAACCCCGAAACACAAGATATGTAAGAAAGGATTGCCACAAAAAATGAGTATCCGTCCCTGCAATGTACACCTGCATTCAAGTGCTAAATTCTTGCTGCAATGTAGAAAACTTCTCTGGATTTGAATTCTAGTTTTTCCCAGTTAGTGAGAGCCTCAGTTTGCTTGTAACGGGGTGTCAGTCATGGTGTGGTCTGTAAGAGAACAGGTCCTGATTGGATTGGCAGATTAAGGTGTATAAAGCACTTGATCATTTGAAGATCCCACTTTTGATAGGTCTCTGTACCAAGTTTTCAGACAGCTTTCTCGGAGAAGCCATCGCGGACTTCTTCTCATTTTGAGCATCCTTCTCTGCTCTTTTCTTTTCCAATTCAAGTTGTTTTTTGTTTTCATCATGTGCTCGGACGAACATCCTCACAAAATTGCGCAGAGTGGACACAACTACAGAATGAAGATAGAATGTGAAGGGTCCCCAACTATACAAATGACATTCAAGAGCCGATGATAACATTTAAGCGTCGCATAAATATCGTAGCCATACACAGAAAACATGGATATGCACATGTATACATATGCAAAAAAAGTATAGTGAAGAGTGTGTTAATTTAGTAATTATTGAATACAGCATTACTAATGATGGACCAAAAATTAAAATATTGCAGCCTAACAATGACACCAGTCAGATTCCTAGAATAAGAGAGAGCTGTCTGAAATTGGAATCCATGCAGGATATCCATTTTAACAAAGTTAATAGATACTGGAAAATACCTTGCTCAAATGGGCAACGTGCCGGATCTTCCCCGAAATAAAAAGCCAGCGCATCTGCATTTCTACCCTAAAACATTCAAATTCAGAAAACAAAAATCACTGGCAATGAGTGTTCAAGTTGAAGCGGCGCATTTTTGTTCGAAGTCGCTAGTCAAAACAAAAGTTCATATACATACCACAGAGGAATAAAGAGAAGCCAAAGACCTCACTTCACTTTCAGCAAAAGCAAGAAAAACCCTGAGATTCTGAACATTTCAAATGGACAATATAAAAATATATTAATGAGTACAATCTGCCACAATAAAAGGATATTCATTGTGCATGAGTGCCTGCATGCATGTCAATGGTGAGTAATCCCATTAACTGCAGGTAATTCCTGCAACAAATCCTGAGAAACCTCTATCCACAATGAAAAGAGTAGCTGAAGAGGACTTGCCTTGCAAAAACTTTCTGAGACCGAACCATCATTCTCTGAAGCAGTCAATTCCTGCATAACTTTTTCAAGTCCTTTACTAACAGCTTGCATTTCCTCTGCCAAATATTTCAATTGTATCTGCACAAAATACAACATATAGCTTAGAAAGCAAACAATGTAATGGAAACTGAAAAAAACACGTACATACAGAGGAGGTATATTACTTTTGTTGCAGCCTCCAAATTCACAAGATCCTTTGAAAAATCTAGCAGTTCTGGAAGCCTTTCAGCCAGTACCTAGAGTTCATATAAAAAGATTCAGCACCAAACCCAAAAAAATAGTTGTCTGAAGTTTTATTTTCCATTTATTCGGTATCCTCTAATGTTCAATGAGCAAAAAATGTACGAAAGTTCTTCAAAAATGTAAAAATTGCAAAGACATCTCTCAACCAAAAATAAAAGTAAAGGAAAAACAGATTCACACTCTGAGGATTAGAATTCAAGATTCAGCATCATTAAATGCATTTAAGCTATCTCAATAAGACAGGCTTCAAGGGGCATTTGTTTTTCTATGGATGGAAAATATTTTACATTGATTTAAGAAAAATATTTTATGATGTTTAGTAAGTAATGATGTGAAGAATATGGTAGAGGTAGAATTATGATGTGTAATGATAATGAAGTGGTGGTGGTGGTGGTCGTGAGGTGACGGTCAAAGTAACGGTGGTTGAAACTATTGGATGATATTGGACTGTTTGTAAAAAAATTTATAGAGATTCAGGAGTAGAAAATAATTCTCAATAAATGAATTTAAAGGTTGACTATACAATATGTAAAGTTTTATCAATTTTCCTGTAAAATATTTTACAAAAAAGAAAACCAGAAAAATATTTTCTTGAAAAAAAATTATATGCTAAACAAATGCCCTCTGAGTATAAGCATCAATTGTCATCTTATCAATTTAACTGAAAAAAATATTATATTATATTTCAGAGTCTTTCAGTCATTGGAACCTTGGTGCCACATAAAAGGTAAATCCAAAGATACAGCATGACAAACTTTTCATTTATTAACAATCCTAAATACAAGTGAAACTTTCCCATCTGTTTTGTCCGAGTGACTTGACTTAATTCAGCTTTAGGAGTATGATGTGGGCCCATGATATATTTTTTAAGTTACTTAGGAAAGATATGGGATTTAATTTTATTACTTCAGTTTCTTTATGTTTTAAACTGCAACTCAATTTAAAAGGAAATATTCTACCTTACAAAGATAGTGCATGAGAGTCATCTTGTTGTTTCGAGATCGTGTATCAGTGAGTTTGAGGAGACTATCCAATCGAAATCCAACAGCAGAACCTAGAGCAAATATAATTATAAATTTCCTGAAAGAACAAATCCAGATAATGCAAGCACATCGAGAGGATATGAGAGAAACACAAGAATAAGACAGGCAGAGGGATTGGCTCCTGAAATCCTGGAATTGATCTCATCAATAAGATCTTCAATGTCAGATTAAAACCTTCTGCATATTAACAAGGGCTACTTGTTTGATTGACAATACATGTACGGTTCATGCTCAACCATATGATCTTGCAAGTCCAAGTTCAAGTTTAACATTTCTATCTCAATGTAATTACAAAATCACATTTTCATGGTGTAAGGTATAGTTATCTTGTTATTTCTTTAGTTCTAATCACATTCTGGGTGATAGTGTCCTGGATGAACTAGCTTAGTAAGTATGAACACACTAGAGAATATAGAGATTTATAGTAAGAGCTTGGCATTATGCAATGAAAAAGTTACAATATCCTACAGTACATGTTAGGATCTAAAAGACTTGAGATTATAGAGGAGGAGGTTATTCAGCATCCTATTTAAAACAAATATTAGGTTTCTAACAAGTAAAAAACATAAAAAAAACCAGACATAAAGAGAGTCGTCCTTAGTTATGGTTTAACAAAACCAGATACTCTAGAAGAGATTAGAGGCTGTCTCGAACAAGCTATTTGTTTGACTTTTCTACTATGGGCACAAACTAGTGTGCAAACCTGATGTGTCTAATTCAAGTTCTCTAGGGTGGTTATTACAACAGGATACTAACCAATGAAGTTGCAACTAATTAACTTACCCCTTGCAGTGCCATGGTTGAGAGCATTACCAAGGGAAAGAATAGTCTGCATGATCCTTTTCAACTTTGCTGAGCTCCTTATCTGATAAAATACATGATTGGAAATGCTCTAAGAGATGAGAATCTTCAGAGAACTAGCATTGCTGGAAAAAAACGAAGTAAAAAGATCTAACTTGCCTCTTCAGAAGCTGAATTTATAACATTCAAATTGCCTCTGAGATCAGAAACCTGAAATAGGTCCAAGACAAGAGCTGAATATTTGCAAACAATGTTTTTTTTTCTGTGGCACTGGTCCCTATGCTTCAGTCACATTGAACCCTATGGTTCAGAAAAGGGCAATTGGGTCTTAAGATTTGATTTTTTGGTCATAGAATATCCCTCCATCCAATCCCGATACCAATTTCCATTAAAGTTTATAATCAGCAGTCAAATTTGGTCAATGATGATCAAAATCTCCAGCAATCAGTGGATGTCATGTGCCCTTAAGCAAGTAAATATTAACGGAAATTTCTGCAAAAAATTGGAGGGAGGAACTAACTTTGTCCCGGGTCCAAAATTTCAATGATCCAATTACCCTTTCAAAACCACAGGGTCCACTACAACTGAATCGTCGAACCATAGGGACCTCTATTGCCAAAAAACTGCAAATAACAACGAAAGAGATTGCCCTCTAACCTGTGATTGGAATTGTATCTTAAATGAAAAAACTCTTAGCTTTGACTCTGCACGTGGCACTTTCATCATTTCCAAGAAAAACTATTGTGAAAAATGCACGAGTTAAATTAGAATACAAGACTAATATATGTCTGGAGTGGATATTCTCAAACCACATTGCAGCTCATTTCATGATTTGTTTCCAAGGATATGCAACAAAAATAGGAAGCCAAAAGTTCATGAATGTCAATAAGTATTAGTCAGTGCCAGCTGGTTGGTTAATAGATTGAAAGGAGTGAAGAGCAAGAAGAGTAGCACATAAGCCAACTTTTTTGCATTCATTTGTAACAAGGGCATGAACTATAAAAAGCTAGAAATACAATAGTGTGAACAAGAAAGTTAATGTAAAAAATCAATGCTTCACTCACCTGTTCACATTTTCCCAACTTCTCTTTATCTCCATTATAACCCTGAATGTGAGAAATTTTGATTTTAAACTCAATGACCATGGGGGGTTTCATTTGCTAATTGATGTTTTAAATTATGAACCAATAGAAAAAGAATTATAGGCGGTGACAGTTTAAAGCTCTCGCTTGAAGTAGTGAAGGATTTATGGGCATGAAAAACTAAATAAGCAGCACAGGTATTTTTAATACCTTGAGCAATTCCATCTCCTCTTTTGTTGGACAAAACTTAATAAGGCTATCAACCTGATCAATATCCAATGCTGTATCATCCAAAGCAAGAACTGAACTCTGTAAGACAGTTAGAGAAGCAAAGACGTAAGAAAACCGGCCAAAATCATTTAAGCTGTTAAAATTCTGAAATGAATGCAGCATGCAATGCAACTTCAGCAGAAAGGTATATGTCTTCGTTCATTTACATTAAAAGGACTAGTTATAAGGGTTAACATGTTTTCTCAAATTGAAAACCAATTATACATCATCATTAGTAGATTCCAGGTGAGCTAATTACAACAGCATGAAGGCTGGTATATGTGGAACTTCCAAAGGAATCACATAGGAATGACAAGAAAACTGAAGTTATCACCATAATGGAAGCACCTTGACAAACATCCACGCATTCATGGATAGCTACAGAAGCTTTGAGCACAAAATAATTATAAAAATCTTGTCAGCTTTGAAACTGCAACCTATAATCTAAATATTTTATTGTTTTAAGAAAAAATTAGCTCAAACAACCACAAGAAGGTTCAGCTTACCATCAGGTCTGGCAGAGGAATTTTAACCTTTGAAAGCATGATCTCACAATTATATGCCCGTCTAAGTTCAATCTGCAGAACCAGTAAATTCCTCGTGAAGAAACAAATTTAAACGAGATGGTTTGCTAGTTATCCAGAATATAGTATACACAGCCAAAATGCATAATCAGGCACTGAATGTGTGATCTTGCAATAAAAACAGTTCCATTAATAGCAAAACAAACCAAAGAAGTGTTTTTGCAACCAAATAAATTGTTCTGGTGAAAAGTATTAAACTCTTTCTTTAAAACACTATTAAACAGATAGCTTTGGACTATTAACACCCACTGAGCATTTGATAAAGTTTTGGAAAACCGATTATCCTAACCTACACTGAAGATAATCAAAATCAATCAACTGGAGAAACCTAATTCTACATGGCTGCACTACAAACAGAACCCACCAAGAGCTGACTTCCTTTTATAAGGAAATATATGTATATACAAGTATTAGTGGAACTAAATATAATGGCGCTGTGGAGCTTGTTGGTAAAAAGTAAGCAAAGCTTAGGACATATCTTACCCTGTGTAGCGAATTTAAAACATGGCATTAATAAATGTAAGTTTGCAATCAAGAAAATTAATCATAGGCACCACTTCACGATAACACACTGATTACCAGCTGGATTTTATCAGATTTATGTCCCAAGGTGTGTCGATTTGATTTCCCTGCTGTGCTCCCACAATCAGAATTTGGAGCAGCTGCTGAGAAAAGAGTCTCAAGTTCTGACATGTCAAACTCTGGAGCCCTAGTACAGAAAAATTGGATGAGGTTTAATAAGTGGCAACATAGAGATACTAGTGGAAGAATCTTTTTAAGAGAGCAATAAAACAAAATGATGCGTACTTGGAAGCTTCGTCAGCTTTTTGTGCCTCGGCCCATAAACTTCCTGACAGTGCCCTAGTTAATTTTAACCAATGATAGGGCTTCAGGTTGGCTTTTCTGGGTTGGTTTTTTGCATTTATACGTAACATGCCCTGCCCCTTTGCACTGAACGGAGCACCAGAGGGTGGTCTAGGAACTGAAGGCACATTTCCATTACTAACTACAGCATGAGATGGTGAGGAGACACTGCTAGTTCTTGACAACCCTTTAGTCAAAGGGGCAGGAGGAGGTGGCACAAGAGGAATATGTGCAGCATTATTAAATGAAGTTTTTGCAGCAGAACTAGGAGGAGGTGGTGGTGGTGGCACTGAAGGAGCATTAGCAGGGCCCAGGGCAGGTCCAAAATGTAAAGGAGGGGAGGAGACACTGCTAGTTTTTGACAACCCTTTAGTCAAAGGAGCAGGAGGTGGCACAGGAGGAATATTTGCGGCATTATTATATGAAGAAGCTTTTGCAACAGATTTAGGAGGAGGGGGTGGTTGTGGCACTGAAGGAGCATTAGCGGGGCCCAGGGAAGAGCCAGGATGTAGAGGAGGAGGTGGTGGTGGTGGTCCAGGCACAACAGCCAAGTTCTTCCCAGACTGTGAAGTAACTGAGCTGGCAACTGTTGAAGCCATACCAGGAGGTTGAGAAGGGGGCGCTGAAAATGAGTTCCTGTCAGCAGAAGATGGAGGTGCTCCTGAAAAAGGAGGGGGGGGAGGGGGAGTTGGGAATGATTTCTTGATGGAAGGAGATGGGGATGCCTCTGAAATAAAAGGGGGTGGAGGAGGAGCTGGGGGAGCTGAAGATGAACTCTTGAAAACAGGAGAAGAAGAGGCAGAAAGAGAAGAGAGAAGAGAAGGAAACAATGGTGAGTGGATACTGCCTGATGATAGTTGAGGATGTTGATTAAGAGGGCATGGTGGTGTCCCCGGAGTAGTCACATGATTGAGTTGTGCAGGTTTGGGTGGATCTGTGATGGGAGATGAAATTGAAATGGGTTGGGGAATAGCAGGAGGAATATGACATGTTGGAGAAGGCTTTTCTGTCGTTTTAGGAGCTTCTATTGAAGATTGCAATGGTTCAGGAAGTGGTGGTGTCCTTGGAGCAGACACATTATTGAGTGGTGTAGGTTTAATTACACCTGCGACTGGAGATGAAATAGCTGAGGATGGCAGAGATAATGTCACTGGACGCACGACTTCTTCACCTTTAGACACAGCATGATCATTCAACAAAGCTGTAATTCCAAGGGCAGAGGGTGCACTGTGGTATCTTGACATAGGCACAGGTGAGCCCTGTAAGTTATTGCCATAGGAAACTGGAGAAGAGAGCGACGTCTGGGGTACTCGTTGTGATATAATCTTTGACTGAGCTGGCCAATGGAGAGCAACCTGGAGCTCTTGTGGTTCAACCTTCTTCTGAGTTGAATTTGCATCGGAAGATGGCTTGATAGAGGGCGTAGATTGGCAAGAAACCTTCAGTTCTTGGGGTTCTACCTTCTCCCTAGCTGAATTTGCATCAGGAGATGATTTAATAGAAGGCATAGATTGGAGGGCAACCTTTAGTTCTTGAGCTTCAGCCTCCTCTCTTACTGAATTTGTGTCTGAAAATGGTTTGAAAGAGAGGGTAGATTGTTTCAACAGGGTAATGGAAGTGGGACTTGGAGTCTTGTTTTCTGATTCATTTAGTTTTGGTTTCTCTTGAACTCTGACAAAGGTTGGTTCCATCAATACACTTCCTCCTTCTGCCCTGTGGGGAGAACTGTCCAAATTTTCTTGGGGTTCTATGATATGCTGATGTATATTTTGTGCTACATCAGTTTTTGTATCAGGCCAGTCCATATTGCTGAAAATCTCATGAACTCTGGGAAACGCTTCAATAGGTATGCCATCTTTCCCTTCTAAACCAGGCAAATCAATTGCAGCAATAGGAGTACCAGAATTCATCTCTGAGAAAAGAACCTGCATCCAAACCCAGAGCAATTAATCACCACTAGACATAGTAGATTTCAAGAAGAAAAAGATGACTGGATACCTCTGCTCTGAAGTCCATGGGAAATTGATCCTTTGCATCCCATAAGGTGTCAATTTCATCACGATTAAGCATCAAAATATTTGATCTTATAAAGGCAGTATTAAACATGACCCGAAACATCATCTGTTCCCTCTCGTGATCACTGTCCAAGTTAATACACTCCATAACAACATCACCTTGGATATGACAATTGATGTCTATTTTAACCAATTCACAATCTGCCTGCCAAAATAAAGGAAGAATTTGAAAGCATGCATAGTAAACTTTACATCAACATATATATGACACGTGTTTACGGTAACAACTCTTTGCTAATAACCATCACAATTAGAAAAACACGGAATTGCATTGCCAACTGAAAAAGTCAATCAGATGGGGGGGGGGGGGGGGGGTTACAAAGAAATTCAGCTGTATCATTACTGCTTCTAAAAGTAAGACAGATCCTGGAAAGGCATCTAATTTTAAAGTAATGTAGAGCAGCATAAACAATGATAAGAAGATTGTTCTCTGATCTGGAAAAAAATACAAAATAACTTTTCAAATCAAAATTTATAAGAGAAAGTGTCCAAATTGAAGAAACTTGAGCTACCTGCTTGTAATGCTGGACAAATTTGCTCCTTCTTGGTGTTGAGAACAGAACTTTAGTTGTCCTATCAGCAGCCATAAAAGGGTCTTGTCCATATATCCTAAATATTGGCCGGCAACCCCCCTCTCTATCCATACTAGGAATGACTCTAAGAATTATGCAATCCAATGTAAGTGCTCTATCCAGCGGAGGCCATTGTGTTCCCATGCTCCTCCTTGATACATACTGTAGGTACCTCAATTGCGAAGGTAATGGATTAATAGGGCACGTCAGCTTTAAGAGCTCTCGAGGCCCTTGCTTGTAAATCATGTCTAAGGTTCTCTGCTCGCCTGTGAACTGCTTCCCATATAGCAACAATGCAGCGAGCATGAAAGCCAGAACTGGCCACCCCCCTCGTTCACAATGCATCAAAACCACATTTTGTTGCCCAAGTGACAGCCAGCTTTCGCTAGACCGCAAGGAGTGATGGATCATCTCCATTGAGAGCAAGGGGAAACTTTCATAGGGCTGAGGATAGTCCATCACAGTCATGTCAAATTGAGACAATACACTAGCAATCTGGCTTCGAGTTTCTCCCTCTTGGAAATTAAAAACCATAAATGAAGCATCAGGCAAATGGCTACGAAGTTTACCCACTATGCCTCCTATGTACACTTCATATTCTTCCTCTTCAAAAGTATCCATACAATAGCAACAATCAAAGACTGAAACCAAACAGCATGAACCATCATTAATATTTACAAACATAAAAACTCCACGTCACCATTATCCACAGTACTATTTCCAAAGATAAGAGATTATAAAACCAAAAACCATCAACATCCATGCAAGCAATGGAAAAACACTTCAGACATGAATGGTAAATAGATGGAATACTAAAGAAAAGAAAACCGATAATCTTGAGCTCTAAAGTGAGCAAGCTGTTTCTATTACATAACATGGTATCTGCATTATCCAAATTAGTATTTTAAAAGATAAAATTTTTAAAACAAAATCGATACAAGTAGTTTCAAAAGGTAGAAAATCAAATGACAGATAAAACAAAATCGAAAGAAAAAAAAACATGAATCTTCTTTAAACCTTAAGATAAAGATAGAGACAGGGAAACCAATTATCCACACTCCCAGTGCAGGTAATTCAAAAAATTAACAATCAGTACAAACAAAGCATCTACATTACCCACAATAGCATCACAAAAGAAAGAGACTCTCAAGACCAGTTACCTGCCAGCATCAATGCAAGAAATTCAAAACGCAAAAGAACCAAAACCCATCACCATAAAGTTCGCAAAAAATTTCAAATTTAAAGCATACCGTAAACTCTTTCAGAGATCTCCAAAAGCCCATCAGGTGGTTTTCTATAGAAGAACTTTCTAAACATAGCCATTCCTTTATTATTTTCCCTCTGAAGTTCCAACAGAATCAATCACCTACAAAATTGAACCCACATTGCACCAAGAACAAAGCATTCCCCAAATAAGCTCAAGAAACCCCAATAAATGATTGCACAACACAGAGTAGTGTCTGTTGAGGAACCAGAGAAAGCATGAGTTTTGCTGGGTTTTTAAGAAACCCTTTTTTGTGGGTTACTGTTATTTTTGTCTTCCAATTCACACTTTCCCTCTCTCTGCCTTTGTCTCTGAGAAAGTTTGAAACTTTGCTTTCAATCAACAGACTTTGATAGTTAGAGAGAAAGTATTCTCTCTCTTCTTCCAAAAGAGAGATAGAGAGAGAGATACAGAGATTTAGCAATTGTGGAGGTGGTTGATGTAGACAATGATGTTTTTAAGGAACAAAGCTGAGGATCCTAGGATCTGAAGCTTGTCTCTGTGTGAGTGTGTTTTCCATTTAGGTTTTGTTGTTTACTCTGTTGTGCTGTTTGTGTTATTGCGTGATGTTTGTTGTCAACAATGATGCGTGTGTCAGTGTAGTTAGCTTCCTTCTCTCTTCTTTCTCAGGTTTCTCTGTGTCCAAAAAGAAAAAGATTAGACGTTAGATTTCTGTACTGAAATTCCATGGGAGCACGTGTTTTGCCATAAGTGCGAAGACATTCAAAGGATTTTTTGATTAATTTAAATTTAAGTGATTAAGTTTTGAGTAATTTAATGTGGGATTTGCTTAGCATTTATAATTCGGAAAAAGATTGGCATTAGTGAGATCAACTAAGTCCAATTAATGTTTTTGATACGACGACGTTAAATTGGGTGTAAATTTGAGTGGATCATAGTTACAAAATCATCAATTTCTTTTTCCATTATGAAATCCATGTTTAAAATGAGTTTTTGTAATAGTATTAAATGAAGGTTTTTATTATACTTGAGCTATAATTAATTATTGGATATGCTTGTAATTATAATACAACTTCATAATTAATATCTTTTTCCATTATGAAATCCATGTTTGTTGTGAGTTTTCGTGATAGTATTAAATGAAAAAAATTATTGTACTTAAATTATAATTAATTATTGGATACTTGTAATTATAATAAAGTGGGGAGAGCAATAGAGAAATCATATTTGGTTAATATTTTTTAAAAAATATTTTGAACATTATACATTAAAATTATTAAAAGAAATTTTTTAAAAACATCAATTTAATATTATTTTTTTGATGAAAAGTATTTTATAAAGCAAAAGTTAACAATTTGTCTTTTATGGGCAAGTTAATAATTTATCATCCTCTAGTTATTTATTTATTTATTAAAAAAAGTATCAAATTCATTTATTAGTTCTCTTATTTATTTTATGTAGAATTCGAAAGTGAATAATGGTGTTCAATTTGTTAGTATGATCATTGTTTCTTCCTCTCACTTGGTACACTTAAATAGATACTTAAATAGGTATTGATCAATTTGAAAAAATGTGATTTCAAAAAAGGAAAAAAGAAAAAGAAGAAAATCCGAGCAAATTTTTTAAATCAATTTCCCCCCAGTTCATGAATTCTTAGATCTAGACTCGATAGAGAAGTTTAATTCCTAATAAATTTAATGCTGAAGAATGAAATCGAAAAAAAATATTATTTAATTTTTTTTTCCAAGCTAAAAAAAATCAAAATCAAAATAATAAAGATAAAATTTAATGGGAAAAAATAAAGAATGATGAAATAAAAAATCAATCAATTTTAAATATTATCTTGAATAAAAAAATAATTAAAAGATTTGAGACCAAGTATGGCATATGAAAAATTAAAAGAGAATGGAATTTAAGAGTAATTATAATTTTATAAATTATTTCAAATAAAGAAAATATTAGTAAAAAAGACTAAACTTCAAGAATAATAAATTGAAGACTTGTTTTGAGAATTTAGAGGGCGGGGCATCAAAATCGATGAGGGGAGAGAATGAGAAAATGTCACCTCAAAAGCCATAATTTATCCATTGCATAACCTCTCATGCACCATTTGAATTTCATGAAAACCATCCATACATCTAAGCATGCGCTGCACGTGTCAGCTCCTTTTAAAAAATAAAGATATTTTATATTTATTAAATTGTCTAATTACCCCTAAATCAAAATAATGATAACCAAAATAGTAGAGTAAAAATACAAAAAAAAAGGTCGTTGAATGCTAGTTACAAAACTTTTTATTTTAAAAGTAATTTACTTATTTTACTATGCTTTGAAAAAGATAAAAATATGAAAACATTCATTGACACCAGTTAAACAAATCTTGCTTTTAAGATTGATCGATGGATCTTGTAAGTGTCCGTTTAGCTGTGCGTTTCAATCGGTGTTTTGCTGAAATTTGAATTTTTTTCATTTTAAATGAATATGGCTTGGTGTTTTTAGATCATTTTGATGTGCTGATGTCAAAAATGATTTTAAAAAATAAAAAAACATCATTTTAATGTATTTCGACACGAAAAATATTTTAAAAAACTACCGCAATCGCACTCCCAAACATGCCCTAAAACGATTATATTATCTTCAATAACTAAGCCAACTAGTTTTGTTAAGAAGAGCCAAATGGTAATTATATTGTTCAAATTTATAAAGTTTGTGTTGGGGTGTACAATAAAGACTGAGCTTTTTTAGTTTTTTTTTTAATTTAGAGAAAGAAAATTAGGTTGTTCAGAGAAATTATCTAGATAGAAAATCATAAAGCGATGGCTCAATGAGATTGTCGTTCTAATCTTAAAAGGATGGTTAATTAAAAGCTAATGATTGTGCACTAGGTAAACAATTCATGTTAGGTTCCATTATTAAAAAATACTAATAATTTCATGTTTGAATAATGCTTGTAAATTGACATGTAATGAAGCAACACAAAAAAAATAGTAAGCATGAAGAACATATAATTTTATTGAATAGGGATAGAAACTCCAATTTAAAATTTCATTGTCAAATATTTTAATGTTCAGGTTAATCCCTGGACTCATAAAATCATAAAATAGAGCTTAATAAAAAAACTTAATTCTTAGACAATTCAATATTAAAAGATAAAATCATAAAGATAAATAAATTTATTAATTATTTCAGATAAAATAAATAATAATCAAAAGAACATGGACCAAATCTTAAGAAAAAATAAATTGAAAGACTGTTTTGAAGATTTAGAGGGTCAAGCAAAGAAATCAAGGAGGTGAGAGAGAAAAAAGATTATTGATGTCAAATCAAAGGTTAGTAAGCCACATGCCCCACCAGAAATAGAGGGGTCGCCAAGATGATTCCAACACTGTTGTAAAATGTGGTGTTTGATCATCAAAATATGTCACGCACTACACCCGAAGAGTACAGGTGTCTTCCCACTCGTTAATGCGTGTTTTGTGTATACCAACTATTTTTATTTTTAAATTACATTATATTTATTAAATCACTAAATTATTTTTCAATCAAATTAATTATAACTAAAAACTAATTACAACTAAAAACTCAAAGAGAAAATATGAAAATGCTTTGTGGGTGTGAGTTCTAAAGTTTTAACTTATAAAAGTAATTTAGTCATTTTACCGTTTTAAAGGGTGAAAAATACAAAAAAAAAAAAAAAAAACCTAGACACCAATAAATAATTCTTGCTATTTAAAATTAATAGTTATTTTAGTTTTTGTTTTTCTATATAAATGGTTGTAGTAGCCGTTTGAAAAGCGAGACTTGAAGGAATAAAAATTAAAAGTCACGAGCGTCTTCTGATTTTGATTTATAGCAAACCTCGTTATCATTTGCTCATGATTGCATTAATTGGCATTAGATCCCAATCCACTTGAATTACAATCCGATGGATGATTTCATGATCAAGGGATTTTTTTTACCATGGAGGTTTCACCTCACGAATAATTTAAACTTGAGATTTTTGAGAAATAAGTATTTTTTAAATTATTTTTATTTATTCTTTTTAATTTAGGAATTTTATTTTTTCTTTTTGAAATTATCAGTTTTTTTTTTCTAGATAATGTGTAATGTTTGATATGGTAGTAGTACTTGTTTTTTTAAATATATTTTTTCTAATATATCTCACTATTATTATTATTATTTTTAAAAAAGCATGTAGCTGTTAAGGAACCATCCAACCTAAAAGCATAAGCTGTTAGGTGAGGTCCTAGAATATGATTTATATTATTCTCTAGCACATCTTCTCAAGTGAAAGCTTTTTAGGCTTGAAACTCGCATGAATCCACGCTACCTTGTGCTTGATTTTTATCAAACAGAATGGGAGTGATGAGATTCGAACTCGTAACCGTTGGGTCAACAAGATTCTAATACCATGTTAAAAAATCATATCACTTAAAAACTTAACTTATTAAATAAAATTTTAAAATATAATTTATATTATTTTTTAACCGTAGCCACCACAAAACAAACACTTTATTGGCTCTGGCAACGTTAAAAAAATAAAGAAAGGAAGAGACGTCATTAAAATCTCGTGGTATGCAATAAATAGGCAAATCTGAAACATCTCGTAATGGATCCACATTTACTTTTGGTGTCGAATATTTTAAATGAAGAAAAAAGAAAATAAAATTAATTTTGAGTGGAGAGGATAACAGAGGATTGAAGAAGACGTAGGAGGCAAATTGAAGGCAAGGGAGATGATGGGTTAGCAAGCCTAGTAAAAAAAACAATGCAAGGTGGAGAGTTTTATGGCATAAAGTTTTCAAGAAACGTGACGTGATCACAAATAGCTTGCAATATATATAACAGATTTTAAGTTCGAGTTAAAATATATATTCTTTATAATAGTCTGAAACAACTGAGATTTTACTCGTTTAATTGGGCCAACAAAATACGTTCTTGCATAAAAAAATATGATTAAAATTGTTTTTGAAAGTATTTTTTTTATTCAGAATTGTATCAAAATAATATTTTTATTTTTTAAATTATTTTTAATATCAATATATGAAAATAGTATAAAAATATCAAAAAATTAATTTTAAAAATAAAAATTCAAAATTTTTAAAATATATTTAAAACATAATGCAAACAATTCCGAATCTTTCCCTAAATTTAGGTGCTTAAGATTTACGTTATCATTCCTAATATAAGCACAATAAGTTAACCTAATCTTTTTTGAATTTTTATTTATATATATATATATATATATATATATATATATATATATATATATATATATCTGTCGTTGATGTGTCACTATCCTCCTAGAATAGCTCCATCTCTTATAATAATTTCAAAACACACTATTAAATTAGTACGGTTGCTTTTAAATTCATCATATTCTTATTCCGAATATAATATAGAGAGAGACTCGCACACACCTAGATTCAAATTTTACACCATGATACTATCTATATATTTGATATTATAATAATTTTAAAAGTATTTTTTACCTGATTTAATATATCCTCAAGTTAAATATACCTTTTGTTTATAACTAAGGGTATCCTGAGCGCTGATTCAGACTAATTCCTTTCACACCGAGTGACAAGTGCTCTCCAAGAGACCGGCTGTAGATGAAGAGAGGGGTCGAACCCCAGACCTCATAAACGATGAGAGTGCGCCTAACCACCCCGCGAGGACCCATGGGTTAAATATACTTTGTTTGAAATGCAAATACAAACTACCTTTAAATCCCTTGGAAAAAACATTAATTATTAATTTTGAGGAAATTACAAATCAGTCCCCGGCCCATACAATGATGAACAAATAAGTCCATAACATTAAAAATCTTGCTGGTTTCCCCTTTTTCTTTGCGTTATAACACAAATTCTCTCTCTATATAAATATATAAAAAATTAGCTCTGATAAAAGTAATAAATAAAATTACTATAATATTAATATTTTTTCTATTTAATATATAATATTATTTTTATGTTAAATAACATTAAATTAATAAATATTTATATGAATATTAAGAAAATTGTAAATATCTAAGTTTTTTCAGAGAATATTAATTTCACTGTCATCCTGAAATAGTACTCATTAATTTCATTAAAAGCAGGTGTAGGGATTGAATGGCACTCATAAACACAGTCAATCATAAACATAAAAGAGAGTGTTCGATAGTGTTTTTCAAAAGTATTTTTTTAAAAAAATATTTTTTATTTTTAAATTTAAATTAATAAAATTTGATTTTTTTAGATTATTTTGATATGCTGATGTCAAAAATAATTTTTTTAAAATAAAAAATATATAATTTTAATATATTTTTAAACAAAAATTATTTTCAAAAGCAACGAAACCACACTCCCGAATCGAACAGGCACAAAAACATTTAAAACTTTCCCTCCAAATTTTCTCACCATCCAAACACACCACCACTCTGCCCTCACATTTAATTCCTTTCCCAAAAATCTTAAAACCCTTATCCCCATGAAAATTCATCATCAATACTCCATTTTTAAACCCCCAACCACCTCTTCTTCCTCCTCCCCTTCTCCCCTTTTCAAATCTCAAAAAACCCACGACGATTCTCCTCTTCCTCTGCCTCTTCGCGTGGGTGATATCTTATCATTCGACGATAAAGACGACGACGTATTGAATGAGTTGTTGATGACGGGAGAAGAGGCGAGATGTAGAGGGTGGCGGAGGAGTTCAAGCTGCTACCCTCCTAACCGGATTGCTGCTCGATGGCTCTCTGGTTTGAGGTGGAACAGAGTGAAAGAGAGCAAAAGGGATGAATTGGGTGGTGATGGGATTGTGCAGGTTAGGCGTACGATGAAAGGGCTCAATGAGCAGGATTCGCGGAACTCGGCTTCCGAGATTACTGTTTCAGGTAAAACAATCAGTACAAAACTTTTACTAATTAGAGCGGAAAGGACTAAAAAACTATATCTTTTTGGTGTTTTCCAGATTTTTTTCCAATTAATATTGAAGTAATGAAAAACCCAGAAATAATTTATGAGAAATCCAGTAAAAATAACTGCTAATTTGATCCGAAGGAAAATTACGAGGCACCCAGTTGAACTTCTGAGCAGATGTACATTTTTTTTCCATTTGTTATAACCCTGTACCTCCTGTGATCGGATGTATATTATTTCTTGATGCATACAAGAATTTTTTTTACATGGCTAATGTTGTTTTCAAAATATTTGCAGAACAGTGTAACAGGGAGGCTACTGTCAACCTTGGAGTTGGATGTTGTCTTTTACATTTAATTGCAGCGACTAAAAATGAACTTGATAAGATGTTGGAAATGCGTATGCAAATGGAGAAGCTTCTTGATAATGTGAGAGAGGAATTGCGAAAGAAAGATGGTCTCTCTAAGCCACCTAACGTGTGTGCTTATTCAACCACACACATTGTAGATGGTCCGGATTTTGAGATCCAACATTCCCCGCAAATATTTACATCGTCATATGGTTTGCCAGGGTCATCAGCAATTACCGTTTGTGATCATTCTTTGAGATGGGAGACGACTATGCAAGAAGAGTGTTCAGAAGGAATGGATAAACTCGAGGCAGAACTTGAAGTTGAGCTAGAGAGATTGCAACTTCACTTAGATGCAGTAGATAATTCGGTGAAATGTCCACAGAAGAAAGGGAGATGGGTAGGCTGAATATTATGTATTTTTTTCTGTGGTTTGTTGCTTCGTTTGGATCATGGCTTTTCTGTTTTTGAATGGAGAAAAGAGCTTTGAACTTTTGATGGACTCGCAGCCAATGGTTTCCATTTCATTGCCTGCATGTTTATGCTAACTATAGAAGTCTTTCATAAAGTATGTAGAGTGATTTTGTAATCAATTTGCACACTGGAATTTGTATTCATAATTCGTCCTGTTCTTTTGGATTCTCTTCCATAGAGATTCATGGAAGTCTTATTGCCAACTGGGACATTTAACATTTGCAAGATTGTTTTCTGTTCATTTTCCGCCACAATATTATGTGTTCATATTTATATCTACTGAGTATTGGAAGTTTGAAATGGCAGGTCACAAATGAGGACTCTGCTACTTCAAAAGGCCAGAATCGAAGTTCCGGAGAGGTTGAAGACGACCAGGCAGCAGGCTCAGAAGAGCATTGCGGTGTTCCTCCTCATGAATTGGAGCGAAGGTTGTACGAATTACTCGAATCAAGACAGCAAGAACATATAAGAGAGTTAGAAGCTAAACTAAAATGTCTTGAGCACAAGCTCCGGGAGAAAGAAATGGAGGTTTCTTGGTGGAAAGACACTGCACGTCTTATTTCTCGTCACCTTCCAGAATCTTCAAAATCCAGTTCATATCATCCTGCAAATCTTCTTAGCCCTTAACATGAGCATCGGATTTATATTTTGCAAAACTTCAAAAGCCGATTGCTGTGATTGGTGTTTGATGATAAAACTGTTTAGTTAAATTTGCTTTTATTACTTCATCATTTCTTGATGATGTAAAGTACAATTAAACCTTTATAAATTAACATTTTTGAACTATTGGAATTTATTAATCGATCAGGGATTCAGGATACTATTATAATTTATTAGTTTATTTATTAATTCATGAAAAATAATTTATCAAAGTATTTTTTATTTTTCTTCTTACAAAACGCGTTAAATTATATAATCCAATAGATTGAGTACACAATAGATAAACAAATTAGATTGGGGACGTAATTGATACTTTCTGTATACATTGAGGATTGATTTGAGTTTACCTTTCTTCCTCGTGTCCATTACGCATGCATCACCCACTATCTATTTAAAGTTGCGATACAAGATGCTTTACAAAATATTCTTTTATTTACAAATATATTAAAATATTTTTTTTATCAATACATTAAAAATATATTAAAAAAATAAAAAGAATAATTTAATATTTTTTATATCAAAAATATTTAAAAATAACAAACAATCACTAGACTTTGTTTGTGCGGTTGGAAATTTCTTTTGTAAAATTTTGATTTTATTATTTTTGATATTATTAAATAATTTTATGTGATGATTTTAAAAATAAATTGTTATCATGATAGTTTTAGAGCCTGTTTGAGAGGGTGATTGAGTAGTTTTTTAAAGTGCTTTTCGTGTCAAAATACATTAAAATGATATTTTTTTATTTTTTAAAAATTATTTTTGACATCAACACATCAAAATGATCTAAAAACACCAAAATATATTCATTTAAAATGAATTTTTTTTTTGAATTTTTACGGCACGACAGTTTGGCCGTAGCGACAAACAGCTTCTTAGGGAGTTTTACATGGAGTTTTAACATAATCTTTATTAAATTTGATTTTTTTTTAATTTTTTTATTAATATTTTATATATTAATATAAAAATAATTTTTTAAAAATATAAATATTTTAATATTTGTTTTAGTCAAAAGCAATATGTAATAAAGTACATAGACTTACTACTTAGTCTGTTTTCCTGTCTTCCTTTTGAAAATAAAATAAAAATTAAACCCCCAAAGTTTGAAGCTTTCCGTGTCCTGTTTACTTTCTGTTTGGTTGCTGAGAAAATTTTCAAGACAAAACTCATCAGAGGTAAGTGACCCAATTGTCATACTTAGCAGCTGACTTTTACATTGCAGTGTACTTTCTTGAATTATTCAAAAAACAGGCCTTGGTCCACTAACAAGCATTGACTTTGATTATTAATTTTCCCCATATATGAATTAATTTCTTTCTTTTCTTGTCTGATTTTGACAGAAGGGTTCATTGTTTTGTGGTTGTGATCACACATCTATTGTTTCCAATGTTTCTTTTTAGACCCCAACTCAAAACTTTCAAAGAGTGGACCTTTAACTTTTGTTATTTCGAAAGAAATGGCTTTTCTTCATGTGCTGATTCTTGTTATTTTGTCTTTGAATGGATATAACAATAACAAGGCAATGGCAGAAGGAATTTCCGGGTCTGAATTTACCCTTGATTCAATAAGAAAGGCTCTGATAAGACAAGAGGATCTTATTGTTTTTAGTTTGATAGAGAGAGCAAGGTTTCCTATGAATTCTGCTTTGTATAATCCGAGGTTGGATTTAGTTCCTGGGTTTTCTGGTCCTCTGGTGGATTTCATTGTTAAGGAGACAGAGGCAGTTCAAGCTAAGGTGAGTGTGGTGCATGTTTAATTTTGGTTTCTTGTTGTTTTCTTAGAATATTTGTTTTGTTGTGTGATGTTTTGCTTATTTATTTATTTATTTTAGTTTGTTGTATTAAAAAAAGAGAGTCAATTTTGTTTCTTTGATTTCAAGGAGGTCAGTGTTTGCTGCCTTGAATTTGTTCAATTTGAGGAATACATTTAATTTGTTTCTATACGCAACTGGTCATAGATTACAGCATATTAGGTTCTGATTTAGAACAACTATACTGTGGTTGACTGATAGTTGAGCATATAATATAAATTATGATTGACGATTTCAAGGCCAAGATGTATGAGATGATGCTTCATTAGGGTCAATACTCTCTGTGCCTTGAAGTTGTCCTTAGATGAGACTGCAAAATTTTAGGTTCTGACAACGGGAAAAATAGACGGTGGCTGACTGATGAATGAGCATGCAATTAAAGTCATGGTTGGCAATGTCAAGGCCAAGATGTATGAGATGATGCTTCATTAGGGTCAATACTCTCTGTGCCTTGAAGTTGTCCTTAGATGAGACTGCAAAATTTTAGGTTCTGACGACGGGAAAAATAGACGGTGGCTGACTGATGTATGAGCATGCAATTAAAGTCATGGTTGACAATGTCAAGGCCAAGATATATGATATAATGTTTCCTTGGCTCTGTGTGATTAGCTCGGGTTGGGAAATGAACATCTACTGAAGGTGCAAGATTAGAGGGAATCAAAACCATGGCAATGAAATATTGGGTTCATGTGCATATCTAAGTTTGTTTTAGCCTTGCTGTCCGTGTCAGTTTGTGCTTGAGATGCACCAACTCTAACATCTTGAAATTATTCATCCCAAATGATGCACTTAAATAGAGCCCTGGCAATTGATGCACTTAAATAGAGCCCTGGCAATTGATGCACTTAATAAAACTGTGCCAATAAATTACCTTAGAATCGTTTGGTTCTGGTTATGTTACAGGCTGGGAGGTATGTGAATCCAGAAGAAAATCCCTTCTTCCCAGATAATTTACCACCTTCAATGATTCCAAACTACAACTATTCTCAGGTAATTGCTTGAGCTGAACTTTGCTATGTGTCTTATTGTGTTGAATCCTGGAGTTAAAAAACAACTTTATATCTGCTTGTCTAATCCTGAAGGTGCTTCTTTTATAGGTTTTGCATCCTGGAGGTGCTTCTATTAACATAAACAAGGCTATATGGGATATGTATCTAAACGATCTACTTCCTTTGTTTGTTGATGCGGGTGATGATGGGAACTATGCGTCAACTGCTGCCAGTGATCTAATCTGCTTACAGGTAAAGGTACTTGTAAATTGGAATGCCATGGACAGTATAGAAAAACTATGTTTAGCTATAGGAGGTTTGAATGATCCTTCAGCTAAACCATTGCTTGTATTGACTATGAAAACTATAACCACTTCCTCCAGGCCCTCTCTAGAAGAATCCATTATGGGAAGTTTGTGGCTGAGATCAAATTCAGGGATGCTCCAAACGACTATGAACCTCCAATTCGTGCCAAGGTATGGTTGCTAAGCACCAGTTAATGTAAGGTTGGCTAGATTAGTTGGTGTTTTATGATCCTGGTCTCATGCAAATGTGGTTTAGGAACATGGTGATCGAATTCATCGGTGCTAATAAGTTGCCATTTTGTATCTCTCGATTATTTGGGGCTGAGGATGAAAGTGTGATGTGCTGAGAATCCAGTAGATATATTTAAGAGAGATGGTTGTTTTAGAAAAAGCGTCTATGCTCAGGTTATTTCCACATTCTTTAAGTACCGACACTGTTGAGATTGTTGCTTTGAAGGCCTAGTTGTGTGCAGCTTCTTCACTAGGCATGCAAATTTCAAATTTAGATTGGAATTCCATAACAGTGCAAAAAAATTTATAATACAAAAAAACCTGCAAGCTCTGAAACCATAACCTGGTGAGAACCCATGGGAACTTCTGCTAATGAACCATCTCACCTAAAAAATTAAGCTGTTAGGTGAAACCTTAGAATATGATTTATATTATCTTCTAACACCCCTCTTCAAGTGAAAACCCTTTGATCTTGAAACTTGCACAAACCACGTTATCTTGTGCTTGAAGAGGAGGAGGTGTTTGTGTCTCTTCAAATAAAATAGGGGTGGTGAGATTCGAACTCATGACCGCTGAGTCAATAAGGTTCTGATACCATTTTAAGAAAACATCTGATCTAAAAATTTAAACTTTTAGGTGAGACTCTAGAATATAATTTATATTATTCTCTAACAACTCCATCCAACTATGAACGCTGGATTCTGCTTTTCACTGGTTTATATTTTTTCAATTCTAATACAACTAAATATGATTTTTTCATGACCAACACCAGACTCACCTACTAACAGGCTACTGTCATGGTCATCTCAGGACACAGATGCGCTGATGAAGTTGTTGACAGATGAGAGAGTAGAGAAGATGGTCAAGAAGAGGGTCGAGAAAAAGGCCGATGTTTTCGGAAAAGATGTGAATTTCAGCAACAATGCTGACAGTAAACGTTACAAGGTTGATCCTTCTGTAGTAGCTCGCCTTTATGACGAATGGGTAATCCCTCTCACCAAGCTGGTTGAAGTTGAGTATCTCATCCGCCGATTAGATTGAAACCTTTCTTCACATCTATATTAAAGTGACAGTCAAATTCAAGGTAATGGATTCCAAAAATGGAGGGCATTCATAATAATTCTTGATGGATAAGATGCTGAAACACTTTAAATTCTTTTAAAATTGTTGTTCCTTCTTAATCTAAGATGATTTGGTAGAAACATGCATATCAATCAACACCTAAAAGAAAAATCAACTTGCAATACTTATTGATAGGATATGGATTTGGTGATGTAGATTAAGGCAAGAATCAATCATCTGGTTTTAAAACATGCTCATTGGAACTAGCATTGTGATTGCTATATTATTTCTTAGTCTAATTGAATCTTTTATTCCCGGCAACACAAACAAAAATAAAAACCGAACCAAAATTTGTTTACTCTTTGTAAGAAAGAAGTATAGGGATTTTGACAAGAAGAATGTAAAAGGAAAGAAAATGTTTTGTTTGTGGAAAGACTAGAAGTTTTCATGAAAAATCTATGCCAGAATTGTCACTTGAATTAATGTCAATTTATTTAAAATAAATAAACATAACGATTAAATTAACATTATCATGTTTCTTCACCCGATGTGACTTGTCAATCACTATATCAGAACTATAACATAAGAACTATATATCCCCTTGGATGTAAAAAAAATCATTTGGACATGGAGATGAAAGAGAAGGGTGATGGTGAATGGAGAGGAGCTTCAGCTAAGTTTGGAAGATTACCCTTGACCCACCAAGCTTTTGGCCTGGTTCAACACCTGCTGAATATATCAAGCGCCCCAGGCATGCCAGATTTAAAAAACATGGCTTATTTCGAGGGTGTTTGGGAGAGCTGTTATTGTAGTTTTTCAAAGTGTTTTTCGTGTTGAAATATATTAAAATAATATTTTTTTATTTTTTAAAAATTATTTTTGATATCAGCACATCAAAATGATCTAAAAACACCAAACTATATTTATTTATTTTAAAAAAAAAACTGCAAACCGGTATTTGAAACGCCAGCCAAACAGGATGAAATGCACGTGAATTAATTCAGCTTTACAATGAATATTAAAGATCTATGAGTACCCTAAATGCACATGTATTTTTTATTTATTTATAAATATATGTTAATGCTTATTTTTAAATGAAATGCATTTTAGAAAACAATTACTATAACAATCATAGGCATACTAAAATGTGATAACTTGGATATATATGGTAAAAAATCTTAAATTACCCAAAATGCATATATTTTTATATAAATATATGTTGAAGCTTATTTTGCAATTAAGTAAAAAAATTAAATTATTTTGAAACTCGAATTTCTTAAAATATAATTAAATTTGGAGAGTAAAAAAATTGATTCAATAGAGAGTTTGTTTACATCATCAACTGCATTTTAAATTATAATAATTAAAAAAACATTTTTATTTTTATTTTTACATGGTGAATCATAATTTATATTGTTTATTTGATAGCACATTCAATGTAGTTAACCTTGTCACCAAATGAACGAGGTGTTTGAGATAATTTAACTGTTATTTTTTAATATATATATTTAAAAAAATACTTTTAATATTAATACATCAAAATAATTTTAAAATATAAAATAACTAAAAAAATATTTAAAAAAAAACTCTAGTTAAAACACTGAATTTTGTTTTTTAAAATACCGTTGTATGTGTATGCCTACACGGGAGCAAGGTTCGAGCCTTCCTAGCGCCCTATCCCAAACCTGTAAGAGCCTGGGACAACCGGGGTTTACGCATGTCCTGGGCCCACAAAGTGCGCTTTCCGGGTCATGTGGTTCCCATGTTATCCAAAAAAAAAAAGTGTATGCAAAATAAATTAAAATAATATATATATATTTTATTTTTAAAAAAATATTTTTGATATTAATATGTTAAAATAATATAAAAATATAATTTAAGACCAAAACAAAATTCTAAATCTTTTCAGAAACACCTAATTCCAAACAGCTACTAAATCAAAACAATTTTTATCCATTAATCTGACAACCTTAGGTAAATAACCTTTTAGTATTATTTGAAAATATGACTGAATTTATTTTTAAAAAATATTTTTTATTTAAAAATATATAATTTTTTATTTTAAAATTATTTTAGATATCATCATATAAAAATATTTTCAAAATACCAAAATATATCAATTTAAAAATTTTTTTTTTTTTTTTTTTATAAATATTTTTAAAATATAATGTCATCCACACAAAACTTAGCCTTACAATTCTCTCCCTATGTTTCACCCACCATATACCGCGCTTTCACGACAAAAACTTTCATCATCATATGGGTACGTGCGTCTTTTACAAAATCTGATTCATCTCGCCAGAATTACTCTTAAACTAAATGACAATATTGCCCCTTGATCACATCAAACAAACAAGAACACCTTTCTGGTCACCCCCACAAGTTAAAAAAGGAAACATTTTTCTCTGTGAACTCACACTCACAGAGAGCTATGCTTGATCAAAACCCGAAAACCATCAGAAATTTCAACACTGGCATTGTGTAAAGGATATATTTTTACTCATTTCAAGGCCAAAAGGTTCAAACTTTGATCAAGAAAAGAGGGTGTTTTAGGGTTCAATGTAAGTTTTCTCTGTTTATTTTAATGCCTTCTGTTTCCCATCTTGGGCTTATTTTGTTAAAACTGGTCAAGCTTGTAGCTTCTTGGGGTTTGTTGTGTCTGTGATAAGTAAAGGTGTTTACTTTTTTTGTACACTTTTTTTGTGTGGAAATATAGTGGTTTTATGATAGTTCTGTTGTGTCAAGAAAAAACCCAGCTGGTTAAGATTTTTTTTTGTTGTTGTAGTTTTTGTGTTTCTGGTGTTGTTGGAAGGGACAAGCTAGTGTGAGGAAAAAAACTGGGCCTTTTCTTGCATGTATATGATGACATGATTATGTCGTTGAATATTTTTTTTTTTTGTTTAAAGTTTTTTTTTGTGATAAAAGTATGCCCTCCTTTTTTTCCACATTTATTGGTCATTAATTACAGTTCTTGTGAACGATATGTGTTAAGGTGTTTTGAAGGAAGTCTGGATGATAGAATAGTGTATCATTTGGAATCCAGAGTGAACCCCAAATGCTTAGCATTTGTATTAGAGGAAGAAATGTATTTGTGGAGGAAATGTTGATGCTGCTTGGGCACTTGGGCAATGTCTTGTTGGGTTTTATTAATTGTGATGTTCTGAAGACATTCTTAATAAAATTAGGAAATGGTTATTATATCTGTTGTTTAATGAGCCTTGAAAACTTAAGTTGTTTTCTGTTCCACGCTGCTTCCACTTCCATTTGGGTTAAAATCATCACAGTTGTGATCACACCTTTGGCACCGGTGTTTCTGTCTTATGTTTATTCTCAGATTTTGAATTAGATGGGTGCATCATCAGATTACATGGAGGAGGTGGGTCCAAGTAGTAAGGGTGAAGTTGATGATATGGATATGGACGAGGATTTGATGGACACAACTAACTTAAAGGAATTGGGGAAAGAAACTTTGCAAAGTTTCTGTAAGAAGGCAGCGTCTTTGTTTTTTGACGAGTATGGTCTCATCAGTCACCAAATCAACTCATATAATGCTTTCATCAACAGTGGACTCCAGAGGGTCTTTGATTCATTTGGTGAGGTTGCTGTTGAGCCTGGATACGACACATCCAAGCAGAAGGATGGTGAATGGAGACGTGCATCAGTTAGGCTTGGAAAGGTCACCCTTGATCGACCAAGCTTTTGGGGTGGTACTTCAAGTGATGCCGAGCATAATATGTTTCCCAGGCATGCCAGACTTCAGAATATGACATATTCAGCGAGAATGAAAATTCATGTCAATGTTCAGGTACTATCTAATAGTTCTGGTTTTTATTGGTGATAACAGCTTGACATTATACCACCTGTATTGTGTTTGATAGGGTAATTCTTGATACTGCAATGCCAAACTCTTTAGTTGAAAGGTTCTGATTTTCCCTGAAGCAGCAAATCTTAGTCAATCTCTGGTTTTCTTTCTTGCTACTCTTAGAACTCTTAATGATATTTCAAAAACTTGTGCTACTGGGCAAGTGCCTTGATGTTTTCTGGACTGTTTTAAGCTTTGATTATAGTTCTAATAACTGTATAGTTGACTCGGAACTTGCCTATGACACTGATAATCAGAATTTCCACAAGGCAGTGATGGTAGTCCATTTTTAACTCACAGGCACTAATGGCTTGAAGATTCAACTTTCAAGTGTCTTCGGCCACTAATTAATTCTGTTTTTTGTTATCTTATTTTTTGTTGGTTTGCAGATACACCAATTGGCTGTTAAATATGTGGACTCTTATTAACTTGAGAAGAAAAAAGAACTGCACTGTCATCTATGCATATGCACAAAGTTTTGCAATCATAGCGTTTTCATTCTGTGTCAACTCTTTTAGGCAAGATTGTTTCAGCTAAAACTATGAAGATGCCATAAATTGTTGGATACTTTCTCTGCTTTTATAAGTTTTTTAATCTCTTGTATTTTTTCTGCAATTATGTCAGGTATACACACAAACTGTTGGTAGAAGTGACAAGTTCAAAACAGGGATAGACAAAGTTGTTCAAAAGAATGTTGTACATACTGAAAACAGGGAAATCATTATTGGAAGGATGCCTGTTATGGTGAAGTCTTACCTTTGCTGGCTGACAACAGTTGAAAAGGGGGATTGTGATTTTGATCAAGGAGGCTATTTTTTGATCAAAGGCGCAGAAAAGGTGTGTTTGAAGTTTTCTGTTTACTTTTCTTTTCCCCTGTGCTTTCAGTTCCTAATCATGTCTAAGCTTGTATTTGCTGTAATTGAACATATGCTTTTTCTTGATCGTTTTTATGATTTGATTATCACTGCAACCAAAACCAATGTATTCCTGTCTCTTCAGTTGTGCAGCTTGTTATACAAAACATCAGACCTGTAAGAGAAAAGTGATTTATAAGTTTATCAATGTTTTGGACTGAGAAACTGTGTCAGTAGTTTTAATGTTATTCCTTTTCTCTGAGGCTGAGAAGCACCTTGGCACCAGGACTTGCAATATTATTCTATTAGTTTTTTTTTTTGTTTCCTTTTTTCCTTTTTTTTTTCTATCTTTTGCTCACGCTCTCTCTCACTCTCTTGTTAAAATTTCTTGAATGTGCTTTTGTTGATTTTATAAGGCAATTCAATCAAAATATTTATTGTATTTATTTCAATGCACTGCAGGTGTTCATTGCACAAGAGCAAATTTGTATGAAGAGACTTTGGATTTCAAATAGTCAGGGCTGGACTGTTTCATACAAATCTGAAGTTAAGAGGAACAGGTTGATTGTTAGACTAGTGGAGCTCTCTAAATTGGAATACATTAAAGGAGAAAAGAAAGGCCTCTGTGTGTACTTCTTGTCGATAGAGATCCCTATATGGATATTGTTTTTTGCCCTTGGTGTAAGGTCAGACAAAGAAGTGATAGATTTGATTGATTATGCCAGCAATGATGCCAGCATTGTGAATATTTTCTTTGCCTCAATTCATGATGCTGATGAGAAATGCGAGCATTTTCGTAGGGAGGACAAAGCACTTGATTTTGTGGATAAAATGTTAAGAAAGACCAGATTCCCACCAAAAGAATCTATTGAAGACACCATTAGTGCATATCTGTTTCCCAGGCTTAATAGCCGCAGGCACAAGGCTCGTTTTCTTGGATATATGGTGAAGTGTCTTTTGGAGGCCTATACTGGCCACAGGAAATGTGACAATAGGGATAGTTTTAGAAACAAGAGGTTCGAGTTGGCTAGCGAGTTGCTTGAACGAGAGCTAAAAGTGCATGTTTCACATGCACTGAGGCGCATGACCAAGGCTTTGCAGAGAGACCTATATGGAGACCGTGATGTGCACCCAATTGAACACTATTTAGATGCTTCAATAGTGACCAATGGTTTGACGAGAGCATTCTCAACTGGGGCATGGTGTCATCCTTTCAAGTGGATGGAAAGGATTTCTGGAGTTGTGGGAAATCTTGGGCGTGCAAATCCACTGCAAACAATGATAGATCTGCGGAAAACAAGGCAGCAAGTTCTGTACACGGGAAAAGTTGGAGATGCCAGATACCCGTAAGTTATTCATATTTTAAGAGCTGGTTCTTGTTTCTGTGCAGCATGCCATTCAGGTGCATCAACTTTACAACTGGAATTAAGTTCCGCTCCGTGATTGGTTAAGATTTGTTTGTGGATTATTGTGCTAAACTGTCTTGACCACACCTGGTTGCTGTGGCAAGCGTGTGTTATGTTGATATATCCTGGTCTAAAACTCAAAAGTATCCTGGGTGTTTTTCTTACATTTCTTAGCAACATATAACCTGTAGGAGATCTTGAAATCCTTGATTTTGAGGGAGGAAACTGATCAGTAAGCAATCAGTTCACTTGCTGCTTAATCTATTCATTTTTATTAGCGGAAGTTTTTGTGAGCTATTATGATGGAATTAGTTTGAGTTCTTGCAGAATCTGACATCAAACAGAATGATTTTTCTTAATTCATTTTGTTGCTTTCTAAATTTGAATGGCTGGCTAATTAGAAATCCAAAATGCTGGGTTTTATTTTAGCTGCATGTGAGAGCATAAGCAATTTGTTTGTAGATGAATGTGATCTCAAAAAAGTTGAAGTTTCATATTTATGGTTAAAAATGTTCATCTGCCTTTTCTAAGAATATTAATGACTACAAACTGTTTCCTTCCTAGGATTGAATTATTAGATTGTGTGCTCTAATACATGCATATTTGTCATTCAAGAAATTTTATCCTTTGTGCTTGTTGGATGATCCAGTGTTAGTGGTTGCTATGTCTTTGTAACGTGATTTTTTGGGCGCAGGCACCCTTCTCATTGGGGAAGAGTATGCTTTCTCTCTACTCCAGATGGTGAAAACTGCGGCCTTGTAAAAAATTTGGCTGTCACTGGAGTTGTCAGTACCAACATATCAGAGTCTCTAGTTGATGAATTGTTTGATAGTGGGATGGAGAAACTGGTTGATGATACTTACACTAAACTGGATGGGAAGCATAAGGTGTTTCTAAATGGCGAATGGGTTGGAGTTTGCGAAGATTCTTGTTTGTTTGTTGGCGAGCTAAGAAGCATGCGACGCAGGAGACAATTGCCCTATCAGGTTGTCTCAATTATAATTTATGATTTATATCCAAATTCCTTGCTAATGAAGTTTATGCATATCATCAATTTGCTGCTACTGTCGAGTCCAACAATTTGATCAAATGTGTCAAAAATGAAAATAATTTCATTCTTTATAATGACTGCCTTGAAGTTGCAGTAACAAACTTGTTAATACATGATATTTATGATATTAATGGTTGACCTTGGAATGTCCCTAAAGTCATTATATACTAGAGGGAAGCTGGTAACAAAAATGTTTATGATTTTATTGAAAATCTTTAAAATCAACATTTGTTACATTTGTCCAAGCTGCAAAACCATCATAAGAGTGATCACGCGGGCCTTGTCCTGACCAAGTGTTGGGAAACTCTGATGTTAAGTAGTCAACACATGCTTTCTTCATTATTTATACCTCTCAAGGAATTGGTTAACTTCTAGAAATTGCTTGGATGCATGTCTGAATTGTTGTCACCTTATCTCTTTTGTTTAGTCCCTTTCATGCTTTTCCTTATGATTTTAAAGTATTCAGCGTTTGTAGATTTTACTATCCTTTATCCTTTAAATGGATGATTGTGGGATTTCCTTGATCTGATTTATTATTGTTGCCTTCCTAACATCTTCAGTAATGGTTTTCTCATGTAGGTGGAAATCAAAAGGGATGAACAACAGAGAGAAGTGCGCATATTTTCTGATGCTGGAAGGATCTTACGCCCTCTTATAGTTGTTGAGAACTTGGATAAAATTAAAGCATTTAAAGGGGGAAACTACATCTTCACATCTCTTCTGGACAAGGGGATTATTGAGTTTATTGGAACTGAAGAGGAAGAGGACTGTTGTACCGCATGGGGCATCAGATTTCTTTTAGAGGATATTGCGGGGAAGCAACCTATGAAGTATACACACTGTGAACTTGACATGTCCTTTTTGTTAGGTTTGAGTTGTGGAATTATTCCCTTTGCCAATCATGACCATGCACGAAGGGTCCTGTACCAAGCTCAAAAACATTCTCAACAGGCTATTGGGTTTTCCACAACAAATCCCAACATCAGAGTTGACACCTTGTCTCACCAATTGCATTACCCCCAAAGGCCTTTATTTCGGACAATGATTTCTGATTGTCTCGGTAAACCTGGATACCCATTTGGTCATAATGCAGTGCTGCCAAAGCCAGAGTTGTTTAATGGTCAGAATGCTATAGTGGCAGTTAATGTTCATCTGGGTTACAACCAAGAAGATTCATTGGTAATGAATCGTGCTTCTTTAGAGCGTGGTATGTTTCGCTCTGAGCACATTAGAAGCTACAAGGCGGAGGTGGACAACAAGGAGCTAACTGACAAGAGGCGGAAGTCTGAGGATTCTATTACTTTTGGGAAAATGCAAAGCAAAATTGGACGGGTTGACAGCCTTGATGATGATGGATTTCCTTTTATTGGTGCTAATATGCAAAGTGGTGATATTGTGATAGGGAAGTGTGCAGAATCTGGGGCAGATCACAGTGTAAAGCTGAAGCACACAGAAAGGGGCATGGTTCAGAAAGTGGTATTGTCATCTAATGACGAGGGAAAGAATTTTGCTGTGGTGTCTTTGAGACAGGTACATAAAATAAAGTTAAATAGTAACATAAAGACAGTTCTGTTTGTCTGAATGCACGTGCAGTTTCTGAATGGCCACCTATATGCTCACACATGCATGTCCCACTAGTAAAAATGTAAGGTCTGGTTCTGTGAAACACATGTAGCATGCAAAGAGCTCTTAATGGTGTTTGAATTTGCCTTCCTCTAGACCTGTTTTATAGAATTAATGGTTAGCGGATGCTACTGGGGCTGGCTTTCCTTGGGTGGATGCCCTTAGTCCATTTGAACCAAATGTACATGCGTGTGAGTGGGTGTGTTTCACATTTCCTGTTGTTGGTTATGCTCTTCAATTGCTGTTGCAGGTTCGATCTCCTTGTCTTGGAGACAAGTTCTCAAGCATGCATGGGCAAAAGGGTGTTCTGGGCTTTTTGGAGTCTCAGGAGAACTTCCCTTTCACAATTCAAGGTGTTGTTCCTGATATTGTAATAAACCCACATGCATTTCCATCACGTCAAACTCCTGGTCAACTATTAGAGGCTGCTTTAGGAAAGGGAATTGCCTGTGGTGGCTCGAAGAGATACGCTACCCCTTTCTCCACTCTATCGGTTGATGACATCATAGACCAGCTTCACAGGTGATGTTGCATTCACTGACACTACTCTTTGCTCTGTAATTTTACCATTTGAAAATGTTGATGCATAATTTCTTTCGACTTCCATTTTATCTGAGAATGCTTTAGAATTAAAAAAATATGAGTCTATGCTATCTCGTTCTTGGTGGTTTGGTGTACCAGACTACACTCTCCTGGCATATGTCATTGTCAAATTTCATGCTGTTGTCTATTTCAAGCTCCTGTCCACTCCTTTTCATGATCTTGTTTTTGTTTTCAAGTTATTCTGAGAGTGACAATCTGTTGAATATGTACAACAGGGCTGAATTTTCAAGATGGGGAAATGAAAGAGTCTACAATGGTCGAACTGGTGAAATGGTTCGTTCTCTCATATTTATGGGACCAACATTCTATCAGCGGCTGATCCACATGGCTGAGGACAAAGTAAAATTTCGCAACACTGGACCAGTACACCCTCTTACAAGACAGCCTGTTGCAGACCGTAAGCGTTTTGGTGGTATCAAGTTCGGTGAGATGGAGCGTGACTGCCTCATAGCTCATGGTGCATCTGCGAACCTTCACGAACGCCTTTTTACTCTAAGTGACTCCTCTGAAATGCATATCTGCCAGAAATGCAAAAATGTGGCCAACGTGATCCAACGGGCTGTGCCTGGTGGTCGCAAGATTAGGGGCCCCTATTGCCGGGTTTGTGAGTCTGTTGATGACCTTATTAAAGTTAGTGTACCTTACGGGGCGAAGTTGTTGTGCCAGGAGCTTTTCAGCATGGGCATAAGTTTGAAATTTGATACCAAGGTTTCTTGAGCCAGTTGCGTTCATGTTTATGGAAGTTTCGAACTTGTAGGATATGTTTTTCAAAGGTATGCTCCCTGAATCTGTGTTTGGTATGGTCAAGTACACTACAAGGATGATATGGTGGTTTGATCAGTTCACATACAAGCAAGCCAGGTTCTTTTATCTTGTGATTGCAAGTTACAATGTTTTCCCCATTCTGGGACCAATTATCATTTAGGCTCTAACCATGAAATGATGATGGACCAGGAACTTAATCTCGGGTTCCATTTTTTGAACCATGAATGGTATAGCCTGCAAATCTTGAACCCAATCTGACGCAGAACCTTCATCGTTCTCATGCATCTGTGAAAGTCTCATTAATGCTCCGCCTAAACATTTACTGTTTGGAGTTTTCAATTCGAATAAAGCCGTGTTACCTAAAGCCCAGATAAAATAGTCGGAAGAAATTTGTCTGGAATGCGTTGGTAGGATTGGAACCAGTGTGGGTGTTCGAAAAAAAACATCCTTACAAGTGAACTAAGATGGTCATCCAAACCAATGTCAAACAAAAAGTTATCATCTCGTAGTTTGATCCAAACGAGTTATTAATAGGATTTGAACTTGTTATCGGTTTTGATCATTCATCACCAGAGAAATCATCTGTGGATAGATGACGTAGGCTAGTCCAACAAGGCAAACCTTCGTTGTCCTTCTGTGGTATTTAAGAAACAAGTGAAAAGAATTTGATTCAAAATTACAGGTTGGAAGAATGAATGAATAATAAACAAAAAGAGCTATTTAGCAAAGTCATGGTCAAAACCCTAAAGTGAAGTCAAATACAAAACCGCCTGGTCAGGTCAACAGGAGTCAAAAAGGAAACAAAAAGCACAGATGTTCCCTCCACCTCTATAACCAAATCCACCTTGATTTAGACAGATAAAACTCTAATGTCTTCATTTTTGTTTTGTTTCTTTCAAACACTTCACCTCAAACACTCTCACATTTAAATATAAACCACTACATCAAAGAACCATGCAAAAACAGAACAAGGATCCTAAAGAAAGATTCTAATATTGGCTTTAACTGTGTTGATCTTATTTTTCTCAGTTACTCAAAACAGTTATGTCCAATACGCCAGTTCTTGGATTTCAGGTTCTTCTACCTTGTCTTTTTACTCTTTTCATATTCACTTAATGTGTTTCACCAACTTTTATTTGTATATATGAACTCATCTGGCTATTGTTTGTTATATATGTTGTGGGGTTTCTTCTTTTGTTTTTGTTTATAATGATTGAAATTCTTGTGTAGTTTCTAATCAAGAATTTGTTTTTCTCTTTTAAAGTTAGTGTATTGGGTTGTTTCTGTGTTGGGCTTATTTTGTTTTCATTTTTATGGACGAAATTGGTTGAGTTTGCAGGGAAACATTGATTAGTAAGAAGGGTTGGGATGGTTTGAAGTTCGAACAAATGATTAGACTTTCTGTTTAGTTCAGTCTATTTTAGAACGATTGTGTTGGTTTGCTGATAACAACTTTATAATGATCATTGACAATTAGTATTAACATAGAGAACCATCAGAGAAAAATTTGAATATGTTGCTTGCCCAAATTGCAAAAAGCCTGATATGAGTTTTGTTTTCTTAATAATGTTTATATAGTCATTTATACAAGAATAATTGATTTGTAGGGGGGAAATGAGATGATCCAACAGGAAGCCTGTGCGGGTACAAAACCTGAAGCTGACCGGGTACAGTTAGAACATCTAGCTGAATGTGCAAATACTTCTAGTGAAGTATTGTCACTGACATCAGCTGCAATATCTTTCCCATATTCAGCACCTGAACCACAAAAGCCACGGTCAATTCGTGCACTTGGGCTAGTAATAAACCAGCAAAATTCGGACAGTGAGACCAGACATCCACATGTTGTCGTGGAATCACCCCCTGCTGATGGCTATAACTGGAGGAAGTATGGCCGGAAGGTGGTGAAGGGTTCTAACAATTTGAAAAGCTACTATAGATGTGTCTATTCTAGTTGCTATGCTAAGAAGAAGGTTCAACATTGTGATCAATCGGGTCATATCGTTGATGTTGTTTATATAGGTAACCACCACCATGATCCTCCTCAAGGGAAATCCATCAGGGTTGTATCATCTGCTAAGCATACCACAAGCAGTCAAGTTTTAGATCCTTCTGTTCAGAAGTTAACTGGGTTGGATATTTCTGTCTGTTCAGCTGATGGCAGACATTCATCTTTGCATGTGCCTGAATCAGAACAACATAGTTCAAGCATTTCAAATGGAAATGTTGGATCTAGGATTAAAGAGAGAAGTGATGACGAGTCGGAGTCGAAACGAAAGTAAGTTATTTGAGTAACATGATAGTTTAAAATGTCTTTGATGTTTTATTTTGCTAATATTGTCGCTTTCATTACAATCACCATTTTACAGCTTTGGTTCAAGGGCAGTGGTACCCCAACAAAATGGCTCCTGTGGGATTGGCAGTACCGGGGTTCAAGAGAAGCATGGTGCTGAACCACGACTGAAAATAAGGCATGTCCTTTATAGAATTTGGTTCTCTTGAACCTTAGATTTTAGTTTCGAGTTCTAATTCAATTCAATTGGTCAACAAGCAGGATTAAAGAAAGAAGTGCACCAAGTTCAGTTCCTGCCTTGAAAACTAAGAAGGAGCCTGAAATCATTATACACACTGTTTCTGATGAGGGAAGCTCAAATGATGGTTATCGATGGCGCAAGTATGGTCAGAAAATGTTGAAGGGGAATTCATTAGTAAGGTAGGATTTGATCTCCTTTTGCTTATGCAGGCATAAATAGCATAGGACTTCACGTTTCTTTTTCCAATCTCCACATGCCTCTGGCCCTGGGAAAAATTTTCCCAGCCAATCTAAGTTTGTTCAATCAAGATTTTCTCAAATTACTTTTATGTGGATCCCTTATCTTCTTGTAAACCTTATTAGTCTTACTTTCATCACTCCCTTGGTGAAATGTTAGGAGCTATTACAGGTGCTCATCTTCAGCATGCCCTGCTCGTAAGCATGTTGAGAGGGCCACAAATGAAGCCACATCCACCACAATAACATACGCAGGGAAACATGACCATGATATGCCAGCACCTAAGAAAATGCAATGTTCAGAAAGTCATCTTATTTCCCCAGCTGCTTCCACAGACGATGCCCGCCGCAAGAAAAACATTAGCTTATCTAGTCGAAAGCCCTCGAGCAGGTGCTCAGTTGACGGTGAAGTAGATTTGATGGGTGAGAAGATCTCGAAGCTTGGAGCTGAGCAGGCATTAGAATCAGCTCAAACCCTTCTCAGCATTGGAAATGATCTCAGGCCTCGCTGAGGAACTAAATTTTGTAGTGGTTGATGCAAATTATAGTATTATCAGGCTGTTTTTGATGGAGAAATTATATGAACTCTCTCATTTCGAGTTTCAATGGAATTTCACAAGTTCTACCCTTATCTTTTTTGAATCCTGGACGCGCTTGATTGTTCTTTAGTTCAATGTCGCATTATAGGATTATAAATCAGTACATTCCATGCATCCTGGAGAGATCGTGTCTGAATCATGGGAATTGAAAAGGTCAGACGACGTGTTCCTCAGCTTTATTAGCGTCACAATCTGAAACCACCATACAGGTTTCATGAATTGGCAATAGTATGGTCATTATTTGACCCAAATCAACCCTCTTAACCATAGTTGTCAATTTCATTTTATTTCGGCCGAAACATTTTGTACTAGTTAAAAAACAAGACAAAACAGTATTGTTTTTACTTCGGTTTAAATTCTGGTTTTTTCAGCTAAATATTGGTCGAAACATAACGGTTTCGTTCCACTCGTTCCGTTTCGGCCAAATAGTGTTTTTTTTTAAATAATAAATAATTTTAGAAAATTAATTATATCTCGCAATCCGACTGTTATATTAAAATGAAATTTTACGAGGAGTCTCTTGACATATTTATATATATTATGTTAAAATTTCAGAGTAATAAAAGAATGTAATGACCTTGCGAGATTGATGATGACATTCTCGTAATATTATATATGTTCATAATTTTGTTCAAAAAACTCATTTTATTTTGTCTTTTTTAGATTAAATTGTATAATTCTGAATAATTTTATTTTTGGATTTGAACTAATTTTTTTTGAATTAATATATTTAATTGTGTGTGTATGTGTGTATATAAACAATACAACTCCAAAACGGTACACCAAAACATTCCATTCTAAATTAAAAAAACAAAACACCAACCCAAACGATATTGACAACTTTGCTATTTAACAGAGGGGCAAATACAAGTCAGATTTTTTTTCCCTACAAAAGGAGAAGCACAAAGTAGAACTTAACAAGAGTGGTTTAAAAACAAGCACCGAGAAGAGCAGGACAGCAATAAGTAGCTAGTATTATCAACTGTAAGCAGCAGCAAATGCTACATTATCTACACTACTTGGCTTTGTTAGCTCGTGAAAGTATATTCCAGATTGATTGAGCATGGAAAGTAAGTACAGTAACTCCTCATTACACAGCTTTGAAGGTCTCTTATCTTCAAAACTAGCAGCTTTTAGAACCTCGATGATCTTCTCCTTGAACAAAAGCAACTCTCTATCTGTGCAAGAAGATGAATGACACTCTTCTCCATCACTCTCCTCATTGTCCCCATCATCATCCGCACAAACATACTGGTTCCTGCTCATTTCTTCTCCATTAGAGCTCGCCATTTTTGATAACCTGAATAGTTCTATCACCTTTTTCTTCTGCTTAAATGTTGCCCCCAAAGTCTTATTCTTCTTCCCAAAACACGTTTTCGTGAATGCCCACCATTCATCAAGATTCACATCAGGAATTTGATCTTTTGGCCGAATGATAACCACCGAAGAATCAACTTTTGGAGCAGGGAGAAAATCCCTCTTGCTTACATTCATCACAAACTCCACATCAGCTACCAACTTCACATTCACGGCCAATCTATTAAACTCAGAATCTCCAGGCTTAGCCAACAACCGCCGTGCAAATTCTTTCTGAAGAAGAAGTGTGGCACTTCGAAATGGATTCACCCCGTAAACCAATTTAGCCACGAGAGGCGAAGATATCCCATAAGGAATGTTGGCTACAACAAGATCAAATTTAGGAAACTCAGCCTTCAATGCATCCTCTCGAATAACCTGCAAAACCCCATTAAGCCATTCCCCATAAGATTAAACTTTGACCATTTCCAAAACAACAACATAAGTTAATAACAGAAGAAACCCACCAACCCTCTCCAAAAGACTACATTTCAATTACTGTAAGTGCACAATAAATTAATACTAAAAAGAAACCCATCAAGCCATTTTCAATAAAGATCAAGTCTTTCTAGCTGTGAAAGCATGATAAATCAGTAAAAAAGGAAACCCGTCACCCCATTTCCAAAAAACATAACACTTCAGTAATCACAAAACAACTTCTTTCAGGTATTTTATCAAACACTTGCATACAAACCAAACTCACACTCAGTTTCTCTTCAAATCCATGCTCCTTCACACGTTTATTAAGAACCTCAACCATCCTTTTATCAATTTCAACAGCAACAACCTTCGAAGCAACATTAAGAAGTTTAAGAGTGAGGTTTCCAGTTCCTGGTCCAATTTCAAGAACAGTGTCAGTAGGGTTTATTGAAGATTTTCTAACAATAGTGTCTAGAATTCTCTGGTTAGTGAGCAAGTGCTGGCCTTTATTTTTGTACAAGAATAAATAGTCTTGTTGGTTGTGTTCTTTTGTGTTTCTAGTTCTTTCATTGTAATGATGGGTCGGTTTATTACGAAGTTGTCGGAGAGTGTTTTGTCTGAAAAAGGGTTGGATAAGGTAGAATTGGATTAGATTTCTCTTATTCAACTGAGTATTCATGAAGAAAATTACAAGGGTTTTTCCTTTTGGGTATAATTTGCAGGCTCTAATGTGCCATGGCAAGTCTCCCGCAAGCCTGCAACTGCTTTTGCTTGAAGGAGACAAGAAGGGTTAATTGGATTCATCAACGTTCTCCTCCTGCTCCTGCCCCTATAATTTTTTAATATTATACTTTTAGTTTTGAAAAACAATTAATAGGATTAATGACTCAATTTATCCTTATAACATTTTTTATTGAATTAAATTACTTTTAAATATACATTAGATTTTTGGTTTATTATTGGTTCAATTTTGTAAATTGAAAAGGTATTTCAGGTTAGATTGAGTGATCAAACTTGGCTTTTGTTCTTTTAATTACTAGTTGTTTTATATTAAATAGTTTTACAATTGAGTTTTTTCTCTCTCAATTTCATCCTCCTTTAATTTTTATCATAAATCAGATTTAGTGTTTATTATTTTGATTGCTATTTGTTTTAAAATTAATTTTTTTTATGATCCCATCCCCTTTTAGTTTTTTTCCTATCAAATATGATCATCATTTTTTTATTGTTATTTTAATTGCTTTAATAAATTTTTAAAATTGATATTTATTTTTTGGTTTCATTCTTCAACATTATATTGGTTGAGAATTGAGTTTCTTGAATGAGCTCAACACTAGAATTTCACGAGTTGTGAGTTTAGAAGATTAACTCAGGTTTACTTGTTTTTTTAAATTCATATTTTTTTAGTTTTATCTTTCAAGATTTATTTAATTGGAAAATGGGCTCTGTTATTATTTGCTTTCTATTAATTTTTTCATTGATTTTGAGCATAATTAAGGTTATCTCGCTTTTTAATATTAGGTTAATTGACAATTAAGTTTCATGGTTTTATTCCATTTGCTTTTGATGAGGTTACTCTAGTACCAAAATCAAGTCATGGATTTTGTATGTTTACCTGAGTAGGCACGAGTTGGATTTTTTCAATATTTTTTGGATTATATTTTTTTCTTCATTCTCATCCTTCAATATCTTGTTTGCTAGAAATTGATTTCTTTTTCTTTTTCTATAAGGATATTGTGTTCTCTTTTAAAAAATTTTCTGTCATTAGATAATATCCTTCAATATTTTCTTTTTTTTTTTTTACAAAAATAATTGATTTGTTTTTTTATTTTTATCATTTATCATTTAATTGATAGAAAATTAGATCTCATGTTTTTTTTTTTGTTTTCCTTTTTTTAGGTTTATTTCAATTTTATGCTCAAGGTCATAGAGCTATGGATTAATCTGGTTTGACTCAATTTTTTATTGCTATTATTAAAAAAATATTTATTTTTTAGTTCTATCTTTTAATATTGAATTATTTGGGAGTTGAGCTTTATGAATTTACTTAATTTGCTTTCAAAAGGTTACAATGGATTCACAACCAAGCTACATATTTAGAGTCTGTTTGTTTCTGCTGTTGTACCGCCGTTTGCTAAAAAAAAATCATTTTAAATGAAAAATTTTTTGGTGTTTTTAAATCATTTTGATGTATTGATGTTAAAAATAATTTTTTTAAAAAAAAATATATCATTTTGATATATTTCTAAATGAAAAGCATTTTCAAAAACAACCGCAACAGCTATGCCAAACAGGCCCTTAACATGCTAACCTAAATGGGCTCCGGTTGGGTTTTTTTTTATCCATATTATTAAATTAATTGATGTTGAAGATTATGATATAATTAAGATTGATTGGTCTATATTTTTAAGGATATAAAATTAGAAAGTCAAATATCCTTTACATAGAAATAGAATAAGGTAGTAATGTCTATTTATGTGTGGTAAATAACAATTGTCAAATTGTCCTAAAATAGACTTATAGGTGGTGTATATATTCATGTATTTCTTTTGCAGTCAATGAGAAAAAAGTAGGAAAGAATTCTCAAATGACTGGTAGTTTGCCTCGCAAGTTTTTTGTCCTAGAGAGGTGTTGAATGATTAGTCGTTTCATTTTGTGATACTAAGGAAGTAGCATCTGCCTATTGATATAAACCAAAGATTTGTAATCTAATATATGATCATGAAAATCATGGACTGGACTTTTTCTTGTTGAATCATATGATCCATGGAACAAGTGAAAGGAAACAAAAGTTCCACCGTCTTTGCAAAATCTTAAAGAGTTGCCAGAGGAAACAAAAAAAACCTAGAAATGGTGGCCATGGCACTATTGGCATAGCTTGTATAACAAATTATCTGAGAACCTATCTCTTCAAGGACCCTCATCCATTCCTGCTTGTAAACGGTCCTGGTCACTTGCATCCTGCATCCGACTTTTCCCTCTTGAAGCTGTATGAGTTCATCACTCAGATGTAAGGTTCTCGCAATGCCGTTGGCAGCTCCAACTCTGGTTCGAGCTCCCCGAGCGGGGAGAAATAGCTATCCACCATGTCTTTGCTTACTTCTTCTAACCTTGGAGGGTCCCACTGCATTTTCAGATGGGAAACACAATATTAATTGGAGTAAGAGCAATCATGTGATGAAGTAAGACAGTAAATAGATTCAGTACCTTTGGAGCAAAATCCTTATCTAGTAGACGAGCACGAACACCCTATGAAAAAACAGAGTTCAACCAGTTACAGTAGATTGGATCTTCAAAATGTTTTGCAGCATTTTAAACAGATATGCAAAGAGGGAAACGAAAATAGGCAAGAGAGCGAGAGAGAGAGAAGTTACCTCACAGACATCGTTAGACACTTGTTTGGACATTCCAGCGAGTGACATTCGATATTCACGAGCAAGACATTGATCAAGAGATTGAAATCTACCTTCTCGTATCTAAATGCCAAAGAAACTGAAGTCAACCATATAAATTACAATAGACCCCACCATAGTTGCGAAGCATCATTAACCTACCGATTGTAATGTAACTTTTAAGCTCACTGGGGAGGCTTCTTTTATTTTACCAATGGCATTTTTACACCACTCATTATAAGAGTCGCCGGCTGCCTCACTTTCCTGAGAAAATCAAGGTTCAAATGTCAGACGCACAACTGCAGCACAAAGGGCATAGCATAGAAAATGAAGCTTACTAGTGCATCCACAATTTCCTCTACTGTATCATGGCTGAAACATTTATCGATTGTCTCGAACCTGAAACAACAAAGGATGGAAATGGGGAAATAAATTAAGTTGGACATACAGGTTACATGTTCCATTTCACGTATAAAAGTTATGATGCCTTTTCTTTTCTTGTTTTTGAATGCTAAGAAGAAATTGAACCTAGGACCACCTAAGAAACCACCCGACCCCTCACCACTGGCCCAATCTCAGTGTCTTAGTTATGATGTCTTGTAAGAATGCTTATATGCCATCTCTGTCAAATTAGTGAACCCCCCCCCCCCCAAGTTAGTAAAGTATGAAAATGCATAAGGAGACATTACCTGAGAAGGACGCTTGTCTTATCTGGATAGACAAGGTCACCATATTGTGCAAGAGAAGACTCTATGACAGTAGCCTCATCTGTGATCAGTTTACCGAGACGTTCTTCAACCAAATCAAGTCTCTGTCGAGGAAGATGTTATTATAGGCTACACAAAATTTACGGATGCAGACAAAGAGGTAAAAACAGAATTAAGAAGTAGATTGCAGTGAAAGCAGACCTCATGTAACACATAGTGAGAAGCAAGGCCACAAGCAATCATTTCTGCACCATTAAGCTTGTCTCCCGTTAGAGCCAAGTATTCCCCTGAGACAAAGAATACCATTATCATGTCCAAAAAAAAGGAAAAAAATTCTGGTTCACAAGAAAATAAAAGTATGATATCAAACAGAACATATATAAATAATGCATATTCAAACGCAGAGATAGTCTGGTGTTACCCAAGTAACCAGGTAGGCGAGAAAGATAAAAGGAGGCCCCTGCATCAGGATGGAAACCTATCTGAGCCTCTGGATGAGCAAAAACCTGCATACCATAAGAATAGTTAAGAAGCACTTTACCTGAGTGCGTTTTATGTAACATTGATATGATACAAGGGAAAGCACAGTTTCAAAGTTGTCTTACTCAATTTCAAGATAATTAAAAACATTTCACTTACAGTTTTATTAGTTGCCACACGAAACATTCCTGGAACCGCAATTCCAGCCCCAGCTCCCATGGTGAAACCATCCAAGATGGCCACCTGAAAGAATGTATAACAATAGGAAAGTAAATTAAATGGTGACCAGTTTAAAGCTACCCACGAATGTTGTTCTATGAAAAAAATGCACTCTTGCTACATGATAACAAAATTTGATCCAAAAACTTTGGTAGCAGAAACATAGCAAGATATTAGAGTACCCAGATACCATTACTTAGCTCAAAACTGAATGAGCTCTACATAGAAATTTTCTGAAAGGTTGTGTTCTCACATGTGGCTTCAAATATGTTGCTTGTAGGTAGACAAACTTATACAATGTCTGGAAATATGTTTTGCATTCTTCCATTTTTCCTGCACATGATCAAAATGCAGTTCGGAAGTGTATCAACAATGCCAGTATCATGACTATTTGTAAATGCGAAGCAAAGGCTGCATCTGAATAAGAAGCAACACTAACAATATCAAAGTTGAACAAGAAGAAAAATGAAATGTTGTTATAAAAGGTTATGAGTTGGTGATTATTGCCAGGTGATCAAAAGAATGAAACAGATGAAGTGAAACAATTATGTCCAAAATCAAGGCCCCATCAAATCAATCAGTTCTAAAACCACCAACAATTCTACCTCTGCAGAATTTTGTGCGGTGCAAACACATTTGATCAGTGCACTGTCATCAGGTACCAGAAAACAAGATTTATTTTGGCCTTTGAAGTTTGAACAATCTCTCTTAACTATAACATCGAGAAAGGATCCCTGATGTATATGAAGGAATGCAGTTCATTCAAAATTCCATGGACATGCAGCCTTGTGGCTCGAGAACTCCGTGAGATAGACACACGGACACACTAACTGTACATGTGTGTGGGTGCGCACATGTGCAAAAGCATGAAACCCACCTTCATTTAACAACTCACAAAGGGAAACGACATCTGTACCGGAACAGAAAGCCTTGCCACTACCCTTCATAAGATATGAAGAAAGCAGGTTAAAAACAGAAATGACCAAATTGGAGCACATAACATAGTGTTAAATTTTCAAAAACATCTCCAACAACAAAGTACATGCATTTGACAAACATGTTTATAGGATATGTTCTTAAGTAAAGTCAAAGCTCTATACCTTCATTAAGACAAATCCAATATCAGGGTTTTCTTCCCATGATTCATACAGTCTCTTCAACCGAGCCACCTACCAAGAAAAAGACCTTCGACTCATTTCCAGTTTATCCACATAGCTACTACAGAATGCTAACAAGCAGACAGAACAAACAGAGAAAACAGGAGCACACCATTGGAATTGTGAGAGCATTGAGAGAAGCTGGTCTATTAAGAATGGCTGCTCTTGATTTCGCTCTTCCTTCAACCAAAACCTGAAATTTACCACCCCAAAAAACACAAAGCTCTTTATTTTAAAATTTTTACTCACAAATAAAACATTTCTTAAAACTAAACCAAATGGTTGCAAAAAAAAATATTCATAAACACTAAACCTTCCACATGGGCACAAGCATTTACAGCAAAACAAAAGCTCCATTCTCGTGAGTCTTCTTCACATAAACAAACCATTTCTCGAAACAGAACCAAATTTCATAAACACTAAACATACACAAAGAACAAATTATTAAGCAAAAAAGATCAAAACCTTGCACTAAAAATACTCAGACTTAATTGGGTGTGAAAGGTGAAGACTCCAATAAAAAAAGGAAAACCCTCCATATGCTTGGCACAGCACAGGTCATTTTGTGGGTCCAAGACAGAAGACAGCCCAAAAGCCACTGAGCTTTTGGTATCATCTCCGCTGGAAAGAAAGAACAACCGGAGCTGATTTTACAGCGAAACTCCAAAAATCTCTTTTAACAGAAAGGCAGATGCCTAGAAGATTCTATCATTGGGTTCCCCCCATTATCCTGCAAAATTTGTCTTGACTTTGGTTCTATTTCATATGGGAAGGGAGGGGAATTCCGGCATTAAATTAATACAAAGACTCGGAGCCAATTCGTGGGAATCCCTATTAAGAATAAAGTAGGACAAGAAAGCCTACTCCCGAAAATGAAAGACAAAACAGAGACAAGAAATGATAAATAGACTCTCAATTGGGTGCAAGTATTTTTTAACAGATAAACAAAAGTTCCATTCTTCTTAATTTTCTCTTAATAAACGAACAAGTTTTCAACACAAAACCAACTGGCGCGCACAACATACACATGGAACAAGCATTAAAGCTAGAACTTAGAAGACAAACTTTCTACTTGAAAGCCTCGAACTTTCAACTGGAAACAAAAAGAAAAAAGAAAAAAAACCCATTCTTGAGCGTCTTCTCTTCATAAATGAACCAATTTTTAGTAGAAAACCAAATGGCATACATATAAAACGTACACAGACAAAAACTTTAAGCTAAAAAACTGAGACTTTCTGCTTAAAAGACTGAAACTTTCAATTGGGAGCAAAAGCTTCTAAACATAAACATATAAAAAGAGACTGAAAGACTGACCTGGTCTTGAGGATCATCACATTGAGCATAGGAAGGTAAAGCAGAGAAGTTTCTCTGATAAGAAAGAAGCCCATTTCTTGCTTGCTTTAACTTTATCAATCTTTGGAATCTCTGCATCATATCTAGCTCTATTCGCTTGTGCTGGTGATGGTAATATCTCCTGGGTTCGCTTCTCTATCAATGGAGGCCACTCTTGGTTTCGCTGTCCAGTGCGTTTAGCTCTCGCAGTAGCGAGAGAGTGTTCCCAAGAGGAGGAGGGGTTTTACGTTAATGGGCTAAAATGAATGGGCTGCATCACCTTGTTAAGGGTTCCAATTTGGGTTTTGGAAATTTTATTGGTGTCCCTACAAAGTTCTTACAGAATGATTATTTTTCTTTTTTAGTTATACCTAATAAGGTTGTAAATTCCGTTTAGATTGATGATTTATTTTTTCAAATATTGAAATGGAATATTTTGATTTTAGAGTGTTTTGACATATTCTTTTGTGGTTTTATTATTTAATTTTAAAAAAATTAATTCAAATCTAAAAATAAAATTATTTAGATTTATGCAATTTAATCTAAAAAAAGACACCAAAATGATTTTTCTGAACAAAATTATGAACATGTTTAATATTACAAGAAAGTCATCATCAATCTCGCAAGTTTATTATATTCTCTGATTGCTCTGAAATTTTAACATAATATATATAAATATATTAAGGACTTCTCATAAAATTTCATCTCGATCTAATGGTCAGATTGAGAGATATGATAAATATTGTAAAATTATTCATTATTTAAAAAAAATATTATTTGGCCGAAACGGCATAGACGAAATGATACCAGAGTATTTCTGCTGGTATTTGACCAAAAAATCCAGAATTGATCAAAATTTAATCGAGATATAAAAAAAACTATTTTTTTTAACTAATACGAAACATTTGTGCCGAAATAAACTAACAACCTATACCTCTAGTTGAGCCAGTTTTAACCGTAGTAATAAACACGACTCGGCTAGTGATTTGTCTAAAGGTCTCTTTCGCAGGGTTGACATATATTAATTAAAATAATATTGATTTAGTTTTTTGAAATAAATCAATATTATTTTGAAAAAATCACAACCAATTCAGGTTTTGACTTGCTAGACCATATTGAATCAACTTCTTTTTTTAATCCTTTCTGGGTCAATTAATTCAAATTAATTGAAATAAATAAAAATTAATTCAAATTACACAAAATAAATTATCAAAAAGTAGCATCAAATTACAACCAATGTATGTCATTGTCATCTCTGCCCGAACTTTGACTCTCAACCCTTTTGATTAAGAACAGATTCATGAAATATGGTCAGATGATCGGTGAGTATTGACAGAATGCTATGTGTAACAAAAATCTCTTGTAAGGTTCAGTCTAAAGTTGAACACGATGAGTTCATATTTTTTTTTTCAAGGATAACAACTCTGCAGGTCAATTTCATTTCTTTGAAAATGAGGTTCTTGATTGAGTTCAAAGTTTGCAGATGACCAATCAAATGCAAATCCAGAAAGTCTTCATCACCTTTGTATGGTTTCACTTCCTTGAATCCATTGATTTCATCAGCTTAAAACTTGTTTCTACAAAGAGTGCTTCTTCAAGCGAAAGTACTCAGCTCGAATAAGAACGATGAGCTTCATCCAGCTCGCCTACTGGAGTAGCATATGGTGAATTCCAGTCAGAATCAAAGATTGCCTGAAGCTGTGAAATAATGGCAGGGTTGTACGTCCCGAAACTGACACCGGCTGTTGTGTAAAAATAATCCCATATAAGATTGCTCGTGCCGATGTGGGCTCGAGTATCACTAACTGCATATTTTCCATGATTAACCCGGGTAAAGCCTGGATAAATGTTTCCTGTGCTAGTCCCATTGCTAATTGCAGGTCCTGTCAGGTTATAACCTGGAACTAAATAGTACTTGATCTCAACTTTACCAGAACAGTTGTTATACTTGGAGGAAGAGCAGAGGACGTTAGAGTAGAGAAGAGACTTCAGATACAGCTCGGTGTTGTCGATGAAATGGGCCCAGTATGCTACCAGTATCTTCACTGTTGCTTGCTTGGAGAAGACAACCTATCAATTCAACAAAGCCATTGGAATACAAAAATCTTTCAGAACTTAGAATATTATTGGTAAAACTAGATACATATGCACACACCAAAAAAAATGCAGTGAGGCATGCACATCAAAAAATAAGAATCACTATGAGCTTGGTAGAAATGCGTGTTCAAAACGTTACAAATCTTGTTTTAATGAAGTGTGGTGATCTAAAGAATGTAGAAACTTCATGGTATGGAGACATAGATACCTCAGATATTGCAGAGGAAAGAGATGACCAGTAAATTGTGTGCTGCGTGTATTGGGATTGGCCAAGCCAGTCCATAGTGTTAATCCTAACCACGGATCCAGTTCCAGCGGATTTAATCGTATCAACCCATGCCTGCTCATCAGCCTGGAACCTGCCGAATGATAGCTGCTAACCGAATATAGCATCAAAATGGCCAAAACATAAAGAGCAAATCGCGTTAGACTACATGGATGCATATCAGATGCTACATGCATGAAAGTAACAAAAAATTGCTTGATTACCTCAGGAGGAGCAAATGATAAATAGCTTGGTTGAGGCTGCGAATTTGAATAACTGCACCCAGGAGTTTCTATTGGAATATGGAACATGTATGGATCTGATAATGTTGGATAGCCTGTAGTATGGGGAACCTTAACGGAACGAGGAAGGGGTGACCTGTAACAAAAACATCATCTTCAGTTCAGTTAATGTAAATTTCGACTAATAAGACAGTAAACCATGAAAAGAACAGGGACCAAAATACGTTGACAAATGAATTCTTAAAGACCGTCAAGTAGATAGTTATGCTTCCTGTGCCAGTCATAATACAGATGCAATCCATGCATGATCACACAAATGCTAATCAACAGAAAATGAAGCAAAACTAATTATCTCTGCAGCATATGTGCTGGATGACCCGGCCTCGATCAAGAGGCCTGGTATCATGAGACGCACTCTGTGATCACTTCATATAATTTCTCACAATATTGCAGATGATTTCCAGATCATCTGACCAAAAGACATAGATTCCAAGAAACAAATAACTTAAATAGGTTAATGGAAAATCCTCCAACACACCTGCATCTTTCTTTAGAATCGATGAAATGTGACCAGCAGGGAACTGTTCTATTAACTTGCCACTGTTGATCAAATACAGTTCTGGTGTAAGTTGATGAATTAAGAGAAGCAAGTTTCCATAGGTTTCCAAAGTAGGTTTCAACACTTTTTGCTATTTTTGGACAATCAACTAGATAAATTCCAACCTCCTTAACCTGAAACAATACCAAAATCATGAAAAACATCCACATCGAGATTCAACTGAAAACCAACAACATGCTGAGCAACTAGAAGAGCAAAAGAAACCCTAAGGTTATGGAAACTGCAGTTCAGGAAAATTAACCACGCAACAGACTAGACGACCATTCAAAGTACCTGAGTGAGAGATTTCCAGTCATTATTTGCAGATCCAATATACACATCTTTTCGATCCGATATCCAAACCTTGGTATGAATTATGCCTGATCCCCACCATTTACTCAGTAACAAAGTCACACTCTTCACATTTGGCCTTCCCGAAGCAAGGTCAGTTGGTTCTTTGGTGAAGTCAGGATAAACACCCGAGTGTTGCAATAGCCTAAAAGACATTCAATTTCACAACAGAAGAAACACAGTTAAAATCACAATTACAATTGACATTAAAATGCAAGAAGAATCCCTCTAATTCAAGAGAAGCAACTCTTTTTTGTGAATTTGAGATGAATATGAAAACCCATTACGCGGAAACTAAATTAGGCCAAACCCAGATGCAAATCACAAATAAAGCACACAGGAACACTAGAACATGGAAAAACACACCTGATACTAACATTTCTAAGGGCAGCATCCTCTATGGCGTTATAAACAGCAGAACCTTGATCAGCACCAAATCTCTTCATCTCATCTTTAGAGTAACCATGATCCCCTGAACGAGGATCATCAGGACTTGCCACTAACTGCCAGTATTGAGCTATAATATCCAAATTCTTAGTAGAATTTTTGGCCAACCAAAGCAACACATCCCCTATAAAACAACAATACAATCATATCAAACACTAAAAAACATAAAAGGTTGCAAAATTTAGGCTTTCTTCTGATAGAGATTCGTGAACAGCGAAAGCTCAAAAACCCATCAAAGTTTTACCAGTGGAGAGTACACCAGGGACAGGAGAGAGGTGTGGCATGTCTGTAGGGATTGATTGGACTAGCCATGCTTTGCATTGTGGTGATGATTTTGTTAGGGTAAGATTGGCTATCAATAACAAGAGACAGAGAGAAAGTGAAACGATGATGTCTGAAAGTTTATGTTTCATGATTTCTTGTACAAGTTTGTTTACTGTGTGTAAAGGGCAGTGCTTTCTTTGATAACTACAATGGATGGAAGCCATTGGTCGTTGCTATAGATGGAAGGTCAAAGGACTTGACTTTTGGATTCATCATAATCCAGGAAAGGGACATGCAATTAGATGACGCTACTTTTGCCTGTGCTTCGAAGTCATCGGATCAATTTTTTAAAATTATAAGAACATATGTTAAAAAGTATAAAGTAGTTTCATAAATAAGTTGCATCAACTCAATAACTCATAAATTATAAAGGTTAATAACATGATTTTTTTTTCAAAATTATTACTTTTAATTATATGAGAAATAAAATAAACAATAACAAAGTCAAACTCAATTTTTTAAAAAAAAAAAGTCATCCTACCAAACTTGTAAATAGAGGCAACTTGGGTTACCCTGGCAAACTTACAAGTTGGTCTGAGATATAAAAAGAAACAGATTAAAATTTAATCCTCAATTACTTCAATATTGAATGATGAAATAGACAAAAAAATGAAAACAAAAATTCAAAAAGAAAAGGCATTTCAAGTTGTATTACTATTGTAATCTATGGTGGGATAAAAAAATCTTACGTGTAAAAAAGTAACACCTAGATTAAGAAAACTTAAATCCAAATCGGTCACACTTGAAATCTTCTGACCAAACTTCTTGCCTAGTTTAAGCTTCAAATTAAACTATATAAAAAATATTCTGATATAACTTGATCGACTTGAAAATAACAAAAAAAAACTAGACGAGTGATAAAAATATAGTTTGATTTTAAGCAATAAATGAAACATATCACCATAATAGTCTAGTGGGAAAATTCCTAACAAAATGATAGAAGGATTACAATCTTGACATTAATTACATACTATCTTTTACATTACAAAAGAGTTAACATATAAAAAAATTACATCTTCATTAATAACAAAAAAAACATCTTAGTCATCTACATATTTCATGTGAGTTTACAAAGTACTTGAAATTGATTTATCACACAATATAAATATAACTATATTATAAACCATCAAATCAATAAAATGACTATAATAATACATTTTGGTCTTAATAGATTACTTTCAATCATTTTTCTGCTTAAGGCTTTTATCAAACCATCATGATAAGTCATATGTTTTGGTCATAATACCTATTTGAGATGGCGTTTCAACCTTCGTTTCCAAAAAAATTGAATTTTTTATTTTATTTTAAATGAATATATTTTTGTCGTTTTTAGATCATTTTGATGTGCTGATGTCAAAAATAATTTTTAAAAAATAAAAAAAAATATCATTTTGATGTATTTCAGCACGAAAAGCACTTTAAAAAGCTACCGCAACAGCTCTCCCAAACAGACCCATAATCGACTTCATACCATTAGCCCCTTATCAAACATAATCTACCATTAATTGTTGTTTAGCTTCACTCCTGATTATCTAAAAGCTAGTTCCAATCACAATAATACTAAAATAAAAATAAGGCACATTCATTGAAATCAAAATTACTTTATATGTATCTCCTTGTTGTTATACAATTTTGCAGTCTCTCTTATATCAATAGGTATACCATATCATTTTTCATTAAATACCCATTTCACATTATATAATATAAGTTTTTTTTTGCCTTGATCATTACATTACAACCCCATTAGAAAACTCATATCCAAATTTTCTTTTAAAACAATACTAGTTCACCATCAATTAAAAGGTTTAAAAGCATTTTTGAAAATTTTCAATTTTGTTTTAATTATATATCAATATAAAAAATATTTAAAAAAAAAATTATTCCATTGCAATGTGGTCAAAAGATTGGAAAAAGGAGAGGCCATGAGAATTTCAAGCAGAGATGAAACATGAGGGGGAATTTAATCCATCGTGTACAGGAAGAGATCATAGGTTAGCTGGACAACTTTTCTTGACAAAGATAATATTACAATTTGAACACATCAATGGATGTTGGAAATTAAAAGCCACTCAAAAAACTGATTACATCCCCATCCATCTCCACTAGATAAGAAGATAAAAGAGATAAGCCTCCATCGCCTGCTAGAATCAAAACCTACCACTTTTTACACTTGAACAGTTCTTGACAATCTTCTCCCCTTGCTATGTTCTGATGAAGCTCAAACAAACTCTCTCTACGAGATGGAGTGTCTCCTCTGTCTTGAAGATGAACCAAAGGACTTGGTGTCACCAGGTGCCACTGAAGTTGGGCTCTGCGAGCTCCCGGAAGTCTCCGAGCTTCTGTTCTCGACATGCCCTCTACCAACAACCCACAATCTATCGAAGATCCTCCTTGATCGAGATGGCAGCAACTGCACGCCGCTTTTGGTGCTCTTACTGTTTTTCTTCAGCAGTTTTCCGTTTTTTCGGAAGTCTTCGTCCTTTATCTTCATTCTGCTCATTTGTTTCTTGAGGGATTTGTTATCATCAGCTGCTGTCTTCTCCCATTCTTCATCCGTGTTTGTCGTGGAATTTGAAGTATCGCGGGCATTGTTGTTGAGAGCTTGAACACCAGAAGCTGCTCTAACTTGCTCAAAAAAGAGAACTTGAACAACTACGCGGAGAGGGAGTCGCTCATTCTGCGCAGCATGCATTGATGCATCCATTGTCAGTTTCTTGACATCCATTAGACCGCATATCTTCTTTTTCTCTGCCTTCGTCAAACTGAGATGTTCCTGAATTCAAAATAGCCATTAGTGAATCGCAACAGAAAAGCATTTTATTCATAAGAAAGCGCTTATGAAGAAAAGTTGGTATCACAGAGTCCTCATGTTGGCAATCATACACAATTTGCTGAAACCCATAACCACCACCCTCACCGCCCCGAAAAACAGTAATACAGTCAAGTTCTTCACCATAAACAAAGCAGTTTAAAATATTTTCTATACAGGTCACAAATCCCCAGGCACAACACATTTCAGTTGACCATGCTGCTTAAAATCCAAAAATAAATTTAGTATCTTCGATCTAATGTGGCTACTTCGTGAGTACTGCAAGGATAGGAAAGCCGGTGATATGGTGGCAGTATATTGTTTTCATTGTGCATACACTAACCCTACAGGTGCTTAAACTATAAAACTGGAAGATTAAATAAGATTATAAATGAAACTACTCGAGGCACAAAATACTACCTTCAGGTAGATGTCAATGGCTTTGTACAGTCCATCTTGAATTGGTCTTGCAGAATCAGGAATTGACTGTGACAAGTCAATGAAACTGGAGATGGTGAGATTTGTGTCGTGTGCAATTTCAGCTAGATATCCATCGATCAATTTACCAAGGTTCATCAGGGTTACATGTTCGTGCCTTAAAATAAAGTCATCATTCGCTTTCTTCTTCTCATCCTGATTATACTTTTCATGCATCATATAACGATTAACAATGCACTGAATCAATTCCACGTCATACAATGTGTTTTGAGGAGGCCGTGCAGGAACCAGTAGATCCTTGACAGAAGCCTCGTGCAACTTCAAACTAATTCTCTTCACCAAATCTTCCTTGGGTGAGTCATTGACTCCAACCAGAACAGAGAATTTCAACAATTTCAGCAAGAAACTACACGAACAACCCACGGCCTTGTCTGGAGGCAGCAAACATATGAGTGTTTCTACCAGATACTTGTACCTACAAGTGAGAGCATCAGATACTGAGTCATCAAATGAATCTGGCAGCCATCTGACAGCGTAAGTTTTCAGTGCCTCCCCAATCACTTTACCATCCATTCTTCCCTTTGATTTCACGGTGATCATGACTCTCTTGTAGAGATCGATATCCAGTTCACATATATCTTCGACCCACCAGTCCTTAGGAACAGATTCAATTTTCTCTCTGAAATTTATCCCTTCCTCGACTATTTTATCAGGCACTGACAGCTTACGGTTATATGTGTAGGACCAAGTAATGCTTGCAGGGTCCACAGAAGTTTTGGATGCAATGGAATCTATGCACCTGCCCACAATCTTCAGATCTTCAGACCACGGGAGAAGAGATTTGGTGGTCTGAAGAACAATAATGGAATCCTTCCAGCTACGGAAGATACTGGAGTTCAGAAATACCTCAATTTTAAAAATAAGGTTCCCTCGATCAACATCCTCAGTCATCTCAAGGTACTCAGCCGCGCAACGAGCAGCAACAACATTGTAAGCGTTGAGAGTAACTATCATTCCATAGCAGAACTTGGCACAAATCTCAAAAGCCTTTGGCCCACCAGGAAAACCAACCATATCAATTTCATCGGAGTTCTCACCAGCTTTTGACACGAGCTTTTGCAAACGATTGCTCTTTGACAAGAGAGGGAACTGCAAGTTCATGAAAGCAACTCACTGTGAATTATAAAAACAAACGAAAAAATAAAAGGAGCTGTAACTCAAGTTGTGAAAGGGCTCTTTTCTGACCAAGTCTTCAACACTTTTATGTAACTAGTCGGTGGAGGAAGTCCTTTAATTTTGCATATGATGAAATCTCAACTCTCGAGCAATTAGAACTTGGTGTAAGAAGATGAGATAGGGGAAGCATAATCAAGGTCATCAACAGTACATGGTGAGACCACTATCGAGTGTGGTTAAAAAATAAGCTACATTAGAAACAGAGACATCCTCTGAGAAACAAAATTTTGACCACCCTTCCATGAAAACATTACTTGGTTTTACTTTCCGATTCAATGGACAATATGCTTTTACTGGAAACTAATTTATCACCAACTCACAAGCCAACATACAATTGTCAACAAAGGAAAGTAAAAGAAATAAGAAAAAAAGAAGAAGCTTAAACCATGTTTCTGATCCTGCAATTACTTACAATCTTGAGTGTAATTTATTTCCTTAAGGGCACAGTCAACTATTCAAATTTGTATCTTATTGAGATTCAATGGTTATACAATATTCCAATGCAAATAATAAAGCAATAACTTGATGTTCCTCAAGAGAACCCCAATATACCGGTTATTATTCTCTAGATCTCTAGAGAATTGAAAATGTTCATGGATGCGTCGGTAGAATATTGAATAAATTCAGAATAACTTGCAAATAAGCAAAGACAAAGAAGAAACCCATACCTTGTGGAGGTTAAACTTAACTTCTCCAACATTTATGGTGACATCTGTCACCAGTTCGGATGCCACATACCTGCATCAGCACAACTAACATGTTAAGCACCCAATAATGTGATCGGCAAGGGATAAATGCAGCGAGGAGAAGTACAATACTGCATGTCGAGGGGGCAAATAATAAGAAGGTATGAACCATAAGAAATTAAGAGTACAATGAGCAGTGAAAACCACAACCTTATCATAAATAAGAACCTGACATACATGTTTAGAAAGTGATAACTAATCCCAACTGCTGCAAGGAATTGATAAATTTAAAGGAAGTTCAACACATAAAGTTGTGTATGGATTATACATAAAAACAATTGATGGATATGCTTGGTTTATGGAGTATTTGGTCTGCAAATGAAAATAATATGGAGAAGAAGATCAGTCCCCAGATAACTAACTACATCTGTTTCATTGGTATTGCTGCAAATCATCCAGAAAGAGAAATTACAGATTTTCTACATAAGACAAACCAAAATTCAAATCTCGATCCATAGTTACATGGATTTCTTAATTTCACATGCAATCTTGTCTTTTTACCCCTCAAAACTCCAATCATGGGATCTCTCCCACTTATGGCTAAAAATACCCGCATGATACTCACCTAGAATAATGCTCTTATGCCAGTTGATTAACACAAATGTCCAAAATTATCCATCTTTATTTTTTCATTACTCTTTGAGTTAAATGAGATAGAAAGTAAGGAAACATAATTCTTGTGAAACTAGATCAGCCTGGCCTAAAAAAAACATGTATGGTCCCTACCTTGGATTTGTTTTCAAGATACAAAATGTAAATGATACTATGGTAGGCTCAGGACAAATGCTATTGCATTGTTTAGAGGAAAAGTATGCTCAACTGTGATGATTAAGGTTCTTGCATCCACTGCATGACATTACTACATTTGGACCACCAATTCATCACAAAAGAGCCAGTTCAATTTCAGGACCACCCCCTAAAAGACCTCTCCTCCCCTTTTTTCTCTGCCCCTCAACTAGCAGTACCAGTAATAGCAATGATAGTAGCAACAACACAAACAACAAATAATATGTAAAATTAAAATTAAAAGTAGAAGAAGAACTGAAAACCATCTTCATTCTAGTAACATCAAAACTTACTCGCATCACAACCTACTCAAAACCCTAAAAAATACTTAATCTTGTAAGATTAAAACTTACACAAAACCCTAAAAAAACTAGCAAAATTTACTCGCATGACAGTATGCTTAATCTTGTAGATGGACATATTAAAAGCTAAAATATCCATCTAGCATTAATTAACAAGTACGTTTAACAGCAGAATCAGCAGTAATTTTTAGTTAAAATTCCCAAATGCGAGTCTCAAGTGTAGTGCAAGAAGGTACACAAGTTTTCGAACAAAAAAACACTGCAAAACCAGTTCCTTAGAAATAAATTTGTCAAAAATAAAAACAAGATCAAAAGAAAGTCTCACCAAAAGTAACAAAATGAAGGAAAACAGAACAAGAGGGAAAAAGAGAGAGGAAAGTTGACTGGAGCTTGAATAATAGAGAAGAACATAAATGGAAACCTCATACCTGACAGATTTGCCATCAGCTTGAAATGCATCAGGCTTGGACCCCAACTTCATAAACTTCATTTTTAACCCAAAATTACCTTCCAAAAAGACCACAAGAAAAAAAGAAATATCTTCACTCAAGAGCTCAAGAAGCCTCTATTTTAATCCCTTCCCTCCCTTCAAGGATGACAAAGTTTGAGTCTTCTTTTTCACTTTCTGTGAATCACCAAAACCAAAAACCAGAGAGGAACAGAACAGAACAGAGACAATAAACAAACAAGCAATCACTTAAACCTAAAACCAGAAATGGCGGGTTCTTAAAGGAATGAATGACTGAATTCTCTCTCCTAAAACACTCTACCAGCAGACCAGACCATAATATACATTGGATTGAGACAGACAACCTCTGCCTTTAAGAACCAGGCACCACCTCGAAATTCGAGCTGTCCCATTGATTTCTAATGACCCTTCAGTCATACTACTACTAGTACTAACATTTTGGTTACTCTCTTACAGCAAGAAAACAAACAAACGATGTGGGGTTGTTACAAAAACAACAAAACAAAGTAAAATAAATCGGGGGCTTGGAAAATTAGAGAAAAATAATGATTAGGAAACAAGAAAAACCAGAACTTGGGGTTCAGAGAGAGAAAAAATGATTTTTTTTCGAAAGAAATATAGCGTAAGAAAGAGAGGGGGGAAAGCTTCTTTGGCTATGGGATTAGCAAGGAAAAGAAAGAGGGTTCAGAGTAGAGTTACAGAGAGAGAAGGAAAAATAAAGAGATGGCATTGCTTGCTTCGTTTTGAACCATATCCATATCAAGATCAAAATCAATAAATTCTTCGCCGCCTTTGCTTTAAATTACACCTCATCACACAGACAGAAATAAAAAACACACGTCTCTCACTCTCTCTCTCTGATCTGGTTCAAAGATCTTCTTCTCTCTCTGTGGACGCAAATCTCAAGGACATCATCCTATTTATCTCTTTCTTTGTATGGAAAGCAGTATATTATAATATAGTGCTTTATTTATCACTGTAATGGAGTGTAATCAATCTTGGTTCAGGTTATCTGACGTAATTGTCTCCTCTTCTTCTCCTCCTCTCTTCTCTTGTTGAGAGAGAGAGGGAGAGAGAGACTGTGTTCTTATTATAGTATTGGTTTTGTTCTGCTTTCATTTTCTCTACCTGAGTTTTGCTTCTTTTGCAATCTTAACATATAAAAATAGTTATTGTAACTTTGTGTGGTATGAACTATGAACTCTCTTTCTTGTATTTTTTTTCATTAAATCATATTTTATTTTTATTTTTTATATAAACACATTAAAATTATTTCTAAAAAATGAAAAAAAATCAATTTAATATTTTCCAAACATTTTCTATATTTTTTAATATATATATTATTTTAATAATAATAGTAATAAAAGGTGTCTGGGCAGCAATACTTTATGCATGATATTATATATAATATCTTTTAAATTTAAAAACCTATAAAACTCTGAGTTTTTTAAAATAATAATTTTTTTATTTTATTATATTTAGACGGTTTAATAACTAATTATATATAATTGTAAAAAAGATTATTTTCTTTTTAGATACTTTATTTGATCGCTGAGAGGGATGTGACCTTTTCAAGGGGAAGCTTTTGATGCCGTTAAAGCACGCCACCTTTTCAATTCCAATTTCACCCTTATTGATTCTTTAAATTCTCGTTGTTTGCCCTTTTGTTGTCTTCACTTCTGGAACCTAGCTTTTTGTCTTTTGACTTTCTTTTAACGTGGGGGAATTTTTCTGATTGCATGCTTTTGGACCAGCAAAAACAAAAAATGGTCCAATCACATTTGGCCCACTATTAACGACAATGGTCTGTTTCCGTACAGGATTTTGCCTCCCAGTCTGGCCATGGAAGCTGTAGCTCCTGCCTCGGGTGCCCTATCTGTGTTGTGATCCAGCCTTCTCCTATGTTTCCACCCAAAACGACGCAGCATTTGCCAGTGGCTAGTAGCCATAACATTATACCCTCGAGTCGTGTTTTGCTAGTCTTATAGAAAAAGAAAAGGATTAATAATAATTAGAAACCTAGGTTGTGTTTTGTTAGGGAGTGTTTTATTTTTATTTTTAAATATAAATTAATAAAATTTAATATTTTTATATCATTTTGATGTGCTGATGTCAAAAATAAATCTTAAAAAATATAATTTTAATGTATTTTTTAACAAAGAGTACTTTCAAAAGCAACCACAGCCACATTCCCAAACAGGCACTAAGCAATATATCGGGATAAAGGAATAGAAATTTGTTCGGTTAAAGATATAGAATAATTTCTTTATAATTTTTTTAAAAAAATTTGTAAAGTGTTTTAATTTATATTTTTTTATTCTATTCTATTAGTTTTTTCATTCAAAAAACACTTGAGTTACGCATATTCCAACTAAAATATTTTTGAAAGTTCAGAAAATAAAAACAGCTTAGAAAATATAAGATGAAGTGCCTTTTTGGAACGTGTTTGGTGTTGTTTTTAAAATTATTTTTTGTTCATAAATATATCAAAATAATATTTTTTTAATTTATTTTTAATATTAACACATGAAAATGATCTAAAAATACCAAAAAATATTTAATTTAAAATAAAAAAAAATCAAAAATAGTTTTGAAACGCAACGACAAACAAACAAAAAAACATCAACTACACTGATAAAATTAGCATATGAAAATTAACCCTCGATAATTCAATAGCTATTTAACATAATTCAAGAAAACAATGCATGTGCTATACAAAGACTTTTATGATCTCATTTATAGAGTTAATAAATTGGATTGAATAAGCTTTCAAAATGTATTATATTTATATTACCCATTAAAATAAAAAATAAAAATAAAATAGACAATACATTGAAAAACAATAAACTTATAAATAAATAAATTGGTCGGTGGTTGGTCTTACATGGATATTTTGGTTACTTCAAGGCCATTTCTAAGAACATGGGCGGGGGATCGATGGGGTCAAGTAAGAAGCCGAGTGAAAAAGAGATGATGGCGTGCTTGATATGAATTACTTCCCTACCAAATTGATTGGCCCTCAAATCTGATTTCAAGAAGGTAAAACCAGCCGTGTAAAAGAAGGGAAAGAGGTACTTACCATTCTCGATTATTTTATTTTCTTCTAGTTGCATGTCAAAAAAATAATAATTATTTGATACTATGTTTTAAAAATATTTATTTTATTTTTAATTGAAATTTTTTGGTGTATTTAGATCATTTTAATGTATTTCTAAATGAAAACACTTTGAAAAACAACCACAACTACAATCCTGAACAAATCTATAAATCAGACAACCTACAACCTCGATAAATCATCACTAGCATTTCGCATTAACTAAGTTTTAAGGAATTTAGAAAGAAAGAATAATCATGTTATCACACTTGATGCTAGTTTGTGAGTGTGGTTGAAGTTGTTTTTAAAATGTTTTTCATTTAAAAATGCATCAAAATGATATTTTTTTAATTTTTCTTTAGATCAACATATGAAAATATTCTGAAAACACCCCAAATAAATATAAAATAAAATAAAATAAAATAATTTTTTTAAAAAAATCGTTTTTGAAACGCAATGCTAAGTAAGGCCTTAATATAAATTTAAAACTTGATTCGAGAGTTTATCAAGTAAAGGATTCGAGTCACTAGTTAGCTCACGGGTCAAATCATTGTCTTAAATAATTATTTTGTTTTTAATTTAACTTCAAACTTGATCTGAATCATGGGTTGAATCATGTGTTCTTGAAATCAAATCGTGGGGCAAGTTTTTTTCTTTTTAAATCCCACGATGGTACGAAAATTTCAGCTGGTTGGGAGAGGGAGATCTAGAGCATGATGACTCGTTTGGTTTAGAATGCTTGAATAATCTCCTAACATAATTAGAAAGGAGATAGGATCCCAAGGTGGGGCAATGCAATTAATGTTTTTTATTTATAAACAATCATTCTTGTTCAAATCTTTCAAAATCATACCACATGGAACTTCAATTAATTACATGATGATCGTAGGAATTAAGAAAAATCTCAACCCTTAGATTTCATCAAACACCTTTATACGATAAAATAAAACTTATTTCAAGAAATTTAGATGAAAACATTACTGAATATTGACAAAGGATTCAAAACACTACAAACCCATTTAATTATTATTTTTTTCCATTTTTTTTCCTTAAAAAAAATTGAGAATTAGGTCTTATTTCTTCAAGGTTTGATTTAATATTTTTTTTTAACAAATGCTCAAAGCTTATAGGTAGGGGATAAGGGGAAGAAAGAAATAAAGGGATAAAAAAATATAAAAAGAAAAGGGTCGTGAAATTTTAAATCAGGTAATCGCTACGTGCATGGCAAAGTGATTACATGTTATTGTTTTTGTTAGATCGAGAAATATTCTTTATATATATATATAATTAACATCTCTATGAGCAAGTATGGAAGTATAAGAATCATCTAGTAGCTAATTAAGTAGCAATAATTTGAGATTAAAAGATTTATTTTTTTATAGTTTTTGGTATGAGTCTTGTTATTGTTAATATAATGATTACCGAAAACTTACATGATTGTTAACCGAGGATTCATAAAATTAATCGAGTTACATGCAAGTTGTTTTGTACATCCATGTTCCTCTGTAGTTTCAGCTTCGAGTCTTGTGATTATTATTATGATGACCACTGAAAATTTATATAATCATTAAGTTGAGAACCCATGAAATTAATCGAGTTACGCGTCTGTAGTTTAAGCTTTGAGTCCTTTAATCGACTTACGCGCAATTTGTGCTATATATCCACGTTAATAATAATAATAATAATAATAATAAAGTAGGGAACTGCAAGGTGATGATTTCCTTCTCTCCTCTGCTCTTCTTTAGCTCTTTTGGGTGATGAAGAAATGTCCTCTCCATTGTCAGCTTTTTTTTCCTTTTTTTTTATTTTTTCATCCTGAAAGGTAGCCATGCTCATGCAATATGCTAATCTTTTGCCCTAGGGCTCGCTCGCTCGCATATTCCTAAATCCCCAGCTGGATTTAGCATCCTGTGTTGGGTGTTTTTGTCATGTTATGCCCATCATGTGTCATTGTTTTCTTAGTGGGAGGAATCCCTGCGCAGACTTCTTGTACTACTCCCCTGCGCCAGCCTGCGGACCACAACCAAATCAAGAATATCCTGTTCCCAATATCAACGGTCGTGATTCACTTAACTAAAAACATTTTAAAAACAATTTTAATTCTTTTTATATATTTTATCTCGTATTTCTTGTAATTTTGAAAGGAAAAAGATTTTTATTGTGTGATCTACTTGTTTTCTGAAAAAAAAAAAACAAGTGGCTATGTATTTACGAAACCTGCCACAGTCCTTTTTGTCTGAGGCCAGCCTTCTATCATAATAATTATCATCTTATTATTGAATCCAACAGTGCATGTGCAGGGGACATGTTTCAATATCTCATGAGAAAAAATAAAAATAAAAATAAAAATAAATAAATGTTTAAAATCTGGCTCAGCTCATGTTGAATGCTACAAAGTGTATAATTGCGAGTGTGTTTTATGTTGTTTTTAAAAGTGATTTTTATTGAGAAATACATCAAAATAATATATTTTTTAATTTTTTTAAAAATATTTTTGATATCACCACAAGAAAATGATTTAAAAACATCATTTTTTAATTTAAAAACAAATCAATATATTTTTCGATCCAATTTAAAACCCAACTCGAATCCAAACTTTAAATTAAAAGTTTTCCGGGAAGAATCTTGGTTTGTCTAGTATTACTTTTACAAGTAAACGACACTGCGTTTCAAACATGTTTTTGAAATATTTTTATTTTAGATTAAACTTTTTAATGTTTTCATATCATTTTACATGGAAATTATAAAAATGGATCTTTCTTGGTCCCAAGATACATGTGAGGTAAGAAGAGTAGGGACCCGATTGAGTTGAAAATAGTTGTCCAGACCTCTAAAATTAATTGCTCGATTGGTAAATTTGGACCAATTGCAGAGCACCACCATGAAAGAGGTCCTCATCCTTTACAGCTGCCTCAATCATAATTGTGCAATTCAACAACCCTTCTCTCCACAACTTCAAATTAGGGTTTCTGTCCCCCTTTCCAAATGATAGCGGCATTCATCATCACATTTACCATCTCTGCGTCAGCTGCCTAGCTAGCTAGCTATCAGCCTAGCACCTAACAGTCCCCCGCCCAGAGATGAAGATTCTAGGAGGTCTTCTACAATGGTTGGCAGTAGCTATTGCTCATTTATTCCCATGTCAAAACTTAGTAGGGGTTTGATTTTTTATTTTAATTTCTTAGATTATTTTATTTTGATGTGTTTATGAACAAAAATATTTTAAAAAATAATCTCAATTATACTACTAAATAGTTATTTAATTAGAGATTTTACTCTTTTCTCCTCTTCTTTGATCGGAAGAGGGTCGAATCCATGACTGGAAAATGTATTTTATTTAAAAATATATCATAATTTTAAAAATTATTTTTGATATCAACATGTGAAAATAATATAAAAACACTAAAAATATTTAATTTAAAATAAAAAATAAAAATAAAAACTTTTCAAATTTTTAAAAAACACTTTTGAAATACAACGTCAAATAACATGGTTTATTTATAAAAAAAATCTGAAAATATTGACACTTGAAAACATAAAAGGCTGAAACTATGTTATTTTAGTAATTGTTTTTCACCAACAATATTTTTAATTTACTGTAATATTTTTTTTATATAAAATAATCAAAAGCAAAAGCAAAAAGCTTGGATAAACAAACCCTTATTGACATAGTATGCTCTGTAAAAAAAATTGAAAAAAAAGAAACCGACACTCATATATTTTTTAGGAAATCTACTAAACCCTAAAATATCATTTAAAATTTCAAATCTAAATCGGGATCAAACAAAAATATTAATTTATCGAGGCTATATATATATTTTTTTGAATACGAGAAGAAACTACTTAACTTGGAAAGTGTATTTTATGGACCCAGAGAATGAGAAAATCCCCGACTATTTTAGGCTCTTAAAAAACAGGAGTAACTCGCATTATTAGAGCGCGCCCCGACTCGAACCTTGCTCTTGCAAATGCAAGAGCAAGGCCGTTGCCGCCACGCTACCTCGGGGACATCGAGGCTATATCGTGAACATGGCATTGACAATTGTGCTTCAATCTCCTTAATTTTTTCTTTTTTTGTCGATTAAAATTAAATTAGCTAGTTGTGTGTGTGTGTGTGGGGGGGGGGGGTTCTAACAACCATATCATTGTCATGGCAACTGTGTATTCTTTGACAAATAAGAAGAAGAAAAAGCAAGTCTTATGCTAAATGATCCCCATGTGTGACTCCGATGAGAAAATTATTTCAGGCGTGGGCATAAACCATCATAAAATAAATGACGGGGACCCAAAGTGATAATGGTGGATGGGCTTTTCCTTAGCAAAAAGGGAAAAGTGGGGGGCCCATCGGCTCCCTTGATGCCCTACCTTTTTCTACGGTTTTAGAATAATTTCACATTTCGTAATTGTTTTATGTTATTTTTGAAAATATTTTTTATTTAAAAATATATTAAAATATTTTTTTTATTTTTTGAAAATTATTTTTTACATCATATATTAAAATGATTTAAAAACATTAAAAACATCAATTTAAAATAAAAAAAATAATTTGTTTTAAAAACACTTTCTAAAATCATTCCGAACAAGTGATGGGATTTGTTCGACGGTTCTTCCTAGTAGATAGATTCTCTCCAGGTTTTATGCTCTTAAAGCTCGACATGATGGTACAATTTACTTGCCTTCGTCAATCCTTGCCCCCCACCCCCGATATTCGTAGGAGGGTGATGGAATTTCACGTCTGAAAAACCTAGGATTAATCAACGACAAATCTCTAACGTGAGAACACCCATCTTGACGTGGTCCAGACTTTCGTCTCCTCAAGTTTTGTCTCTTCCCCTTCTTTTCCTCCCTTTGTATGCTTGACAAGTTTGGTTCTAGGGATGGAAACAGAAACAGAATAAATCGTTAAAACATGAAGATTGTCCCGGGTGTCAACCATTAATTATATTATTTTCTAACATAGTTTATTAAGTTAAAGTCAATTTAACTTGAAACTTGTATAGACCCACAATGTCTTACTCTTGTTTTTTCATCAAATAGAATGGGAGTGGTGAGATTCGAACTCGTGATCGTTAGGTCGATAAGACTCTGATACCATGTCAAATTTTTAGGTGAAATGGTTTTTTGACACCGAGCATCCTCGATTTTTCTTCCACGATAAAGGAATTATTTTAAGAGGTCTCACACAACGTTTTAAAAACGCTTTTGAAAAAAATGATTTTTATTTTATTTTTAATTTAAATTAAAAAAATTTGGTCTTTTTAGATTATTTTTATATATTGATGTAAAAAATGACTCTTTAAAAAATAAAAAAATATCATTTTAATACATTTCTGAATAAAAAATATTTTAAAAAACAACTGCAATCACATTACTAAACATGCAGTAGAAGATCGTATCTTGTTATAGATATATTGATAATTTTATTACCACGTTTATTTGAGAAGAAAGTCTTTTACAAGGTAATTGTTCTAAGAGAATTTATGGTAAGATCACCATTCCTTAATCTTAGTATTTATGAGTGGAATCTCTAATCAAATAAAATAGCACTACTTTTGACAAACTCAAGAATCGATCGATGGATCGATTAATTAATTAATTAATTAATATAATCAACATCGCTTTTATTCCTCTTGGCAATCATTTGTCGAAGAGGAGGCCAAATGTTTTTAGACCGGCTTGAGTTTAACTTGGCTAGTGATCGGCTTTATTTGCGGCTTAACTAAGCTCAATTAATATATTTAAATTAATTTTATTTTTTAAAAGATAATTAAAATTTGATTGGCCAAATAAAATTATTAGGTTGCGTGGAACCATTGAATGCTTTTTCTTTCTTTCAAGTTTATCATATTTCCCAACTATGACTCCAATTTACTTTAATGTTTTTGGCTTATGCTATTAGGTAATAATTGATATTAGAGAATAATATAAGTTTTTATGTCAGATAAATTTTGACATGATATCAGAATTTTATTAATCAAACGATTAAGCATAAGATAATATAAATAAATTTTTAGATAAGATGATTTTCTAATAATTAATTAATATATCTTTAATGAAAAAGAAAAAAAGGAACCATAGCTCCAAACAAGACTATAACAATTTATGGATAAATGAGTTTGACAATTAACAACATTGTGTCACTGATACTTAGTGCCCGATTGATATTATGTTTTAAATTTATTTTTTTTAATGTTTTTAGATTATTTTGATACCCTGATGTTAAAAATAAGTTTTTTAGTATTTTTTTGAATAAAAAATATTTAAAAAAACAACTTCAACCACACTATCTTAAACAAACAGTTTGGTTAAGAGATGCTCCTATAGTGCAAACCACAATTTGCACTATGTAGCCGAATATGAAAAGAAGAAGATAGCCTTATAAGCCTAAGCATACATTTTTGCATGAGCAACTAGTGGATGGGCTTGGAGTTTGGTGTGATCCAGGAAAGAGGAACAATGAAAACTGAGAAGGACCAACAGAAACATCTTTGAAAATACAAGGATGGCATTCTCTCTCTTTGTACCTGAACTCATATTTCTTCCATTTTATTTTATTTTATTTTATTTATTTGATATTGTAGGTAGTGGGATATCATCCTATCAGTCTTTGCATCAATGAGATTAAATTCATCACTCATGGATTCGATTAACACTAGATCACACTTAGAATCTATTTTAAAATCACAATAGCCTCCTAAAGATTCGAGGAGCCAGACTTTTTGAGCCTACCAGTATATAGCATTTAGTCGTTTTAACCAGTGTTGTTGATCATGTTTAGTGTTGACCGACACAGCCGAAATATTTTGTACCGGTTAAAAAATAAGATAAAACGATGCAGTTTTTAAATCGTTTAAAATTTTGGTCTGTTCCGGAAATTTAACTCAAATTTTGGTAGAAATGTTTCAGTTTCATTCCGCCAGTTTCGTTTCGGCCAAATAGTGTTTATTTTTAAATAATGAATAATTTTACAATATCAATCATATTTCTTAATCTGACCGTTAGATTGAGATGAAATTTTACGAGGAGTCTCTTGACATATTTATATATATATTATGTTAAAATTTCAGAGCAATCAAAGAATATAATGACCTTACGAGATTGATGATGACATTCTCGTAATATTATACATGTTCATAATTTGTAATCTTAATTAGGGCCTTGGACACCATGTACAAATTGTAAGTTCATCATTATAATTGCGATCTGCACAATAAATTTCAAGTTCTAGTCAAATCGTGCATCCCTTATAAGAGTATGGGACCCATAAAGTGCACTTTCCAGCTAGAATTCACTTGTTCCAGCAAAATAAAATTAGATCACATCGATACTGATAGAGGTGTGGAAACATGATTCTGTCAATGTGTAAAACATTCCTGCCCAAATCTCTATTTCTAACAATAAACCAGCCAAATCCTGCATCATAAGGGAATTTCAGCAAAATATATTAGTACTTGTGATGATAAACATGACCAGAGTAATGCTAGCAATCAACACATAGTTTTCAAAAACAAAGTTATCTACCTGAATGGTACCTTCTATTTTCTACAATCTTTACATTGAACTTTATGTTTATTTATTTCATTTCTCCTTTATTTTCAGATTCAATGCTCATTGCCAGTCAAATCTTGTGATTGATTCATGATTTTCGAAGCATTCCCATCCATAAAAGAGGCTTGTTCTCCATAAAACACTCGATTGTCTCATCCGCAATGAAGCTAACATCTCAGGCCAGTTGCAATAACGTAAAGAGTTTCTACAAAATCATTTCAAAATTGTTTAAGCTCCTCAAACCAATATTCAAACATCTCAGGCAGATGTTTTGAAAGTGAATAATTTGACCTCTACGAAGATGCAGACTTCTACTCAGATTATGATCTTCCTTATGGACAGTGCAGAAAATCATGGCTGCATTGAAAAAACTCTCCTGAGTGGCCAGTTCTGATTTGCTGGGCCAGTTTTAAGCTATCCTTTTCATTTATATTGTTGTGGCAGAACTCTTCCTGCTGAGTTGAATCATTCAAGCTTCACATGCTGTGGGAAAAATTGATACGCATGAGAAATTGGAGAGTTTCTATTCATCACCTGCCAGCTCCAACCCACATCGGTTTCCGTTTCTTCAGTGGGTTCGTTAGCATAAAATGAGAGCTCTCCCTGATAAGCAACCATGCCGGCAAATATTCTACCCAGAATGTCATTTCCCAAGGAAGGCTCATCAATGCTTTACAGACCATAGTTACTGGATGGTATGGAGGTGCATCATATTGAGCAGCAGCCATATATATCATGGTTGTTCATTTTGGCCGAAACGTTTAGTACAAGTTAAAAAACGAGACAAAACGGCGTCGTTTTTATCTCGGTTTAAATTCCGGCATGTTCCGGATTTTCAGGCCCAATACCAGCCGAAACGTTCTAGTTGCGTTCTGCCCGTTCCGTTTCGGCCAACAGTGTTTTTTTATTTAAATAATGAATAATTTTACAATATCAATCATATCTTTTAATCCGATTGTTAGATTGAGATGCAATTTTATGAGGAATCTCTTGATATATTTATATATATGTTAGAATTTCAAAGCAATCAGAGAATGTAATGACCTTACGAGATTGATGATGACATTCTTGTAATATTATACATGTTCACAATTTTGTTCAGAAAAATCATTTTATTGTGTCTTTTTTATATTAAATTGCACAATTCTAAATAATTTTATTTTTGGATTTGAATTATTTTTTTTGAATTAATATATTTAATTATATATATACATAAACAATACAACCCCAAAACGGCGCGCCGAAACGCTCCGAAACTGAAACCGAAACATTCTATTCCAATTGAAAAAACAAAACACCAACCGAAACGGTATTGACAACTTTGATATATATGTCGACCAAGTAGTCTTTGAGCTCAGAAGAATTGTTCAAGGGCCTAAAAGAAGAGTAGAAATTAGGCAGGATCATCAATTTTCAAGTCTAAGAAGTATCAAAACCTGATAGAAAAAGCTAAAGCATTGCTTGCAGGTCTCGAATTTCTTGCTCAGGATTGAAAGACCATCAGGTTCGGAAGCAATTTGTCAATCACAGTCCATGACTTTTTTGTTGTTTCATGGCAACGCTGACTGTACTAGCATTTTTGAAAGCTTCATTCCTTGATCCAAATGGGATTGATTTCCCATAGTATCGGTGTTGACTATTAAGGAACCATCTCACCTAACATGGTATCAGAGTTTTGTTGGCTCAATGATCACAAGTTCGAATCTCACCACTTTCATTTTATTTGATAAAAAAACTAAGTATAAGGTAATGTGGGTCTGTGTAAGTTTCAAGCTCAAAGGGTTTTAATTGAGAGTGTGTGTTAGAGAATAATATAAATCATATTCTGAGATGGTTTAAGCTTTTAGTTAAGATAGTTTCTTAACATTGACAGGAATAAAATCAATGAAATGTAAAGAAGTTCAGGATTGCTGTCTAGAATTCTGTAAGCTATCAGGCCTATAATTGACGTGATCAAGTGTTTGATTGTAATAAAATGTCTGCAGGCTGTGATAAATATTTGATGCAGCAAAACTTGCAGAATTCCTTGAAATTCTTCCCAGTGGCCTCACCCTTGGATTGTTCATTCCTCCAAGTCGAGCCAACCGTCGGATGCGCCACCGTTTTGCAGTCACAGAAGTTGAGTGCAGAACTGGAATGAGGATTAGTGCCTCTTTGCTTGTGCGTTTCAATCGGCATTTTGCCAAAATTTGAAAAAAAAATTCATTTTAAATGAATATGATTTGGTGTTTTTTGATCATTTTGATGTGCTGATGTCAAAAATGATTTTTAAAAAAATAAAAAAACATCATTTTGATGTATTTTGGCACGAAAAGCACTTTGAAAAACTACCGCAATCGCACTCCCAAACAGGCCCTCAGTATTGGAAGCCATTGAAGTGCAACATTTTGAGATTTGTGATTATGTTCTAGGATTCCAACAAGCAGCAAGCCCTTTTATACTACCATAATGACATGAGCAGAAACACAAACAGTAAGATAATAGCAAGAGAAAAAATAATAAAATTTCTAAATAAATTAGAAAAAAATAAAATTATCCAGGGGTGATCATTTTCTGTTTGGTTCGGTTTTTATCTATAAAAACAACCAAATCAAAATTATATATTTTTTTTTAAAAAATTGAACTTGGTAAAACCCAACTATTTTCGAGCTTGCAAAGCGTGCCCAGAAGGTGGAGTTTCCTCGCATAAAAAAAGTATCGTAAACTTGATTGTATAGTTTATCTTAGAGGAATGTTAATTGCAGAATTAGTGGCAGAAATCAAAGTAGAAAATTATCAGCCTATTTGGGAGTGCGTTGCAACTGGTGTTTGCCGAAAATTTGAATTTTTTTTTTCATTTTAAATGAATATGTTTTGGTGTGTTTTAGATCATTTTGATGTGCTGATGTCAAAAATAATTTTTTAAAAATAAAAAAAGATCATTTTGATGTATTTCAGCACGAAAAATATTTTGAAAAGCTACCGCAATCGCACTCCCAGCAATATATAAATATTCCTACAGAGCAAAGGGGTTAGTAAACATAATAAAGATGCAGTTGACTGCTTTAATTGGCAGCAACAATCACATGTTGGCAGCACATAAAGTGTAGTTATACAACAACCTTTTTGCAATTGTAAATTTCCAATGCAAGCAAAAGCAAGAAAAATAAAAAATTACAAATAAACATATTTTGACAAGCAAAAGCAAGAAAAATAAAAAATTACAAATAATTCTAATTATGCATGCCTCTAAACAAAAGATTATAAATCTTTTAAATAGGACATAGAAAAAATCAACCTTCACTGAAAATCAAAATCAAAATATGAAAGTATAAAGAAAAATTATATGATATCCAAAACAATAATAAATTTTGAGAAAATCAAGAAAAAATAACAAAATTATGTCTTGTATAGGATATCATATCATGAGCCTACTTTTACGAGATCTAGATGATGATCAACCAAGAAATTGTTCTCGAATGGAAACAGATTTCAAGGGTGTTTGACATTGTGATTTAAAAGTGTTTTTGAAAAAAAAATTATTTTTTTATGTTTTTAAATCATTTTCATGTGTCAATGTCAAAAATAATTTTTTAAAAATAAAACAACATCATTTTAATATATTTCTGAATGAAAAGAATTTTCAAAAGCAATCTCAACTGCACTCCCAAACAGACACTTCTTGAACTCGATCCATCAATTATGGGTTTTTTAGTCATTACTCTAGTTTAATATAACTAGATATTCTCTTAAATATAAATATATCTAATTGATTAAGAAAAATATTTATTATTTTATCATAAAATTTTAATTTAAACATACAAAATATTAATTTGGTTTGAAAAAAGTTTGTAGTGATTCATTTGACCTAGCTAAACTTGACGATGTTAATGTCATGTAAAATAATAAAACATTGCCTTTTCAATAAAAAAAAACTTTTGTTTTATTATATTTTTTTCTAGATTGGCATGGGATGACAGCTTTAATTCTAAGTATGAATAAAGAAATCAACATTAATATAAATCAAATCTCACCTATCAAACATAAACACTATACCATATGTTTTTGTTAATTAATTAATAAATAAAATAATGACACGACAAATAATAATGTACAATTGTAGTTGATGAACCCGACATGTCACCCAACACCACCGACGGCTTTCACGACACCGGGCAGTAAGTCGCCACCGACACCTCACGGAGATCCAAATCAAGTGCGACGTCCTTACCCTGGGCCCATCAAAGCTGGATCGGCCTTGTAGATGCCCCAACGCGACATGCTAACCAATCCTCACCTTGTCAAAATTCAAATTCACAGTTGTAAGAAAAAAGTTAATTATCGTTTAGTCCTTGAAATTTAGAAAAAAATTAATTAAGCCCCTAAATGCTATTAATTAAATTTTATTACGTTTCCTTCTTGCTAGATGTAGTGTATAAAGTTCAATTAATTTTAAAAATTTATAAAAAGACCTCTTTAAATAAAATAATTACGATACAAATCGAGTCTATCATCGACTCCGAAGCTGAATAACGAGGAGAAATAATTTTTAAAAAATTATAGAATAATTTATTGTGATAAATAGAGATGAACATCTACTTAACACAATGTTAGTAAATATAAGAAAATATTTTATACAGAAAAACTGAATGAATAGATACTGTAGAGGAATATTAGTCAATCTATAAGGACCAGATTGAATTTAAACAAGAAATAATAAAAAAAAGATCAGTCTACCAGATCCAACAGCCCCAATGCACCGTTTCTTTCGAAACAAAATATGTGTTGACCCTCCCGTCCCTTCCTCCACTTGATAATAATATAAACACCAAATTTCCACACCAGAGATCAACTCAAATCCGCAACCTCCAGATCTATCTCCTCCTCCTCCTCCATGGCGAGATCTCAATCTCGGTCTCGATCTCTGCTGTTACCGATCTGTACTATTCTCGCAATCCTCATCCATGGCGCGCAATCCTTCTACCTCCCTGGCGTCGCTCCTCAGGATTTCTTTAACGTCAGCTCTCTCTCTATCTCTCTCACTCTTACTCCAAGATCTATAAATTTTTGCTTCGGATCTCATTTTGCGCTTTATTTGTTTGTTCAATGCAAGGAAAATGTGAGATTTGTTAGGTTTCGCGTTGTTTTTGTGTAGTTAAGCATGGCATTTGATTTTAGGTTAGTTAGTTACTTATACGATTTGCTTAGAGATTTGTCGAGTTTTGAATAGTTAAGTGTTGTGTTACTGAAAATGTTTGATTTTTTAAAGGTTAATGAAGGTGGTTTAGGGATTGATTAAGCTGTAATTTACGTTAATCTCTATGGACATTGCGGTTAGGAGGAGAATTGGACGTTTGGTTTTACTTGTTTGGCCATTTGGTTTCGACTAAGTGGATAAATAAATGAGAAGATTAGTTTGGGGTTGGGTATTGATTGTGTTAATCTTAATCAACATTTTAATTTTTGCTAGCATATGGGAGCGTGAGATTTGTTGTTGCTTTATGTTATGTTATAGTAGTTGTGTTTCTTTCATCGTGTTTGTTTTTCGCTTCCGGTTATATTAAAGAGTTGAAGATGATATAGTTAATGGTTTGTATCGATTGAATTGGAGTGTTACTTTGTGGCTATGGCTTAATATAGAGAAGTTAATATTGAGCTTGCCTGTTTTTTAGTGTGAGAGCCGCTTATTTATGACTTCCGTTTCTGGGCTTGGGTTTATGTAATTAATGAACCTTAGATTACTTTTTCTCTCTCTCAATTGCTTTGCTTATGAATTTTGCTGTTCTTGTTGGTTGTGATTGTTTGAGACAGTACAGGGATTACACTCTGACATCTTGTTGAACTAAGAAAAAATCAGTGAGAAATAGCGGAGGCTTTAATTTGTATTTTTTCAGTTGATTTACGTTTTTTTCCCTCTGGTTGCAGGGTGCTGAGTTGACTGTGAAAGTGAACAAATTGACCTCTATAAAGACACAACTTCCGTACTCATACTATACTCTTCCTTTCTGTACCCCATCCAAGATTGTAGACAGTGCAGAGAATCTTGGGGAAGTACTTCGTGGTGACCGCATTGAAAATTCCCCCTACACGGTCAGTTTCATTATGCTGGATAGTTTCTTCTAACCTGTACACCTACACTATTATTCCTGACCTTTTGAGTTGGAATTACTGCAGTTTAAAATGGGGGATGCGAAGATGTGCAATATTCTTTGCCGGAAAGTACTTGATGCCAAAACCGCTAAGGCATTTAAAGAGAAGATTGATGATGAGTATCGGGTTAACATGTATGAACACTCTTTTTAGGCATGCAGGCTAGTTACCAAATTTCATATGAAATGTGAAGTTTGTTTTTTCTGACTATTCTATCACTCATGTGACAGGATCCTTGATAACCTTCCTCTTGTTGTTCCCATCCAAAGGCCAGATCAAGAATCCCCCCCTGTTTATCAGCTTGGTTATCATGTTGGGCTTAAAGGCCAATACAGTGGGGTATGTTCATTATTGCACTTAAATTTCCCAGTACTGCTTATCGTGCTGGTTATTTCTGGTGCTCACATTGTCTGGTTATATGCAGAGCAAAGAAGAAAAGTATTTTATCCACAATCACCTGTCATTCACTGTCAGGTATCATAAAGATAAGCAATCGGATTCTGCTAGGATTGTTGGATTTGAAGTAAAACCATTCAGGTCAGTTATTCAAGGGTCATATGATTTTTTTTAAATGGTTGCTTCTTACCTGATTTCATGATTATGTGACTTATTGTTTTTTGTTTTAATGTACCAGTGTTAAACATGCATATGAAGGGAAGTGGAGTGATGAGAAATCTCGTTTAACAACTTGTGACCCCCACACAAGACAAGCTGTTGTCAATTCTAACACTCCCCAAGAAGTTGAAGACAAAGCGGAAATCATTTTCACCTATGATGTTGAATTCCAGGTGAGATCTTGCACTTGACTATATAGCTTACATTTAAGTTTTTATTTCCTTTTGTTTTTCTTTAAGATAGTTAATTTCTATCGTCATTATCTGTTATATGATAAGCAGTTGCTGTACCATCAGTTTTGGTCCCTACATTGCCTTGGCAAACTATTATATAGCGACTCTAATTTGTTAATTTCCTTGATTACTATTTTATTCATTTATCACATGGATAGAAAACAGTGAAATATCATACTTACTCACAAGTGAGTTCGCCCTCTTATATTTTTCTCTCGGTTCACCTCTCAGGAGAGCGATGTGAAATGGGCCTCCAGATGGGATGCCTATCTCTTAATGACTGATGACCAAATTCACTGGTTCTCAATTGTCAATTCATTGATGATTGTCCTCTTCCTCTCGGGGATGGTGGCTATGATCATGTTACGAACCCTTTACCGTGATATATCCAAGTACAATGAACTTGAGACCCAGGAAGAAGCTCAAGAGGAGACTGGATGGAAGCTTGTTCATGGAGATGTTTTCAGGCCCCCATCAAATTCAGACTTGTTGTGTGTCTATGTTGGAACCGGTGTTCAGTTTTTTGGAATGATCCTTGTTACCATGATGTTTGCCATTCTTGGATTCCTTTCCCCTTCGAACAGAGGTGGTCTTATGACAGCCATGCTCTTACTTTGGGTTTTCATGGGTCTTTTTGCTGGCTATGCCTCATCCCGGTTATATAAAATGTTCAAAGGATCAGAATGGAAGAAAATTGCTCTCAGGACAGCAGTCATGTTCCCAGGGATCGTCTCTGCCATTTTCTTTGTCTTGAATGCTCTCATTTGGGGCCAGAAATCATCCGGGGCTGTGCCATTTGGAACAATGTTTGCTCTGGTATTCTTGTGGTTTGGAATTTCAGTCCCGTTAGTGTTTGTTGGAAGTTATATTGGGTCCAAGAAGCCAGCAATTGAGGACCCTGTGAAGACAAATAAAATCCCAAGACAAATCCCAGAGCAAGCTTGGTACATGAACCCAGCCTTCTCAATTCTAATAGGAGGAATTCTTCCATTTGGAGCTGTTTTCATCGAGCTGTTCTTCATTCTCACCTCGATCTGGCTGAATCAATTCTACTACATCTTTGGTTTCCTGTTCCTTGTATTCGCAATCCTCATCGTCACTTGCGCGGAAATAACCATTGTGCTCTGCTACTTCCAGTTATGCAGTGAGGACTATCTCTGGTGGTGGAGATCTTACCTCACATCTGGTTCCTCGGCGCTATACCTCTTCCTCTATGCCACATTCTACTTCTTCACAAAGCTTGAGATAACCAAGCTGGTTTCAGGGGCATTATACTTCGGTTACATGCTGATTGCATCGTACGCCTTTTTCGTGCTAACCGGCACAATCGGATTTTATGCATGCTTCTGGTTCACAAGGCTCATCTATTCTTCAGTCAAAATCGATTAACTCATGCAGGCCAGGCAGGGTAAGATTCAAAATTAGTAGATAAAATTATGCTTTCAGATGTTAACCAATTTGCACATTTTTGGGTCGAGACTTCATGATGTTGATGTTATAGTTCTTTTATTATTCTATCTGCTTGAAGAATTACTCTCCTTTTAAATATATAGATTGTTGACCGAGCTCGTGAACCCCCCCCCCCCTCATCTTCTTCAGAGTGCTTAACTAGCTAGCTAATTTTTAGTAATGGATACAATTTATCATAGCTATATTCTCCCTCATTGAGATGAAAATAAAACGAGATTAGCAGGCCAGTAAGCAACCAATCAGCTTTTCAAATATTTTCGAGGTGTTTTAGCACTGTTTTTCAAAAACTATTTTGAAAACAATTGAATTTTTTATTTTTTATATTATTTTCATTTGCTAATGTTAAAAGTGATTTTAATAAAAAATATATTATTTTGATATATTTTCAAATTAAAAATTCTTTCAAAACCCCATCCCAGACAGTCACTTTGTTGTCTGCACAAAGAGCTTCATGAACTTCAATCTGGGTATGTTAGGCTGAAATCAAGCCCGGCCCAATTAATTGATAATTTGGGTTGGACAATCGGAACCAAGAGATGGGCTTTAATAGTATTAGGTTGCCAAGTTACGTCCGTCCGTTTCCAATACCGTCAATTAGCATACACATTGAACCTGGCTCGGCTTGAGAGTTGACTCAGTGACTCGTCAATGTAGAGCCTAGCTTAGGCTAGTTTGTTTATTTATTTATTTATATATTTTTAACTGTTTTGGACTTGAACTTGGTGAAACTAATTAGCCAGATCAAGATTGGGTCAATTGCATAATTTTTTTAATTTAAAGCAATAATCATTTTAATTTCCTAAAACCATAAAAAGGATGTCATTTAAAAATTAATTTGAGCTACTATAACGACTTGATGATTTAGTAACCGAGATTGACAGCAACTATACGAATGATTGTATTTTTAAGACTTGCCATTAATACCCATTAGTAACAATGAATAAAATGCAATACCAAATAAATAAGATTAAATAATTTATTTTTTATATATAATAATTTTAGTTATTTATAATAAATTATGTTACAAATAAAATGATACGGATTAATTGTGAGTTGTAAATGAATTTTAACAAGTGACTTGAAAGAATCTATACATATATATTTAAAATATATAGATTTACGAAAAAGATTTCCACTTCTTTTGACCGTTTAAGATTCTATCACCTCTTTTCAGTAACGGACAAAATGGCCCCGCCACTGTCGCAGGTAGCCCTACTTTAATTCCCTTCGCACCAACGGCTAGTTTTCATTTCCCCTTATAAATTCAACAAAAAAACGCTATTGCCTTGTGCAATTTGAAAGCTACAATTCTTTCCATAACCCTCTGTCAAAACTCGCAAAATCCTCACTTTTTTGCCCTCTTCCTCCGTCTTTCTAAGCTCTCAACATCCATGGCTTCCTTTCAAAGAGCTGCAGTGTTTTCCTTGGTGCTAATAATGTCTTTGCTTTGGGGCTTTTCACAAGCTAAAGACGTGTTGGTTGGTGGGAAAACCGATGCTTGGAAAATCCCATCTTCAGAATCGGATTCTCTTAACAAATGGGCTGGAAATACCCGTTTTCTCATCGGCGATTCTCTAGGTATATCTCTCGTTTTCTAATCTTTAATGTGTTGAAATAATATCTGGGTTTCAGTTTTTTAGTCTCATTGTTTAAGATTACTTCTTTTTTGACAGTGTGGAAGTACGATGGCCAGAAAGATTCAGTCTTGCAAGTGAATAAGGAGGCTTATGCTGCCTGCAACACTACAAACCCTATCGAGGAATACAAGGATGGAAACACCAAGGTGAAGCTCGACAGATCAGGGCCATTCTACTTCATCAGTGGAGCTGAGGGTCACTGTGAGAAAGGACAGAAAATTGTCGTGGTGGTTCTATCTCCAAAGCATGCACGCGTAGGAGCTCCTGCTCCCTCTCCGGTTGAGTTTCAGGCTCCTGCCGTGGCTCCGACAAGCGGTGCTTCAGCCTTGAAAGGTGGCTTGATGGTGGCTTTAGGGGTTTTGGTTCTGGGCTTGTTTTGATGTCAAGGTTCTCGTCCTTGGGTTTGATTTGTTCATTCATTTTATTACAGTAATTCATTTATTCATATTTGGGCCTTCCTATTTCTTAGAAAGCCTATTTTTTCTGAATTATCCAATATATTGTCCTGGGGATTTTTTTGAGAATTTAGTTAAAATTATTTTTAAAAATATTTATTATTCAAAAATATATATTTTCTATTTTTTAATATCAATATATCAATATAATCTAAAATCACAAATAAAATTAATTTAAAATAAAAAATAAAAATTCATTTTTTTTTCAAAAATACTTTCCAAAGAAATTCCCAACCCAAACACACCCAGGATCCCTCGTCTTTCACGAGCTGACAAGGTCATTAAGGCGCAAGGGTTAACTTTTCTGTGGACCAAGGTCACCAAGGCCGTTGACAAAATAAACAGGCTAAAAAATGACGGTACTATGAAGAATAACATGCCCCTCCATAAAACCTCATGGAGTTCAACACAAGAATTGGAGTTCAAAACAAGAATCAAATTACATGATGTGAGAGTCGCTGCAACCACAACTCTCTCCCTAAATTACATGCTCTGAGGAATCTAGCGGCGGAGCACACCATCGTGAAATGCTTTTGACAATAACAGCTTGCCTGAAGCTGATGACATCCACTGGCAGATCTTGTCTGTGAAATCCTGTGAGGTTAGAGGGAAATAAATAGTCAAGAAAGAGGGGAAGAACTGGATTTTCATGAAGTAATAATAACAGTGTGAGAATTGGAAAGATGCAGAAAGATTAGATTTTACCATTCATATCTTCTGTCTCCTTGCAACTATCTTAACTAGATTTTAGATATTTCAACCACAGCTTTGCTTTCTAAATAGGCTGTATGTGACAAATTCATTGTACATCTCACAACCAACTTGTCTAGGGCTTTCATATAAATTATAAATCATACAATTAGTATGTCTTGAAAGACTTCAAGATAGCATGTTAATATTTTATCTCGTCACTCAAAATTTGAAATTTTCTTTTCTTTTCTAGTCAGATTATGCAGCATATTTCCATAGGCATCTAAATGCTCAAATTTAGCTAAATGCAAACAATTTCCATACTTTTTCAAGAAAAATAAGGTAAAATAATAGAATAAGAAACAAACAAATGAAACTTTAAGGAAAAAAGAACCCAGTTATGGATAAAACACGATCTTACCATATACCAAGATATAGTAGGAAATCAGTCCACAGGCTCGTCGTCAGATGACGAGTCAACTTTTATAAGAGGTCCCTTGAAACCATCTGTGTTGCCACCAAAAAGCTCACGGGCAGCTTTTTCAAGAAATTCTTGGGCAGCGGCTTGAGCTGATTGTTTTTCAGATGTATCATATCTTCTCTTCTTGTGGGTGCTCCTCTCCATATACTTAATCTTCGACCCTTCTCCTCTACTGATATCCCTCATGCTTTTCCGCTGTTCTGCAAAAACCAATGTTTATAAGAAAATATGAGATCACAATCGAAAAAAGAAAAGTAGCAATGACAAAAAGGAGATTGACCACCTACCAGGGGTAAGTTCAGGCAACGAATGCTCGATGAAACGGGTTGCAGCCTGGTAATTTAAAGTAGTAGAACGCCGTGAAGGTTCTTCAGGAACAAATTCAGACTCAATTAATCAACAAGAGATATGTGAAATGACTAGTATCAACAAGCTAGTTGCAGTTAAAAATTTAAACATGGCAAACAACTTTCCATCAGCTAAGCTCATTGTAGTTTCAAAATTTTGACATGGTTCTGTCCATCTAACTTGCAATTTATGAACTTGAACACGCAACACCTATCCATCTCTGTCAATTGAATTTCCCTATTCATAGGGAATGACAGTTTACGATTTGGCATGCATCAATAACAGAGTGATCTGAGGGTAAAAGAAATACCTTTACTTATATTGATGACCTGCTCTAGTTTGTCTTGATACAAGCTCAACCTCTCCTAAAAATCACAAACCACCAAATGACATATATTAATAAACCAACACGATGAAGAAGAAATAAAAACTCCAAAAAAACCCACTGATTTTAACCTCAGAATTAAAAAAAAAAAATCAGACATCATACAGTAACCCTACCCTGATCCGAAAAAGAAGTAAATTACACAGAACCCATCAAATTAAACATCAAAACAAAAAAACCCAGATGCCTAAATTCAGGAATTTTAGGACAAGTTATCGGATAAAAGAACACATACAAGCTCTGTCTTGAGAAGATGCTCATCAGGGTGAATTCCAGTAGTTCTCAATCTCACTGAAAAAAACATAAAATTAAACAAAAACAATAAAGAAATCACCAAAAAAACTGAAACAAACTAAATTATTGGTAAAAAGACTAGTCTTGATAAACTGTTCATATATACATACATGCAAAGATAGTAGTAGTAGCCTTAGCAAACATAAAGAGAGATTGAGCCCTTTGAAGAGGTGGCATTTCATCAAGGACATCAGGGTTAGCAAGAGACAAGAATTCAAGCAAATGGGTCTCCACTAGTTTTAGATTTGCCAGAGTTCTTTCTACTGCTTCGATGGTTGATTCTGGTACTCCTCTACTGCTGCTGCTGCTTTCCATTTTAGCTTCTCTTAGACCACAAAGAAAGCAACTTTTTTACAAGATTTCTCTCTTTGCGCCTCTTTTTGGTAAGGATTCTGAGGAGGATGTTGTCTAGGGCTTATGGGACGGAAGCTGAGAGGTGTGTGACGGCAGCAGCTGAGGTTCAGAGTGAAGAGTTCTCTGCCTTATATAGGATCGTTCTCTCTCTCTCAAGCTAGAAAATAAAATTTTTTATTTATTATATTTTAATAATTTATCTTACACCTTAATATTTTTTAACAATTATCTTAGGTATTTAAATTATTATATAGTTACAACTCAATACCTAGTTATCTTTTAAAACTAAATAATTGCAAAGCTCTTAAATATATTCACTTCATAAACTATACAGTTGTTTTCATTATTGATTTTGATGATTCATCTGAATATTGAAGTATAGTATTTTTTATTGATTTAAAGAAGAAAAATATATTTCTCAATGATTATAAATTTAAAATATTTTTATTTTTTATATTCAAATAATTGCTCGCTATAATTTATTTTGCATAGTGAAACAAAGATGTGTTTTAGTTTAATAAAATTAATATTGTTATTTATTCATTTTTTTTCTAAGTTGGAACACATTTATAATATATCAAAAATTTATAATCAAGAAAAATAAACATGTTTTATATTTATTTAATACATTTTATTATGTCCAATGAAACAAAAGGATTAGTTTATAATATTATAAATATGTCAAAGTAATGAGTCAAGCTCGAGACAAGCTATTCACATTACTGTATTTATTTATTTATTTATTGATAGTATTAACATTTTATTTTAGAAACATTCAAAATTCAAAAAGACTTTCCATAACTGATGTCTGTCTGTCAAAAAGCTGTACAGGTTGAACTTATTACAAGCAGGCAGCATATAAGCACACATCAGAACATCAAACAATTTTTCTTAATATTTCATCCACCATGTTAAACCATTTACAAATATGTATCTAACGACGAGAAGTTTCAAGAAAATGTAGGGCCCTTGTGATGTTTTTCCATATCCAGAGTCTGGAAAATGTTAAACTTTCCCTGGTTTAGATTCGGCACCAGCAGGTTCAGGCTGTGAGGAATTCTCATCTGCTGAAGCAGTGGATCCTATAGGTTTCTTAAACTGTACCACGATCATTGTCATATTGTCACAGCCCTCACCAGCTGTTGATGGCGCCAAGCACCGATCAAGCACTCTCTCGCACACTGCAGAGAGCTTGTTTTCCTGCATTATTTGAAGTTTCCTGTCAGGTTTTTGCAATGCATAACCTAGCAAATGTAGATCAAAGATCATAGTTCACATCATATTATTTACTAGAATCTACAAGATCATTTGTTTTTACCCTCGACGTGAAAGGTAGATTGATACAATGCTGATAGCATAAGCTCTTACCCAAATATTCCATCATCTAAATTTAGAAAAACAAAAGTGGAGAGAAATGAAAGAGTAAAAAACTGAATATTTCAAAACCAGACAAGATGTCTAGACCACATACCGAATGTAGTTGTTCGTGAATAAAATCTACTAGTTGCTGGCTTGACATGCAATCCCTGAACACAACAAAAATGACCAGTTATCCACTTGTAATTAATTATTCATGACTTGGCTACCGGCAGTTCTACAAAATGAATAAAACTGGGCTATCAGCAGACTGCCCAGGGCCTATCCATGTGATCCACAGATTCAATTAAAGTGAATAAAAGATTAGAAGGCAGCAGTTACAGTTCATCTTTAGATGATTTCTGAAACTTCAAGGAAGTGTAATCTTCAGGTCACGGAAACACAATGAAGCAGCCCCGGTCATCCACAAACAGCCACGATTTATGCTTTTATATCACAAGACAGTCTAGATTAATTTGAGCCTCTGATTCGAATCGATCATTGTTCATTAATTTCCTAGTTCTTGTCATGTAAATATGTGGCCATCAGCTAGGGCTAAACCTTGCTTTATACATTCCATCGAGTTTCCTTCAATTAAAACTACCAAGCCTCCACTCAGTTTTTTGGTATTGTATTTTCGTCAATGAAATCCAAGCATATTCTATTTCTTTGTGAAGGGAATCAGCACATCATGGATCGACATTCTAAGGAATTGACTAAGAAAGATAACATTAGATGCATACCATATTCCATCACATGCCAGCACAAGAAATTCATCGTCATCACAAAGCTCAACCTGATGCAATAATAGAATAAGATCAACAGAAGGAGAAAATATAAATGTTACTTGAATACAAAGAATTTCAGGTTTGAAAAATAAAGTAGATGTTAAAGCAATAAGAGAAAATCAAGGTGCTATTGAAGATGCTCACTGGGCCATATCAGCATACCCAACCATAATTTGGAGAGAATGATATGCAAGGCCTATTAGGAGAACACTTACGGTATTTATATCTGGATTGGCTGTCACAATTTGCTTTTCAACAGGTAGAAACTTATTCTGCTTGAACTCCACATCACCTGCATTACAAAAGAAAACATGAAGAATTGAAAGAAGATACCTCTCTCGTAAATAAATGAGCACAAACATGGACGTCCACTCATTAAGATGCATACCAAGTAAAATGTGTGCGTCAACATATACAAACACAGACATGTATATGAAAGTACAGGTGTCAGTGGGAGTGCAAATGGAGGGTGGGTGAAAACATGCTTTTGTATGCGCAGTGCATGCCCATTGCTTCTCAATTTGGAAAACAAACAGTTTCAGCCATGTGCTCTAAGGTATAATCACTTCTGATGAGGAAATCCAGAGGCAGAGAACCAGAGATAAGAGTATACAAGCCACATTCACAGAGCAAGGGACTGGGATCAGGAGTTCACAGGAATGTTATGTACCTATAGCCCTTGAAAGATTTAAACTGCCATTGACCCGCCCTGCATGTATGAAACCACCAGCTTTTAAAATCCGCTCTTTCTCGGCCTCAAGATCAGGTTTGTGATCTCTAGACAAATTGTAAGCCTGCATCAAAGAGGGCGATGCTCATTGAAAAAAGTACACAAGGTTTTGTTCATATCAACCATATGCCTCTAAGCCCATTTATCAAGTTATTATCCCATCACCTTAACACTTCAAGAAAAGGTAAATTGGTTAGCTGAGGCAGAAGTAAAGTTGTAGGATATTTCGACAATCCATACAAACCCTGCCCTACAAACAATCTTTAGTCTTTTGGGAGAAAGTCAAACCATCATTTCTAGTTAAATGAAAAATACCTGACCCTTTCTTGATATCACACATCGAGAATCACCAGCATTCGCGACAATGAGTTGGTTGTTTCTAATAATCGCAACACAGGCTGTGCTCCCAGAAGTTGGCCCAGAGAAGTCAGAGTGAGGACCCTGATCACCATATTAAGAGTAAAATAAGTTCTTAAACATTCGTGTTGAATGGTATAAAGATCCATTATTACAGTATGTGTGGTTGATGCCCATCATATGCATTTGGTTTGTGTATAAAATAATAAAGATCCATTTTTAACATAGTTATGTTTCTAGGTATTTTATATATATGCATCTGAAAGAAGAGGTATGTTCTATGTTTCACTGAAATTAACATAGTTGGAGACTATTATATAAAGGCAACACTCCACTTGTTTATAAAATACCTCTTCAAAAGCCCAATCATCAGGTTGTTCATGACACCCACTGCCCCTTGGAGACCATATCAACCCTTCTATCATGCCAGTAAACTTGTTTATCTTATCGCCCAAGGCAGCTAGTTCCCGCCACCCTCTCTGCCCACGCATCATCTCATCCATTCTGCATGGAATGCATTAACGGAAATCATGAGTATGTGCCTTTAATTAAAAGTTCAGAAAGCATTTTTTAAATATTGTATTGAGAAAATAGAAGGCACTTACAGAACTATAAATCCTGAAATAACCAAATATGCATGCTAAAGAACAAAATTTCTGAGTCAAATTATTAAAGCAATAGAGAAATGAAACTGACATTATCAAAATTGTGTTTAAATATTAAAAAGATACATTAGTTTATAATTACTGATGAGGCTCGAAACTTTTGCATTGAGGATGGAGAATAACATCAAGATACTTCTAAACCACCATCCAGACATTATTAGATCAGTACATTACTGTTCACTTAAAATCTCCTTCAATAGGAAAAACCTCCGCTAATAAAATCAAGTAACCTGAAAAATGCTTTCTGGACAGAAGTTCCCATATCTCCTGCTGTATATGCTTCGTTCTTGCGAACCTGCCGATGGAGATACTTGGCACAGAATTTTGCAACTACTTTACCTGCAAGTTACAGGACTAAAGTGAGTAATAATGACCTAAATGCCAATTATCCTACAGGTACAACCGTACAAGAGGGTATAACAGGGAACATGTTCAGAACTGAATAGCCACCCATATGAGACAAGAATCGATGGAAACCAAAACAGGAATTCATTGGCTGAAAATTTTATTCCATAAGCCCCCACGACCATTGTTTGATGGATACATATTTCCATCACAAAATACCCAACTCCACTAAGTCTCAGTTTTGAACAGGTTGAATTTGGCTACATGGATTCTTTCCTGCGATCATTAGCAGATCGCAAACTTAAAGTGAGTAGCAAGAAGAAAATTAATCCCAAAAATGTATAGGCAAGATAATACTAAGCTTTTAAAATGGTCAGAGACTAATCGTATATTCACATGAAATTTGAATTGAAGATGGTCTGATTACTTTGACTTAGTTCATCTAAGGGCATAGCCAGAAGTCAATCAGAAAACAACAAAATTAGACATGGTGCACATTCAGGAAATACCATTTTAGTTAAGCAGTGATATGTAGTAAATTCACATGTACCTAAAACTCGCAAGCCTTACCTCCATGTCCATCATAAACACCAAAGAATGAAGTGGTAGAATCCAAATCAGTTATTGCAGCATGCTAGCAACACAAATAACAATAACAAACAGCATATCATTTATGTAAAAATTAAAATAAACTATACAACAAATGCAATAACACATGTTCTGAAATTTGCTACCATGTGAATGAAGACCTCAACAACAATATTTCAGAACAGAAACGGACAGGACAGACAAAATATAAATTAATTTTTGAGCAATGATCAACTGTTTGTGGACACCATGCCAACAAAAATAGAAAAGCCAGTGAAGGAGAACAAAGGCTACGACCAGTGAAGAGAGAAGTTTGTTTTGCAGAAGATTTTTGGAGTTAGGAAACAAGTACTGTTTCACAAAACTCTCTTGAAAACAAACCATTTTGAAGAACTTTAAAAAAAAACTTTTTTTAATGATCCTACATCGTTTGCAACACTGGCAGAAGATGAAAAAAAATGAAGAGAATTTTGAAATTTTTTGACACTGCACAACTAAAAGACCATACTTTCTTTAAGCAACTGTAGTTGGTTACTTCTGCAAAATTTGAAGAAATGCATTATATGATGTATTTGTATCCCAGTTGGAAAAGTTTCCGCTTAACCAAATTTATTTTTAGCATTGACATAACAAAATCTTTAAGACATCCCCACTTAAATTCATAAACACATTCATATTCCGCACCAATTAATGGGCATCAAGATTGTTGGTAAAAAGACTTGAGAGCTTGGAATATTCACATAGATCAATGCTGAGTTAACTACTCACCGCATCTTCCATGGTTGCACGCCAACCTTGCATGGATGATAAACCATATCTAAGCCTACCATTCTCGCCATCCTCTGAAAATTTCTCGGTCTTAGGAGAACTAAGGTATATCCCCATCACTATCTGAAATCAAAGAGCAAGTAACTATGAGTAAGCACCAAAATAAGAAAAACTTGGATCAAACAACTCCGACCAACAGATACGCAAACTACAACACAGCTAAAATCTCATGCGCGCACTTCTGTCGTAGCCCTAATATATTCTTCAGTTACCGAACATCTAAAAAAATCAGCTTTTGATGCTTAACACTGGCCAAACCTTCAGACAAAATCAAGCCATTTCATTTTAAATCCTTTTAAATTAAGATTATTGCCAAACTTGTTTCTATTCCTGATCCACACGATGCACCAAGTCAAAAATTAAGTCATTAACTGATCAAATCAAATTCAAACCATCAACAAACAAACAAAGGTTTCAATCTAAAAATGTGCAATCTTCAAGAAGAATTAAAGCCATAGTATCCTTGTACAAAGAACTGAATATATCCAAGATCAACTCAAATCAGGTAAGTACAAAAACCCAAAAGCCAATTTAAAATGCAGAAACTGCGTAACAGAAATTTCAGACCAAAGAAAAAAGCACAACAAAACAAAACTAAATACCCAGATAGCAATTTGGACCACAGTAATTAAAAAAAAAATGAACTTTCCACGAAACAAAGCCTGCTTAAAATTAAAATAATAATAACAACAACAAACAGCCAAACTCTTTTCTTTCTTAAGGTCATTCACATCAAAAAATAATACACACACACACACACACATATATAATCAATAACAGTACATAACATAAAGACCCATATAGCAATTTCAGATAGTATAGCACAACAGGAAAAAATATTACTTCAGAAATCAAGAAAGTTCAAAACTTTAAAGTAGAAGGTACCTTATTGAGAGAGAAAGATCAGAGACAAAGGAGCAGATAGAGAGAACGAGGGTGAGGGAGAGAAACAGAAAGGGAATCTAAAACACCTACAAACGAACACCTTTCCCAAAACTAAGAAAGACCCATCAGAAGTTTCTAATAATCTCAGAGGAAAAAACACAAGAAATTGATTGACATCAGTCAGAAAGATTTCGAGAATGAAAAAGAGCAGAAGATTGATGAAAACAAGTGGGAAAAAGGTGAAGACTTTGTCAAGGAAGATGATGGTATTTTTCTGTGTACTTTAAGGAAAAATCATTAAAGAAAGAAGGAAAGAGTCTCCCCCCCTTCCCCCATATACTTGCACAAAAAAGATTTGATTCGTTTGGAAGATAAGAGACTGGGCCTTTGCTTTGATTTCTAACTGTTTACAGTTTGTACTGTTGAGTTTGATAAGATTTTGGTGTCATTTCTTGTCAGCAGGAGAGAGGAAGGAATATGAAATGTATCTGTAATCTGTCTATTAGCTATATTTTTATTTATTACTTTAATCTAACAACTAAAGGGATTTTTATTTAATATTTAATTTAATTCTAAGATTCGAGATATTTATAGCTTTTAAATGTGTGATAGCAATTATTTTTTAAAATATATTTTTTTTATTTAAAAATATATTAAAATAATATTTTTTATTTTTAAAAATTATTTTTGATATTAACATATTAAAAAAAAAACTGAAAACATTAAATAATTTGATTCAAACAAAATTTTGACAATCCAAATTCCTGGAAAATAAAATTAAACATTTATGGGAATTAATAGCGTGTGCTACACCATTCCATCACTAAACACCAATTTTAACAAGAAATTAATTGATAATCACATGTCAATTTTAAACCTGATTTAATTGGTGAAGCGACGCCGTTGAGGGACTTGATTGGGAAGCTGTTGATCAAGGGCCCTAGGGAGAGGATCAGGGTTGAGGGAATCAAGGGTCTTGATTTTTTTAAAAGGAATTGATTATTAGATTTGTGACCTGATTTACAATCTTAACTGATAATCACATATCTCCCCGCGGGGTTTTTAACAATAAATTAATTTACAATTTAACACTTGTGACAAAAAATAAAAACAAAAATAAAAATAAAAAGATTAGTTCAGCCATGACATTTATTCACTACCAATCACATGTTTTTAGCATAATTATCGGACCCATCACCGTGTTAGAGAATAATATAAATCATATTCTGGGGCCTCACCTACAAGCTTGAGCTTTTAGGTGAGATGGTTCCTTAACATGGTATCAGAGCCTTATTGACCCAGCGGTCATGAGTTCGAATCTCACCACCCTCATTCTATTTGATAAAAATCAAACACAAGACAGTGTGAGCCTGTATGCAAGTTTCAAGCCCAAAGGGCTTTCACTTGAGAGGGTGTGTTAGAGAATAATATAAATTATATTCTGGGACCTCACCTACAAACTTGAGCTTTTAGGTGAGATGGTTCCTTAACACATCGCTCGTGAGTCAATTTTTCGTTCTGAAGAAGAAAAGAAGTCAACAATTTGGGGCAGCCAATGTGTGGATTTTTGTGGGTTTTGTTGATTTTTTTTTAAAAAAAAAACTACTGAATTTTATTTCCTTGAAATTATCTTATTAATTTAAAAATAATCTAAAAACATCTAAATAATTAATTTAAATAAAAAAATAAAAAATATTTTTTTTTTCAAAAATATTTTTGAAACGTAATATAAAACACCCTTTAATGTTACAATGTTGATTAGGTACGGCCTTAATTTTATTTTAAACCATGTTTTATATTAATATAGTGTGATTATAATATAGTTTATCACCATGGACCACCCAGCAACAAAGGATGTGACAATTGTCTGTTTAAGTTTTGCATTTATTTTTATGTTTTACTGTTCATATATAATTAATTATATATATATATATAATTAAAATATTAATTTAACAAGCATAATTAAAATTCAAGATAAATTAACTTTAAATTATATAATATAAACACAAAGTCAAACAAACATAATCTCAAAATTAGAAAAAAAAATCACAAGTTAATCAAAATAAAGAGGATTTTAAGGCCGGAACGGTACCAAGACGTTCCTGCCGGAATTTCTGGAACAGGCCGGAATTAAAACCGAGACAAAAACGACGCCGTTTCGTCTTTGTTTTTTTAACGGCACGGAACGTTTCGGCCGTTCTAGCCGGAACGGAATGAAATTGACAACTTTGCATGAGATAGTGAAAAAAAAATCGTAGATAGGGGTAAATAATTAGTTAAATTAATTTAATTTCTATGCAGACATTTATTTATCCAAATCTTCCACCAATCCACACTGACCCTTCTCTCTATTTGCAATGATTGATTAAGATATTTATGATTTATTTATTTTTGCAGTAATCATATGATTAAATATTTAAGGTTATCCTTGCTATCTCATCCTCTCCTCTCCTCCCCTATGCAAGCAAGCAAGCATACAATGCTGATTAGGTACGGCCTTAATTTTATTTTAAACCATGTTTTATATTAATATAGTGTGATTATAATATAGTTTATCACCATGGACCACCCAGCAACAAGGGATGTGACAATTGTTTTAGCAAGGAATTGATTAAGAAGATGCAAAACAATGGGTGAAGCCCCTTGGAATTAATTTAATATACAAAAAGAAAATATTGCTGGCCTTCAAAGACATTTGGGGGTCCAAGAGGGTGTTAATTATGCAGACTCTCTTAATGAGCTGTAATATATTTTTTTAAATTTTTTTTAATTAAATATATATCAAAATCAGTGAAAAACATGGATGTAAAATATCAAATTAAAAATAGTTTAATAATTAAGCTTAAGCAAAAAAATACAATATAATCTTTATATTAAACCATTAAAGGTATTTGACGCTACGTTTCAAAAAAAATTGAAAAAAAATATTTTTATTTTTATTTTAAATTAAAAAATTAGTGTTTTTAGATCATTTTCATGTGTTAATGTCAAAAATAATTATTTTTTCTTAAAAAAATATTATTTTAATATATTTTTAATAAATAAATATTTTAAAAAATAACTGTAACCACAATGCTGTGCTAGATAGTCGGCCCTTGTATTGATGGCTTCTTCTTATTTGAAAGAGTGGAGAGAGTTGGTGGGATAAGAATAAAATAAGATTTAAGTAGTTTATGGCAATAGGGAATAATTTAATGCAGGAGGAGCCTTTCAACCTTTAATAAGCTCATCGACTCCTTAAGTTTTGCATTTATTTTTTCAGGTTTGATTAAATTTTGTAAAAAATTCAGTTAGTCTGTTTATTTTTATGTTTTAAAAATGTTTTTTTTAATATAATTATTTTTTAAAATTCAATTTTATTATTACTTTAAAATTATTTTGATTTGATAATATCAAAAATATTTTTTAAAAAATATTATTATTTTAATATATTTCCTGACGAAAAACACTTTAAAAAACTCACTACCACACTCTCGGATATTTTACTAACCAGGTACTGAGTTCAAGCATACATTACATGAGTTAACCACCTACAGTTAACACAAATTTACGTGTATTTGTTAATGCGGTGTATGATGCTTTTTAAAAGTGATTTTTAGTTAAAAATACATCGATATAACACATATATTTTTAATTATTTTTTTACATCAACATTTTTCTATTGAGGTTTATTTATTTATTTTATCATTTGATTTTGGATTTTTGGAGTGATATTAGAGTTTGGGACCGGAAACGGGTTTATTAAGTTTTCTATGTATTTTTTTTAGGTATTTCCATTTGTAATCTCAAAATTTAATTAATATATATATTTAAAATATAAGAGGAGAAAAATAGAGATAAATTATACCAGAACATTATACTATAAAACTAAAAAAAAAAACATGTAAAGTATAAATTATTAATTAAAAATAAAGTTAAACCAAATAGTTTTCTTAAAGTAGAAGATATTAATAATTAATATTTAAATATGTAAAATAAATATAAAGGAAAAAAAAAAGAGAGGCCATAAACTTCAAAGTCAAACATCCTAACCGACACGTATTGTCACCTTCTAGATCGAATGATATCTGTTAAACAACCAGAATACATGACGTCTACTATTAAATTGGTGTACTTCATTTACAATCATTGCTTATTATTATTTATTTTCGCAATTATATGTTTACTTTTTTAATGATGGCAGACATCCCCAACATGCATTGCAAGAAATTATTATACTAATTTAAAATATTTCTATACATGGATTATTTAACCTATGACATGCCATCTCTGAAAAAAAAAAAAAAACTCATATTAATTTTAGATTTTTTTTTATTCGAGTAAACTCCGCCACTCTTTAAGCAATTTTTGCGAGTTTGGGTTAAGTAAAACTCTGGTTGTCCCGAGTTCTTCTAAGATGAGCACGTTGTAACTCGAATTCAAGACCTGCAAGCATATCTCAAACTCTTTGCCACCATGTTACATCTCTTGAGAACTTAATTTTAGGTATAGTTTTGTAGAGGTATTTATTTTTATTTAACTACAAAGAAAAAAAATTATTTTTTTATATTGCATTTTATATATAATTATATTTTAAAACTTAATTTTCTAATTTTTTATTTTGAATACAAAAATTTATGTCATAGTAGTTTTCATTGAATATATTTTTAAAACCTATATTTCTTATAAAAAAAAAAACTCGCAAATTTTTTTCCTCTTTAAATTATATGAACCAACCATAAATCTCACTCTCTTTTTTTCTTTCTTCCTTGGAGTCAATTTGTGGAAGATCCTCAACAAACAGGCGAAAATGAGAACTGGGCTTTACAATCTGCCTACAAACTGACCTGGGCTTTATTTTAACTGTCTTTTCTTTGAAACGGAGGCCTGAAGGTTTTGGCGATGAAATTGGCTAGCAGAAGACATCAGAATTCTGGAGTTCAATTCTGCAGCTTAGCATTGTTCAAGGCCAGTAGGGGATTGGATGCAGAGTTTGGATTTTAGCTAAAAGAATGTTGAAATGTTGCAGGAAGTGAGAAATAATCCCAGATGTGTGGACCTCTCTGAATCAATGGATTCTTTGAAGTGGGATACTTAGATAGCTTGTTCGCCACACCAGGAACTTGTGAAACTTAATTTCCATCAACTTCAATCATGCCGATTCCAGAAGTTCTAAGTGCCTGTTTGAGAGTGTGATTGCGGTAACTTTTTAAAGTGCTTATCGTGCCGAAATACATCAAAATGATGTTTTTTTATTTTTTAAAAATCATTTTTGAAATCAGCACATCAAAATGATCTAAAAACACTAATTTTTTTTTAATTTAAAAAAAAAATCAAATTTTTTCATAAGCACTTTCCAATCGCAATGCCAAACAGCCTCTTAAAAGTGTCTGCGCATTCGGCATCTCTCTCTTTTTATCTGTAAGAGTCTGGGACAGCTGGAGTTTTACTCACTCACTTGTGTCCACGAAGTGTGTTTTCCGGGGTGGGGTTTCACCGTATAAAAAAAAACCCTATGAAGGTGATATTATCAGGCCTTGTATGGTTCTTTCGCATCTTGTAAAATGTTTTGAGAGCAGTGTAGCCATGACCATGAAGTGCAAGCCCGGAAATCATTACATTCCAACAGTAAATATCATTAACTTGATAGAAAACTAGCAAAGCTTTCTGTATGTTTCTGAATTTGGCAGACATTTCTATCAAATTAATGACATATATGTGTACTTCAAATCCTTTCTCCAGGGAGCCCAAATGAGCACATGCAGATGAAACACCACTTACACTAAGATAATCAGGCAAGCAATTTCTTGTCTTAATTTCATCAAACAAAACCTCAATTTCTAGGGGATTGGATGAAGAGTTTGGATTTTGGCTAAAATATTCATGAAGAAGGGATGTTTGAATCCCAAAGTCTGAGAATAACACGGTGCATCTTGTTTACTTTGGCAGGGAAGGAATACAATAGTTGGTGATGCTGAAACTCTCCACAAGTGTATTCTAGCTGTCAAATTTAGAGACTGAAATGTTGCAGGAAGTGAAAAATAATCCCAGATTTGTGGACCTCTATGAATCAATGGATTCTTTGAAGTGGGATTCTTTGAATGGCTACAAGCACTGAGCAAGCCTATGAAGGTCTCTAAGAAATGTGATGCGATGGCAAAAAGCTTGTGATTTATACTCCTTGTAAGAACCTGGTACAGTCGGGGTTTAACTCACTCACATAAGTGTTTTTTCCGGGGATGGGTTTCCTTGTATAAAAAAAAAAAAGCATATGAAGGAAAACTTAAATTTTTTCAATAGTTTTATAAACCTGTTACCGAATGTAGAGTTAGTTTAGAATTCATATGATATTGATCTTTCCATATCAAATTTTAATGTGTATCAGTTCAATGTGCATGATATTTAACAAACATTTATATATTAACACAATATATATTTTTATTTCAAGAAACCTTATCTTTAATCTATATTTTTTAAGCAAATATTTGATGAATATTAAAGAGAAGTATTTTTTTTATTACTTCTACAATGGTTTAAAACTTTTGTATAAACCTGTTCACGGCTCCTCTCGCTCCTCTCTTCCAATCTAACTGATGGATTTTGCTAGGGGAGAGAACGGACAGGCAGCCTGTGAGGCAAGAAATTGTGGACCAAAAGATTATCCAAGGATATGGTGAACTGAACATTCATTTAAGAAATAAAAAAGAGGAAAAAAGACATTATTAATGGAGAAAATCGGGCCCCTTCAATGGGGAAGAAACAAAATTTTCCACTGTGGTACATGACTTGAAATCTAATTTAAGAAGCTGGAAAAAATAAAGACTCTTTGATCTCGAGTGTCCTCTCTGAGAGAGACTTATTGGGCACTCAAGAAATACAAAAGTTTCATGTTCTTAGCATAACAAGCAAAGATCACGAGGAATCCTTGGAAAATATACAACTCCATTAAATTATCTGTTCTTCCTGGTCTGCTGCTGAAACGCGGTAATCTTAGGATTTCAGTGGATTATGGAAAGCAAAAGTGCAGAATGTTTCGGTTTCGTTGGCTCCACACGGCTGCACAACGAGAATTTTGCTCTAATTAAGAGAGCAAACTCTCACAGGCCTGAATATTGGAACCCTGTGTTGCCAGCACTTCCTGCCCAGATGGGTTTGCATTGATGCTCTTCATGGCACTGTCAAAGATGGCTTTCCTGAACCTGTCATCTTCCACCTTCTTCAGAACTCCCTTCAGCACCTCGAAGTCCAGACCCTGAGCGACGACCAAGCTCCCAAGAATCTCGCCGAAGTTATTCGGTGCTTTGGGCAGATCAATGCCAATATCGTCCAAAGATGAGCCATAGAGAAGACAACCAGTTCCAATATCTCTAGCTGCGAGAACATTTTTAGTGTGCAAGAATTCAAGAAGCTTTGTGACAGATTCCACACAGGGTGGGCTCTTCTCCAGTGCAAGAGCAATAGCTTCTTTAGCAACCTCAGGGTGAAAACTAGTATCTTTCAACTCCTCCACACATTGAAGTGCTTCATCAAGAATTTGAACACTGAAATATTCTTCCAGCAGAGAAATTGTTTTTCTACGAAGATCATCAGGATCTGACCTTTTAGGAGGAGCAAGAGGCTTCTGAGGAGTAGGAATTGCTGACACAGCTGGATCAACAGGCTTAGGAGTTTGACCTGCAGGTTCAGTTCTTGTACCAAAACCAGGTCGGGAAGGAGCACCACTGCCCTGCAATAACAGGCTTGTTTTCCCAGCTATGACACCACCACTTCCCTGAGGTAAAAGCCTGGCATTAAGCGATGGTGATTTGTTGATCAGGGAAGTGGGGACATGCCCGGTGACATGGGTTGGGCCAAAACTATTCCCCCTTGGCACTGCTCTAGATCGAGGAACTTCCCAGTTGTCAGCATCAAGCCCAGGCATTCCAGGCATTTTCATCATCCCAGGCATTCCAGGCATCATACCCCCCGAGCCAGGCCGGCCAATGGAGAAACCACCAGGGCCCACACCCCCAGTAGCATTACGACCATTTCTCATGACTGCAGTTGCACCTGGACGCATTCCGAGATTCTTCTCAGCTTCTGAATGGATTTCAGAGATGGTCATTGCTTTAACCTGCCACAGCCAAAGTTCAGTACAAAAGCACTCAGTTTTTCAAGTATGTTCAAATTAACAGGAGTCATTTGATTGTTTCCGTTCTGACCAGCTTACATGGAAGAAGAGTACAACATCCTGGGTTTCTGTCAATTTTCACACCTAAACGACAGCTTTTTAAAATACCCCCACTGAGGTTTCTATTTCATCCACTTGTCTATCTCCATTTAACTATCTTCTTTACTTCATATTCTATACTACATTTCAAAATAGAAGTCGTTGAGGGTTTTAAAATGTCTGAACCCCCACCCAGAGGTTTTTAAACAAACATCAAACGAAGTCTATGTAGTTTACCCTATTCAAAACATACCGTCCTCTACATGAGTACATGTGCTAAAAAATCAGTAACAAGTGTGAGCTACCCATGGTGCCCCCCCCCAAAAAAAAAAAAAAAAAAAAAAAAACAATAAACTAAAGAAAAGAAGGGAGCACATGGAAAATTAACCTCTTCACGTCTAGGGACCCAGCTGTTAGCCCGAACATCAAGAACATTGCGAACCATGAACCTCAACCGTGGTGCAAGATGTGGATTTGTTGTCAACTCTTTCAACCTACTGAAATACACATCATTAACCCGCCGAGCTTTTGGGTTCTCATCCAGTTGCTTGCCCATGGTGTTGAAAAATTGACATATTGCCTCAACATTTTCTTCTGCTGGGCAAGTTTTGCTGTCGTCGCCCAATAATTCCTGCATTGCACAAGATATCCACACTCAGCAATCTAATCACTGCAAAGAAAAACAATGAGAAACAAATTGGTTCTAATAAGGACCTGAACAATATGGTGGACAATCTTTTCATGCACCATCTTCTGCTTCAAAAGTTCCCCAATAAGGCGCATGTTTCCCAGAGTTCGCAGCTTAACCATTCGTTCCTTATCCCTGCGTTCCATTTCTTGTTCAGGAGCAGTCAACTTGCTAATTTCTGCCCTCAGATTGCCAGCACCTTCAAATGCCTCCTGGCAATTGTTCAAAAGAATCCGCTTAAAAGTGATTTCTTTCCCACCAGGCTCATCTGATGGGAATGGAGGAAGCTTCTCGTTAAGGTCAGAACATAAAAGAGCATACATGGGACAGAATGTGGGCTCCAGCACTGCCTTGTCAAATATTAGTGAGATAACACCCTGAAATACAAACAGCTCCAGTTCTGTTATCAACTGTTAAATTATAAGTGCTGAAAATCCAAAGTGCTTATGAGATGTATAATGGGAACCTTTAAAATATCAGGTGTTGTAATTCCAGAGTCGATCAGTTGCCCCTTGAGAACATCAAACTTCTCTGGTGTCAATTTGTTTAATATACTGCACCGAAAATATAGCACTAGTTACAACATAAATCACTACAAAAACTTCTCCATTAACCACATTCAAAAATTGTTTCCAAGGTCAAAGCCTCTAAAAAACTTTTCTGGGTCTTTTTCTTGGAGGAATGTTAGAGCTAACAGATCAACTAAATGACTACATACCCTTTCACTGTCTTCAAGACATGTCCCTCCTCAGAGAGAGTACCTCTTCGAGCTGACCATGGCACTTCAGCCTTCATCAGAGCAGGAGCAGGCCCTACCTGGTTTGAACAAGATGTTAAGACCATTTTTCAAAAAGATATTGAAATAATGCTAAACATGCATTAAAATGACAGTGAACATCATTTCTTTTTCGCACAGACAGTGTTAATACCTTTTGCATTGTTACAAACAGACACTATGAATTTCAGAGTGATCTAGCTAAAAAGTTACCCCTTGGTTAGCAGTGATTTGAGCACTTGCAAACTGGGAGCTTAGCTGGTCTTGCCGATTGTAGAACTCCTTATTTTCTCGAATTGCTTCTCGAGATCTGTCCTCTCCAAAAGCTGCTGACCTACCACGCCAATCACGGTTGTCTGGCTCAGAATAACGACCCTGGGATTGAGGTTGGGGCTACAAAAAGTTGAAAAATAGATTATTAAAGCTATAATTTTCTTATATCCATGAACATAAACATGAAAAGAAATAGGCACCGAAATGAAGAAGAAAAGAGAAAAGGATAGAAAATCACAAAAGCCACAGCTTGACAGCAAAAAATGATTTTGAAATTTATACTAACAGTACAAAAAGAACATGAAGAAAGGTGTAATCTGAAAACTTACACTGCCATCTGCACGGCTCCAAGTTTGATCCTCACCAACAAACTCAGACTCAATTTCTTGTCTGATCTTCAGGATATCCTCTGGAACATTTTCAACCTAGAAAAAAGGAGTGGCCAAATAAAGATAGGTTGTAAACCAATTTGCTTTTAATAAATAGATTCAATGAAGAAGGATTAAAGCAGTTGCTCCATGATATAAACCTCAACAAATGCAAAGAAAACAAAAGAGAAAAAATATTGATATTTCAGCTTCAAAACTAGAAAACAATCTTCCACACACTTACCTCTTTAAGTTGCAACAGTTGGTCTCGCGTGTAGCGAATGCGCTCATGGTCTTCAAACCGCAATTCACCAGTCTATTCCAAAATAGCAATCAATCAGCAAAATCAAAGCATGTTTCATATAGCCTTCAATGGAACTACTTTGAAAGCATGTCCAGAAAAAAGACTTCAATGGATATTTCCTCTATATCTCTTTTCCATTCCTTTCCCTAAAGTCATTTACATTGATAAAGAATGGACTAGAAAAAAGACGAACACAACCATACCGCATCCTCTAAGGGGTGTTTTCATGTAATGTAGGTTCTTTATGGGCATCACTAAACTCCTTGAAAACCCACCTAAATCCCACATAAACATTACTGTGTGTCCAGATTTACAGCAGGTGGCACGAAAACTAAAGTGCCCCGCCAAGAATTTGGACATTCTAATCATATTCTCACTTACAATTTTCACATTACTACAAAGATTACTTCTCTTTAACAAAACATCAATATTGGCAATAAAAATTATATATATATATAAAAAAACCAAACTTCTAACGTAGTACACAGAAGAAATCACATAAAAAAACTGCCAAAAACAATGAAAAGATTGAATCTTTTCAAAAACCCGGATCTAAAAACATGAAAAATGAAGGGAAGCCTGAATATTTTTCGGTACCTTGAAAGAAGAGAAAGATTGAGAAGCATTGGTAAGCGAAGCAGACTCAAAGCGAGAGGAGGAAAATCTGGTGCCACGGTGACCACCAGTGTTACCTCCTCCTGGTCTCAAGTTTATCACCGTTGTCTGATCTGCCTGCATAACTTAAACCGCAACTGTTTAGAGAGATAGGGTTTTGAAATCAGGGATTTTATTCTAATTAATTTGGGGAAGAGGAGAAGAGGGATTGTGGTTTTCCCTCCCTGACTGCAAGAGAGAAAGAGGAGGCTGGTGTTATGAGAAAAACCCTTTTTTGGTGCTCCTGCTAGCTGTAGCTTCTTTCTATTTTTTTTATTTGTTTTTTAATGTAGGTGATCTTGACGTTTTATTTTTATTTTATTTTTTTCTATTTTTGATTTTTATTAAAAAATTATTATGTCCGAGATGTTTTAGTATAAGACTTGGTAAGGTAAGGATTTAATAAAAAAAAATAGTGAGAGAATATCCTAAACATTAAGATATAAAAAATATTTTTTTATGGTACAATAATAAATATTACAATTTACAAATTATTGTCCTGGGCTTGTTAAGGCAAGGCTTATTATTGGGCTTGGATACAAAGCTTGTCCATGGTGTGTGGCCCATCATACCCATCTGACAGCTCAACAAACATCCCTACTTTTTTATATAATTGGGAGACCGGTAGTATTTTTGCACGAGTTCGAAACGTTTTTTTTTAAATAATATTTTTTTTATTTTTAAAAAATTATTTTTTAATATCAACACATGCAAATAATCTAAAAACACCAAAAAAATTAATTTAATATAAAAAAATTAAAAAAAATCAATTTTTTTTTGAAATATAATATCAAACATAGACAAACGATCCGGAGGTGTTGGAGAATATGGTGTATGCTTTTTTTAAAAGAAATATATATTATTATTTTTCATATTATAACATCAAAATTATTTAAAAAACACTAAAATAAATATTAATTTTATCATATTTCAAGCAAAAAAAAACCTCAAAACATAAACAAGAGTTGTTTTAATGCATGTTAGTTTAAAGTGTTTTTTTCATTAACAATATATTAAAAAAAATATTTTATATTTTTTTACACTAACATTGCAAAATCATAAAAAAATATTAAAAAGAACATTAATTTAATATTTTTTTTTCAAGACAAATGTAATTTTTAAAAATATTTAAAAACAAAAGCTACCGCACACAAACAATACCTCAATATATTGTATCTTTCACTTGTGTATTTTCATAGTGAAATTACTAATTTACTCATAACTATTTAATTCTTATTACATGCATTCAAAAGTATTTAGAAGTTATTAAATTTAATTTCACAAGTCAGAGGTTGAACGAAGAGGGTTTTAATATATTAAAAAAAGAGAGTAACATTCATCTGAATTTCTTTGAATATAGTGATTGAGTCTGTAAGATTTGAAGTTTTTGATTCATAATTGCCTATGAAATGTGAAGTGGGGAGTGACTAATTCATCTGAAGGATACCTTCTTGCTTGCTCCTGGCTCTCAAACGCTTTATTTTTCTTTCTTTTTTGTGCGAGAAATCTCTTTTTTCGAAAAGTATATTTTATGGGCCTAGATAAATAAGTAAAAATTCGGTTATCTCAAGTTTTTAAAAAGAATGCACACCTTGATTCGAACTCGAGACGATCACAAGTTTTTTGACATCACATCACGTCTCTTGGAAACCAAATGCTTTGTTCATCTTAACATGCTTGAATCCCCGGTATGTGTTAGGGAATGATAAAAAAAATTGTATTATAAATAATACTAAAAGAGATCAGTATTTCACTGTTCATTGTGTGTGAAAACACTATGGATTGTAATAGTGTATTTTCAGGTCGGTTGATTTACTGGTTTATTGATTCTGTTATCATTATTTGCACAGTAAATTAATTGTTTTAGCCCTAAAAAAGACAAAAAAAAAACTGTTTTTTCCGGGAGGGGCTTCACCGGGATTTCATATTTTTTTTAAATGACTAAATACTATTTTGCCCTCATATAAGACAAAAAAACATATCTGGCAGGGGAACGGTAGCATAGGGATTTCTCTTTTTTGAAAATGACTAAATACTAATATACCCCCTATATGATAAATTTTAAGAATTGTATGTAAGAATGTTCCGATAATTGACCACATTTTTTATTATTATCTACCAAAAATTAAGTGCGCGCGCCAAACACGACCAGCGGTGGTCCGCCTCCCACCCGCTTCGGGCGGCGTCATCCCACAAGGGAATGAGCTTCCGACGTCTCCAACAATGCGTCGTCGTCTTCTCTACCTCACGGTGCATGCGCATTTTGGCAAAGAGTGGTTATCGACGTGACAATGGCCGGTTAAATGCTTTTTTTTCGTTCTCTCTCTCCTACACACTAAAATTTACTTGATTTATGTTATATAAGTTTTGATTTAGTTTAATTGGGTCATTCGATTGAAATTAATTATATATTCAGGTTTCACTTCGGTCCTCCTTTTAATTTTCGGATTGGGTTTAAATACCTTAATATATTCGGTACAAAAGTTTTGATTTTTTTTTATTGAAATTGATAATATATTTGATTTTCATTTCAACCTTTATATTTTTAATTTTTTATTTTAATCCTTTTTTTTATATTTCTGAAATAATCTCTATTTTTATTCATGTATATATAAGTGTGCTCTTAGCTTTGGTTTTTAATTTTTATTATTTTCTTATTTGTTGAGGTGATATATTTTTTTTAAATAGCTCTTAAATTTAATTTTGTATCTATGATCATTTGAAAATTGATATTTCTGTTTTTTTTTCTCCCTTTGTTCTTTCTTTTAGTTTTTTTATTTGTTTTTTTATTATTATTTTCAAGTCAAATGAATTTCTTTCACCTGATAATTTTTATTTTTATTTTATTTTTTGTTTGATAATAATAATAATAATAATAATAATAATAATAATAATAATAATAATTTTAGTTGTTTTTCTTGCTTACTCTTTTGTTAATGTTTTTGAGTTTTTATCTCTTGGGATAATTTGATAATTTTTATTGTTTTTACAGTAATGGCAATAATAATTTTAGATGTTAAGACTTCGATGTTGTTATTGTTATAATAGGATGTGTTGATCTGTTTTATTACATAAACTTTGTATATTATATATATATATATATATATCTAATTTGATAATTTTTGTTTTATCATTTATTTTATTTATTTTATTTTCTCTTTCGTTAAAGTTTTTAGACTTTTTTTAGTCTTTGATTTAATTTCATTATTAATGCAAATATAATATTATTATTAATAATAATAATACTTTTAGTTTTTGTTCTTACTTGCTTCTTTGTTAATTTTTTTGTGTTTTTTTCTCGGGGTAATTTAATAATTTTTATTGTTATGGTTATTGTTATATCAAACTTAGATGTTACTATTGTTATAATAGGGTATATTGATCTGTTTTATTATATCAAAATTTATATATATAAATATTATATTTTAATTTTAACAATTATAAAAATTATTTGCTCAATCCGCAACATATTAATTGCAATTAACTAGTTTGAGTACTATATAAGAATAGCGATTTTGTCTGTGTCATGCGTGTTATAGCAATCTTATGCTCTGTCATGCATCTGAAGCTCTTCTGATTTCTTGCTCTCATGATTTGCAGGATCATGGCAGGCTCCTAAATATCAACAGATCAGTAAACCATTTACGTATCATTTCTTTACTCGTTTTGAAAAATTTAAGATCAGTGAGAATATTTCTTTCGCACTGAATCGATGAAGCAACTGGATCGAACTAGACAATTATATTATATTAATTCTGAATCTACCATGAAAAGAAAAATAATCTCAATCAATAGTTGTCGGTGGATTATATTACAATCACGTTGGTGGGCTAAGAAACTGGATCGAACCCTGAAATTAAACAGATTGCTTGTGCAGGTCAAAAGCAGGATTTCCAATATTCGATGAGGCATGCAGAGTGTCCCGTGGAGGGAAAAAACAGTAAATTCCTCGAGGATTTTTAGGTTGCCTGGTGATCAGGTGGGACTTTGCGAAGTTCTTGATGTTCAAAAATGGCAGGGTCGTGGAGCGATATCCACTGACAACACCACCTTTCCAAATCGAGGTGAACAACGTTGCCTCTTCTGATAATTTATATAAAAAAATAACTATGCTATAGTAAAAAACACTCAGAATATCTACCGTGAGATTTTTGAGATTATTTTCGTTTTCTTCTTCCCAAAAGGTTGCTGTTGTCCCCAGAATACTTTCTGGAGTGTTTTTAGAGCTATTGAAGTCAACACAAACTGCTTCTCAACTACTCGTTAATATATATTCTTTCTCGAATAACACAGTTTTAGAACAGCCTTCCCTGAGCCCTCAACATGGATCCCCTTGAAACCCAAGAACTAGTTGGGAAATCTCCAACAGATTCTTCTAAACAGGCCTCGCCCATTTCAGAACAAGATCAAGCGCATCAGACACGTGCAAGAGCAAGTCCTCTTTCCATCTTCTTGGAACCATTTCAATGGCTACAAATGCTCTCTTCCCAGCTAAACCCAACATTCATTTTTGGTGTTCTTGTGGTTTATGGTCTTAGCCAGGGCTTCTCTGGATCTTTCTTTAAAGTTGTCACAGACTTCTACTGGAAAGATGTTCAAAAGGTTCAGCCATCAGCAGTGCAGCTGTACATGGGCTTATACTACATCCCATGGGTCATGAAACCAATCTGGGGCCTCTTCACTGATGTTTTTCCAGTCAGAGGATATAAAAGGAGGCCATACTTTATAGTGGCTGGTGTTCTTGGTGGTGTCTCGGCATTGATGGTAGCTAGTCTCGGTAAAGTGCCTATTGTTGTGGCATTGAGTTGCTTGATAGGTATAACCGCTGGGGTTGCGATAGCAGATGTGACTATTGATGCTTGTATCGCAAAAAACAGTATTGAGATCAGGGCTTTGGCGCCAGATATGCAATCTCTTTGTGGGTTTTGTTCTTCACTTGGGGCTTTGATTGGTTACTCTTCCAGTGGTTTTTTTGTTCACCATCTTGGACCTCAGGCAGGTTTATATTTTTTCCTTGAATTAATCTGTCCTTTCCTGTTGTTCTTTGCTTGACAGGGAAATTCATGTTTTTGTAGGCATCATTGGTTCTTTTGGCAGTCCCGCCAGCTTTATTGATAGTATTAGGGTTCGTGGTCTATGAAGAGAGATCTGCTACTCTCCAATCTGAGAAGAAAAGAGTAACAAATCCTCCTTATTTTCATTTTCTAAACTGTTCTTCAAGTTCTACAATTAGTGAATCAGAACAACCTTCTCCATCACTGAAAAATGATTTACCTTGCAAGTAATTTCGGTAAAGGTCAAACTGGTTGAAAACTCATATTAAAAAAGCTATTATTTTGTTATCAGATGTACTAAGCCATGCCATTGGAGCAACCATGTGTGTTATTGTAATGCAATGACAGAGACTTTGCTTTCAAATTCCACGGAACTGTGTGGCCTGGTTATTGGTCCTTTAAGGTTTAGAAAGAAAAATGGTCCCATATGCATAATACTAAATTGTGTTAGTTGTTGTCCACCATTTCCATTCTAGCAGATTCCTTTTCCTTCCCCAGATATCAACTAGTAAACAATTAAAGAACTATAAGCAATCTGGTCTCTCTGTCTTTTTGTCCACTCTCTAGAAGCCTCCTTAAATAACTAATTGTTGAACAATCCCTTTATTAGGATCAAGGGGAGATTTATCCTTCTAGTTTTAATTTTTATTTTTTCGACTGGAAGGCCGAAATTCTTTGCTGATTTAAGTGGATAACAAATGGTTTGCTGATTAAAGTCAGTTCGTTGTCAATTCTGTGTTCTTTCATTGCCATTAGTTATAAAAGCACAGATGGCTCTTTACATAATTACTTGCTCTAAACCAAGTTTGTGTGGCAAGAATTCCAACTAGAGTCGTTTAGGGAGAGTGTATTTTCTTTTTAGCTATTTAGGTAATTTAAACTTGTCTGATGCACAAGGAATTGCTTCTCAAATGCAAATCGTAAATTACTCAAAAGAGTTTCGAAATCGTTAATATATGATGACTTGTGTCTTTCATTTAAACTTCTGGAATGATGTTCTTACAGGCAGTGGAGGACTTACAAATAGCATTAAGGGGCATGTCGAAAACTATTAAGCTGCCGCAAGTGTGGAAGCCATCACTGTACATGTATCTATCTTTGGCTCTCAGTATAAGCACTTATGAAGGGCAATTTTATTGGTACACAGATCCTAAAGCTGGCCCTGCATTCTCACAGGTTCACACTACTTTGCATAAACTAGTCAATCTTGAATACTTTGGCAAATCTAGACATTAAACATTAGATTAATCACAGCGAGCAATTCTCAATCCAACGTTTTAACAGGAGTTCGTCGGGATAATTTATGCAATTGGTGCATTGGCTTCTATAGTGGGGGTTTTGATATATCAGAAGACTCTGAAGAACTATCCATTCAGAAGCCTGCTACTTTATGCACAGCTCCTGTATGGCTTGTCCGGAATGCTTGATCTTATCTTTTTCCTTCGATGGAACTTAGTCCTTGGAATTCCTGATTACTTCTTTGTTATTATGGAAGAATGTGTCACCCGAATCATATCCAGAATTAGGTGGATCCCAATGATTGTTTTAAGCACTCGGCTATGTCCTCTAGGAATTGAAGGGACTTTTTTTGCACTGCTGATGTGCATTGATAGCCTCGGCTCGCTCTCTTCGAAATGGGGTGGGGGAGTTGTTCTTCATCTGTTTCATGTAACAAGGAATGATTTCACCAACTTATGGTTGGCCATTCTCATAAGAAATGGTCTGAGGTTTGCAACACTAGGTTTGATTTTTCTTGTCCCCAATGGTGATCAAGATGATGACTTGATCCCCCCGGATATTTTGACAGCAAATTCTGGTGCAGGTCTAGATGATGATGGCCTGGAACTTGCTCCTTTTCAGGAGACAAATGAAGAAGCCCAGTTGCTGATAGACGAAGAGAATTCCTTGAAAACTTAAATGATGAACAGAATTTTGAATGAGGATCTGATAAAAATACATTTGAAACTGCATTTGAGTGTTTCCCAGTCCTGGCATCGAAATCTCTACCATTAAGGTCTAGATCCACTATAAGTTGGTATGAACTTCAGTGAGCTTTAAAGTGTGGATGTGGCCTGACCCCGAAATACTCGCATGTTATTTCATCATTTTATTTAAAATGATGTTGTTTTTAATTTTTGTTCAAGACAACTTTGTTTTGGGATTGATTCGGCTGTCTCAGCGATGTAGAACCTTGACTAGGTCAAACTTGAAGCCAAATCTGATAACCATGCATAAAATGGTCCTACGTCAACCCCAAACTGCAATTTTTGCCATCATTGGTATCCCTTTAACATCAAACCTACCTCCTATGAACCAAGCTGGATTGGCTTTTTGTTCAATTTCGGTGCAGCAGTTGATGAAATAGTTTCAACGCATCTCCGCCTCCTGCGACTCCCCTAGGCCCAGCTGCACTGGTTATTTGAAATCTAGCAGGTGTACAACTATGGATATGTTTTATTATTATTATTATTTCATCTTTAATTCATAGTTTATTAAAGTTATTAAAATAACAAAATTGTACTTAACGAATTTGTCCTCTAACTATTTAAAAAGCAATGAATGTTGATGACAATAATGAATAAGTCATTATAACTTGTAACTTGATGGATTACCATGAGCATTTACCTTTCATAATCATCATTGTTCTTGTTATTAATGTTTTTCAATTTGCTTTGCACACATCAACATGTATTGTAATTTGGTAAAATTCGATTTGCACCTCCTCTCTATTTTTTTTATAGCCAAAATTGTTTGTAGAGTTCAAAATTTCCTTATTTTTTTAATTATTATTATTAAAAGCCATATAAAATTTATTGTTTTTGTATTGCTTGACTCGCCACCCAATACAATTTATGCTTTTGTTTTTCCACTCTTTAGGGCCTGTTTGGAAGTGCGGTTGCGGTAGCTTTTTAAAGTGCTTTTCGTGCTGAAATACATCAAAATGATGTTTTTTTTATTTTTTAAAAATTATTTTTGACATCAGCACATCAAAATAATCTAAAAATACCAAACCATATTCATTTAAAATGAAAAAAAATTCAAATTTTGGCAAAACACCAGTTGAAACGCAGAGTCAAACAGGCTCTTATTGTGTTCTTGAAACATAATGTCCATGACTTGACATTAGATTTTAGGTTTGTCTCTCCCTTGTAAAACAAAAGGAACATCAATTCGTCTTAAGCTTATATATTCACTCTCAATTAAGTCCCAAACTTATAATTTAAATCAGGTAAATCCTAATGTTTCAAAAAAAAAACAATCTTGTCTTTTTGTTAATGTCCATTAACTTTGTTTTTATATATTTTTTAAAATAGAAGCATTTTAGTGCATAAGAATGCGAATATTTATTAACTTTTTTATCATTTTTTTGTTAAATCAACACTATTTTATTACATAAATTATGCAAGAGTAGACTTAAAATTAAAATAAATGAACAAAAGGATATATAGTTGAGAAATACATTACCATTTCGAACCTAATTAATAAAATTTATATGTTCGAGACACAATTTTTATTTTTATTTTATATATATAAAGCTGGGAAAATAACGTGGCAATTTTACAGTGGCTCTTTATAATTGTAGGACCCACAAAATAAACTCTCCTTTCACTAAACTTTTCTCAAAGACACGATCATTTTCAATCTACTTTCATTTCACACCAAAAAAAGGCCTTAAACCCTCGACACTAGTCCATAGTCCCTCCCTCTTTCTTCAAAGAATCCACTGCTTCCGCTTCCAATTCAAGCTATGGTACCCAAATCTCTCCCCTATTTTTCATTGTATACTGAATCCCCATTTCGATTCTATTTCAAATCCCTAATTTTACTCGACTTCGTTTTCTATTTTCTAAATTAGGGTTTCGAAATAAATGAATGAGATTTAAGTTTTATTTGATTGAATAGTGAATTATTGAACTTTTTAGTGTTTTAAGATATGGGTTTTTGTTATTTTTGATAAAGTTTCATGCTTTGCCTTTTCTTTTTCTTATTTTTAGTGTGTTTGACTGGTTTTGTTTTTCATTTGTAGGCAAATAGGCATACTATAGTTTTGATGCAGACCTCTCAAAATAGAGCTACCAGGACTTTTATGGATTATGACTCCATAAGTCAAGCTATGGATGGTATGCTAGCTATGTCCTGCTTCTGCTGTGTTTCTGTACAGTTTGTCGCTGATTATGATTGTCTCTGTGAGATTTTATTTTGATTTTGAAGACTGGAGTAGATATAGTAGCTTGTGAGGCCTAAAGGGTTTTTGTGTTTCTGGTCTATTTTGATGATATATGTCCTCAGTCAAGAAGGGTGTTTCTATCTCTCATGTTTGTTGCTTTTAACATAGTACCTGTGTCAATATAGAGTGCAGAAGTAATGGATTGCAGGTTAATGGTTGTGTTGTGCACTTTACTGCTTAGGGAGCCTTGTCAACTCCATTCAGCAATCTTAGCCCTAGTTGCAGTAGTTACATGAATATTGTTATCTCTTAGTCAGTCCACCCCCTATTCCCCTGTTAGGGCTATTGATTCTTCTTGCCATGTCTATTTGTATACAGGGTATACCCTGTCCATTTACTTTTACTTCCTCTAGTTTTTTAGCTGGAAATGTAGATAAATGCTGGTATTTTATACACTGTGTTTAAGTTGGTTGGTTCTGTTCTGATTACGTGACATGTTAATGTTATTTGGTAGTCCAGCTTTTCACTTTATCCCAAAGTCCCAAAATCACCTGTGTCTGTGCTTGTATAATGATCGAGGTAACTCTTATGAAATATGCTGTCAAGTAATGATGATAGCTACATAAAATGTACAGAGTGAATGTTTTCTATGGAATGAACCTATCTTAAGCTTTTAACCATTTGCTTAGCGCTTAGATTTACTTTTCAATGAATGTATTGTTTTTAAAATTTCCCTACTCATTGAGATTGTTTGTCGTGAGCATTTGTAGGTATTTGTGCACTATATGAAAGGAAGCTCAAGGATCTAAATCCAGCCAACAGAAACATCACTTATGATATTGGAGATCTCTACAATTTCATTGACGGCCTTGCAGACATGAGTGCATTAGTGTATTTCTCTCCTCCCTCATGCATATCCAAGCACTTTAAAACTGGCAATTGAACACCTTTAGATGTCCGTGTCAATTATCATGCTTGGGTAGTAAGAATAATGTATTTTGGCTATCTAAATTATTTTTACTAGGAGGTGAAAATATTTAATGTGTATTTACATATCCACGAACCTGGTTGGTGAAGTGCACGTGTTCCCACCATCACATTCAATCTCAATCTTCTTTCCAAACAGTTGTGTTGATTGCCAATAGAAATTTCTACAGTTAAACTCTGTTAGTGCATCGCCCACAAAACTTGAATCTCATCTTGTTTGAGAATGACAGTTTTGTAAGGTAGATCGACCATTTGGGCTATGCATAAAGGGCAAAGAAGGCATTTATTACTAAGCTGGATCATTCTTTTTATAACTGTGCTGTCGATATCCAGGGGAGAAGCATGGGAATTCTTTTGATGTTTTGAATGAGATGTAGCTTTATGCAATTAACTCAAAGACGCAGGATAGCTGATGCCCTGTTTATCTATTTCTCTCTTGCAGTTATGATCACTCAATTCAGGCATACCTTCCAAATGACAGACAGTGGATCAAACAGCGACTGATTCAACATCTTAAGAAATTGGCACACTGAACAAATGATAACTAGCATTAAAGTTTTATGTGAGTTGAATCCATAGAAATGCCAAGTGTATTAAAGTGCAATTCAGTGTCCTGCGTTGGCTTTGTTCTAAATCCCATGTTGTTTGATATTGAAAATGTATCGCTTCTCTGTTCATCTTACTATCTTTTCAACATGCATGTATAATTACAAATTTACAACAATGGAGGCTCTGCTCAAGTTACTGATGAAACCACCTTTGTTGTTTGGCCATTGTATTTTTATGTCAAGTGTTACCTTGTTTATGAAATTAGACCTAGGGATCTATCTATGTAGTTGTTTGCTTGCTTGTTATCCACACAATCAAGGGTCTAGCAAATTTCCATCTCCTTGTATGATGATCACATAGCATGCCTAACATAACAAACTGCTTGCATTTGGAACTTCTGGTGGCAAGGGATTTATAATGTTTTATATCTTAATCTCTAAATCAATTCTTAGATTGAAGCCTCACGAATTCCATTGTAAGATTGATATCACCCACTGGGTAGTTAACTAGTATTAGATATTTTCCCCTTAACATGCTTGGTGGGATCCATAAATATGTAATGCCAAGAATTCCTGCAAGATACATAATTCCTTAAATTCCCCGGAAAGTGGTTCCTTTTGTTCTAATAAATTAGAGATATATGATTTATTATTGTTGTTGTTATTGCTCTCATCATTATATAATCACTATCAATGCTTAATCAATTTTCATGTTTCTATTCTAGGAATATTTCAAGGTCTTTCATTGCACTTGGTAGAACTTCAAAACTATCCTTCTCGTAGATAATTCTCCAAACACAAGCAAAATTAGAGAAGAAAAGAAGAAAAAAATTAGAGGCAAGTCAGGTGGCTATTTTTTTTCAAGAAATAATAATGAAGCTACACAGGGATGAAAGAGAAGTAGAGTAGTGATGTGCATGGGAGGAAATCAATTTTTGTCTTTTCATTGTTTCCTTTTTGTATTTCTAATATTTTAAATTAGGTACTCAATCATGTCCCAATGTCTCAAATTGGTCTAAAACATTTAAATATTTTATTTGAACTCGAAATTCAAAAGGAATGCTCCATGCTTCATACTAATTTGCATTTGAGATAATTTGAAATTAACCCTGACAAATTGGAGGTTTACATTTTTTATCCACACAAAAGCCAGAGGCTGTAAGCATGATAATAGAATTCAAAGAAAAACAACCCGTGGTGTATTTTTTATAAGAGTCTGAGACAGTTATGATTTTACTCGTTTATCTAGATTTATAAAGTATGTTTTTTAGAAGATAGGGTTTTCTCGAATAAAAAAAAATGATAATAGAATTCTTTATCTTGGAATGAATAACATTGTTCGAATTTAAATAGCTATTAAACCTGAAATGATATATCAAAAGATGATCCGATGATTTAAAGCTTGGTGCTGTTTAAGTTTTTATTTATTTATTATTGTTGTTGTTGTTGTTTTTGACATAACAACTTAAGACCGGCTCAAAATTCATCTTCGAAGATTTTTTTGTTTGTTTAAAACATAAAAAAAAGATGTCTGTTAACATGATTTTAAGTATATAAAATTAAACATGAACAAATATTTGATTTTATTATATATATATATGATTGAGTAAGACGTCCATTTTAAATATTTTTATAAAAGAATAAAGCAATCCTCTTACCTTTTTTTTTTTTTAATTTGATATATGGTGACTTGATTTATTTGTAAAATCAAATCAAGATTTGTGCTTTATAAGAATTTAAGAATTTAAGAATTAGCTTATTGGCAAATTCAAAAGGAATGCTCCAAGCTTCATACTAATTTGCGTTTGAGATAATTTGAAATTAACCCTGACAAATTGGAGGTTTACATTTTTTATCCACACAAAAGCCAGAGGCTGTAAGCATGATAATAGAATTCAAAGAAAAACAACCCGTGTTGTATTTTTTTTTGTAAGAGTCTGAGTAGTTATGGTTTTACTCATTTATCTAAATTTATAAAATATGTATTCTAGAGAATGAGGTTTTCTCGAATAAAAAAAAAATGATAATAGAATTCTTTAACATCTTGGAATGAATAACATTGTTTGAATATAAGTGCCTGTTTTGTTGACGTTTCAAACGTTGGTTTGCAAATTTTTTTTTTCATTTTAAATGAATATGGTTTGGTGTTTTTAGATCATTTTGATGTGCTGATGTCAAAAGTAATTTTTAAAAAATAAAAAAAATATTATTTTGATATATTTCGGTACGAAAAGTACTTTAAAAAGCTATAACAACAGCTCTCCCAAATACCCTCTAAATAGCTATCAAAAGATGATCCGATGATTTAAAGCTTGGTCCTGGTTAAGTTTTTTTATTTTTTTATTTATTATTATTATTATTTTTTTTTTTGACATAACAACTTAAGACCGGCTCAAAATTCATCTTCTAGGATTTTTTTGTTTGTTTAAAACATAAAAAAATATATCTGTAAACATGATTAGTATATAAAATTAAACATGAACAAAAATTTGATTTTATTAAATATATGATTCAGTATGAGGTCTATTTTAAATATTTTTTTAAGAGAATAAGACAATACTCTTACCTTTTCTTTTAATTTGATATATGGTGACTTGATTTATTTGTAAAATCAAATCAAGATTTATGCTTTATAAGAACACGGATTTAAGAATGTATTATGGAATGAGATTTGATGTTTTGAAGAGTACAATTTTAATGTAACAAAACTTCATTCTTTGTAAACTTTGAGCATAAATGAATAAGGCTTGAAGTTATTTTAAGAGTTTTTCTTGAAAAATACATTTTGTTAAGGGGGTGTTTGGTACTGCGTTTCAGAAGTGCTTTTGAAAAAAATTATTTTTTTTATTATTTATTTTAAATTAAAAAAATATGGTGGTTTTAGATTATTTTCATGTGATGATGTCAAAAATAATTTTTAAAAAATAAAACAATATCACTTTGATACATTTCTGAATGAAAAATATTTTAAAAAATAATTTCAACTATACTCCCAAACAACCACTAAAATAGACTTCAAGTGTAAATAATGAAAAGTGAATTTCCTTACTAAAAGTGTTTATCTTTTAAAAATATTTATATCTAAAAAAATCTTATTTTTTTTGCCTAAGGGTTCACAAGACTCACAATTCTTCTTATGTTAGATGATATTATTTTATCAGTTTATTTTTATTTATGCGATCTTCTATTTATAATAATATATTTTAAATATTTTATTTTATGTGTCAATATGATCAAGAAATATATAAATTTTTATATATATATATATATATATAAATACAAAGCAATTTGATATATATATATATATATATATATTTAATTTCTACCATATCATTTGAGGATAGATTCGATGATGAATTGACTTTTTAGCTAAGACTTGGGTCGGGATTAATAATTATGCTCGAATAAACTAATATTTTTTTATGTTGGGCTAGATACGAGCCCATTTCCTACAATCCATCTTTTAATAAAAAAAGGCCCAAAGAAGTCACCCGCCTCCTTTCTCCATCGAGATTGATTGTTTTACTTGATGCAATCAGCAGCATTAACATCACCAAGGAGACGGAGACGAAACCGAGAACTCCCTTTACCAGCCACGAATCACCCTCCACGAAAACCCTAATCGCTCACGGATTCAGCTCGGTTAACTCAGCTATACCCGGTTCGTTCGTCTCTAACACTCGCTATCTCGCTCGCTCATTCCCTCTCTTTCTATTTGTCTTCGATACCAGTTTTCTTTCGTTTTTGCTACACTTTTGTAACTTCAATTTAGAAGATTGATGTGATGAGTTGCTTCAGTAATTCGAAAGAAGCCCTAATTCCGAATCGGTTGGCGGACTAGGTTTAGCTTGGTCAGAAGTTTGGCGGTTGTAGAATATATCAGTGAATAATGAGGTCTAGTTTGATTGGCTTGCAGATTTGGTGGTTTTTGGAACTGAATTTAGTGTTCTGTTGCTGTTGCTGTAGCTTTAATGTATACTGACTTGATTTTTTATTAATTAATGGATATGAGCTTGGATGCCTTTTGTTTTTGTGAGTTTTGACCGTATTTTTAAGTTTGAAATTGTTTTAATGTCAGAATCTAATGCAAAGATGAGTTCTTTCTCCATTACAAGAAAAAAGACTCCGTTCCAGAAGCATAGAGAGGAAGAAGAGGCTAGGAAAAAGGTGTGTGCTGTGTGTGTTTGCTATCATTGCATGATTTTAAGCTCATGATCTTTCTACTGATTGAAGAAATTTGGTAGTTTTGTTTATGGGATGATTTTCTATTTTTGTGGTGAAGAGAGCGGAGGATGAAACAGCTCGTTTGTATGCGGAGTTTGTAGAGTCGTTTCAAGGGGATAATGCTCCTGGATCAAAGACTTTTGTTCGAGGTGGAACTATCAATCCCAATGAGAAATTGAAGAGTGATTCTAAAGGTTAGTCAGGAACTTTGATTGCTCATTAATGTTAATGTAGGAGTCTCTTTATCCCGTTGTTTTTCTTTTGCCTTAACTGTTTCACAATATGGATAAATAAATAGTTTTGTATTATTACCGGACACATTAATAAAAGTATGGGCCTTTTTTATCATTCGCGGATGGCAGGTGAAAAGTCGAAAGATGGGGTATCTGTTCCAAAGAAGGGAAGTAGGTAAATTAATGCTTTTGATTGATTAACCATGTTCCCATGCTCTTTTGGTAAAGCTTCACTAGAATTGAGAGAATTGTGTGGTGATAGAATCTTCAAGTGTAGTTTTGTATTTTTTAGATTTGTACACTGAAGAAAATAGGAAAAAAAGTTTATTCGTGTGCTTTTCATACTTGATGGCATTAAAAATTGAAATTGATAATCATTTGAACCAATTATAAGAGAGCATAGATTTTGTGTCGATCCCTAGTTTACGCTTTTGCAACACAGCATTTTTCAATCTCATAGATCAGCTACCATTTATTGAATTTTTTTCAAAAGTGTGAATTCTAAGATGTATTCTTAAAAGGAATAATATTGACTGATAGTAACCGTGCTGTTTTATATTAGTAGACTGCCAAATTTTATAAATTTTTGGATTTGAAGGGCTAAAAAGAGACTGCAAAGTCAAATAATTAATACATTTTAATAGCTCTCTGAGGCACTTGAAAAATTTGAAAATAGAAAATACGAGAATACAGCATGAGGTTCATCCTTGAAAGGGATGTGGATAGCACTTGTTAGATAATGGCTGCAACAGCAAAATAAACAGTTGTCTTCATGAGACAGAAGTTTATCTGCAATATTACTTCTGCAGGTATGTTCCATCTTTCATACCACCTCCTATGGCATCCAAGGGAAAAGAACCTGAGAAGAAGGTTAGCATTTTGATGGAAGGCATCTATACCTGTATGTTCTTAAGCCTTTTTTTCCTGTAATGGTCAATTTCATGTGTTCTCATGTTTTTTTGCAGAGGGAGGAGGAGAGGCCAAAGGATAAGGAAAAGGGAAAGACTCGAAACATAGATCATTTTATGGAGGAGCTGAAGCATGAACATGAGATGAGGGAGAGGCGAAATCAAGAACGGGAACATTGGCGTGAAGGGCGCCATAATGAAAGTTCTGCTGTAAGTCCCTAGTGCAAATGTGTACTCACTATATACTCACACTTTGCATATTTCATCACTCTTGAACAGATATGAATCTTTAACTAAGGTTTTCCTTTTCTTTTCCCCAGCCATCTAGTCGATTTGATGAACTACCTGATGATTTTGATCCAAGTGGAAAGCTGCCTGGATCACTTGATGATGTTGATCCACAAACCACAAATCTTTATGTTGGGAATCTTTCACCACAGGTCAGATTGCTACTTTGAGTTTTTATTCATTTTTGCATCTCTACATGTTAATTCTCTGCTATTTATACAGCCAAGGACATTTTAATTTTTTCTTGCTTTCATGTCTAGGTCGATGAGAATTTTCTTCTGCGAACTTTTGGAAGATTTGGGCCCATTGCTAGTGTGAAGATAATGTGGCCTAGGACAGAAGAAGAGCGGAGGCGACAAAGAAACTGTGGATTCGTAGCATTCATGAATAGAGTTGATGGGCAGGCTGCAAAGGATGAAATGCAAGGTTTGGTCATTTACTCTTTTAATCCATGATTTTGAGGTTTATGTTGCACTGATTCTTGACTTTGCGCCAATGTATCTCCTGATATGATGAATACTGCACATCTTTCGTGATCATTGTGTATCGGTATCGCTAATTTGTGGTTTATTTTATCTGGATACCATTTCATTTGTACTACTATTCAAATATTCATTATATGGAGCGGAACACTAAAGTGATTGAAGTAATTTATTTCATGTCATAGGAGTTGTTGTGTATGAATATGAGTTGAAAATCGGGTGGGGCAAATCTGTGGCTCTTCCATCACAGGCATTACCTGCTCCACCACCTGGACAAATGGCTATTAGGAGTAAAGAGGTATGTTATAGTTTCCTGCCTTAACCTATTGTTCATATCGTGTTGATCTATTTGCATATTGCTTTTTCCTTTTTTGAATCAGTAATTGATATATGGTACATTAATGCTCATACTAACCTGATGCTGAGCAACTAATTTCCTCTGAACAAAATAAATGCGTTTTCATTTACATTCATAGCATCAATGGGCAGCTTAAGGCAGGTTGCTTTCTGACTTCATATGGAATGCTTCTAAAATGTTCTTTGTGTTTTATAGGGTGCCACTGTGATTCTCTCTGGTCCATCAGGTCCACCAGTCACTTCTGTCCCAAATCAGAACTCTGAACTGGTAGGTTCACTAACTGAGTGCTGACTTTATTCTAGCAACAATGTTTCACAGCTATGATACAAATGAAAATGAACTGTCATGTGGTAACATGACTGGAACATTGTTATGATATGTTTTATTGACAAATGAATTCCTTTTGGAGTGTTGAGATTTTTTCTTTTCTTGTGTGGCTATCTGATCCTGGTATAAAGTGTTTTCTGTCTTGAGGTTATGTTTGTCAAGCAATAAAAGTTCAAACAGTTATGATTGTTGTCCCTTTGAAATATAATTTTGATTAGTTGTTAAATGAAATAATTTTTGGTTCATATTTTAACTAAGCCGATGAGAACTAAATTCTGAATTATAGTTCTCACGGTTCATTCGTGAATGTGATGGTTGGATTCATTGGTTAGAGATGATATAATGAAGGTTTAATATGTTATTCTAAGCACATGTTAGTGACTTAATTTGGTGTCTAGGTTCTTACTCCAAATGTTCCTGATATAATGGTTGCTCCACCTGAGGATGATCATCTCCACCATGTGATTGATACAATGGCACTATACGTTTTGGATGGAGGATGTGCTTTTGAACAAGCTATCATGCAGAGGGGTCGTGGGAATCCTCTTTTCAACTTCTTGTTTGAGCTTGGATCAAAAGAACATACTTACTATGTTTGGAGGCTCTATTCTTTTGCTCAGGTATCCCTTCTTGTGTGCATGGATCACATGACTCACATCTATCTGTATTTCTTTTATTAATTTTTTGGACATTCTAAGAAAAATGACCTTTCCTGTTTGAGGCTGAGGGTTCTATAGATTTTATGGCATCTGCCATTTCTCTGGTGCACTTCGACATCTGTTGGACCTTGGTTTGATAACTAGAGATAGGTCCCCTGATGCTGTAAACATCCCCTCCCTCCAAATAGGATTTAATCCAAGATCTCTTCGACACAATCCTATGCTTAAACTATCGAGATTTTTCTTCTCAGGGTCCACAATCATCTTTCTTGATTTCTTTTACTCATGGTATTTTATGCCATATTTCCATTATAGCGATCTCTTATGCAAAGAGATCATATCATTTGCTCAAATATATGCGAATTTGAGAGTGATCAATTATGTTTGGGATGCAGGGTGATACCCTTCAAAGGTGGCGAACAGAGCCTTTTATCATGATAACTGGTAGCGGAAGGTATTACTATTTCAATGGCTATATGTGCTAGCCTTTTCTGAAGGACTCGCGCAAAATTTTGAATATGTTGGCATGTTGTACTGGAGAATAACATAGCATTATCCTTTTTTAGATGGATGCCACCTCCTCTGCCCACAGCAAAGAGCCCAGAGCATGAAAAGGAGTCTATTAGTACGTATGCTGCTGGAAGAAGCAGGGTATGTTGCTTTTTTTTTTCTGGCAGGATTAGCTTTTCTAAGTTGTATAATTGCATAGTTAATTCAACTGATTGAATTTTTACAGCGAGTTGACTCTGAAAGAACACTGACTGATCCACAAAGGGATGAGTTTGAGGACATGTTGCGTGCGTTAACATTGGAAAGAAGTCAGATAAAGGATGCTATGGGTTTTTCCTTGGATAATGCTGATGCTGCAGGAGAGGTACATCCTTAGAATAGTGCATTTTGTTTTCATTATCTTTTTCATACATTGTTTGATGGGGCTGAGTGCACCATTATCTGTGAAAAACACTTTATTTGATCCAGTTTTTTTTATGTTCTCTGTCATTTCCATCATATAAGTAAATAAATAATGGAAGCATTGGTGAGATTTTTCTTGATGATTGTTATTGTACTTAATTTCTTTGTTTTGCCCTGCAGGTAGTTGAAGTTCTGACTGAATCTTTGACACTTAAAGAAACTCCCATTCCAACAAAAGTTGCAAGACTCATGCTTGTCTCTGACATCCTTCATAATAGTAGTGCTCCTGTAAAAAATGCATCTGCATATCGCACTAAGTTTGAAGCTGCTCTACCTGACATAATGGAAAGCTTCAATGACTTGTATCGTAGTATAACAGGAAGGATCACTGCTGAGGCCCTTAAGGTGAGCAGTAATACTGTTTTTTTTTTCCACTTTCAGTTTTGTTCTCTCTTCCGTGCTTTAAATATGAGCTCATATGGCTTTCAACAGGAACGGGTTCTGAAAGTGTTGCAAGTATGGTCGGATTGGTTTCTATTTTCAGATGCATATGTGAATGGACTACGGGCTACTTTTCTTCGCTCTAGCAACTCTGGTGTGATCCTTTTTCATTCTATCTGTGATGAAGCACTTGAAATAGAGAAAAAAAGTATCTCAGAAGACACAGTTGAAAGGGGGAAGATCAATCAGGATGCTGCATTAGCAATGGGCAAAGGAGCAGCTGTGAAGGAGCTAATGAATCTTCCCCTTGCTGAGTTAGAAAGACGTTGCAGACATAATGGATTGTCGCTTGTTGGTGGTAGAGAAATGATGGTGGCACGATTGCTGAGCCTGGAAGAGGCAGAAAAACAAAGGGGATATGAATTAGATGATGATTTGAAAACTGCTCAGAGCAATTCAAGTTCCAGTAGATATTCAAGTGTTCGCAGAGAAATGAATGTGGAACCAGAGCCAGTGGGATCTACAGGGTGGAATGTTTACGGGGAGGATGAGATGCCATCTCAGAACAAAGGATCTGTATCTTTGACTTCAACCCACCCGATCCCGCAACCTGAACTAAAAGCCTTAGCTAAGAAAGAGAAAAATGATCCTGTTCTGCCAGCATCTAAATGGGCTAGAGATGATGATGAAAGCGACGATGAACAAAAGAGAAGTGCTAGGGATCTTGGGTTGAGCTATTCATCTTCTGGAAGTGAAAATGCTGGTGATGGTCAAGGTAAGGCAGATGAAATGGATTTCGCTACTGATGCAAACATTCCAACACAACCTGAGAGTGTAATGAACGAAGAGCAGAGGTACATGCCCATTTCTTGTGTTGTCATGCCTATTTATCTCAAATGATTTGTTTTTTTGGAAACATCATCTTTTGTCACAGTGAGTTTCCATCCCACTCCCTCCTTTTGTCCCTGTTTAGGGCAGTCATGTATAACTGTCCTTGGCATATAACCAGTTTGCACTGTTGCACAGTTCATGCTTGTGCATAGTCTGATTTTTCACTTATGATATTGCAGACAAAAGTTGAGACGTTTGGAAGTTGCTTTAATTGAGTATCGGGAATCCCTTGAGGAGCGAGGAATGAAAAGCGCAAAGGAAATTGAAAGGAAAGTTTTAATACACCGGAAACAACTGGAGTATGAATATGGCATGTCAAATTCTAATGAAGATGTCACTAGCAACAGTAAGTGATGAGTTTGCAAGACTGAATCTTTCACGTAACATTCCACTGGTTAGAATATCTGTTTCCGTGTGCTCTGCAAGTCTTATAACTATCACATATGTTTCTTTACATGGTGTATTTGGCCAGCCTAGATGCTAGAACAATTAAAATTCTAAAATTGGAAAACTTAACAGTAGTTTCCCTTTGCTTTGAAACTACAGAGAGAGTATCTTCGGAAAGGAGGGATAGACGTGGCGATAATCATGATTCTTCAAAAAAGCGTCACCGCAGTGAAAGCAGAAGTGAAAGCCCACAACGAATATTATCACTCAGGGACCGGGAAAGGGGAAACGACCCAGACAGGGACCGGGAAGGGCATAGGGAGAGATATAGGGGTCATGAATTGGAAAGTGAAAGACGGGACCATGATCGCCAGGAAAAGAGTGGAAGCAAAGAGCTGGATGATCATGACAGAGACAGAAGCAGGGACAGGGACAGAAGGAGACGCTTAAAATGAGCCTATTGGTGTGTGCACACAGCGATTTTACGATTCCTCGGGCAAAATGTCGTGATCATCCTAAGAAACATTATAGCGGGGGCGTTAATGCGAAGAAGACATGGCATGCTAAGGGATTTCTGCCTTGAATATTTTTTTTGTTGCAACAGCCATGCAATTCAGTTTCACAATTAAATTTATATTGGCTGTGTTTCAGTGCCTGTTAAGTTCGTGTTCTCATCACTGCATTAAATCACATGTTTCTTGAAGCTGTCATCAAATGTATAATTTTTTTCTTCTAATGCAATGATCTGTTGTTTCTTCCCCGTTTTTTTTTTTCATTCATATGAATCGAGGCAGGTTTATATCTTGACATGATAGCATGTTTGCATTCTCAAGGCTTTTCACTAGGGACTAAAGAGTTGATTTATTTTTTTATTTGAGGAAATCATGTTCTCAGAAAGTATATTTTGTAAGCTTGAGCGAGTAAAATCTTAGTTGTTTAAAGTTTTTATAAGAGATACATGACCTGACTCGAACTCAAAACCTGCTGTGCAGATCTCAAGTCCATTGCTATCATGCCATGTTTCTTGGGGACAAAATAAGAAAATTTTAAAATAATAACTTGTTAAGATGCCTGGAAATATGCTAGTCTTGCAAAACTAAAATTTCTTAATGAAATATACTAGTTTTGCAAGAGTAGAATATTTCCAAGCATTTTAACCAAGTCTGTCATCAACATCAAAACTAGTATATTTCCAAGAGCTTCCTCCCCTAATATGTAGAGAAGTCTAGGCTCAATGACCATCCATCCACCTACAGCATGTTCATGACCATCCTATCAAAATATGTTTTTTTATTATTTTAGAGATCAAAACCACAAAAAAACATTTAATAAATAAATAAACATTTTTTATAATTTTTTTCAAGCAAAATATACTTATAAAACACAATTTCAAAGGCAAAAACAAACTGTTACCGAGCCTCAATGCATGAAATTTGTCGAGTAAAAGCTGAAGCTTAATGCAGCTGAATAAAATATAGTTCATATTTCTGGAGCTTATATAGATCGACTCCCAAGTGCTCTTGCAGTGCATTTCTGCATGTTAAAATTCTCAAGTATTTGCCTACAAACGGAATCAAATAATTGTGTAAAAAAAATACAAATAACGTTCCTTGTTTACAGCTCAATCATCCTTTCTGAACCCCATCTTATCAGGTTGAAAATGATTTCTAAGAATAAGTCAGAAAGAGACAGGTGAAGACAAGAGCAATGATATGTTGTGCTGTTTGCAGCGGTTTCTTGCTTCAGATCCCCCAATGTCAGTATTCTGTGTTCTTGAGAGATTTTAGCATAGGACTGACTATATTTGCACTAAGAAAACTTGAACATGTTTAGTTTGAACAATCTTTGTTCAAGCTATTTACCATCAACACTGCTTACAAGGGACACTAATTCGATGCTCTCATTTTCAGGAGTTTCAGCTTCTTCTTGTGCACGGAAGATTTCAGTTGGAAGTATTGATGCACTGGGATCACCGCTCGGAATAAGAATTAGTAAACAAAGTGGAGTGACTCGCAATATGTTCCGGGTCAAAATGGCGAGCCAGAGATTATCGAATCTTGTCCGAGTAACTTTCAGTAAGTGAAGAACAAAGCCTCCGCCCCATTGAGACGAGAGGAGTCCAGCGTTATCAATTGACATTAGAAGAGCAAAGAAAGTTCCTTCAATCCCAGGGGGGCAAAGCTTAGCACTGAGCACAAGAAGGGGCATCCACTTTAGCCTTCCAATCATCTGAGAAACACTCTCGTCAATGACAATGAAGAAATAATCTGGCATGCCGAGTTTCAAGTTCAAACGTAGCACCAGAATCAAATCTAGCATTCCAGACAAACCAAATAGCAATTGAATCCAGAAAAGTAGGTTTCGAAATGGGTGATCCTTCAGAACATTTTGATAGAGTAATGCTCCAAAGAGAGACCCTATCGAACCAATCGAGAATATAAAACCAACAGTCTCCTGCATAAGAGGGCATTATGAGTAGCTATTTACCTAGTCAATTTGATAATCAGTTCTCAGTTCTCTTGACGGTCAGGGAAAATGAATGCAGAACCATATACCTGAGAAAAAGATGGACCCCCCTCTGAGTCTGTATACCAATAGAACAAGCCTTCATGGATATCTATGCTCAATGCGATGGATAAGTACATATAAACACATGGTCTCCACACATCTGGGAATTTCAAAGTTCTCCACATTGACTTACCGGCATCCACCAACTTCTGGTTTACCTGACCAACAAAGAGATACATAAGAATATGAGCCTGGAAGTGACAAAAGGTGAAGATTAGCTGCAACGAGTACCTGTCTATAAGAGAAGTTAAACATGAAGGGCTCATCAAGCAAAATCCCAACTAGAAACACAAGTCCAGCTGGAATTGATAGCAAGCCGAACACCCCCTGCCAAGGAAGAGGAGGAAAGATTCAAGTTTTAGCATGCACATTAATTTATTGTTTTAAAGGAAAGCGAAAAGAAAGTGCTCGGGGAATGGACAAAGAACTTAAGTAGCAGTCAACCTTAGGGCCAATTAGATGGACAAAAATACCACTGAGAAAGAATCCCATTAATGCTCCAATGGATGAACTAAGAGCACACAAGCTTTGCATGTCAGCTGCAAGGTATGGACGAGTATTGCTATTCTGAGCCACACAGGCATCGATGGTTACATCTGCTATCGCTGCACCAGCACTACCGGCTGTCAGTGACAACAAAGCAAATGCAATATGGAGGTTCTCATGGAACGACAACAAGAGCATGGAGACCACACCAAGCAATCCTGAAATTTACATTTTATACGTAAAGAGTTAGTTTTCTTTCTTATTATAGAAATCAAACACAAAGAGAACAAGCTTTTATTAACAAATGATAACGTACTAGTAAAATCAAGTAGATTCCTATTTTGTACTATCAAGAGTTCTGGATTTAGAAGGCACCACATATTGTCGCTCTATAATGACATACAGAGAGCATTTGCCTCATTCTCCGAGGTAAAAACTAGTATAATTCATAAGTAAGGCCACAAAAGATGCTCCATACATGTCTCAGAAAACCAAGTTCTGCACCGGAAGACATAAGCATCCCGTAACAAGATGGCCTCACCAATCATGGGATATGTGGCTAGGATGAGAAGTTATTAATCCTCAACCTGTTTAGAATAAACACACCCTACCCATTTAATCTCTCCTTCAAGATATGCTCAATTATTTGAACTGAGATGATGATTTTCTGAAAGTTACCTAATTAAGTAGATATTAATCATCTTAAATTGTGTTAACTTGGGAACTATTATAGATCACACCCTAAATTGTGTCAGCATGACCTCCTTCGAATATGCACAAAACATGTATGTGCAACTCATAAAAATCACTCTAGAAATTCAGAAACACTACCAAGTCTTTCCCTTCTCTTAAAATCTCAGCATCATACACATCTCGCTCCCTGTATGTAACCCAAGTTCAATAAGACAATTGAAGGGTGCTGCAGCACACACATCTCACTCCATTTATGGAACCCAGGTTCAACAAGACAGTTGACACGTGCCTATTGTTGCTCAGGCATAGTTACTTACACTAAGTACTTTCATTCTCACCATTTCTGACAGAACCTTCACACTTCTACATAAAGCATGCTACTTAAGAAACTAGAGTGCCCAGGATTAAATTTTATCATGCACTTAAAAAGAGGAGCCTAAATCTCCACTTTTCATGGCATAGTTGACCCATATAGATTGGTTACCAGGTTCACGATGGATGAATAATCCAACAAAAGCATACACAAGTAATGACAAGCTATAAAGCATCATTTACAAGCTAAAACTGAAGAATGAAACCAGTGATGCCACAAAATAAGATCTTTGCAAAGTACATTCTGATGCAATGACAGCCCTAGGGTAAAGTTTACCTGCTAAGATGAAATAAGGCCGCCTCCGGTACCCTAAAATTGGAAGAAGATCAGTGAGGAGGCCCCAGAGAGGTTTGACAAGCCATGGAATTGAAATGATTCCTTGGTAAATCTGTGATTCAGAGGGCTGCACCTTTTGAACATCCTTCATGTAATAGCCAGTGCCAACACGATTAAAAGCTCCACCAAGTCCTTGGCTAATGCCATACACAACCAATACACCAAATACAAAACTCCAATGTGTCTCATTAGCGAGCATCTTGAACCAATAAATTGGAGTCCAAAAACAGTCAAAAAAGCCTCCTTTTCGTTCATCTTCTCCCTCCACAACCTCACTACAGGCTTCCAAATTCTCACCCTCCACCATAACTCACTATATTATGACAATAAACAGCAGAGAAAAACAACCTGATCACCTCAAAACTCAATCTTTCCTTAACTGTGCATCTTGCAACTGACTGAATTCCTATAAAAAGGAAAAACTTTTTAACCTGGGCTCAAGAAAACTCTCAAAACAAAATTTTTACAGACAAATCAATAAGTTTCCTCAACTTGGTTTCTTTTAACCTTGCAAAATATATCTGCAAGATGTAGACTCTCCAAAGAGGGCACAAGAAATGTGAGTGGCAACCCAGTTCAAAAATCAGTCTTTTCTGATCTAGTCTTCTTCAAATCTAAAAGCCTGGGAGCTAATGTCTTTAATCTCTATTGGTTTTTGTAAAGATTGGTGATCCACAACAAGAAGACAGATCTTTTCAACATAGAACAAGCATAGAGGAGGCAGTATCAATGAAAGAGAAATATCCCTTCCTAATTGCCATACTGACCAATCAAGCCTGCTAAACCAGAAGATTACTACCTAAGCAAGGTTTTCATTTGCAAGAAATGGCTACCATGCCTCGTAAGGTACAATATTTTAACCAAAAAGTAATTAAAAAAATCAAATGACTGGCTACTTCCTCCCCCCCACCGCTGTGCTGAAGTCAATCAACTGCAAATTAATCAGATAACCATTCTTTCTACAACTACTATATGACACGTGGCGTGATCTCATTGCTACCCTTCAAGTAGGGACGGGTTCGTATGGATCTAGTTCCAGAGGCGCATGTCATGTCTGAACACGAGAGGATTTTACAAGTCTAAGGTTACAACAGTAGTTGCCGAATGGGACAGAGAAGAGTAAAAGCCTGTTGTCGGTCTTGGAGAGTAACTTATAACTTGGTCCCCATTATTTATAAAGAAATCATTAATTCATCCTTTAATATTAAAAATATATATTAAACGATCATTTGACCATAGTTGACGATTCTTAGTTCATTAGTTTCTTTTTAAAAAGAAAAAGAAATTGACGCGTGTATTTAATAATAACACTCATGCATTGTTATATATAACGTTTTTTTTAAAATAATAATAATTAGTTGTGTGATAATGATAAGGAATTTACAAAACATATGTGTAATATTAATTAAAAAAACATTGATGATAATTATAATAGCTCAAACTTCATTTTCATAAGATATTTACGACCATATATATACACACACACCCTACAAGGTACGTTCACATACAATTATTGATGAAACAATTGCTTACATTATATGAAAAGAGCTAAAATATTATTTGAAAACAAATATTAAAGTGAATTATATCCAATAAAATATAATTAATATTAATTAAGATTTAATAAATTATTATTAAACCACTATTTATTTTGGTCATTCATACCCCTTCTATGTCATTTTTTGGATTATTTATTGTTTTTAATATAAATTATCTTAAAACTATATTAGTTGTCTTTGATTTTTGAAGAAGTTAACATAATTCATCTGTAAGAAAATTTATATAGATTAAATTTATTTTAAAAAAATAAAAATGTTTATTTTTTATGATATTTTTAATGTGTGCAAACATGGTATTGTTTTCCTTTTATTTTATTCAATAAATTTTTATGTATCAAATGATTTATATTATAAATTGATTTTACTAAACACAACTAAGCAAATGACTCGTGTTGTGCTTTTAAATATCTTATACATTTGTCTCTTAATTTTTTTTTATTTATCTTCAAAAAAACTTTTTATGGAGTTATCCCAACTTCATGATCTAGGATATAAAATAGACACGTAATCCAGATATATCTCATATCCAGGTCACATATTTTTGTGACTCTCTCCTCAAAATATCCAAGAGATTTAAAACAATAAACATTGGACTAAAATGTCAAAATATTAATAAATAATACAAAAAATTTTGGGGATCAAAATTTCTAAAAGCGCATCTTATGAAAAGTAAAAAAAACAAAAGGATGCTCTCTTTTTTTAGTGTCAAATACAATATAATATACTTACAATGTAATGTAATTTACAGAGAAAAGGAAAGGTTTTTTGTGTTTCAAATGGTGAAGATGATTTTGTAGAAGCACTTGGGCAGAAAACGCATGCGCTTTCTATGGAGATTAATTAAATGGATGGATCATTTGGTGTGAACAGTTTGTTTTTGTAAAATATATTATTTTTAACATGTTGTTGAGGAAAAAAAATTTAAAAATAAAAAGAAAGAACTTTAAGAGTAATTACTACAAGAATTGTTTTATAAAGATTATTCATTCATCTTGAGGCCTAAATTCGAGCTTGTCATTGAACAATGTTTAGGTAGAATCAAATGAGTCACTGTGTTAATGACAAGCTCAAATCCTCTCAAACAAGTTTAAAAGGCACTGTTTTTGGAAGGCTGCCCACTTCTCCCATGAAACTCTCGGGATAATTGATGATTAGCTCGGCAACTAGCTTGGTGCGACGGCTGGGATTCTTACAGCAGAGCAGAGGGCACTTCCAGTTTTTACCTAAACCTCTAGATTTTATGAAATTTCACCACTTTGCAATGAACAGAGGGCAGTTAATAGATAAACAAAGCTATTTGCAGGGATAGAAAAAACCAGGATAGTTCATGAACATGCCTGAAAGTTATAGTTTCTTTTCTTTCATTCTTGGAAACCAATAGTTTCTACAGCACATAAGAGAAACATATGCGTTCAGGAATAAGTGATTGCATTAGTTGCTACATATAATTTCATTATGTGCATGGCTGACCTGCAGTCAAAGAATTCCCACAGAAAATCATTGAAGGCGCGCCACGGGAATCTCATACGAAGAAGCGAATTGCTTCTTCTCTGCCAATATCTCTCGAAGCGCAGTGCCAAATAGTCTTGAAGAAATAAACTGGGGATGATTCAATTGGTATCCAATATCTTGTTCAGATGGCTGATCTTTAAGAAACTGCAATCTCGATTACTTCTGGAGGGTTTAGCCTTGATAGTAGCAGTGCATTATCATTTCAGGGAAAGTAAATTGATAACCAACCTAGGCCATTTCTTTCATCTCACAGGTACAGATAACCAACCTTGGACGCATTTGGCAAAGTCATCTCACATCCTGGCAATCACCATTCACCAACAACCAGTAATTGGAACAAATGGGTCGCTCCTTGTGGATATTGGCATGCAGTTCAATCCTCATTTGCTTTGCAATAAAGCATCTTCTGCACATAGAAAATCATATAACATTGTGCTGCTCTCACAATTCTCTCATCAACTTCAGTAATCCAAGCGTCGTCGCACTTGTACCACTGGTCTTGTAGGCGCAGATAAGTAACATAATGACCTGAGTCTAGCATCCCTGAATGAGTGACAACAGCAAAAACCTCGAATTCTGAAGAGATATCTGGTTCGTCACTCTCAAAACCAAAAATTCTATTTCCAAACCTGTTTCTGACAATTGAGGGTGATAAATACGGGGTCATGTCCAAAGAAAAAGGAAACTGCAAGAACCAATCAATTTTTCTTGACGATCTTCTCAAGGATGAGTGCTCAAACCGCTTGATATGTAAAGACAAGACCAATGGAAGCCTTTTAATAGACATTTGTTTCATCGAATCCCTCCTTTCTTGACAGTTTTGGCAGTACAGTTTCTGGTCAGACCCCAACCTCTCAGGCCTTGTGAACAGATCCAAGCATGCCAAAAGGGTAGACCTGCCTGTGTCCTCATTTGGTCTAACAGACTTGCTAGCCACATCCACTGAAGAGAAGTTGGCCGTGTCCATGTTGAGTGAAATATCGACACAAGGGTCATAAGTTGTGGAAGTAAATCCACAAGCTGTGCAGGTCACATCAGATCTCAACATCCCTGAGAAAACCCTATGAGCAATACATTGACAACCTCCATTATCTACACAAAAAAGATGTGTACTGTAAGTAAATCAGATTAAAGATGACAAGTTAAGTAAAATTCACCACTACATGAACCATCCCCTAGCACCCTGCATACTGGAAGCAAATCAAAGTTTTTTTTTTCTGTCCACGAGTTATTTCACAGAATTTAAGAACAAGAACAGCAGCATATCCTTGAACTCATATCCATGGTCATTTGCTGAAGCCCTGCCCCCACCCCCTCCTCAACACAGACTCGAGGAATCAACCTGATCATATCCCAACTTTTTTAGAATATAGTGTCTAATATATCAAATACAGATGTTATCTTACAAAAGGAAAACTACTTGGTAGAAATCCCAATTTTACTCTAATGCATCCAGGAATCATTTTCTAGGTGTTAGATGATAAACATGAGGCAAGAAACCATATATCATCTCTAAACACTGTCATTACAGCACAAAGTAGAAAGCACACCATATCCAGAACCTAGAGGCATTACCTTTATTTGAATCCCTCTCCTTTCCCTCCCTCTCATGGATTCCATCTAACAGTGAAATGAAGAATTCATGAGCATCCTGCTGCTCGTAACTAGCTAGATTTGCTGAATGCTGCCACCAGCTTCATATAGAAACAAAATTTCATTACTAAAGCATAAGCCATCTCCAAACATTTAAATGGAAGGCCTATGAATGGATCTTTGCCACATTTAAATCAATATCAAAATCCGAACAACAAACAGCTCAGCCACCAAACCATTACAGAAGACTTCCGATTAGAATCAGTGATACACCCAAGGCACAACCAATTCCAGCACAAGATAATGAAATTTCAATCAGAGATCTAGGAGAAGAGAAGAAAATTTGTTTAAAATCCATAAAGACTCTGCTAGCTGGTGGGATCCGGTCTATTTTAACATTGGAGGGGGGAATGAATCTAATAAACAAGCTATGTGAATGTGCTGAAAGAAACCCAGAAAGATTACGTTGCCTGTCAACGGTCTAAGACAAACAGAGTGGACAATTTGGCATGAATCAACCAACAAAATCATGATAATGAGAATTGATTTGCTATCAAAACACACTGAAACTAAAGGGTGCGTACATATAACAATGTCAGACCTGTAAAGGAACTGAGCTGGACTATAGGGTGTCCGATTCCCTGAATACACAGCTGAGCAAATAACACCAAAATCACAAGCCAAGCACAACTGATCTGATGATCTTTTCTTACAAGTTTCGGGGCCGTGTCTCTCACTCAGGAAGTAATTCCAGAATGGTGGTGCATGCAGCAATGCTTGCAACACAGAGTTCATGAAACAAGTACTCCCCAAATTGTTCAGCCCTCTCAATCCCAATGGATAGCACGATTTCGCCCTTCGATCCCTCATCGAAACCAAAAGTTTGGACCTTTTCAAATCCAAATCCACCACTGAATTCAACCTCCTCCTCTTGCTTGATCTTCTCATCAAATCATCAACAACACTATCATGTGTCTTACTTGGCATATCCATAAAAGTTTTAGACACAACAACCTTATCAAAATCAGGATCATATACCTGATCACTACATAAACAACAATAAAGTTCCGATCTTTCAATATCAACAGCTATATCATGACCATACTCAGATTGAGTATGCAAAAGGGTGTGGTCCGAACAAGACACTGAAGAACAAATCAAACACAGAAACAGTCTACCTTGATGATACCCACTGCAAAAAAGGCATCTGGGAATCTTTGTTTCACACATTTTAATGCTTGTCTTTCCATATGGATTTGCTTTGAGCCACTTTTGAATGGATTTGTATCCACTCAAGCCATGCCTCAGTTTATAATCTGCAAGATGTTCACAGGGTTTTGGGTTTGCAGGAACAGAGTTCCTTGTAGCCATGAAAAATAATTAAGGTAAAGTTTTGATCTTCGACCAAACAACGAGGATTTATTAGATCAAAATGACAATATCAATAAAAAAAATAGTAACTTCGATGTTTCGGTTACAAAAAGATTCAATCTTTAAATAGAACTACCAAGAAGAGATAATTAAGGAAAGGAAAGATCTAATATTAGATTTGCAAGTTTGTTATTTTGATGGGATTTTCTTGATTTGATGAAAGAGAGATGATGATGAAAAAATAAAGGTTTGGTGGACCTTTAGTGAACGACTTGGAGAGTAGATTCTTAATGGTTTTCGATGAGTGGACAAACCTTCGGTTTCTATTCAAAGGAACCGTTCATTTTGTTGACGAAGACAGCCTAGAAGTCGGGTCAATGATGGAGCAGGCACCACTTGTCCATGGATGGTTAGGGTTTTCTACAAAGTTGTAGTTTTTGCAAAGATGGACTCCAGTTGATATGGAGTTTGCTGGCAAACAACAGTCTAAACTAAAGCCCAAGAAAGATACGGAATGGAATATCTGGAACAGAAGGTGTTAGTGCTCTGTGGAAGTTTCCTTTGAAAGTGAGAGGATATTGGTCTGTTACTGTTAGGAATTTCCATGGGCAAAACCATGGGCTTGAATTATTGTTTCAGACCGTAGTTCTGTTTTATTTGACTTGAAGACAGGTGGCATAAAAAATTAAGTTCTTTTATCAAGTGATTTATGATTTATGGTTTGCAAGTGTGATTGAAATTATTTTTTAAAGTGTTTTTATATTTAAAAATATATTATAATAATATTTTTTATTTTTTAAAAATTATTTTTTTATACTCTTTTAATTTTTTTTATACTAAAAATGTATCTGTAATATCAAAAACTAATTGTAAGCTGGAAAGAAGTTGAATGGGAAACCCTAACGGAGGATCCATGTAAAAGTAAAAAGTACAGGGACCGCATTAATAAACCATCAAAACTTGAAGGACCAAATAAAAAATACAATTTAATCTAGATGTCAAAAAATTCAGAAGCGTCGACAGCAGGGTTCGAACCTGCGCGGGCGAAGCCCAATAGATTTCAAGTCTATCTCCTTAACCACTCGGACATATCGACTTTACGTTGTCTCGTAATCTTTATATTTATATGTTTCTTTCCATGTGTTTTTGGATGGTTGTTATGCTGCGAGGGCATGCAGCTTTTGAGTCAGGTAAATTAACCATTTTACTTGAAAATTTAAGTTATTATATAAAATAAATTTTTGATATGATATTAGAATTTTGTTGGCCCAACAGTCACGAGTTTGAATTTTATCATCCTTATTCCATATGATAAAAATCAAGTATAAAGTAGTATAAGTCTGTGTAAGTTTCAAGCCCAAAGAGTTTTCACTTGAGGAAGTGTGCTAGAGAATAATATAAATCATATTCTAGATCATCACCTAACAACTTAAGCTTTTAAATATGGTTCCTTAACATGATATAAAAGCTTTATTGACCTAGCGGTCACGAGTTCAAATCTCAACACTCTTATTTTATTTGATAAAAATCAAACACGAGGTAGGATAGGCATGTGTTCAAGTTTCGAACTAAAAAATATTTCACTTAATAAAATATGTTAAAGAATAATATAAATTATATTTCAATAACTTATTTAATAAATTAAATTTTTAGATGAAATGATTACTGCCAGTTAGTGATTGAAAATATTTGTTCGACACTTTGTCTTCCAGTTTCCCTTCTAAACTGTCATCGATCGCTGCTGCTTGTCTTTAAGCTGGTTTCGATGAATACGAGGCAGCTTTCAAGTAGTAATTGTTTCAATTGCTTGCCTTATTGATTTTCTCTAACAATCAATCAATCAATTTTATTCCACCATGTTTTACCTCTGAATCTCTTTTGGCAGATACCATGAAAGCACAGAGACTATTTAGGAGAGCTGTTGTGGTAGTTTTTCAAAGTATTTTTTGTGCTAAAATATATCAAAATGATATTTTTTTTATTTTTTAAAAATCATTTTTGACATCAGCACATCAAACTATATTTATTTAAAATAAAAAAAAATACCAAAAACTACGACACGACAAGTAAAACACCGTGCTAAACAGTTTCTTATTATTGCTGGGCTGTCGGGATATTGGTAAGGAGGACACTACTCAGATGCAGATAATCAGGGAAAGTGGGGCTGTGAATTTTTTAGTTGAAAACGTGGTTAAAATTGTTTTTTAAAGTTTTTTTATTTAAAAATATTTAAAATGATATTATTTTATTTTTAAAAAATTATTTTTGATATCAGAATATAAAATAATCTAAAAATATTAATTTTTTCAAAAATATTTTTGAAATTAACTGTCCAACACCTTCTTAAAACCAAATAAAAAAAATAAACGTCGACAGCAGGGTTCGAACCTGCGCGGGCGAAGCCCAATAGATTTCAAGTCTATCTCCTTAACCACTCGGACATATCGACTTCTTGTCTTCAATATTGCGTTTTTTTATATATATATATTTTATTCGAACGCTTTCCTGTTGATGGGTTTTGTCCATTGTTTCCTTTTTTTCACGTCCTGTTCCCTTCATTTCTGCCTGGAAATTTAGTAGTCTCTTTCGAATCTACTCGAGAATCTTGAATGGAGAATCTGAAGAGGGTCCTGGGAGGTACTAGCCAGGGCAAGAAGCTTATCGTTTTACGGGTCAATGCAGCATACAATTGCAAAATCTGACTGGTAAATCAGTTGTGAGTAGCAACCTGTGCCACAGCCCTAGCAACCATGCAAACAGTGATAGGTTTTTTTCACATTAATTTATTCAACTAATAAAAAACACTAATTTAATTGTATTTTCAAGTGGAAAAAATCACAGATAAAGAAACATAGGCATATGACAGTGATTGTGAGCTAATAAACAACATGCCGTCATCCAGGTACTCAATTTCGTGTGTAAAATATATTTTTCTTTTTCTTTTTTCCTCTCTGGAAGACAGAACGCTTTCTAACACATCATGGCAGAAAATTTGGGAATGTCATTAATTTTCGAAGATGGACAAGATTTATCACAGGTACAAGATGGACTATCAGTGTATTCCCATAGCAACAAACCCAAGCCTGTTATGTCTAATTGGTTTAAGAAATTTAAAAGAGCCTAAATGGCACCACTGCAATGGTGACCACAGCCAAGAACAACAAGCCACTAGCCAAGAATAGATCCAAATCTGGCCCTGCTATGGCAACTTCTTTTTCCCCACCTCTCTTGCCAGCAGATGGTGAATGACGATATAAAAGCAGCACGTTAGCGCAGAGGCATACCGCCACCTGAATATTCAACCTCCTGAAAATTAAACAAGAAAGTACACGAGTATTAGTAAGGTTCCTGGCCCTAGATCAAAACTTGGTGCTTCGAGGATTCATGACATAAAATAGTTTTTGGCTCAATTGCTGACTCTTTACTGAGGCAATGCACAATCATTTTAAGGCAATTTTAGCAACTCTTCACCATGTGAGAATTTTTGAATGAACCGCAAACCCCCAGTTTGCAGAATGAATGAGCAAAGCATAGCAATAGTCAATATCCAGCGGCCAGTTGCGGCAGTCTCATGTAGAGACTGCAAATAAAAACAAAAATACAAAGCATGAGAGCTTGGTTGAAACTCCTAGGTCCCATCTACAGAGTTTGAGTGGAAGCCGAGCAATCCCCCTTCTCCTTGGTTTTCTTAATCTACTCTAACAGGCTTCAAAAAGAACTACTGATTGAAGTCAATGCCTCAAACATTTAAAGAAGGAATAGTGACACCATCCAGTGAAAGGAGATGGGTAGCAATAATAGGGAACGCATTTTGCGGTATCCATGTCCTTGTAAGAATAAAGAATCTTTTACGATAAATCAACACACTGGAGCCATATAGTCCAAGTGGCAAAAACTGTTAAAGAGCCTTCAGTCTTAAATGTAGAAAAACCTTCTACTCCAACCAGAAGTCATTTACCACACAATATAAGAACATGCAAACGAATTGCAACACACAAAAGAAGGATAACATGCTAGTTATGTCTTTTCTATTCCTTTCTTTTTAATGCTTAATTGCAACTTGAAATTGGGAAGAAGAAATGAACCTTAGCAGGGGGCAAGGATGAAACCCAGTCTGATACGTGTGTAGGAAGAAGTCCCAAAGTGTTAAGCTGCCAAAATAAAAATAAAAATTGAACATGAAAACAAATTGTTGGATATAATTGCTTTGAATCTTCTGTTTTTCCTTTTCTTTCTCAAACCGCAAGCCATGCAAGAAAGAAGCAGAAATTGCATCTTACCTTCCAAATACCCAATGCTAAACCACCCAAATTTAGGGCAATAAAGACTAACTTAGGTGCAAGAAGATCCACTTTACTGTCTTTGTATGGCTCAAAAACTGCAAGAAAAACAAAAGGGATTGATGATCAAATTAATGGGCTTCATGACATAAAGATGCAAATGCCAGCTGTTATGAGAACCTATCCAATCCCTACCCACTCTAAAAGCATGGCAGATGCAGGTACAGATTTCAACATGGAAAGGTAGTGAATAAAACAAGGCCAAAATGGACAGAACCATAAAGAAAAGACCACTTATTGGAAAATAAACAGAATAAAGATATTTTAAAACAAAACTCTGAGGTTAAGTGCAGGGAAATTATCGAGTGAAAAAGAAGGGTCTAGCTAGATTGCCCACAAAATGATCTGGTTCTCATGTACAGATCAAGCAGTTGATGAACATTGATACAATCCCTCTACAATATATTCTTTACAGGAGCTGGATAGTAGCAAATAATATCATATTGGAGGGAGGACAGGGTACTGGTTTGAATTTTGAAAGACATCTTGTATTGTTAGAGAAGTTCCCAGATATAGAGAAAAAGAAAGTAATAGAAACAGCTTGATTTCTTCCTAAAATCTACAGTAGAATTCAAAGATTTTTAGCAAATAAAGAATGCCTGTTTAATTTTGTATTGCCTTGTATCATAAAGGTTTGGCAGAAGTACCATGAAGGCAAGAAAAACTTGATGGCGGACAATGTGGGTTGCTCGCCCACCCCCCTCATTTTTTTAGAGAAACATGAAAAAGAGCAGTGAAAAATAGGACTCTGTCCAGCTTACCTTTCCCAACTCCTTGAAGAGCACCTATGGGCTGCCAAAGAGCAGAAAAAGTAATCCCAATGCTAAATAGATGCACTGTGTTTCCAGCCATCCACATCATGAAACCCATCATTAGCAAGTTCTTGAAGGGGGCTTGTGCCACTTCCCAAGCTTTCTGTTTACATATAAAAGATGATGTTTCGACAATATATGCATTAAAAAACTTTTAAATAATAATAATAATTCAGAAACATGTGAATAAAAATGATAAATGAACAGCACAGAGCTGTACTCTAACAGCTTGCAAAAAAAGGCATGTGTCCTATGGCCATGTCAATTTTCTAAGAGCAGCCAAACATGAAATATACGGTTTACTGCTTGTTTCAAGATTCAAAACAGTGTCGTTCAAGACCCCATAATCATGACCACTCAGCTCACAAAATCCCTCTCTTTCCCTCATTCACGACAACATTTATTGCTGTTCCCTAATCCCTTATTCACCCAATTTCCCTCTCTCCATCATTGCTGCTTTAAGCCATCTCCTTTTATCTTTAGCAACCAGCAACTAAAAAATAATATACCAGATTCAAAACAAGCTCGTGAATTTAACATTCCCATTTTCTACAAATTCAAAATTCCACACCATAATAACTTACAGTGCTTTCACTCAATCTTTTCATGATCATAAACTAACACATTAAACCACTATCTCTTCTATGAAAACAAAATCACATTGTTTTGATCCATATATTACGCAAACATAAACTCCAACATGCTTAGCAGCTTTCCAACTTGGAGAAATGTGATTGGTGCAGAGTTTTTTTCAGTGTGCCAAACAACTTCTCTCTCATATCTCTCAAAGAGATGGTTAAGAATTTTGTCTAGTTGACGATATATAAGACGTTGCCATTGCAGAAGGCACTGAACAATTCGAAGTATATTGCTATTTGTAATTGACTGGAGGTTGCAATAGTTATTTGATTCTTTAGTTTGTATAGTAATTGCTTTGTACCAGGCTTGAGCAGCCTGCTAAGGTAAATGAAATCTCCATTCATCAAACTGTACTATTTTTACAAATAAGTTTGGGGATGTGCTATTTTGCCAAATATTTTTGGCTACTATACTATTTTTTTTTTTTATAAAAAAAAACTCCACAAAAAATCCTCAAAGTAACTCCCTCTTATATTCTACCCTTTTACCGACTACCCAATAAAGATAAAAACTTCAACTTGTTAAGACCCTCTATAAATAGAATAAGTTTGGGGATGTGCTATTTTTTGCCAATTATTTTTGGGTACTATACTATTTTTTTTTATAAAAAAAATCCACAAAAGTATCCTCAAAGTAACTCCCCATTATATTCTACCCTTTTATCGACTACCCATTAAAGATAAAAACTTTAACTTGTTAAGACCCTACATAAATAGAATATCAACTTTCTTTACAGTCCAATGCATCTCTGAAGCTACTAAATGTAGTACTGATAAATCGCAAAATTTCTCATATTTCTACGCATATAAATTAATTCCTACAAGTTAATGAATCAATAACAAAACCCACAATTTTTTTTTTTTCAATCAACAACAAAACCCCAGATTTGTTTTTTGAAAAAAATAAAAAATTTAACCAAAAAAAAAGAAACCTGAGATTTCCAATTAGCTTCAGCATCCTTTTTTTGCTTGGTAACGGCCGAATCATCCTGCAAAACACATCACAATCAAACCCCCCAAAAAACACACTAATCAAATCAAATCAACAGAAAGAGAAGGGGATCATGGGAACTATACCTGCTCTTGAGAGGCGCGATAGAAGCCAGGAGGATCAGGGATATCACGAGAAGAAGGGGTGGTTGAGTTGTCAGTGAAATCAACGGCCCATCTTCTCCCTGATCCCATCACTGCTTTCCCTTTGTCCATTCGATTGGTTTTGCAAATTCAGTCAGATTTGACTAGTTTTTGTGTGCTCTTCTGATATTTTGGAGCTTACAAGGACGAGAAGATGAGTGGTGGGTCTGTAAACGGAAGTCTCGTAAAATAACAAAAACCTGTTCGGTTTTTTGTTGTCTTCTTGTTTTTTTAATAAACTATAACTGTGCCCTTGTAATTTCATTAATATTCCACTTATATTTCAATAATTTAATACTTTTCAATCATACCCCTCTAATTTTCAGAGTAATTTTCCTTCGCTATCTTTTTGTTTGCTGATGTTTATATTTTGTTTTTCATATTTGTTTCTTTTTTCTCCTTTTAAATTTCCATAAAAGCTATCACATCTTACAAAAACACTTGAAAATATAAAGAATCTTAAAACTATTTTTATTTTATTTCCTAGAAAATATTTATTAAAATAATATTTTTTATTTTATTATTTAAATTTTATTTTGACATCCCTATATCTAAATAATCCAAAAACATGATTAATTGATGCTTCACATGTCGATTAAAATAATTTGATTGAGAAAAGACTCCACATGAATAGGTCAGGCTGTTCAAGCTCAGCTAGGAAGCTGGAAGCAACTCAGCCCAGCATAATCTTGGTAGTCTGTGTTTTGTGTAATTATGTTAGTGCCTGTTTGGCATTGCGATGCTTTTGGCTAAATTTAATTCATTTTAAAGACCGTTTGGTGTTTTTAATTATTTTGATGTACTGAGTCAAAAATAATTTTTAAAAAATAAAAAAATATCATTTTGATATATTTCGGCACGAAAAGCACTTTGAAAAGCTACCGCAATCGCACTCCTAAACACCCTTATAAGAGCAAGGAGTGTTCAGAAAATATATTAAAATAATATACGTAGATTTAATTTATTTTGATTTTTATGTGTCTGTTTAGAAGTGTAGTTAAATTATTTTTAAAAGTGTTTTTCGTTCATAAATACATTAAAATAATATTTTTTATTTTAAAAAAATTATTTTTGATATCAGCACATCAAAATGATATAAACATATAAAAATAATTAATTTAAAATAAAAATAATATTTTTTTAAAATGTTTTCAAAAACGTTTTGCAAACACAATCCTAAACACCCCTGTATATCAAAACAATCCGAAGACACAAAAAAAATAATTAAATTTTGATAAAAATAAAAAAGTCAAGACTTGATACAAAACACAGAAAGTGTTGTCCTGCGTTCGGGACCTTCAGGTTCATAGCCTTGCAATGGATTTTATCATATAAACACAATTAAAGAGAGATGGTAGATGAAGCTTATAAGCTACTGGACCTTAACCGATGTGGGATAGTGGTATCGTTAGAAACAAACTATAAGAACATAGTCTTAGTTACTTATTCTTATTTCAAACGAGAAACTCTACCTCCAGGGATGAAGGATGACGGCTAACCAGTAAATACATTTGACAGACTATCATAGCATATGTTAAAGAACAAGAAGCAGCTACTTCTTTTTTTTCTTTTCTTTTTTTGGTAATGTGGGTGTGTCCGGACTAGCTTGTGCGCATCTCGACTAATCCACGAGTTCTAAAATTAACGATCATATAAGCTTTCAATGACCCTAAGATTTGTGACTCAAACTAGTGAACTTTACATAGCAAACCTAGAGCCTGACAGGTGGAGCTGCACCCCTCAGCAGCTACTTGTTTTTGTTCATAGTACAGCAGATGAGAGAGAGTTGTTTATTCCCAAAGTGTTTGTGTATTCCTCTTTGTTTACAGGCCTCTGCTAAAATAACTCCCTCTTCACCGAAAATTTATCCGAAATGTTGGCTATAATAAAACCTGCAGAAACCTGTGTCCAATAAAGCTAATTAGTAGAAGTATGTTGTGCCCTTATCATCACCTTAATATTGCTTTCTCGAGTTTGAAACTGAGGTGAGGATGCTGTCAAGATTTCAGGATTAGAACAGGACTTTTCGTTGTATGAGGATTCATATAGATTACAGGAACAAAATGAACTTGCAGGATGATGAAAACAAGTGTACCTGAACGCATCCTAATATGTAGATTGCAGAGTAGTGATGGCCGTGTATAAACATATCAGCTAGCATTGTGAAAGGACATGCCTAGAGTCGCAACGAATGGTGTTGTCCAAACCATGGAGAGGGCCCTGTATTTTTTTTGGGATGAGAGGTACCCTACCTCTGGAAAATATATTTTGTAGGACCAAGTAAGTTAATAAAATCCCGGCTGTTCCAGATTCTTACAAAGAGTGCATATCCTGACTCAAACTCAAGACATGCAATGCAGATCACAAACTCTTTGTCATCACGCCGTGTCTCCTAGGGACAGCCTGCGAGGGTGTTTGGGAAAGCTGTTGCTGTAGCTTTTCATAGCTTTTCAAAAAATGTTTCGTGCCGAAATACATCAAAATGACATTTTTTTATTTTTTAAAAATCATTTTTAACATCAGCACATCAAAATGATCTAAAAACACTAAACCGCCAGTCTTTAAAATGAAAAAAAAATTGCAACTTTTTTAGAAACCATGGTTGAAAAAGCTAAAACAAACGGGCTTCATTGATATAACCAAGGACTTTAGAAGTTGTTCTAGATGTCTTCTGCTAGGAACAGAAACACAAAGGTTAAGCCATAGTGGATGGAGAAACAAAATGTTAGGACGTTCTGGCGTCCAACCATTTATGAAATGTGGAAAGCTGAATGCTGGTTCGATCCCTGCAGCATTTAGTGGCCACACTGGATGGAAAAAATTGCCGTGTAATAAGTGATTTACTTTTATTCCTGGTTCTCATTCAAGCAATTGTCTAGTATCTTCAACAATTTACAACACCCAAGTGACAATGATACAAAAGTTGTTAAACTGCTTACAAAGCCACCAAAGGCCAAGAAGTGTGAAGAGACCAATGTATCCAAAGCACTTTTGCACATCAACCTTGTTCCCATCTGATCCAGCACATTTCTTGAGACCAGCAGTCGAAAATCAAGAAATTTCTGAAACAATCAAATGAAAGTTAAGATCACTGCGATTTCCAAATTCGTTTATCACTCAGTTTTACCAGCAAACAAGCTGTATGATATTGCAGAGAAAAGACCGAAAATGTCCCCTGTGATGGAATGCCTTCTTGTCCTACGAAACATAAACCATATAATCAAAACATAGTTTCAGAAAACTAGAAAAGTAAGAGACAATTCTGGGGTAGAGCTAACGATGTGTTACATGGATTATATCATGAGTATGCTTACTGAAACAAAAGAACCACTTCGATTCAATCCTGGGGTAAGAGAAGATTCTTGCATTGATGCTTTCAGTTTCTTAGAGTCAGCAACTAGTCAAGGACTAGTGACAAGAGGTGATTTTTTAACACAAACGCATCCAGTTCTTGAGATGACCTGGCAGCTCATGAGGTTCCCAGGGATGGGAAATCTTAGGGACTCCATTCGCATGCTGTCAAGCTCCTTGGGACCTACCACACGTGTTCCAGATGCCATGGCAATATCATCTGTATTCGTACTTACAGGTACCAGTTTTCTCTTTCGGGACACAAATTCAGTTACTTTGCATCCTTAAAAGTTCTTCAGTTGTTATGTTTCAATCGATGAGATATACAGACACTGGAATTTGAAGAGGTCCAAGAGGCTGTCAATGTTCCGAAAATCCATTTAATTCCTCCCTTCTTGGATAAGTGTGAGGATCACAAATGAAGCAAGCATAGATAGATTTAGTATTTTATATTTTGTGCACCTGTCCATTTAGTCTTGCCCTTTTCCACAACAACCTTCGATCACCCCCACTAGACTTCCTTTTCTCCTTTCTTTTTATTAAATTAACGTGGCATGTATCTTCATCAATCTCATGAGATCCTAAAATTAATGATTATTTAAATCTTTAATAATTATTATATTAACAATTACAAAGTTCAAAACTAAAACCATCGAAACAAACTCTTCAATCCTAATTTTTTATCGCTAAACCACCTACTATTAGATGGTTTCTAGCTTTCTTTTCTTCTTATACTTGAAAGTGAAAGAGGTTGACACATAGCCATTTCTAGTGATTGATTTAAAATCAACCAAGTTGTCAACAATATTAATATTGGAGAACAAATCTTTTATGTTCCGTTTATGTCCAAGATTGAAATCTATAGATTAAGTTGAATAAATTGACATTCTTGATGTTAAGAACTTAAAAGATCTTTTCAATTCCTCAATTTCAATTACTCAAATAATAAAATACCAATATAATATAATTATAATGATAAAAAAAAAAATCTCCACTCTAACTATTTAATTTATGGTATCCCATCACATTAATAAGAGAAAAGGATTTCAATTAAAGGGATGTTTTTTAATATTTTTTATAAATTTATTATAATTACTTTTAGTTTTTATTCAACAGACAACTAACAAATATATTGATAAAAACAAAATAATCTAGAAAAATCTATTTTTAATAATTTTTCCAGTAAAATTTAAATGATTATTTTCTTATAAAAATCCAATAGCCATAATTGTTCCTTGTATAAAAGGTTTTCAACTACTCGTTTTTTCACAATGAGAGTAGGATTGGTATCACGATTTGGCTTTGTGTCCCATTTTAATAACAGATAGGATTAATGGAGAAGTGCAGGAGGCCAAGAAATGCTTAAAGATGACTTTCTTGCTAGCTTGATTTGATAAAGACGAACAGGGAAGTTGGGTCGTTTGATTTGATCGAGTTTTTCAAGCAGACGAGGCAGAGAAGTTGGAATCGCTGCAAACAAGACAGTATCTGGGGAAAAATGGATTTAACCAGCGGTTCGGCTGTATTTGTGTTCTCAAACAAGAAACTTCCTAACACAATTGTTATGATCCATGTGAAAACATTTTTTTTCATGTTTTGCTAGCAAATTGCTACTGCGAAGAGAAGATATATTTCGTGTTTTCTTGGGATAAAGATGAAATTTCAAAACAAAAAAGACAAACGTCAAGATCTCAAGAAAAAAGAAAGCAAGAAGGCAGGCAGGCAGGCTCAGAGAGTTGCTTTCTGTGCTCAAAGAAGAGCTCCGAAAAGCTCCTCTCATACAAGAGGTGTCAGAATTTGAAGCACTTCATCATCGCCATAAAGAAAGAAGAAGAAGGAGAAGGGATAAGAGATTACTAAAATGCATATAAGCGGCTGAGCATTCAACCTGGTTTGGAACACAGAGTGAAAGCGGCTGAGCAGTCATCTAGGGTTCCTGAGAGCTGGTTTGGAAGACGGTGGTGTTGAGGGATTTTATAGATTTTATTATGGGCTTTCAAACCCATCATATCATACTTGGCCCAAGTAAACATGTATGCCAAAAATCCTATCGGTCCCCCTACTTTGTTTTATGGTCATCTGACTCCTATATATACTTTTTACCTGCCCAGTTGACCCTCTTATATTTGTCTTTTTGGGCGACTCTCTTCCTTTTTAATCCTCGTGCCAACTTCTTTTAAAGATTGAGAAATGCAGGTGCGGCCTCGTTTCTTAACGGATCCTTAATTGATTTGTCAATCAATCTCTTTATTTAAAAATTTAAATTATCAGATGAAACCCCAAAATATAATTTATATTATTTTCTAACACACAACTTCTTAAATGAAAACCCTTTGACCTTTGAAACTTGCACGAACCTATATTATCTTGTGCTTGATTTTTATCAAATAGAATAAGAATGATAAGATTCAAACTCGTGACCGCTGGATCAACAAAACTCTGATACCATATCAATGAACCATCTCATCTAAAAGCTTAAACTATTATATAAAACTTTAAAATATAATTTATATTATTCTCTAACACACACCCTCTTAAATGAAAATTCTTTGAGCTTAAAACTTGCACGAGCCCATATTATCTTGTACTTGATTTTTACAAATAGAATGAGGATGATGAGATTCAAACTCGTGACCACTGGATCAACAAGACTCTGATACCATATCAATAAATCATCTCATCTAAAAGCTTAAACTATTAAATAAAACTCTAGAATATAATTTATATTATTCTCTAGCATCATTCAAATGAACGGTAAAATCCTATTTGTCGTGATTAATACACTGCATCTCACCAGAATAAAATGAAAATAGTGCATGGAAGGATGGGATTGAGGGGGAAAGAAATGGAGAGCAGGGGTATAAGAAGTTATTTTAATCTGTGTGAAATCAATACAAAGTCATCGAATGATATTAGGTGGAAAGGGTACACCTATATTTCTTTTTTGGTTTCTCAATTGAAAGTTCAACAGGCCTTGGTTAACCACTACACACCACTCTGAGCTCATCAAAATTGATAGGTGGTGAAAAATGTCAAGCTGCACAGGAATACTTGGGGGCAAAATTTCTGTGTCTAACCAGCTCATGGAGATCATGGACAATCTTGAACACAGAATCAGGTCTGGCCAGCTTCAGTGCATTTTGTGACATGGCCTTGAGTTCATCTACCTTTGGACCAAACCATTCAGCAACAATTTTTGCAATCTCTTTTGGTGATTTTGAGAACTTCCCGCATCCATTCTCTACCACATAAGGCACGTTGCCTACTTCCTGTAATATTAGAGATCAGGTGAGAGTTAAGAGAATGCCCAGGTGGAGACTTGCAAAGTGCTTCTTCAACAAGAATGCATTCAGGATACGCATTATCTAACATTCCATCCACGTTATGGAAACAAATTATGCAGAATCCTTGAAAATACAGGAGAAAAAGGGGCATCTTAAATGGTAATTCAACCTTGTCTGATACCGATCACAAACAAGAGGTCGACTTGAGTCATTTCTTAGGGATCTTCGCAAGATGGACAAGGAGATTAAATAAATGCAATGAATTCCCTGAGGGATAATGCTTATGACTTTATGTTGGCTGAATTTGGTACCGAGCATCGTATTCCTAGCTTCGGGTCCTTTCCATAACAGGCTTCAATATATACTTAATTTCCCCAATGAACGATTTCCTGAATTCAGGAAGGATAGAAACCTGCACTACTACTCATTATTAAGCTAATTTGTTTTTTAAAGAGCACGCATCAGAGATCCTGCCATAGTACAAGCCTCATCCTACAATTGCTGGTATATCTATTTTAGGGTCTTTCAGCACTGCAAGTTTGCCAAAGAGGGATCTCTGCATGCTAGAGCAGCATTGCCAAAACCAATCAGAGCTCAAGTCTGGTTACAGCATATAATATGCTGAAGTCTACAATAACGTTAGCCGACTTACTTGTCCAGCAATGTAATCATTCAAAATTATGGGAAGACCTCGAATCATTGCTTCTGCAATAGTCCCTGGTCCAGCCTGCAGAAACAAAGTTATTACAAGATGGCAGATAATGACAGTACGGTCATAGGAAGCTAACCTTTGTGATAATACAGTCACAAGCACCCATGCATTCCTCCATTTTAGTGACAAAACCCTTCACCTATATGATGTAGCATCATATTCAGTACTATGCATGCCTTTGTGGCTGGATACGAATGCACAAGGATGCTTAATGCCTTGTATATATGAAAGAGATGTAAAATCCCTACACTATAGTCATCCAAATGACTGCTTCAGCATGTTGATGGACTATATCAATGACAAGGACAGCTGTGGATTATTTAAAGGGGATGCAAATTGGTGTCGCAAGAAGTAGAAAAAAGACTATTGGGTTTGCTGCCTAACTCCATGACACAGATAGAATCTAGAGTTCAACTGGAAAAATCATGAGAGACTCTGATTGGGAGAGAAAAGTAATAAGTTGATACCTTGACTTGAACCTTCCAATCAATCGAAAGTAATCTGTTAGCAAGCTTTTTGTTGCGACCACATATCACGAGGACTTGACCTATTGGCTCTCCAAGATTTTCATCATATAATGAACCCGCAAGTGCTCTTGCAGTTGCCTCAATGGGACCCATCCCTTCCCCTCCGCCCATCAATAACACAGCCGGAAGATCCTCATCCATTCCTAGTTCTCTTCGTAATTCACCCTAAAAATCCAAATGAAATAAGCTAAAGGAGTTAAATAAATGACTTCATTTTTCATGCCCCGGGTCAAGTTTTATCAAAGTCAATTTGTCTTTCTAAGGAACCTGCTCGATAGCATTTCTTACTTCAACTTCAAGCTTGCATAGAAAAAATACAACTTCAATATAATAGACAGTCTTATTATCTTCCATCCTGAGAATAATACTGTTAAATACTGGTGCAATGTTAATACATCAGGCTGCCAAGAGCCCAAGAGAAATAGGTAACCATGTTCAGTAATCAACTAGAATGATGACCAACCTTTAGTCTAACTGGCTTCACAAAAGAAGGCCGTACAGGAAGACCATAAACCTTAATCTGTGAGGGCTCGAGCCCAGCTTTCATTGCCCTCTTCGATACATCTGCTGATGGGCAATAACATCTCGTCACAAGCTTATGGAACCTAACCATGTAGATGTAAGATATCAAAATTCTAATAATGAGGTACCAATATAACAACAAAAACAGCATATACAGAATCATCAACCATGTAGGATGACAAGTGCTTAGATCAGTGACTACAGTGGTAAAAACTATCTTCTGTAAGAGCCCCTTCGCCCTCAATACACGAAGAGGAACATGTTGCATCAGTGGATGGACACTGATAATGATGTCGGGCTGGTATTTCATCAATCCTTTTGCAACCTCTCTACCACAAACAGAAATTAATGATCAAATAAGAACAGGGTACCATAGAAACTATCCTGAACAAACAATATAAGTACAGCATCTGAGAAGATGATGAAGAAATTGGAAAAGAATTACAAACAAAATTTGGTCATTAGAGTTGCCCCATGGGAGTTATAGCTGATAGTGCTTTTTTTCCCACCAAGTGATAAAACAAAAGCTGATGTTGCTCTTGGAAAGATAACTAACAAATATATGTGCAAAGAAGATAGAAAGTCCCACCGAGCTATAAATGTTGAAGTAGCAGCAAAATTGGATTGATGGATCACACGTGGTGCAGTTCCATAATATGTCATTTTCCACAATGCCTTATGTTTCACCAAGAAATTATAGCTTCTGGGCAATTGATTAAATGGCCAAGGCGTATGTTCTGACCACAAATCAGTAATAAACACCTGCGACATCCACTCTTAACACACAGCACATGATCAACATAAACGTTTCCGAACACCAACTAACCATTCACCCCTACAACACTTAATTGCTCACAAACAACAAAAAGAAAAGAAAAAACTGGATACACGATCCTTTCTTTTTTATTACATTCATTATCCTGAACCAACATATACAAATTCAATTAACATGATAGCTGCACAACACTTGAAAGAATATAAATTGTCGTTTTCTCAGGTTTCAAATGATAAGAAAAAAAAATCATTTCCATTTCCTTTAATTCCCTATTAGCAATGCACCAAGATATTCCCTAAGCAGTGAAAGCAAAATTATCTAGCATCATATTAGAAAAACTGACCTGATAATCATCACCAAATTCTTCATTGAAGGCAGCCTTAATAGCCTCAGCAGAAGCTCTATGACCACCACCAGTATCACTCATCAAAATGAGAACCCTTTTAGGACTCTCACCTTGTACACCATTCAAACGCACACCATCATCCACCAAAACACCACAGCCATCATTTCTTGACCCATTACTATTATTACCATCATTGCTACCAATATTATTATCACCATAATTATCTCCTGAACCAATCTGAAATGAAGCAACCCCAGCTGGGATTCTCTCGGAATGGAACCTAATAGCTCTATTAAACTCACTCCAAACACTTTTAAAACCACCTCTGCTGCTCAAACTCAATGAAGCATTAACCTTTCTCGTTTTTATACCGACCGGGCTATTGAAAAACAGGAAATTTGACCTGGACAAAGAGGACCCATTTGAGTTTATGCTTTGAACTTGAACCTGCGCGGGCGAAGCCCCGAATAGATTTCAAGTCTATCTCCTTAACCACTCGGACATATCGACTTCTTGTCTTCAATATTGCGTTTGTTTATATATATCTACATTGTATTATCTGACACTTGCATTTGCGAGCTGACATTTATTCGAACGCTTTCCTGTTGATGGGTTTTGTCCATTGTTTCCTTTTTTTCACGTCCTGTTCCCTTCATTTCTGCCTGGAAATTTAGTAGTCTCTTTCGAATCTACTCGAGAATCTTGAATGGAGAATCTGAAGAGGGTCCTGGGAGGTACTAGCCAGGGCAAGAAGCTTATCGTTTTACGGGTCAATGCAGCATACAATTGCAAAATCTGACTGGTAAATCTGTTGTGAGTAGCAACCTGTGCCAAAGCCCTAGCAACCATGCAAACAGTTATAGGTTTTTTTTACATTAATTTATTCAACTAATAAAAAACACTAATTTAATTGTATTTTCAAGTGAAAAAAATCACAGTTAAAGAAACATAGGCATATGACAGTGATTGTGAGCTAATAAACAACATGCGGCCGGCTCCGTTTGGGAGTGCGTTGCAACCGGTGTTTGCCGAAAATTTGATTTTTTTTTCATTTTAAATGAATATGTTTTGGTGTTTTTAGATCATTTTGATGTGCTGATGTCAAAAATAATTTTTAAAAAATAAAAAAACATTATTTTGATATATTTCAGCACGAAAAGCACTTTGAAAAGCTACCGCAATCGCAATCCCAAACAGGCCTGTCATCCAGGTGCTCAAGAGTCAAAATCTGCTTCTCCATTTCGTGTGTAAAATATATTTTTCTTTTTCTTTTTTCCTCTCTGGAAGACAGAACGCTTTCTAACACATCATGGCAGAAAATTTGGGAATGTCATTAATTTTCGAAGATGGACAAGATTTATCACAGGTACAAGATGGACTATCAGTGTATTCCCATAGCAACAAACCCAAGCCTGTTATGTCTAATTGGTTTAAGAAATTTAAAAGAGCCTAAATGGCACCACTGCAATGGTGACCACAGCCAAGAACAACAAGCCACTAGCCAAGAATAGATCCAAATCTGGCCCTGCTATGGCAACTTCTTTTTCCCCACCTCTCTTGCCAGCAGATGGTGAATGATGATATAAAAGCAGCAATTTAGCGCAGAGGCATACCACCACCTGAATATTCAACCTCCTGAAAATTAAACAAGAAAGTACACGAGTATTAGTAAGGTTCCTGGCCCTAGATCAAAACTTGGTGCTTCGAGGATTCATGACATAAAATAGTTTTTGGCTCAATTGCTGACTCTTTACTGAGGCAATGCACAATCATTTTAAGGCAATTTTAGCAACTCTTCACCATGTGAGAATTTTTGAATGAACCGCAAACCCCCAGTTTGCAGAATGAATGAGCAAAGCATAGCAATAGTCAATATCCAGCGGCCAGTTGCGGCAGTCTCATGTAGAGACTGCAAATAAAAACAAAAATACAAAGCATGAGAGCTTGGTTGAAACTCCTAGGTCCCATCTACAGAGTTTGAGTGGAAGCCGAGCAATCCCCCTTCTCCTTGGTTTTCTTAATCTACTCTAACAGGCTTCAAAAAGAACTACTGATTGAAGTCAATGCCTCAAACATTTAAAGAAGGAATAGTGACACCATCCAGTGAAAGGAGATGGGTAGCAATAATAGGGAACGCATTTTGCGGTATCCATGTCCTTGTAAGAATAAAGAATCTTTTACGATAAATCAACACACTGGAGCCATATAGTCCAAGTGGCAAAAACTGTTAAAGAGCCTTCAGTCTTAAATGTAGAAAAACCTTCTACTCCAACCAGAAGTCATTTACCACACAATATAAGAACATGCAAACGAATTGCAACACACAAAAGAAGGATAACATGCTAGTTATGTCTTTTCTATTCCTTTCTTTTTAATGCTTAATTGCAACTTGAAATTGGGAAGAAGAAATGAACCTTAGCAGGGGGCAAGGATGAAACCCAGTCTGATACGTGTGTAGGAAGAAGTCCCAAAGTGTTAAGCTGCCAAAATAAAAATAAAAATTGAACATGAAAACAAATTGTTGGATATAATTGCTTTGAATCTTCTGTTTTTCCTTTTCTTTCTCAAACCGCAAGCCATGCAAGAAAGAAGCAGAAATTGCATCTTACCTTCCAAATACCCAATGCTAAACCACCCAAATTTAGGGCAATAAAGACTAACTTAGGTGCAAGAAGATCCACTTTACTGTCTTTGTATGGCTCAAAAACTGCAAGAAAAACAAAAGGGATTGATGATCAAATTAATGGGCTTCACGACATAAAGATGCAAATGCCAGCTGTTATGAGAACCTATCCAATCCCTACCCACTCTAAAAGCATGGCAGATGCAGGTACAGATTTCAACATGGAAAGGTAGTGAATAAAACAAGGCCAATATGGACAGAACCAAAATGAAAAGACCACTTATTGGAAAATAAACAGAATAAAGATATTTTAAAACAAAACTCTGAGGTTAAGTTCAGGGAAATTATCGAGTGAAAAAGAAGGGTCTAGCTAGATTGCCCACAAAATGATCTGGTTCTCATGTACAGATCAAGCAGTTGATGAACATTGATACAATCCCTCTACAATATATTCTTTACAGGAGCTGGATAGTAGCAAATAATATCATATTGGAGGGAGGACAGGGTACTGGTTTGAATTTTGAAAGACATCTTGTATTGTTAGAGAAGTTCCCAGATATAGAGAAAAAGAAAGTACTAGAAACAGCTTGATTTCTTCCTAAAATCTACAGTAGAATTCAAAGATTTTTAGCAAATAAAGAATGCCTGTTTAATTTTGTATTGCCTTGTATCATAAAGGTTTGGCAGAAGTACCATGAAGGCAAGAAAAACTTGATGGCGGACAATGTGGGTTGCTCGCCCACCCTCCTCATTTTTTTAGAGAAACATGAAAAAGAGCAGTGAAAAATAGGACTCTGTCCAGCTTACCTTTCCCAACTCCTTGAAGAGCACCTATGGGCTGCCAAAGAGCAGAAAAAGTAATCCCAATGCTAAATAGATGCACTGTGTTTCCAGCCATCCACATCATGAAACCCATCATTAGCAAGTTCTTGAAGGGGGCTTGTGCCACTTCCCAAGCTTTCTGTTTACATATAAAAGATGATGTTTCGACAATATATGCATTAAAAAACTTTTAAAAAATAATAATAATTCAGAAACATGTGAATAAAAATGATAAATGAACAGCACAGAGCTGTACTCTTAACAGCTTGCAAAAAAAGGCATGTGTCCTATGGCAATGTCAATTTTCTAAGAGCAGCCAAACATGAAATATACGGTTTACTGCTTGTTTCAAGATTCAAAACAGTGTCGTTCAAGACCCCATCATGACCACTCAGCTCACAAAATCCCTCTCTTTCCCTCATTCACGAAAACATTTATTGCTGTTCCCTAATCCCTTAATCACCCAATTTCCCTCTCTCCATCATTGCTGCTTTAAGCCATCTCCTTTTATCTTTAGCAACCAGCAACTAAAAAATAATATACCAGATTCAAAACAAACTCGTGAATTCGACATTCCCATTTTCTACAAATTCAAAATTCCACACCATAATAACTTACAGTGCTTTCACTCAATCTTTTCATGATCATAAACTAACACATTAAACCACTATCTCTTCTATGAAAACAAAATCACATTGTTTTGATCCATATATTACGCAAACATAAACTCCAACATGCTTTGCAGCTTTCCAACTTAGAGAAATGTGATTGGTGCAGAGTTTTTTTTCAGTGTGCCAAACAACTTCTCTCTCATATCTATCAAAGAGATGGTTAAGAATTTTGCCTAGTTGACAATATATAAGACGTTGCCATTGCAGAAGGCACTGAACAATTCGAAGTATATTGCTATTTGTAATTGACTGGAGGTTGCAATAGTTATTTGATTCTTCAGTTTGTATAGTAATTGCTTTGTACCAGGCTTGAGCAGCCTGCTATGGTAAATGAAATCTCCATTCATCAAACTGTACTATTTTTACAAATAAGTTTGGGGATGTGCTATTTTGCCAAATATTTTTGGCTACTATATACTATTTTTTTTATAAAAAAAAACTCCACAAAAGAATCCTCAAAGTAACTCCCTATTATATTCTACCCTTTTATCGACTACTCATTAAAGATAAAAACTTTAACTTGTTAAGGCCCTCTATAAATAGAATAAGTTTGGGGATGTGGTATTTTGCCAAATATTTTTGGCTACTATACTATTTAAAAAGAAGAAGAAAAAACTTCACAAAAGAATCCTCAAAGTAACTCCCTATTATATTCTACCCTTTTACTGACTACCCATTTAAGAAAAAAACTTTAACTTGTTAAGACCCTGTATAAATAGAATATCAACTTTCTTTACAGTCCAATGCATCTCTGAAGCTACTAAATGTAGTACTGATAAATCGCAAAATTTCTCATATTTCTACGCATATAAATTAATTCCTACAAGTTAATGAATCAATAACAAAACCCACAATTTTTTTTTTTTCAATCAACAACAAAACCCCAGATTTGTTTTTCGAAAAAAATAAAAAATTTAACCAAAAAAAAAAGAAACCTGAGATTTCCAATTAGCTTCAGCATCCTTTTTTTGCTTGGTAACGGCCGAATCATCCTGCAAAACACATCACAATCAAACCCCCCAAAAAACACACTAATCAAATCAAATCAACAGAAAGAGAAGGGGATCATGGGAACTATACCTGCTCTTGAGAGGCGCGATAGAAGCCAGGAGGATCAGGGATATCACGAGAAGAAGGGGTGGTTGAGTTGTCAGTGAAATCAAGCGCCCATCTTCTCCCTGATCCCATCACTGCTTTCCCTTTGTCCATTCGATTGGTTTTGCAAATTCAGTCAGATTTGACTAGTTTTTGTGTGCTCTTCTGATATTTTGGAGCTTACAAGGACGAGAAGATGAGTGGTGGGTCTGTAAACGGAAGTCTCGTAAAATAACAAAAACCTGTTCGTTTTTTTGTTGTCTTCTTGTTTTTTTAATAAACTATAACTGTGCCCTTGTAATTTCATTAATATTCCACTTATATTTCAATAATTTAATACTTTTCAATCATACCCCTCTAATTTTCAGAGTAATTTTCCTTCGCTATCCTTTTGTTTGCTGATGTTTATATTTTGTTTTTCATATTTGTTTCTTTTTTCTCCTTTTAAATTTCCATAAAAGCTATCACATCTTACAAAAACACTTGAAAATATAAAGAATCTTAAAACTATTTTTATTTTATTTCCTAGAAAATATTTATTAAAATAATATTTTTATTTTATTATTTAAATTTTACATCCCTATATCTAAATAATCCAAAAACATGATTAATTGATGCTTCATGCTTCACATGTCGATTAAAATAATTTGATTGAGAAATGACTCCACATGAATAGGTCACGCTGTTCAAGTTCAGCTAGGAAGCTGGAAGCAACTTAGCCCAGCGTGTTTGGTTGGCGTTTCAAACGCAGGTCTATAATTTATTTATTTTTTAAATGAATATAGTTTAGTGTTTTTAAATTATTTTGATGTACTGGAGTCAAAAATAATTTTTAAAAAATAAAAAAATATCATTTTGATATATTTCGGCACGAAAAGCACTTTGAAAAGCTATAGCAACAGCTCTCCCAAACACCCTTATAAGAGCAAGGAGTGTTCAGAAAATATATTAAAATAATATACGTAGATTTAATTTATTTTGATTTTTATGTGTCTGTTTAGAAGTGTAGTTAAATTATTTTTAAAAGTGTTTTTCGTTCATAAATACATTAAAATAATATTTTTTATTTTAAAAAAATTATTTTTGATATCAGCACATCAAAATGATATAAACATATAAAAATAATTAATTTAAAATAAAAATAATATTTTTTTAAAATGTTTTCAAAAACGTTTTGCAAACACAATCCTAAACACCCCTATATATCAAAACAATCCGAAGACACAAAAAAAAATAATTAAATTTTGATAAAAATAAAAGAGTCAAGACTTGATTCAAAACACAGAAAGTGTTGTCCTGCGTTCAGTACCTTCAGGTTCATAGCCTTGCAATGGATTTTATCATATAAATGCCATTAAAGAGAGATGGTAGATGAAGCTTATAAGCTGCTGGACCTTAACCGATGTGGGATACTGGTATCGTTAGAAACAAACTATAAGAACATAGTCTTAGTTACTTATTCTTATTTCAAACGAGAAACTCTACCTCCAGGGATGACGGCTATACCAGTAAATACATTTGACAGACTATCATAGCATATGTTAAAGAACAAGAAGCAGCTACTTCTTTTTTTTCTTTTTTCTCTTTTGGTAATGTGGGTATGTCCGGACTAGCTTGTGCGCATCTCGACTAATCCACGAGCTCTAAAATTAACGATCATATAAGCTTTCAATGACCCTAAGGTTTGTGACTCAAACTAGTGAACTCTACATAGCAAACCTAAAGCCTGACAGGTGGAGCTGCACCCCTCAGCAGCTACTTGTTTTTGTTCATAGTACAGCAGATGAGAGAGAGTTGTTTATTCCCAAAGTGTTTGTGTATTCCTCTTTGTTTACAGGCCTCTGCTAAAATAACTCCCTCCTCACCGAAAATTTATCCGAAATGTTGGCTATAATAAAACCTGCAGAAACCTGTGTCCAATAAAGCTAATTAGTAGAAGTATGTTGTGCCCTTATCATCACCTTAATATTGCTTTTTCGAGTTTGAAACTGAGGTGAGGATGCTGTCAAGACTTCAGGATTAGAACAAGACTTTTCGTTGTATGAAGATTCATATAGACAACAGGAACAAAACAAATTGAGGGATAGAGGAAAGGAAGTGACCTGAAAGCATCCTGATATGGGTTCATATTGATAGCAGGAACAAAATGAACTTGCAGGATGATGAGAACAATTGTACCTGAACGCATCCTAACATGTGGATTGCAGAGAAGTGACGGCCGTGTATAACCATATCAGCTAGCATTGCGAGGGGTATTTTCAAGGATGTGCCTAGAGTCGCAACGAATGGTATTGTCCAAACCACAGAGAGGGCCCTGCATATTTTTTTTGGATGTGAGGAAACTCCACCGCTGGAAAGCGTATTTTATTGGTTTAGATAAGCGAGTAAAACCTCGGTTGTCCCAGTCTCTTACAAGGAGTGCACACCCTGACTCGAACTCAAGACTTGTTGTGCAAATCGCAAGCACTTTGTTATTATGCCATGTCCCTTGGGGATGGCCCTACATTGATATAACCAAGGAATTTAGAAGTTGTTCTAGATGTCTTCTGCTAGGAGTAGAAACACAAAGGTTAAGCAATGGTGGATGGAGAAACAAAATGTTAGGACGTTCTGGTGTCCCACCATTTATGAAATGGTCGGACACGAGTATGCATACCAAAAATAGTCAGATAGAACATTTCCCACAATGCCATTTAACAGCACAACTTCACATACAGACCGTGAACGTGGAAAGTTGAATGCTGGTTCGATCCCTGCAGCATTTAGTGGCCAAAATGCATGGAAAAAATTGCAGTGTAATAAGTGATTTACTTTTATTCCTGGTCTCATTCAAGCAATCGTCTAGTACCTTCAACAATTTATAGCATCTAAGTGCCAACGATACAGAAGTTGTTAAACTGCTTACAAAGACACCAAAGGCCAAGAAGTGTGAAGAGACCAATGTATCCAAAGCACTTTTGCACATCAACCTTGTTCCCATCTGATCCAGCACAATTCTTGAGACCAACAGTCGAAAATCAAGAAATTTGTTTATCACTCAGTTTTACCAGCAAACAAGCTGTACGATATTGCAGAGAAAAGACCGAAAATGTCTCCTATGATGGAATGCCTTCTTGTCCTACGAAACATAAATAATATAATCAAAACATAGTTTCATGGAAAAGTAAGAGACAATTCTGGGGTAGAGCTAACGATGTGTTTCATGGATTATATCTCGAGTATGCTTATTGAAACAAAAGAACCACTTCGATTCAACCTAGCAAGCCTTCTGAAGGAATAAGTAGAATGGTATAGACCAAGTGCATTCGACTCACTCAGAAAAGCTAGACATTTCATCTGGTGCCCAAGTCTTTCCAACTGTGGTCATAGCAACACCAGTCTGTAAGAATATTTCCCGTAGAGTGGCCGATGTATTAACGGTCCGATCATTAAAGTTCAAGTTCTTTGTAAAGTCTACGGATTCTAATACATTAAAGCGAAACCGTGATGGATCGGTCTCAATAAACGAGTATTAGAATGGGTACGTTGAGACCCTCTCCTCTAACCATAAAATAACATATATTCTCATAAGGTTGTATACATACATATATTGATGGTTTTAATATATGTATGTATGTATATATATATATATAAAATAAAGTTATGGAATTAAATTAATGTCATTTAATTAAAAGACACAAACCCCCTTCCTTTTAAGAAACACCCATTCGGTGGGTATAAAAGTAGGAAGAAGGGTGGTTATTGTTTTTACCCGAAAACAAAAGGAAACAAGAGAATATTTGAGAGAAAACCGAATAGAAAATCCCTCTCCATCAAAGGGAACCGAAAAGTTGAAGGTGTAGAGGAGAAGATCAACAAAGTGATTGCTATAGGATTCTATGCAACAGTTCAAGTGCAAAATGGATAATGGTAAGTTCTAAACTTTCCATTGTTCTTGATATGAATGTTTTCATCATCAATATAAATGTCTTGTGGAATCAAATGGTCTATTGATATACTGTGAAAGATTTCGGAAATAGAAATCATAATGTATAACTAACATGTGGTATCAGAGCCTAATAGAACCCATTGATCTCCCATTAAAAGATTGGTGATAAATTCTGTGCATTTTTTTTTATTTTATGAAACATTGATAAATTGAAATGTATGAAAAACAATTATATCAATGTGTAGAGACTGATATTATCTTTCCATTCATTAAGTAGATAAAACGTTATGATTTGTTATGAAAATTTCTGGTTTTAGTGGTGGTTTTCGTCAAAGATGACGATGAACAGTAACCGTCATAGACCAAGCGGTCGACCGGTTCAGTCCAACCGGTCGCCCGGTTCAATTGGTGACCGATTCAAGTGCCCAACCGGTCAACCGGTTCCAATGGTGACCCAACCGGTCGACTGGTTCAATTGCCCAACTGGTCGACCGGTTCCATTGGTGACCCAACCGGTCGACCGGTTCAATTGGTGACCGGTTCAATTAGTGACCCAACCGGTCGACCGGTTCAGTTGGTAACCCAAGCGGTCGACCGGTTCATGCAGAAACCCAAGGGTTAAAATGTTTCCGCTGCAAACCGTAAAGTAATTAAGCTAATGTGTTACGAAATGTTAATACATATAAAAGCTTATTAAAAGGAGTTCATATTACGTATAACTTGTTAATCACCACAGTGATCTAGTTATATTTAATGTGACGATAAAGTAAAGATTCATAATTGATCATGATTAAATGATGCTTAAATGACATGAAAGGTTTCGATTGATCAATTAATTACTTAATATATCCTAGGAGATCACCCACAGGTGGATCATTGGGTGTAATAAGTAACACCTAAAGTATTAATCATTTATACTACGGTCGATAATGTGTATACCCACAGGTAGCATTATTATCGGTGGTATGTATGACTTGATTAATTATTAAAGAAAATCTAAACAAGCATCATGCTAAGTGTATGTATTTATGTATTGCCCACAGGTTGCTTAAATACATACAAGTAAAGTGTTTAGATTTTATTGGTTGATGAATCTATTAAAGTTTCAAAGCACTAACGGTAAGCACGTTGAAAATTTTGCAGCTTCATCAAGTTTGTTTGCTTCTGCAAATTCTGTGGTCAAGTTTAATGGACTCAACTATGAGGAATGGTCTGAACAGATAAGGTTTTCTTTGGGTGTAATGTCCCTAGACCAAGCCATACTCACTGATGAGGAGCCAGCAGCCATTACGGATGAGAGCTCAGAATTGGAAAAGTCTCGTTATGAGACGTGGGAGCGCTCTAACCGGCTGTGCCTGAACTTACTAAGGATGTCGATGGCAGAAAGTATAAAGCCATCTATGCCTAAAACACAGAAAGCAAGGGAATTCATTCTGAAAATAAAGGAACAATCCCAATCGGATGTAGCTGACAAATCGATTGTAGGCAGCCTGATGAGCGAGCTGACTACGAAGAGGTTCGATTGGTCTCAGACAATCCATGAACATGTTACGCACATGTCTAATCTGGCATCACGGTTGACGTCCATGGGGATGGAGGTGCATGAATCTTTCTTGGTTCAGTTCATCATTAACTCTCTGCCTCAAGAGTATGGCCAGTTCCAGGTGAATTACAACACCATAAAGGATAAATGGAACATTCAGGAATTGAAGGCCATGCTCATACAGGAGGAGGCGAGGTTAAAGAAGCAGAAAAATCAAGTTGCACTCATCGTTGGACTAAACAAAGCCGGTAACAGCTTTAAGAAACCAAGTATGAAGGACAAAAGGAAGGATAAGGGTATCTTCAAAGGACCTGAAAATAATATCCGTAAAGTGGTCAAGTGTTTCTTCTGCAAGAAGGAGGGACACATGAAGAAAGACTGTCCTAGAAGGAAGGCATGGTTCGACAAGAAAGGTACACAACATTTATTTGTTTGTTCCGAATTAAATCTTGTAGAAGTGCCTAGAAATACTTGGTGGCTTGATTCTGGTGCATCTACTCATGTATCTCATATTAAACAGGGATTCAGTACGATCCAGCCTTTAAAAGGAACTGAAAGTTATTTGTTCATGGGAAACAGGATGAAGGCGCGGATAGTAGGCATTGGGACGTACAGATTGATCTTTGACACTGGTTGTTATATAGATCTTGAAAATTGTCTCTTTGTACCTGAATGTGCTAGAAATCTTGTTTCAGTAAGTAGGTTGGACGATTTAGGATTTGATTTTAAGATTGGACATGGTGTATTTTCTTTGTACCGAAAAGACTACTTTTATGGTAATGGTACTTTGGTTGATTCACTGTACAGGTTTAATCTTGATAAAAGTTTTTCTGAATCTTTGTTTAATGTTGAGAATCAAGGAATTAAACGTAGTGCATCAAATGAAAAATCAGCACTCTTGTGGCATAAAAGATTAGGTCACATATCTAAAGAAAGGATGACAAGGTTAATAAAGAAAGAATTATTACCTCCATTAGATTTTAGTGACTTAGATGTGTGTATAGAATGCATTAAAGGAAAGCAAACCAAACACATCATAAAGAAACCCGCCACAAGCAGTAGTCAACTTTTAGAGTTGATACACACGGATATTTGTGGCCCATTCGATGCTCCGTCATGGAGTGGTGAAAAATACTTTATCACTTTTATTGACGATTACTCACGTTATGGATACACTTATTTATTGCATGATAAAGCGGAGTCAGTGAATGTACTGAAATTATTCATTGATGAAGTGGAAAGGCAATTAGAAAAGAAAGTGAAGGTAGTGAGATCGGATAGAGGTGGTGAGTTTTACGGTAGATTCACCGAAAGTGGACAATGTCCAGGTCCATTTGCAAAACTTCTAGAAAGTAAAGGCATTTGTGCGCAATACACAATGCCGGGAACACCTCAGCAAAATGGTGTAGCTGAAAGGCGTAACCGTACATTAATGGAAATGGTTAGGAGTATGATAAGTAATTGCAAACTTCCCATGTCGTTGTGGATATACGCATTAAAGACTGCAACGTATATATTAAACCGGGTTCCTAGTAAAGCCGTTCCAATGACACCATTTGAACTATTTAAGGGAAGGAAACCCAGTTTACGACATTTACGTGTTTGGGGATGTCCAGCAGAAGTAAAGCCGTATAACCCACATGAAAAGAAATTAGACTCAAGGACGGTCAGTGGATATTTTATTGGCTATCCGGAAAAGTCTAAGGGATTTGTCTTTTACTGTCCTAGTCATAGTACGAGAATTGTCGAGACGGGTAATGCTAGGTTCATTGAAAATGGTGAAACTAGTGGGAGTTCCGAATCTAGGGGAGTGAACATAAAAGAAATTCGGGTAGAAGATTCTTCACCCGTAGTTCCAACCCAAGTTGTTATTCCTGTTGTTGGTGTACAACCAAATACCGAAATAGAACAACAGAATGAAGAACATACGGTCCCACTAAACCAGGAAATCGAAAATGAACCTATCGCAATTCAAGAACAGCACATCGTGCCACAAGTACCATTGAGGCGATCTATAAGGGAAAGAAGATCCGCCATTACAAATGACTATGTGGTTTACGATGTTGAAATTGAATGCGACCTTAGTCTTGATGAAGAACCGAAAACATTCAGAAAAGCCATGGAAAGCGAAAATTCTGAAAAGTGGTCAAATGCTGCAGAAGAAGAAATTTCTTCTTTAAATGTCAACAAAGTGTGGGACCTAGTAGAGTTGCCTGATGGTTTCAAAACTGTTGGGTGTAAATGGATATTTACGACCAAACAGGATTCTAAAGGTAACTTAGAAAGGTACAAGGCTCGCCTTGTTGCTAAAGGTTTCACTCAAAAGGATGGCATTGACTATACGGAAACCTTCTCTCCAGTTTCAAAGAAGGATTCCTTAAGAATTGTTTTGGCATTGGTGGCTCATTATGACTTAGAGCTTCACCAAATGGATGTTAAAACCGCCTTCCTGAATGGAGAGCTTGAGGAAGAAATTTATATGGACCAACCTGAAGGTTTTGTGGCCACAGGAACGGAAAATCTTGTGTGTAGGCTGAGGAAGTCAATATATGGGTTGAAACAAGCTTCCAGACAATGGTATATAAAATTTAATGATACCATATTGTCGTATGGTTTTCTAGAGATCATCGTTGATCGATGTATCTACATGAAGGTTAGTGGGAGCAAGTTTGCCATTCTGGTATTATATGTTGACGACATATTAATAGCTGCGAATGACATGGGAATGTTAAGTGACGTAAAGAAATATCTCTCTAGTAACTTTGAAATGAAGGATATGGGTGAGGCATCTTATGTGATAGGGATAGAAATAATCCGTGATAGATCACAAGGACTGTTAAGTTTGTCTCAGAAAGGATACATAGATAAAGTCCTAAAGAGATATGGGATGGATAAATGTTCCATTGGAAAGGCTCCAATTCAGAAAGGGGATCAATTCAGCAAAATGCAATGCCCGAAAAATGAATTGGAACGTAAAGAAATGGAAAGAATTCCGTATGCTTCAGTGGTTGGGAGTTTGAACTATGTTCAAACATGTACTCGGCCAGATATCAGTTTTGCTGTTGGTATGTTGGGCCGGTATCAAAGTAATCCCGGAATGGATCACTGGAAAGCTGCAAAGAAAGTTCTCAGGTACTTGCAAGGCACCAAAGAGTACATGCTTACATACAGGAGATCCGACAATATAGAAATCGTCGGATACTCAGATTCAGACTATGCCGGCTGCGTCGACACTAGGAAGTCGACGTTTGGCTATCTGTTCCTATTAGCTAGGGGAGCAGTCTCATGGAAGTGTGGAAAGCAGTCTGTCATTGCTACTTCCACCATGGAGGCCGAATTCGTGGCATGCTTTGAAGCCACGGTTCAAGCATTGTGGCTGCGAAACCTTATCTCAGGGCTTAGAATCGTTGACAGTATAGCCAAGCCGCTGAGAATTTACTGTGATAATTCCGCAGCAGTCTTCTTCTCAAAGAATGACAAGTATTCGAAAGGTGCTAAGCACATGGAAATTAAATACTTGTCTGTAAAAGAAGAAGTGCAGAAACGCAGAGTGACTTTTGAGCATATAAGAACAAACATGATGTTGGCAGATCCTTTGACGAAAGGATTACCGCCCGGTATATTTATTGGCCATGTAGAGAAAATGGGCATAATAGATAAGACCTTGCTACAATAGTTTGTGCTCATGTAAAATTGTTACTCAAAGATGATGTTATTAAAGTTTGTGTTTTTCTGTAATTAAAGAATGTTATCATAATAGTTATGAATGTAAAGTTTTTAGATAACATATAAAGTTGAGAATTTTGGTTTCTCTCAACATAAAGTTTTTTTTTTTTTTGAGAATTATAGTGAAATCTCAATAGAAAAGAAGTAGTAAAGTTGGAGTTGGTGTGTGGTACTTGGAAGGGACCCCATCGCAGTAAATGATGGGGAACCGCCATGACTCGGCTAACTCTGGTTTTATGGCACTTACGATATATTGAACTTGATGTAAAGATGCGCATGAAAGGGAATTGGACTATAAAGTTAACACAACGGCCAAGTGGGAGAATGTAAGAATATTTCCCGTAGAGTGGCCGATGTATTAACGGTCCGATCATTAAAGTTCAAGTTCTTTGTAAAGTCTACGGATTCTAATACATTAAAGCGAAACCGTGATGGATCGGTCTCAATAAACGAGTATTAGAATGGGTACGTTGAGACCCTCTCCTCTAACCATAAAATAACATATATTCTCATAAGGTTGTATACATACATATATTGATGGTTTTAATATATGTATGTATGTATATATATATATATAAAATAAAGTTATGGAATTAAATTAATGTCATTTAATTAAAAGACACAAACCCCCTTCCTTTTAAGAAACACCCATTCGGTGGGTATAAAAGTAGGAAGAAGGGTGGTTATTGTTTTTACCCGAAAACAAAAGGAAACAAGAGAATATTTGAGAGAAAACCGAATAGAAAATCCCTCTCCATCAAAGGGAACCGAAAAGTTGAAGGTGTAGAGGAGAAGATCAACAAAGTGATTGCTATAGGATTCTATGCAACAGTTCAAGTGCAAAATGGATAATGGTAAGTTCTAAACTTTCCATTGTTCTTGATATGAATGTTTTCATCATTAATATAAATGTCTTGTGGAATCAAATGGTCTATTGATATACTGTGAAAGATTTCGGAAATAGAAATCATAATGTATAACTAACACAGTCATGGTGGTGAAAACTGCCACCACCTTACCAAAATTTATAGTCTCCTGGCCAAGAAGAGCTCCACTGAAACGGCAAGTAAAAATTCTTGCATTGATGTTTTTCAGTTTCTTAGAGTCAGCAACTAGTCAAGGACTTGTGACAAGTGGTGATTTTTTAACACAAACGCATCATCCAGTTCTTGAGATGACCTGGCAGCTCATGAGGTTCCCTGGGAAGGAAAATCTTAGGGACTCCATTCGCATGCTGTCAAATCCCTCGGACCTACCACACGTGTTTCAGATGCCATGGCAATATCATTTAAGTGTTGCCTCTGTGGATTCTGTATTCGTACTTACAGGTACCAGTTTTCTCTTTCGGGACACAGATTCAGTTACTTTGCATCCTTAAAAGTTCTTCAATTGTTATGTTTCAATCGATGAGATATACAGACACTGGAATTTGAAGAGGGCCAAGAGGCTGTCAATGTTCCGAAAATCCATTTAATTCCTCCCTTCTTGGATAAGTGAGGATCACAAATGAAGCAAGCATAGATAGATTTCGTATTTTATATTTTGTGCACCTGTCCATTTAGTCTTGCCCTTTTCCACAACAACCTTCGATCACCCCACTAGATTTCTTTTTTTAAAATTAACGTGGCGTGTATCTTGATCAATCTCATGAGATCCTAAAATTAATAATTATTTAAATCTTCAGTGATCATTATATTAACAATTACAAGATTCAAAACTAAAACCATCGAAACAAACTCTTCAATCCTAATTTTTTAACGCTAAACCATCTATTAGATGGTTTCTAGCTTTCTTTTCTTCTTATACTTGAAAGTGAAAGAGGTTGACACATAGCCATTTCTAGTGATTGATTTAAAATCAACCAAGTTGTCAACAATATTAATATTGGAGAACAAATCTTTTATGTTCCGTTTATGTCCAAGATTGAAATCTATAGATTAAGTTGAATAAATTGACATTCTTGATGTTAAGAACTTAAAAGATCTTTTCAATTCCTCAATTTCAATTACTCAAATAATAAAATACCAATATAATATAATTATAATGATAAAAAAAAAAATCTCCACTCTAACTATTTAATTTATGGTATCCCATCACATTAATAAGAGAAAAGGATTTCAATTAAAGGGATGTTTTTTAATATTTTTTATAAATTTATTATAATTACTTTTAGTTTTTATTCAACAGACAACTAACAAATATATTGATAAAAACAAAATAATCTAGAAAAATCTATTTTTAATGATTTTTCCAGTAAAATTTAAATGATTATTTTCTTATAAAAATCCAATAGCCATAATTGTTCCTTGTATAAAAGGTTTTCAACTACTCGTTTTTTCACAATGAGAGTAGGATTGGTATCACGATTTGGCTTTGTGTCCCATTTTAATAACAGATAGGATTAATGGAGAAGTGCAGGAGGCCAAGAAATGCTTAAAGATGACTTTCTTGCTAGCTTGATTTGATAAAGACGAACAGGGAAGTTGGGTCGTTTGATTTGATCGAGTTTTTCAAGCAGACGAGGCAGAGAAGTTGGAATCGCTGCAAACAAGACAGTATCTGGGGAAAAATGGATTTAACCAGCGGTTCGGCTGTATTTGTGTTCTCAAACAAGAAACTTCCTAACACAATTGTTATGATCCATGTGAAAACATTTTTTTTTCATGTTTTGCTGGCAAATTGCTATTGCGAAGAGAAGATATCTTTCGTGTTTTCTTGGGATAAAGATGAAATTTCAAAACAAAAAAGAAAAACGTCAAGATCTCAAGAAAAAAGAAAGTAAGAAGGCAGGCAGGCAGGCTCAGAGAGTTGCTTTCTGTGCTCAAAGAAGAGCTCCGAAAAGCTCCTCTCATACAAGAGGTGTCAGAATTTGAAGCACTTCATCATCGCCATAAAGAAAGAAGAAGAAGGAGAAGGGATAAGAGATTACTAAAATGCATATAAGCGGCTGAGCATTCAACCTGGTTTGGAACACAGAGTGAAAGCGGCTGAGCAGTCATCTAGGGTTCCTGAGAGCTGGTTTGGAAGACGGTGGTGTTGAGGGATTTTATAGATTTTTTTATGGGCTTTCAACCCCATCATATCATACTTGGCCCAAGTAAACATGTATGCCAAAAATCCTATCGGTCCCCCTACTTTGTTTTTTGGTCATCTGACTCCTATATATACTTTTTACCTGCCCAGTTGACACTCTTATATTTGTCTTTTTGGGCGACTCTCTTCGTTTTTAATTCTGTGCCTGTTTGGGAGTGTGGTTGCGGTAGTTTTTCAAAGTATTTATTGTGCCGAAATACATCAAAATGATATATTTTTTATTTTTTTAAAATCATTTTTGAAATCAGCACATCAAAATTATCTAAAAATACCAAAACATATTCATTTAAAATAAAATAAAAAATTCAAATTTTAGCCAAAAGCCAGTGGGATCGCAATGCCAAACGGGCACTAAAGATTGAGAATTGGTGCCCGTTGCATTTTGAGATTGCACCCGCGGTTCCTGTAAAAGCATTAAAATGATGATTTTTACTAGGAAATGCAGGTGCGACCTCGTTTCTAAACGGATCCTTAATTGATTTGTCAATCAATCTTTTTATTTAAAAATTTAAGTTATTAGATGAAACCCCAAAATATAATTTATATTATTTTCTAACACACAACTTCTTAAATGAAAACCCTTTGACCTTTGAAACTTGCACGAACCTATATTATCTTGTGCTTGATTTTTATCAAATAGAATAAGAATGATGAGATTCAAACTCGTGACCGCTGGATCAACAAATCTCTGATACCATATCAATGAACCATCTTATCTAAAAGCTTAAACTATTATATAAAACTCTAGAATATAATTTATATTATTCTCTAACACACACCCTCTTAAATGAAAATCCTTTGAGCTTAAAACTTGCACGAGCCCATATTATCTTGTACTTGATTTTTACAAATAGAATGAGGATGATGAGATTCAAACTCGTGACCACTGGATCAACAAGACTCTGATACCATATCAATAAATCATCTCATCTAAAAGCTTAAACTATTAAATAAAACTCTAGAATATAATTTATATTATTCTCTAGCATCATTCAAATGAACGGTAAAATCCTATTTGTCGTGATTAATACACTGCATCTCACCAGAATAAAATGAAAATAGTGCATGGAAGGATGGGATTGAGGGGGAAAGAAATGGAGAGCAGGGGTATAAGAAGTTATTTTAATCTGTGTGAAATCAATACAAAGTCATCGAATGATATTAGGTGGAAAGGGTACACCTATATTTCTTTTTTGGTTTCTCAATTGAAAGTTCAACAGGCCTTGGTTAACCACTACACACCACTCTGAGCTCATCAAAATTGATAGGTGGTGAAAAATGTCAAGCTGCACAGGAATACTTGGGGGCAAAATTTCTGTGTCTAACCAGCTCATGGAGATCATGGACAATCTTGAACACAGAATCAGGTCTGGCCAGCTTCAGTGCATTTTGTGACATGGCCTTGAGTTCATCTACCTTTGGACCAAACCATTCAGCAACAATTTTTGCAATCTCTTTTGGTGATTTTGAGAACTTCCCGCATCCATTCTCTACCACATAAGGCACGTTGCCTACTTCCTGTAATATTAGAGATCAGGTGAGAGTTAAGAGAATGCCCAGGTGGAGACCTGCAAAGTGCTTCTTCAACAAGAATGCATTCAGGATACGCATTATCTAACATTCCATCCACGTTATGGAAACATATTATGCAGAATCCTTGAAAATACAGGAGAAAAAGGGGCATCTTAAATGGTAATTCAACCTTGTCTGATACCGATCACAAACAAGAGGTCGACTTGAGTCATTTCTTAGGGATCTTCGCAAGATGGACAAGGAGATTAAATAAATGCAATGAATTCCCTGAGGGATAATGCTTATGACTTTATGTTGGCTGAATTTGGTACCGAGCATCGTATTCCTAGCTTCGGGTCCTTTCCATAACAGGCTTCAATATATACTTAATTTCCCCAATGAAAGATTTCCTGAATTCAGGAAGGATAGAAACCTGCACTACTACTCATTATTAAGCTAATTTGTTTTTTAAAGAGCACGCATCAGAGATCCTGCCATAGTACAAGCCTCATCCTACAATTGCTGGTATATCTATTTTAGGGTCTTTCAGCACTGCAAGTTTGCCAAAGAGGGATCTCTGCATGCTAGAGCAGCATTGCCAAAACCAATCAGAGCTCAAGTCTGGTTACGGCATATAATATGCTGAAGTCTACAATAACGTTAGCCGACTTACTTGTCCAGCAATGTAATCATTCAAAATTATGGGAAGACCTCGAATCATTGCTTCTGCAATAGTCCCTGGTCCAGCCTGCAGAAACAAAGTTATTACAAGATGGCAGATAATGACAGTACGGTCATAGGAAGCTAACCTTTGTGATAATACAGTCACAAGCACCCATGCATTCCTCCATTTTAGTGACAAAACCCTTCACCTATATGATGTAGCATCATATTCAGTACTATGCATGCCTTTGTGGCTGGCTACGAATGCACAAGGATGCTTAATGCCTTGTATATATGAAAGAGATGTAAAATCCCTACACTATAGTCATCCAAATGACTGCTTCAGCATGTTGATGGACTATATCAATGACAAGGACAGCTGTGGATTATTTAAAGGGGATGCAAATTGGTGTCGCAAGAAGTAGAAAAAAGACTATTGGGTTTGCTGCCTAACTCCATGACACAGATAGAATCTAGAGTTCAACTGGAAAAATCATGAGAGACTCTGATTGGGAGAGAAAAGTAATAAGTTGATACCTTGACTTGAACCTTCCAATCAATCGAAAGTAATCTGTTAGCAAGCTTTTTGTTGCGACCACATATCACGAGGACTTGACCTATTGGCTCTCCAAGATTTTCATCATATAATGAACCCGCAAGTGCTCTTGCAGTTGCCTCAATGGGACCCATCCCTTCCCCTCCGCCCATCAATAACACAGCCGGAAGATCCTCATCCATTCCTAGTTCTCTTCGTAATTCACCCTAAAAATCCAAATGAAATAAGCTAAAGGAGTTAAATAAATGACTTCATTTTTCATGCCCCGGGTCAAGTTTTATCAAAGTCAATTTGTCTTTCTAAGGAACCTGCTCGATAGCATTTCTTACTTCAACTTCAAGCTTGCATAGAAAAAATACAACTTCAATATAATAGACAGTCTTATTATCTTCCATCCTGAGAATAATACTGTTAAATACTGGTGCAATGTTAATACATCAGGCTGCCAAGAGCCCAAGAGAAATAGGTAACCATGTTCAGTAATCAACTAGAATGATGACCAACCTTTAGTCTAACTGGCTTCACAAAAGAAGGCCGTACAGGAAGGCCATAAACCTTAATCTGTGAGGGCTCGAGCCCAGCTTTCATTGCCCTCTTCGATACATCTGCTGATGGGCAATAACATCTCGTCACAAGCTTATGGAACCTAACCATGTAGATGTAAGATATCAAAATTCTAATAATGAGGTACCAATATAACAACAAAAACAGCATATACAGAATCATCAACCATGTAGGATGACAAGTGCTTAGATCAGTGACTACAGTGGTAAAAACTATCTTCTGTAAGAGCCCCTTCGCCCTCAATACACGAAGAGGAACATGTTGCATCAGTGGATGGACACTGATAATGATGTCGGGCTGGTATTTCATCAATCCTTTTGCAACCTCTCTACCACAAACAGAAATTAATGATCAAATAAGAACAGGGTACCATAGAAACTATCCTGAACAAACAATATAAGTACAGCATCTGAGAAGATGATGAAGAAATTGGAAAAGAATTACAAACAAAATTTGGTCATTAGAGTTGCCCCATGGGAGTTATAGCTGATAGTGCTTTTTTTCCCACCAAGTGATAAAACAAAAGCTGATGTTGCTCTTGGAAAGATAACTAACAAATATATGTGCAAAGAAGATAGAAAGTCCCACCGAGCTATAAATGTTGAAGTAGCAGCAAAATTGGATTGATGGATCACACGTGGTGCAGTTCCATAATATGTCATTTTCCACAATGCCTTATGTTTCACCAAGAAATTATAGCTTCTGGGCAATTGATTAAATGGCCAAGGCGTATGTTCTGACCACAAATCAGTAATAAACACCTGCGACATCCACTCTTAACACACAGCACATGATCAACATAAACGTTTCCGAACACCAACTAACCATTCACCCCTACAACACTTAATTGCTCACAAACAACAAAAAGAAAAGAAAAAACTGGATACACGATCCTTTCTTTTTTATTACATTCATTATCCTGAACCAACATATACAAATTCAATTAACATGATAGCTGCACAACACTTGAAAGAATATAAATTGTCGTTTTCTCAGGTTTCAAATGATAAGAAAAAAAAATCATTTCCATTTCCTTTAATTCCCTATTAGCAATGCACCAAGATATTCCCTAAGCAGTGAAAGCAAAATTATCTAGCATCATATTAGAAAAACTGACCTGATAATCATCACCAAATTCTTCATTGAAGGCAGCCTTAATAGCCTCAGCAGAAGCTCTATGACCACCACCAGTATCACTCATCAAAATGAGAACCCTTTTAGGACTCTCACCTTGTACACCATTCAAACGCACACCATCATCCACCAAAACACCACAGCCATCATTTCTTGACCCATTACTATTATTACCATCATTGCTACCAATATTATTATCACCATAATTATCTCCTGAACCAATCTGAAATGAAGCAACCCCAGCTGGGATTCTCTCGGAATGGAACCTAATAGCTCTATTAAACTCACTCCAAACACTTTTAAAACCACCTCTGCTGCTCAAACTCAATGAAGCATTAACCTTTCTCGTTTTTATACCGACCGGGCTATTGAAAAACAGGAAATTTGACCTGGACAAAGAGGACCCATTTGAGTTTATGCTTTGAACTGCCCTATTAAAAGAAAAGCCACCCATTTGAGCTAAAAACTTTAAGACAGGGCCTGATTCTTGGGCGGTGGTTACTGCCGCGGGGTTATGCATTGTGAGTCAGAAAAAGTTGCAGACTTATAAGTTATTGGAGGATAATTAAGCAGTCCATGTAGTCTTTAACATGTAAAAAACAAATGGGTTGTATATAGAATGCAAGAAGGATAATTGCTTTAAGATAAAAAAAAAAAAAAAAGTGATTGTTAAGTGTTTGATGTTGTGGCTGTGAGAGACGGTGAGGAAATATGGATGTTGTGGCTGTGAGAGGGGATGCCTTCTGAGAACTTTTTCATTGGAAGTAAAGGCTGTTCTATGGAAAGAACGGGGACAAGTTGTGCAGGTGAGAGAGGAGATGCCCACTTCTTTTCATGGGATGAGGTTTGGTTGGATTTTGGTTTGAATCTATGTAAAAATCATGCATGTACCGTGTTATTGGCTTATTGCCCTTACATGAAAAATTCCATTATCCATATTTATCCATCATTAGTATTACATTATATTTAAGTTCATTTAAAGCTGATAAACTCGATCTGTCCTGATATATTAATGTATTTATCTAATTATCTTTATATATCTGATTTAGTATATTTACCACAAAATATATGTTAAATTTCTATTTCATCATTCCAGATATTCATTTTAATTTATCCATATAAATTAATTTATACTTGAATTTTCTATGTAATGTGCTTAGATTTTGTTTGATGTCGCTATTCAATCCGGGTTTTTGAATTATTTCGATATGCTAATATTAAAAGTAAATATTAAAAAATAAAAAATATGATATTATATTCATAAACATGTAAGAAAACATTAATATGATATTTTTAAATAAAAAATATTCTGAAAAACAAAAATTAAGACAACACCAAACATTCATTTAATTTTGTTTTATTAAAATCTATGCTATTTTAATGAAATATTTTAAATTTCAAACAATTTACCAAACAAGTACTTAGGTTAGGCTAGCAAAAAAAGGGGCTGTGGTCACATTTTTTCACTATAAATGTCCCTGTCCAAGTGCACGACAAGGTCATCACCCCGTGGCTAGCTCTGACATGTGATAGACCATATGATTTTTTTTTTATTAATGTAGTTATTCAGGCTAGCTTGTGTATACTTGAACTAATTTCATGGATATTAAAATTAATGACCATATAAGTTTCCAGTGATAATTATATTAATAAATACAGGACTCGAATCTAAGATTACGAGGAGCAAATTTCTTAATTTCAAACTCGTATCACTGAATCACCTACTAGATAATTATACCTTATGATATCTATGCATAATTTTGCTGTGGCCTCCTTTGGAAAGTGGATAGCTTTTTCTCACGCTAGAGACCACATGGTGCATATGCCAGGCACTGGTGCGAGTGGCCGAGTGGGCAACTCACCGTCCGGTGGGTCAACAGATTCTGGTTTTGGATTCTCCATTCACCAGCCACGTTTGTGGAAGATCCATTACGAATCGAAAGATCTTCCGACTATTTTCCATGCCGAGAAGTGATAGTGTTAATTGAAATTTGAAACATTAATTTTATTAGCTATATTCTAAATTATATGAGCGCTGTTGTGGATGATATTATGTGTTTTTTAATAATTTATTTTGATTTTTAAAATTTTATTTTGTGTAATTTATTTTTAAGCTATTAAACCTCAACTTGTTTAGAAATGTATTAAAATGATATTTTTAATTTTTAAAAAATTATTTTTGACTTCAGCACATCAAAATGATCTAAAAAACAAAAAAAAAACTTTAATTTAAAATAAAAAATAAAAATAATTTTTTTTAATTTTTTTTCAAAAATGATTTCTAATAGCATTCCCAAAATACCCCCTAAGTGTATATTACCCTATGGGCTCTTGCCACGACATGGCACACCAAGCATAGGCCACGTGGTACATAGCATGGGTCAATCTAAGAGTCTGTTTGGATAGCGTTTTAAACACTGGTTTGCAGTTTTTTATTTTTTTATTATTTTTTTCATTTTAAATAAATATAGTTTGATATTTTTAGATCATTTTGATGTATTGATATCAAAATTGATTTTTTAAAAATAAAAAAACATCATTTTGATGTATTTTCGACACAAAAATCACTTTAAAAAACTACAGTAACACACCTGGAGCAAAGCCCGCGAGTCTCTCGAGTCACCCGCTATAAAAGATCCGGTGACAGCTCTGTAGCCCATGTTTAATGATTTTCTTCAAAAACAATTATTTTCTTATTTAATTAGATAATAATAAAATGGACACTCATGAAACTTATTAAATAAAAGAAAAAGAAAAACATATTATACAGGATTACACGTATTAAAAATATTATTTAAAAATAGATATCTAGAAAATGCAACTTTTTTCAACATGTTTTGTTTATATAAAAATATTAAATTTAAATAAAAAAAGCTTAGAATATATTTAATTAAATAAATCGAGAATAATTCGTGTCAATAAAGGAAAACCAAGAAGAAGATGTAGATAAAAATATTTGATCTTATAATACGAATTATTTAATTGATTGTGTTCATTGAATGTGTTTATTAAAATTATTATTTTTATTTAATAAAATACACACATAAAATTGATTAAATAAAATAAAAGAGAGAAAATACCTTACAATGTTTCACTTATTAAAAATACTATAAAAAATAAATAATTTCTATTTTTAAAAATAAAACTCCATTATATATAACATAAAAAACACATATAAATTAGAATAATCTATCCAAAAATTAAATACACAAAATAATCAAGTAACAAGTATTATTTAAAAAATGCAAAATATAAAAATTAAAAAATCATATATAGAAAATATTAATTAAAATATAATTTAAAAAAAAAACATGATTTGTTTGTATTAAAAATGACAAAAGTACAAATAATAATAGAAAAAAGAAATCAGACATCACTGGCCTATTAAGCCAAGCTAATGCTTGGCCAGTTAAAAGAAGCACCCATGTGTAGACCCTCGTTTTAAAAAATTGTAATTGCGGCTGAAAATTTAGAACCCGGCACAGCGGTTGAAATGCTGTTTGGTCAAATTTTAAATTTATTTTTTTATTTTAAATAATTTTTTTTTGATATTTTTAGATTATTTTAATGTATTGATATTAAAATTAAATTTTAAAACATAAAAAAAAATTATTTTAATTTATTTTTAAATGAAAAACACTTTTAAAAACAATCACAACCACATAATTTTGTTAAAAAGTATCGTGGATGACTTATCGTCTGGGATTATCCAAAATTCAAGAATTCTGATGGCTGAAAAAATATGATATATTTGTTTTATCTAAAAATATATATTTAACCATTTACAAATTCATAAATGACACTAAAATAAACACACAAAAGGTCAAAATCAACACAAAATTAAAAAAAAAATCTTGAGTTTAGATATGTTTTTTTAGATCATTTCAAGGTTAAAACACATGTAAAAGAAATTCCCCTCTTCAAATAGAATTATATAAAAATATTTTTAAAAATTAATTAATTTGATGTTTTTTCAGTTTAAAAACAAATTGATTGACATTACCAAACACTTACTCGTGCCTTTGCACGAAGTTTCTTCTTCTATCCTCAGCAAGCCTATAGCAGCACAGCTTGTCTCGCACATAGAAGACAACCATATCTTCTCCCCGATCAGCCATTGACATCCATTCTTGCATGATGGCATTTAGAATTTTTCTTCCAAATCTTTAACAAAATTTCAAAGGCAGAGGGATGTCTTTTCCTACGAACCATTTCAAGGAATATATGCAGCCACAAGCCCTAGATATTCGATCATAATCATATCTGTTTCTCTCCCGTAGAGTTCTCGTCGATATTGTGTTTTAAAAATATTTAAAAAAAATATATTTTTTATTTTAAATTAAATATTTTAGATAGATATATATATGTTTATTTGTCGGTCCAACAAATCATTAAAAATCTGGTCAGATTAATAAATATATTTTTTATTAACTACAAATCCAAACTAGATTAGATTTATTTTTTGAAATGAACTTATGTTAAAACATTGAATATGTCCACTGTAATATAGATTGATAATTTCAACTACAATAATTATGTCCCATTATCCCTCCACGAATCTCCTAATTTGCTCGTCAAAATAGTAAACCCGAGCCTTAAACTTTATTTGACATTGTGTTTCAAAAAATATTTTGAAAAAAATATTTTTTTTCTATTTTAAATTAAAAAATATATTGTTTTTAAATCATTTCATGTGCTGATGTTAAAATAATTATTAAAAAATAATAAAAAATATATCATTATGATGCATTTCTGAACGAAAAATATTTTTAAAAACAACATCAACCACACTTCTAAACAAGCATAAAATAATACGGTAAAATTAGCTCGAGTCGTCAAAAGTAATATTGTCAGTTAGTAAATCATGAATTTCGAATCATTTTAATGATTAAACAAGAAGATTATAAAGTCTATGCATACACAAATGTCCCCATCATGCAATGCCCTAATTTTCTTGTATCAAATGTGAATTGTGAGACCATGAGCAACCATGTATCATGCCCTTATTGACCATTATACGGCTGTGAAAGAGACCTGGTTAATTTGAAAGGACAAAGGATAGTGGCAAATTCAATGTTCTTATAAGTTTTTTTTAATCAATTATTAAGATTTACATCTTAAATTCGATAATAAAAAATAATTCTTTTACGAGTAGAAAACTATCAGAGGAGTATTTAAATGGGTTTTGCTTATTTTTTCTACTTTTTAGGAATTTATTTTACAAGTGAATCTTGATTTATATATATATATATATATATATATATATATATAAATTATGGATAAAGAAGTAAGAAATTACAAATAAAAATCTTTAACCGGGGCTGGGAATCTCATTCATCTTGGATCACTTATTAATGCTAAATGTAAAGAATACACATGAATCATTAGATTAATCTAATCAATGTAATTTAAAATTATGATTCAATGAATCATTTATGTGTGTTCTTGATTATTATTTTTTATTAATATAATATTGAGATGAGTGTATTATACAATTTGCTTACTTTTTTCTCTTTCTAATCAATTTCATCACTAAGAATATAAATAATGAGTACTATTTCAAAAGGGTTTTATCCCTAGTTGGAAAAACACAACTCGTTTCTTGTAAATATATATTACACAAGAAGTTTTTTTTATCTCACATCGAAAATATAAAATATTTTTTTGATATGAGATGTTAGTCATAATGAGTACTTTTGATTCTCCTTACTTGCGCGTAAAGCAACGTCTATATACTATTTGAAGTTTTTGTCTTTATCAGTAATTTGTTTTCGATGGTTAAATTGGAATCATAAATTTTAAACACTTTAGGAATATTTTGTCACTCTCGTTCTAGAAGATGAGCTTGTCGAATCCCGAAGGATAATCTTGTGTTTAAAAAATATTTATAAATTCTTCATCATATTCTATATATATATATATATATATATATATATAAGGCAAGATTTTCATGAATTTGTGTATGAAGTTTAAAGAAAGATACTAATATCCTACCTACCTAAACTACAAGAGGAAAATGAAAAATGTGAAAGCGATGCCTAAATTCAAGTAAGTGAGTCAAGAAACGAAAAAGAGTTGCATTCGAGAAGGTAAACTTGTCGTGTTAGACTAGACCATGACTTGGGTTATACATTGGTGGACATTTGTCTTTGAAAGCTGTCAAGGATGTGTTTATAAATTTCTTTTAAAAGTGTTTTTCAAATAATTTGAAAAAAAAAATATTTTTATTTTAAATTATTTTTGTGTTATATTAAAAATCATTTAAAAAAATAAAAATATATATTTTTAATATATTTTTGACTCCCATGGCTTGTGAGCTGGAGAGCAGTGGACGGAAACCATCCATTTTGTTCACACTTGCCTGCTGTTGTTGACAAGAATTAAACTCCTGTACCTACTCATGGGAAACGAGACTCCGTTAATTTTGAGAAGAAGAAATTCATTGAAATGATTGTGATTGTGAGCGTAGTTCATAATTGAAATTACTTTTTATTAGAAATATATTAAATTATTATTATTTTTAAATAATTTTTAATATTAACGACAAAATGATAAAAAAAATTCAAATTGACTAGGGATTTTGATTAAAAAAAAATTCATATTTTGTTTGACCTTGCTCTGAAAAATACAAGGTTAGGCCTTAAACACCAAATACCTCTTCTCTCTATCAACATCAACGGCAAATAATTTGTAATGTACCATCAAAGAAGTGTATGGTAGAATGGTTATAGTTATTTTTTAAAGTATTTTTTATTTAAAAATATATTAAAATAATTTTTTTTGATTTTTTAAAATTTATTTTTGACATCTGTTAATGAAAATGATCTAAAATTACCCAAAAATTTCAATTTAAAATAAAAAATACAAATAATATTTTTTAAATTTTTTTCAAAAATGTTTTTGAAATGCAGTGCCAAACACCCGTCTCTTTGTTTTGCACCGCATTTCAATAGTATTTTTAATTTTTAATTTTATTTTATTTTTATCCCCTTCCTCCTCTCAAAAACAAAACCATCAAGGAGGAGGTGGTCTAGTGGTAAGAGATAGAGATGAAAGAATTTGCTTCCCTTATAGTTTTAAATTTAAACTCTGTGTTTATTAATATGATGATTATTAAAAATTTATATAATTATTAATTTTAAAACCTATAAAATTAATTAAAACACACAAAACTGATACAAGCTGATTCATACATTTAAGTCAATAAAAAAAGATAGCCTGACATGATTATGCTTCGTGAACCCACTTTACATAGTGTTAGACCTTGCTTTAAAAATGGGTCAACAAATTCACACGCTCCAGATCGCGATCCTGATCGGAAAACGTTAGTGTTTTCAAGAATCCGGCAGCATACTCGCCGGATCAACCTTCTTGGCATTGCCCACATAGTCAAAACCTTGCATTACACGAAAGAACTCAAGGGTTATCTTGTTACTTAGGCCTTAAAAAAATCAAAAACCCTGTCTCCATCGACGGCAAATAATTTGTAATGAACCACCGACCGACGACAACTTTCTTCGGGACTCAACTCACCAACGGTAATAAGAGTTTGTTTGTAAGTCTAAGAAGCTGTTTGGCACGGTGTTTCACCCGTCGTGTCGCAATTTTTGATAAATTTTTTTATTTTTATTTTAAATGAATATGGTTTGGTGTTTTTAGATCATTTTGATGTGCTGATATCAAAAATGATTTTTAAAAAATAAAAAAAATATCATTTTGATGTACTTCGGCAAAAAACACTTTGAAAAGCTACCGCAACAGCTCTCCAAAACAGGCCCTAAGTATGCGTTTTTTTTTAATTGTTAATATATTAAAATTGTTTTTTATTCTTAACAATAAAAAAAATATATTTTTGGCTTTTAATAAGATGTATTTTATACATTAAAAAAAAAAAAACTTATCTACACCTCACAGTATCTTCTCCGCGAACACAAACAAGAGGAAGATGAAACAATAGAAAGAGTCAGATGCCGTGTGCTTAATTCTGAATCAAGATAAATCACAGACGTTGGTATTTACAATCTAAGGGTTAATATTCAACAAGGATGACCACAACGTCACCACCAAGGCCTTTTCTTTCCAATAGAAAATTATGGGCTTTGTTGTGGTCTTAGTTAGCATTTTATTATTTTATCGACCAAACATGGTATTTTTTTCTTTTTTAAAATTTAAATTATTATTTTTTATTTTTTATTTTAAATTAATTTTTTTGGTGTTTTTAGATTATTTTAATATATTAATGTAAAAAATAATTTTAATTTATTTTTGAACGAAAAACACGTTAAAAAACAACATCAGTTACAATTTAAAAGACACAAAGATAGATACGAAATATATTTAATTTAATATACTTTCTATTTAGAGTATAAAAATCTTGAAATAGAAAATTCGATCCCAAATCATTGATCGGCCGAGTGAACTCAAACTGGATCGTATAATATTTTAATAAACATTAGATGTTTAATTATTAAATTTGGAAGTACCCACATATAAAAATAATTATCGGTATGACCATGTCAAACAAGAAAAAAAAATTCAATCAATCATTATCACTTCCATTAATGAACACCCCATTGAAATTCCACAGGCAGCATCATCTCTGATAATGCAAAACCATCTGCAAGACAGGAACAAGACAGGGAACAGGAATGAAAAACCTAAAACATGGTAAATGTTTCTCTAAGCTTCATAATATTTAAAATTAATTTCCAAGCTTTAAACATTCTTTAAAACCCAGAACAAAAACTTGATGCAAGATACAGATACGTTTACTATTTCCTCAGACATACTTTCAACACCAAGATAAGCCTAATCCTGATCGCTCTGACTCGGTGAACTCAATGGAAACAGAGTCAGCAGCTCAGGTGGCTCACTCCCTCTTGGGGTATTCAACGGTGATGGATGCAAGCAAAAACCCTTTTCAGCTACAGCCTTCTCCTCCTGTAAAAGTACTGCTGGTGGGGATGGCGACTCGGTGCCTGGACTCGGGAAAAACAAAAACTCTGAGCCAAGTGGAGTGACTGGTGAGTCGACTTGGCGTTTCTGGCGGGTTGGCGATGAAGAGTTACTGAGAGAGTTCCAGCCAAGTTTGATCTCGAGCTTTCTTGAGGTTTGTCTACGTTCTTGGAGCTTGAAAGGTGACCGGCGCGGGCCGGTAAAGCCAACGGGACTATGGAATGATTTTGACGAGGAGTGTATTCTTGTTTCCGGCAGCTGCTGCGTGTCACCAGCTAAACCGGTTAATTTTTGGACAAGGTCTCTGAAACTGTTTGTGTCTGCTTGAATAAAGGTTGTAGGTGACGTTGGAGAAGAAGAAGCTGCCATGGTGTTTTCCATTTTCATCGTCGGAGAAGAAGATGGATGTTAGCTACCAGCTAGTTATGGAGATGGAGAGAGAGAGAGGCCCTGAGAGATTTTCCTGGCAATTGCTTGGTTTTTATGGGGAGAGGTCTCACTAGCTAGGAGTCAGATACAAGTTTGGCTTTAGAGTCAAAGCTTCGGAAAGAAGAGAAAGTCTATTTGGGATTGTGATTGCGGTAGCTTTTCAAAGTGTTTATTGTAGTGAAATACATCAAAATGATATTTTTTTTTATTTTTTTAAAATTATTTTTGAAATCAGCACATCAAAATGATCTAAAATCACCAAACCGCCGGTCTTTAAAATAAATAAAAAATAATTCAAATTTCGGCCAAAAACTGGTGAGATCGCAATGCTAAACAGGGTAAAAGAGATGGGAATGCCGATGGGGGATGTAAATTGTTGATTAAGGAGTCAATGTTTATATTTAAAGAGTAGTTCGGGGAAGAATTGTAGAGGTGGTTATCTTAATTTTAATTTTGTTTCTGTTTAAGTCTAATTTTGTAAGGTTGAAGGGAATGTTTTTTCTACTAAGAAACTATTTCGGAGGATTGTGATTGAAATTGATTTTAAAAGTGTTTTTATTTCAAAAATATATTAAAATTACGTGTTTTTATTTATTTTAAATTATTTTTGATATCAGCACATGAAAATGATCTAAAAATACTATTTTTTAAATTTAAAATAACAATTTATTAAAAAAAAACTATCTATGCATCTATTCATAATTATTATGCACATATAATAAAATATAACTATATCTAATAATATTTTCAGCTCGTACAAAGGCATGAAACACTCGTGGATGGGCTTGAAGCAATTGTTTATGAAGCTGTTTGGCGCTGCGGCTAAATCATCGTGTCGCAGAAATTCAATTTTTTTTTCATTTTAAATGAATATGTTTTGGTGTTTTTAGATCATTTTGATGTGCTGATGTAAAAAATAATTTAAAAAAATAAAAAAAATATCATTTTGATGTATTTCGGCACGAAAAACACTTTGAAAAGCTACTGCAACCGTTCTCCCAAACAGGCTCTATGAGTCTAGAGCATCGCCTCAACTCATCCTCGTTGAGGACAAGTATGTAATATCCATATGTGAGGTTGACTAATATCATATTATCTCATGGACAAGCCTATGAAGTTTGTGAATGGGTTTGAGATGCTCGTGGGCGGGTTTGAGCGTAGTGTTGCTTCAAAACACTCAATCTCTATAATCTCTTGAATTCCACCGCGATATAAATTGAGCGTAGTGTTGACCACAATATATCCAATTTCATCAACCTCTTCATAGATTGTCATAAATGTTTTTTGAGTTTTCCATGCCAAGTAATCAATTTTTATACATATAATAGAAACCAATTAGTTATCAATGATGAAATTAATCTAGATGAGACAAGAGAAGAAAGGGAAAATAACAAAGTAGCCAAGTTCTTCCACTTATTAACATAAAAAATATAAATAGATTTTAAATCAAAATTTATATCAAACAATTTTTCAGTTGAATTTAAAATGTTTAAAAGTTATATTTTGGGCTAAAAAATCCAGCTTTGGTTTCCACTTGGGGGTTTGTATTGAAAACAAAATAGAAAGCCATACACGGCTTTAAAACCCAATTGTCAACCCAGCTAAATCACCAGCCGTCGTTCCCTGACATTGTCCAAATTCCTGGAAAAATCTGATTTTTCCCGCGGTCCGAACAAGAAGTGGGCCCCAAATCGCCCACAGTTGATCGTTATTTTAGCTGCACGCACACAGAAAAAGAACATCGCAAAAGCAATATCAATCCCTGGAGAATATTAAGGTTGAATTCTGAGTGTTATTGTAACAGGCCCATTATTACAGCAGCAAAATCCAGGGATAACATGAGCTGCATAAGAAGAGGAGTTAGCGTTGTAGCTGTACCTCATGGTGCAAGCAGTAGAAGCTCAAGGAGGGTTTGTGGGTTTGTAGTAGTATCTCATGGTACAAGTAGTAGAAGCTCAAGTAGGGGTTGTGGGGTTGTTAGAGCTTCAATGGTGGATTCTTATGAGAGTTCATCTGATTTTGTTAAGAGAATGGAACAGGCTTGGTTAATCTCCGAGGTATATTAAACTAATTGGGTTTCCTTCTTTTTTTTCTTGAAATTATTTGCTGGGATTTTTCAGTTCTGGAAATTTGTCTACTCTGCATAGAATTTTGTAACGGAGATCAAGTTTTATGCAACTGATTTTTTGGGTTGGTGAAAATTGAGTTAGAAATGAAAAGAGCTGAGAGCTTTTTAGGGATGATTGATTTAAGCACAAAGAAAATTGAGTTATATTTACTTTTTGATTATCTAAATAATTGCATAAAATTTTGTCACGAATCAAGTTTAATGCAACTGATTTCTTGGGTTGGTGAAAATTGAGTTAGAAATGAAAAAAGTTGAGAGCTTTTTAGGGATTGATGATTGAATTTAGCACTAAGAAAATGGAGTTATTTTACTGTTTGATTATCAAGATAGCAGCATAAAATTTTGTCACGTAGATCGAGTTTAATGTAACTAGTTTCTTGGGGGGGTGAAGATTGAGTTAGAAATGAAAAAAGTTGAGAGCTTTCCGGGGTTTGATGATTGAATTTAGCACTTCGAAAATTGAGTTATTTTGTTTGAAGTTTTCTGAATTAAGCACATGGCATAGAATAAACAATGATTAAATGAATATGACAACAACCATTGGAATTTAATGATGTTTGAGTGTTAAGATTGTTTCATGTGCTGTGAAATTTTTATCTGGTTAAGGATGGACGAAATGTTTGATGCTATCATTTCTATTTATGGCAAGCAAACAGGATTTGCTTACCAAAATGTTTGTGTTGCTTACAGCAACCGATGCCGGTCGCGTGTTCTTCTTGCGATTCGGACGGGGAAGTTGAATGCCATTGGTGCAGGGGTACAGGATTCTTCATTCTCGGCGATAACATACTCTGTCAAGTTCCATCCAGAAATACCAATTGTGTTATTTGTGCTGGGAAAGTATGTTAAAATGTTTGCCAATGACTTGTGTTCAGGTACCGGTAAGTAGAAGCACAAGCTAACATTTATGTGCCATTTTGTAACTTTGATTTTTTTCAGGGGTCAATGCGCTGCTCTGATTGTAAAGGAACCGGCTTTTGAGCCGGGTGGTTGGGGAAGCCTCCGATTTCGAAGTAGCAGCACTGTAATTCAGCAGCCAGGAAGATGGAAACCACCGACTGGTACGAGAAATATCGAAGTGACCTTCTTTCATGTTTTGATTTCTTCTCCTTTCCGTTTTTGGAACTGATAAAAGTGACTAAACCTCGTTAACTTCATAGTACAACTCAGACTGTGTTTTGTCATGTGAAATACACAAATCAGCACTGTTACTAGATTAGATTCTAGGAAAGTAAATATAAAAAAATTTCGATTCTAGCTATGATCTTTGATTCACAAGTTGTTACGCGGGTTGCATCAGTTGACGCCAAAAATGTTGTCTTGATATCTTAGATTAGAAATGTCTGATTCACAGAAAATGCTTTGAATTTACATCTACGGTTTTCTCATTTTGGTATCTCATCATTTTTTCCGACCAATCTAGATAATTCAGTTATTTTGATCATCTCTAATTAATCTAGTTTGAACAATTAAAAAAAGTCAAGCGTGCCAAATTGTCATTAGTTTAAACATTCATATCAGGGTCAAGGCATTCTCTTCTGGCCACATTTGATTCTTCGTTTAAACATGCATCCAACCTCGGAAGAGACATGGGCATGGTGTTGAAGGTTAGGCTTATAGTTCCAACCCCATTCCGATCAAATTATCCATCTAGATTTATTAAATATATCCTATAGGAATGCTATGCTTTCAGTGATCATGAAAACGTCTGCTTGACTATCAAATCAAACATCGAATTCGAATACTTGTGCATAAATCAAGCAGAAGGGGGCGATAAACTTGCGATTGCTGGAGCGTTTTGATACAAACGAGTTGTTTTTACAAACACAGTGCAGGACTTCTCAGCACCACCAAGCTGTTTTTTGTTTTTTTTTAAATATATTTAATTGTTTTGAACTATGGCTGAGAAAAGCAACTTGTTGATATCCTCAGCGTCAGAATCGTGCTTCTCATCCCCTGCATCAATAACAAGACGTCAGTCTTTTATTTTTGGTAGCGACTTGTGTTGCAAAACCTCCAATATCTCATTTATCAGCTCTCATTGCAACTAAATTTCAACAATATCACAAATGGCAGCAAACAGAAATCTCCCCCTAGATTCCTAAACTGACAATCAGAGAGGCAAATGAACTATAATTATCACAGTCCAACAAATACCATGTTTTGGAGGCAGAACGGCCCAATAATGTTAATATAAAGGAAACAAATCGCAAATGGAAATGGGGCCAATTTGATATCCAAGACATGAACACCAAGTTTCATGGCATTTTATCTAGGCAAGCATTAAGACTTCACCAGTAAATATTACAGCAAAAAACTGATTTTCTGTAGATTTGTACCTGTTCTTGCACTGACCTGAGTCGTCCACTCATCAATAATCTGAAAGAAGAAAGAAATCAAAGACATAATATGATTGTTACCCAGATGAAGTAGTCGAATATATTGATAGCAATGATGGGATAACTGAACAGAGACGGGTGTTTTGAGGTTCAGATATGTTGGCTTTGCTAGCAGAAAAAGAGATGCCCAAGAAATCTCTGTCCGGGCAAGCACTTGTGCAGAGCCTCACTATTTGTTTAATTTTGGTTGCTTACTGGCAAATGGTGCAATCACTTTACACACCACTTGGAAAACATGCAACCTTCCAATCAGCGTATATTAATTGATCACATGTTACATTGGAAAAGGATCATATTTTCCTTAATGCTCCAGTTGGTTGATTTTATGATGAGAACACTTATCAAACTTATTTGTCGAGCATGTATGTTGTACGGTCCCATTTAGAGGAAAGAACCCTATCATTTCAAGAAAATTGTTTTCCAGTTCAAAGTTGCAACAATAGCATGTAACGTTAGGATTAAAAAAGCTATCAATCAATCAGTATTATACATGGAACAAATACACCACATCATGAACATCAAATACATGCAAAACATTCATTTATCTAATTGTGAGATTACACAATGTTCTGGCAAATTGGATCACCGGAGTTTCATCAAGTCCAGATTTTTCACCCAAAAAAGATTAGAACTTCCTAATTTATGAAATTACTGCCAGAATCCATTTCCATAAACAATCATCCTTAAACACACAAGTTCCCAAATGCTTTTATAGTCTTACTTTCTTTACATTTATTCCAACAAAGGCACCACTTCTAAAAATAGCAAACCCAAACCAAAGATAATAGCACAAAAGAAAAGCTTGCCTGATTGAAGTTCACAAATGCAGGATCCTCAGCATCACCAGAAACACCAACTCCCATCGACACTTCCATCCTCTGTATCAAATTCCTATTCCCCACAAGAACCGTCCGCGCCTTATCAATCAAATCCTACAAACACACAACATGAAAACTCAAAGCTCCAAAAACCCATTTCAATCCCTTCGTCAGGGTCCTCGAATTCAAATAAAAAACCAAATTTACCAACCACAAAAAAAAACCAGGAAATCACCAATTTCTACCTGTTTAGCTGCAAGCAGCTCCTGACACTGATCCTTCAAGACTGTCAAATCTCCCTGTACTTTCTTTATTCTATGAACCAGCTTCACTGGATTTGCCTACATTTGGTGGAAAAAAAAAACAATTTAATTTAAATTTCAAAATAGAAAAAAAAAACAGTAAAAAACTTACATTGTCAGGGTAGATCTGTTGAAACTCTCTCTCGAGCTTGAGTTGGACAAGAGTAAGATCGTTGTTTGCCTTTGTGAAGAGGTTTAATAAACTGTCGGTTGCTTGGTGGTGGACGTGGCGGTGGCCCATTTCCTATTCTTCTGATTTTAGGGTATGTTTTTGTGGGGGAGAAGATGGATTTGTATTTGTTGTTGCCCGCCAGGTCCTGAATTTGATTTTGGGAGGAGTGGTGAGGTGTCGTTTATGTAGAGACGACCTGTTGCTCGCTTATGTTGGGGGGGAAATTACTTGGATTCTTGCCCTTAATTAACCCTAGATTTTAATTAAATTAGGCAAGCGGTGCTGAAATTGCAAAATAAAACTATCACAATATCAAACATTAATATATTTAAATGATTGGAGTTTTAACGTTGTTTTATAATGTGGTTGAAATTACTTTTGAATTTTTTTTGTTTATAAATACAAAATGATATATTTTTTTATTTTTAAAATTATTTTTGACATCAGTACATGAAAATGATCTAAAAATATCAAAAAAAAGTTTAATTTAAAATAAAAATATATATTTTTTTAATTTTTTTTTAAATATTTTTGAAACGTATTGATAAACAGGGTCTAAGGAGATAAAATGAATAAAAAATATTTGATTTCATGTTTAATTATAAAACATGAATATAAAAATGCACCTTGGAAAGTTGCATACAACTTTATTAAAACAACAATGCAATATAATTTTCCTAAAACGTTAAAAACAATTGTAATTATTATTATTCATAAATTTGATCCATCAAGGTAAATTAAAGTATAAAAAAGGAGGACTTGTCATCCATCCGACATGAATGACGCAACTGGAGTCTCCTCAAAACATCTGGTGTCTGATCTCCTCCCTTGATCTCGAAGGATCGTTGCGGCAATGGCAGACGAGGAAGAAGAAAGAGCCCTGGAGAACCAGCTGGAGCTACAGCTGCTAGAGCAGAAAGATTCATTATCTGCCTTGAATGATGCTCTTGCCTCTGACCCATCAAATCCTGAGCTGCTCTCTGTACCATTCCCCGCCTTCTCTTCTTAGTTTCTTGTTTTTCCTTCTGTTTTTATCATTTTTTTCTTGATGAACCAGGACACGCTTTTTAATGCTTTTGCAGAAGGTAGGGGTGTTTATTTATTGAAAAAGATAGAAACTTGAGTGGGTTTCTTGTTGTGCTGGTTGGATTTTGTTTTGGTTGGTTTTTTGTTATGCTTGTTTCTTGTGTAGAAGCTTCTGTTCATTTTTATGGGTAACCTCTTAAAAACTTTAAATACTTTTGAGTTTAACAAATTGGGTCTTACTATCCATTGCTCTTATGATGCTTTTTTCGTGCGTAGAAGCTGTTTTTCTTGTTACTCGTGTTCTTGTAAAGTTTTGTCTAAAGAGTGTGACGACGACCAGGCAAACTCTACATTGCCTGATTAATGTTAAAATCAAAATGCTGTAAATGAAATGGTCTTTGGTACCTTCAATGAATGTTTGCATCTATTGGTTTACAGAGTTGCTTCTTTTGAAAAGCACCTTTTGTGCTAGAAGACCCTTAGACATTGGTGTATGACTTGTGTTTACAAGGATGTGCAAATAACATGCATAGCAATGTATATCGTGCTTTGATTGTGGAAGGTGGACTTTCTGTTTGTGTCGTTTCCATCATTTTGAATTATGGTACAAGTTGTTTGACGTTATTGTTTTCATCTCAGGTTCAAGAGGAGCTTCTTCAGGTCATTAAAGATGCAAAGGAGGGACTCCTGCATCTAAAACGTGCACGGTTATTACGAGAGGCAGATTCAGTATTATATGCTTCCAACCATACTGTGGAGGATGTCAAGGCTGAGCCTCTTGATCCAGTTTGTGTTGAACCAGAACCATTAGAGGACCAATATTACTCCATAGGATCAAAATGCAGATTCCGTCACGTTGATGGACGCTGGTACAATGGTCAAATTGTTGAATTGGTTTGTTCTGATACTGCAAAGATCGCTTTCCTCACTCCTACATCAGAAAATATGCTGGTGAGTATATTTTTTTCTGTTTATTTCCAAAAAGGTTGCTTCTGTTTTTGTATTTGGAATATTGTATGACACAGTCCATTGCCTATCCAAATAACCAATCCATCCTCTCTGGTGGGACTAACAGTGTTTCCTCTTTGTGGTGCTGATGGAATCTGAACATTCAGATTCACCCATAAATCTTATCCTTCCACTTGCACCTAGTCCACTAGCTTGTGCTGCTGTAATAGTTGATTGTATGTTATTTATTTAGGCTTTATCTAATGCAAGGTTTGGATAGATTGTTAGAATCCTCTTTTTTGTCTGAAGAGCACTTGTGGGATGTTTTAGTAGCCATTCACTAAACTCTCAGCTCTTTCTCAAAACCTGGTTTCATATGCTTACTTTTTCTCCTAATATTTTGACCATCCATCTCTTTTGGATGGGAGACCTTTAAGCGAGTCAGATCTGGCATTGCTGAAAAGGAAAAAAATACATCCTGAAGTGCCATTTGTGCACCACCTAGTGTTACTGATGATTATATGGTCCAGGGGAAAATGTAAGCGGAGATGTGATGAATAAATCGAGGTGTAGGGTTTTTTACTGAAATAAACATGATTTGATTAGCTAATTATAAATTATCATCCCAAGTCCGATATGAAAGATATTTCTGCAAGGCACGATGTCGATTGGCACTCAGCTGCAGCTTAATACATCGCGAATGCTTTGTCACTCATTTCATTATGGTGGGGTAGTAGATATCTCTTTTTTTTTCTTTACTGGGATGCTGTCTTTATATTATTTTCTCACCATTACAATGCGAACAAACATCACAGACAATGGATGAATTAAGTTAGCATCACTACAAGTTCACTACAATAATAAAGACTATGTGATTACAAAAAAGAAAAAGTCCAAAAATAAGATTTTTCAATTACTTACCACTACCCCACAACATGAACAAAGGTAACAAGCAATTATCTTTTCAACAATAAATAATTCATCTGTACTTAACAACACATTCAAAAAAAAATTAACCCCCAAACAAATATCCAATCACAATATAACTTATAAACATAAAAAAACAATCATTTAACCTAAAAAATAATAATACACCACATAACACTCAACTAATAACACCATACACAAAACACACAACCAAATATTCCCCTCAACATCCACCAAATCATCAAAATCAAAAACCCCATATTATCATATTAATCATAATAGTACTTTTGATTCTCCTTACTTGCGCGTAAAGCAACGTCTATATACTATTTGAAGTTTTTGTCTTTATCAGTAATTTGTTTTCGATGGTTAAATTGAAATCATAAATTTTAAACACTTTAGGAATATTTTGTCACTCTCGTTCTAGAAGATGAGCTTGTCGAATCCCGAAGGATAATCTTGTGTTTAAAAAATATTTATAAATTCTTCATCATATTCTATATATATATATATATATATATATATATAAGGCAAGATTTTCATGAATTTGTGTATGAAGTTTAAAGAAAGATACTAATATCCTACCTACCTAAACTACAAGAGGAAAATGAAAAATGTGAAAGCGATGCTAAATTCAAGTAAGTGAGTCAAGAAACGAAAAAGAGTTGCATTCGAGAAGGTAAACTTGTCGTGTTAGACTAGACCATGACTTGGGTTATACATTGGTGGACATTTGTCTTTGAAAGCTGTCAAGGATGTGTTTATAAATTTCTTTTAAAAGTGTTTTTCAAATAATTTGAAAAAAAAAATATTTTTATTTTAAATTAAATATTTTTAAATTATTTTTGTGTTATATTAAAAATCATTTAAAAAAATAAAAAAAATATATTTTTAATATATTTTTGACTTCCATGGCTTGTGAGCTGGAGAGCAGTGGACGGAAACCATCCATTTTGTTCACACTTGCCTGCTGTTGTTGACAAGAATTAACTCCTGTACCTACTCATGGGAAACGAGACTCCGTTAATTTTGAGAAGAAGAAATTCATTGAAATGATTGTGATTGTGAGCGTAGTTCATAATTGAAATTACTTTTTATTAGAAATATATTAAATTATTATTATTTTTAAATAATTTTTAATATTAACGACAAAATGATAAAAAAAATTCAAATTGACTAGGGATTTTGATTAAAAAAAAATACATATTTTGTTTGACCTTGCTCTGAAAAATACAAGGTTAGGCCTTAAACACCAAATACCTCTTCTCTCTATCAACATCAACGGCAAATAATTTGTAATGTACCATCAAAGAAGTGTATGGTAGAATGATTATAGTTATTTTTTAAAGTATTTTTTATTTAAAAATATATTAAAATAATTTTTTTTAATTTTTTAAAAATTAATTTTGACATCAGTTAATGAAAATGATCTAAATTTACCCCAAAATTTCAATTTAAAGTAAAAAATACAAATAATATTTTTTAATTTTTTTCAAATATGTTTTTGAAACGCAGTGCCAAACACCCGTCTCTTTGTTTTGCACCGCATTTCAATAGTATTTTTAATTTTTAATTTTATTTTATTTTTATCCCCTTCCTCCTCTCAAAAACAAAACCATCAAGGAGGAGGTGGTCTAGTGGTAAGAGATAGAGATGAAAGAATTTGCTTCCTTTATAGTTTTAAATTTAAACTCTGTGTTTATTAATATGATGATTATTAAAAATTTATATAATTATTAATTTTAAAACCTATAAAATTAATTAAAACACACAAAACTGATACAAGCTGATTCATACATTTAAGTCAATAAAAAAAGATAGCCTGACATGATTATGCTTCGTGAACCCACTTTACATAGTGTTAGACCTTGCTTTAAAAATGGGTCAACAAATTCACACGCTCCAGATCGCGATCCTGATCGGAAAACGTTAGTGTTTTCAAGAATCCGGCAGCATACTCGCCGGATCAACCTTCTTGGCATTGCCCACATAGTCAAAACCTTGCATTACACGAAAGAACTCAAGGGTTATCTTGTTACTTAGGCCTTAAAAAAATCAAAAACCCTGTCTCCATCGACGGCAAATAATTTGTAATGAACCACCGACCGACGACAACTTTCTTCGGGACTCAACTCACCAACGGTAATAAGAGTTTGTTTGTAATTCTAAGAAGCTGTTTGGTACTGTGTTTCACCCGTCGTGTCGCAATTTTTGATAAATTTTTTTATTTTTATTTTAAATAAATATGGTTTGGTATTTTTAGATCATTTTGATGTGCTGATATCAAAAATGATTTTTAAAAAATAAAAAAAATATCATTTTGATGTACTTCGGCAAAAAACACTTTGAAAAGCTACCGCAACAGCTCTCCAAAACAGGCCCTAAGTATGCGTTTTTTTTTAATTGTTAATATATTAAAATTGTTTTTTATTCTTAACAATAAAAAAAAAAAATTTTGGCTTTTAATAAGATGTATTTTATACATTAAAAAAAAAAAAACTTATCTACACCTCACAGTATCTTCTCCGCGAACACAAACAAGAGGAAGATGAAACAATAGAAAGAGTCAGATGCCGTGTGCTTAATTCTGAATCAAGATAAATCACAGACGTTGGTATTTACAATCTAAGGGTTAATATTCAACAAGGATGACCACAACGTCACCACCAAGGCCTTTTCTTTCCAATAGAAAATTATGGGCTTTGTTGTGGTCTTAGTTAGCATTTTATTATTTTATCGACCAAACATGGTATTTTTTTTTCTTTTTTAAAATTTAAATTATTATTTTTTATTTTTAATTAATTTTTTTGGTGTTTTTAGATTATTTTAATATATTAATGTAAAAAATAATTTTAATTTATTTTTGAACGAAAAACACGTTAAAAAACAACATCAATTACAATTTAAAAGACACAAAGATAGATACGAAATATATTTAATTTAATATACTTTCTATTTAGAGTATAAAAATCTTGAAATAGAAAATTCGATCCCAAATCATTGATCGGCCGAGTGAACTCAAACTGGATCGTATAATATTTTAATAAACATTAGATGTTTAATTATTAAATTTGGAAGTACCCACATATAAAAATAATTATCGGTATGACCATGTCAAACAAGAAAAAAAAATTCAATCAATCATTATCACTTCCATTAATGAACACCCCATTGAAATTCCACAGGCAGCATCATCTCTGATAATGCAAAACCATCTGCAAGACAGGAACAAGACAGGGAACAGGAATGAAAAACCTAAAACATGGTAAATGTTTCTCTAAGCTTCATAATATTTAAAATTAATTTCCAAGCTTTAAACATTCTTTAAAACCCAGAACAAAAACTTGATGCAAGATACAGATACGTTTACTATTTCCTCAGACATACTTTCAACACCAAGATAAGCCTAATCCTGATCGCTCTGACTCGGTGAACTCAATGGAAACAGAGTCAGCAGCTCAGGTGGCTCACTCCCTCTTGGGGTATTCAACGGTGATGGATGCAAGCAAAAACCCTTTTCAGCTACAGCCTTCTCCTCCTGTAAAAGTACTGCTGGTGGGGATGGCGACTCGGTGCCTGGACTCGGGAAAAACAAAAACTCTGAGCCAAGTGGAGTGACTGGTGAGTCGACTTGGCGTTTCTGGCGGGTTGGCGATGAAGAGTTACTGAGAGAGTTCCAGCCAAGTTTGATCTCGAGCTTTCTTGAGGTTTGTCTACGTTCTTGGAGCTTGAAAGGTGACCGGCGCGGGCCGGTAAAGCCAACGGGACTATGGAATGATTTTGACGAGGAGTGTATTCTTGTTTCCGGCAGCTGCTGCGTGTCACCAGCTAAACCGGTTAATTTTTGGACAAGGTCTCTGAAACTGTTTGTGTCTGCTTGAATAAAGGTTGTAGGTGACGTTGGAGAAGAAGAAGCTGCCATGGTGTTTTCCATTTTCATCGTCGGAGAAGAAGATGGATGTTAGCTACCAGCTAGTTATGGAGATGGAGAGAGAGAGAGGCCCTGAGAGATTTTCCTGGCAATTGCTTGGTTTTTATGGGGAGAGGTCTCACTAGCTAGGAGTCAGATACAAGTTTGGCTTTAGAGTCAAAGCTTCGGAAAGAAGAGAAAGTCTATTTGGGATTGTGATTGCGGTAGCTTTTCAAAGTGTTTATTGTAGTGAAATACATCAAAATGATATTTTTTTTTATTTTTTTAAAATTATTTTTGAAATCAGCACATCAAAATGATCTAAAATCACCAAACCGCCGGTCTTTAAAATAAATAAAAAATAATTCAAATTTCGGCCAAAAACTGGTGAGATCGCAATGCTAAACAGGGTAAAAGAGATGGGAATGCCGATGGGGGATGTAAATTGTTGATTAAGGAGTCAATGTTTATATTTAAAGAGTAGTTCGGGGAAGAATTGTAGAGGTGGTTATCTTAATTTTAATTTTGTTTCTGTTTAAGTCTAATTTTGTAAGGTTGAAGGGAATGTTTTTTCTACTAAGAAACTATTTCGGAGGATTGTGATTGAAATTGATTTTAAAAGTGTTTTTATTTTAAAAATATATTAAAATTACGTGTTTTTATTTATTTTAAATTATTTTTGATATCAGCACATGAAAATGATCTAAAAATACTATTTTTTAAATTTAAAATAACAATTTATTAAAAAAAAACTATCTATGCATCTATTCATAATTATTATGCACATATAATAAAATATAACTATATCTAATAATATTTTCAGCTCGTACAAAGGCATGAAACACTCGTGGATGGGCTTGAAGCAATTGTTTATGAAGCTGTTTGGCGCTGCGGCTAAATCATCGTGTCGCAGAAATTCAATTTTTTTTTTCATTTTAAATGAATATGTTTTGGTGTTTTTAGATCATTTTGATGTGCTGATGTAAAAAATAATTTAAAAAAATAAAAAAAATATCATTTTGATGTATTTCGGCACGAAAAACACTTTGAAAAGCTACTGCAACCGTTCTCCCAAACAGGCTCTATGAGTCTAGAGCATCGCCTCAACTCATCCTCGTTGAGGACAAGTATGTAATATCCATATGTGAGGTTGACTAATATCATATTATCTCATGGACAAGCCTATGAAGTTTGTGAATGGGTTTGAGATGCTCGTGGGCGGGTTTGAGCGTAGTGTTGCTTCAAAACACTCAATCTCTATAATCTCTTGAATTCCACCGCGATATAAATTGAGCGTAGTGTTGACCACAATATATCCAATTTCATCAACCTCTTCATAGATTGTCATAAATGTTTTTTGAGTTTTCCATGCCAAGTAATCAATTTTTATACATATAATAGAAACCAATTAGTTATCAATGATGAAATTAATCTAGATGAGACAAGAGAAGAAAGGGAAAATAACAAAGTAGCCAAGTTCTTCCACTTATTAACATAAAAAATATAAATAGATTTTAAATCAAAATTTATATCAAACAATTTTTCAGTTGAATTTAAAATGTTTAAAAGTTATATTTTGGGCTAAAAAATCCAGCTTTGGTTTCCACTTGGGGGTTTGTATTGAAAACAAAATAGAAAGCCATACACGGCTTTAAAACCCAATTGTCAACCCAGCTAAATCACCAGCCGTCGTTCCCTGACATTGTCCAAATTCCTGGAAAAATCTGATTTTTCCCGCGGTCCGAACAAGAAGTGGGCCCCAAATCGCCCACAGTTGATCGTTATTTTAGCTGCACGCACACAGAAAAAGAACATCGCAAAAGCAATATCAATCCCTGGAGAATATTAAGGTTGAATTCTGAGTGTTATTGTAACAGGCCCATTATTACAGCAGCAAAATCCAGGGATAACATGAGCTGCATAAGAAGAGGAGTTAGCGTTGTAGCTGTACCTCATGGTGCAAGCAGTAGAAGCTCAAGGAGGGTTTGTGGGTTTGTAGTAGTATCTCATGGTACAAGTAGTAGAAGCTCAAGTAGGGGTTGTGGGGTTGTTAGAGCTTCAATGGTGGATTCTTATGAGAGTTCATCTGATTTTGTTAAGAGAATGGAACAGGCTTGGTTAATCTCCGAGGTATATTAAACTAATTGGGTTTCCTTCTTTTTTTTCTTGAAATTATTTGCTGGGATTTTTCAGTTCTGGAAATTTGTCTACTCTGCATAGAATTTTGTAACGGAGATCAAGTTTTATGCAACTGATTTTTTGGGTTGGTGAAAATTGAGTTAGAAATGAAAAGAGCTGAGAGCTTTTTAGGGATGATTGATTTAAGCACAAAGAAAATTGAGTTATATTTACTTTTTGATTATCTAAATAATTGCATAAAATTTTGTCACGAATCAAGTTTAATGCAACTGATTTCTTGGGTTGGTGAAAATTGAGTTAGAAATGAAAAAAGTTGAGAGCTTTTTAGGGATTGATGATTGAATTTAGCACTAAGAAAATGGAGTTATTTTACTGTTTGATTATCAAGATAGCAGCATAAAATTTTGTCACGTAGATCGAGTTTAATGTAACTAGTTTCTTGGGGGGGTGAAGATTGAGTTAGAAATGAAAAAAGTTGAGAGCTTTCCGGGGTTTGATGATTGAATTTAGCACTTCGAAAATTGAGTTATTTTGTTTGAAGTTTTCTGAATTAAGCACATGGCATAGAATAAACAATGATTAAATGAATATGACAACAACCATTGGAATTTAATGATGTTTGAGTGTTAAGATTGTTTCATGTGCTGTGAAATTTTTATCTGGTTAAGGATGGACGAAATGTTTGATGCTATCATTTCTATTTATGGCAAGCAAACAGGATTTGCTTACCAAAATGTTTGTGTTGCTTACAGCAACCGATGCCGGTCGCGTGTTCTTCTTGCGATTCGGACGGGGAAGTTGAATGCCATTGGTGCAGGGGTACAGGATTCTTCATTCTCGGCGATAACATACTCTGTCAAGTTCCATCCAGAAATACCAATTGTGTTATTTGTGCTGGGAAAGTATGTTAAAATGTTTGCCAATGACTTGTGTTCAGGTACCGGTAAGTAGAAGCACAAGCTAACATTTATGTGCCATTTTGTAACTTTGATTTTTTTCAGGGGTCAATGCGCTGCTCTGATTGTAAAGGAACTGGCTTTCGAGCCGGTTGGTTGGGGAAGCCTCCCATTTCGAAGTAGCAGCACTGTAATTCAGCTGTCAGGAAGATAGAAACCACCGACTGGTACGAGAAATATCGAAGTGACCTTCTTTCATGTTTTGATTTCTTCTCCTTTCCGTTTTTGGAACTGATAAAAGTGACTAAACCTCGTTAACTTCATAGTACAGCTCTTACTGTGTTTTGTCATGTGAAATACACAAATCAGCACTGTTACTAGATTAGATTCTAGGAAAGTAAATATAAAAAATTTCGATTCTAGCTATGATCTTTGATTCACAAGTTGTTACGTGGGTTGCATCAGTTGACGCCAAAAATGTTGTCTTGATATTAGATTAGACATGTCTGATTCACTGAAAATGCTTTGAATTTACATCTCCGGTGTTCTCATTTTGGCATCTCATCATTTTCTTCAACCAATCTAGATAATTCAGTTATTTTGATCATCTCTAATTAAACTAGTTTGAACAATTAAAAAGTCAAGTGTGCCAAATTGCCAGGGAACATAACATTCATATCAGGGTCAAGGCATTCTCTTCTGGCCACATCCTGATTCTTTGTTTAAACATGCATCCAAATCGAATCCTCGGAAGAAACATGGGAATGGTGTTGAAGGTTAGGCTTATAGTTCCAACCCCATTCCGATCAAATTATCCATCTAGATTTATAAAATATATCCTATAGGAATGTTATGCTTTCAGTGATCATGAAAACGTCTGCTTGTCCATCAAATCAAACATCGAATTCGAATACTTGTGCATAAATCAATGAGATAAACTTGCGATTACTGGAGCGTTTGATACAAACGAGCTGTTTTTACAAACACAAAGTGCAGGACTTCTCGGCACCACCAAGCTTCTTCTTTTTTTTTAAAATATATATTTAATTGTTTTGAACTATGGCTGAGAAAAGCAACTTGTTGATATCCTCAGCGTCAGAATCGTGCTTCTCATCCCCTGCATCAATAACAAGACGTCAGTCTTTTATTTTTGGTAGCGACTTGTGTTGCAAAACCTCCAATATCTCATTTATCAGCTCTCATTGCAACTAAATTTCAACAATATCACAAATGGCAGCAAACAGAAATCTCCCCCTAGATTCCTAAACTGACAATCAGAGAGGCAAATGAACTATAATTATCACAGTCCAACAAATACCATGTTTTGGAGGCAGAACGGCCCAATAATGTTAATATAAAGGAAACAAATCGCAAATGGAAATGGGGCCTATTTGATATCCAAGACATGAACACCAAGTTTCATGGCATTTTATCTAGGCAAGCATTGAGACTTCACCAGTAAATATTAAAGCAAAAAACTGATTTTCTGTAGATTTGTACCTGTTCTTGCACTGACCTGAGTCGTCCACTCATCAATAATCTGAGAGAAGAAAAGAAATCAAAGACATAATATGATTGTTACCCAGATGAAGTAGTCGAATATATTGATAGCAATGATGGGATAACTGAACAGAGACGGGTGTTTTGAGGTTCAGATATGTTGGCTTTGCTAGCAGAAAAAGAGTTGCCCAAGAAATATCTCTGTCCGGGCATGCACTTGTGCAGAGCCTCACTATTTGTTTAATTTTGGTTGCTTACTGGCAAATGGTGCAATCACTTTACACACCACTTGGAAAACATGCAACCTTCCAATCAGCGTATATCAATTGATCACATGTTACATTGGAAAAGGATCATATTTTCCTTGATGCTCCAGTTGGTTGATATTATGATGAGAACACTTATCATACTTATTTGTCGAGCATGGATGTTGTACGGTCCCATTTAGAGGAAAGAACCCTATCATTTCAAGAAAATTGTTTTCCAGTTCAAAGTTGCAACAATAGCATGTGACGTTAGGATTAAAAAAGCAATCAATCGATCAGTATTATACATGGAACAGATACATCACATCATGAACATCAAATACATGCAAAACATTCATCTATCTAATTGTGAGATTACACAATGTTCTGGCAAATTGGATCACCGGAGTTTCATCAAGTCCTAATTTTTCACCCAAAAAAGATTACTTAGAACTTCCTAAGAAGCCAATCAATTTATGAAATTACAGCCAGAATCCATTTCCATAAACAATCGTCCTTAAACACACAAGTTCCCAAATACTTTTATAGTCTTACTTTCTTTTCATTTATTCCAACAAAAGGCACCAATTCTAAAAATAGCAAACCCAAACCAAAGAGAATAGCACAAACGAAAAGCTTGCCTGATTGAAGTTCACAAATGCAGGATCCTCAGCATCACCAGTAACACCAACCCCCATCGACACTTCCATCCTCTGTATCAAATTCCTATTCCCCACAAGAACCGTCCGCGCCTTATCAATCAAATCCTACAAACACACAACATGAAAACTCAAAGCTCCAAAAACCCATTTCAATCCCTTCATCAGGGTCCTCGAATTCAAATAAAAAATCAAAATTTTACCAACCAAAAAAAACAAGAAATCACCAATTTCTACCTGTTTAGCTGCAAGCAGCTCCTGACACTGATCCTTCAAGACTGTCAAATCTCCTTGTACTTTCTTTATTCTATGAACCAGCTTCACTGGATTTGCCTACATTTGGTGGAAAAAAAAACAATTTAATTTAAATTTCAAAATAGAAAAAAAAACAGTAAAAAACTTACATTGTCAGGGTAGATCTGTTGAAACTCTCTCTCGAGCTTGAGTTGGACAAGAGTAAGATCGTTGTTTGCCTTTGTGAAGAGGTTTACTAAACTGTCGGTTGCTTGGTGGTGGACGTGGCGGTGGCCCATTTCCTATTCTTCTGATTTTAGGGTATGTTTTTGTGGGGGAGAAGATGGATTTGTATTTGTTGTTGCCCGCCAGGTCCTGAATTTGATTTTGGGAGGAGTTGCGAGGTGTCGTTTATGTAAAGACGACCTGTTGCTCGCTTATGTTGGGGGGAAATTACATGGATTCTTGCACTTAATTAACCCTAGATTTTAATTAAATTAGGCAAGCGGTGCTGAAATTGCAAAATAAAACTATCACAATATCAAACATCAATATATTTAAATGATTGGAGTTTTAACGTCTGTGTGGTTGAAATTACTTTTGATTTTTTTTTATTTATAAATACAAAATAATATATTTTTTATTTTTAAAATTATTTTTGATATTAGTACATGAAAATGATCTAAAAACATAAAAAAAGTTTAATTTAAAATAAAAATATATTTTTTCAATTTTTTTAAAATATTTTTGAAACGCATTAATAAACAGGATCTAAGAGATAAAATGAATAAAAAATATTTGATTTCATGTTTAATTATAAAACATGAATATAAAAATGCACCTTAGGAAGTTGCATACAACTTTATTAAAACAACAATGCAATATAATTTTCCTAAAACGTTAAAAACAATTGTAATTATTATTATTCATAAATTTGATCCATCAAGGTAAATTAAAGTATAAAAAAGGAGGACTTGTCATCCATCCGACATGAATGACGCAACTGGAGTCTCCTCAAAACATCTGGTGTCTGATCTCCTCCCTTGATCTCGAAGGATCGTTGCGGCAATGGCAGACGAGGAAGAAGAAAGAGCCCTGGAGAACCAGCTGGAGCTACAGCTGCTAGAGCAGAAAGATTCATTATCTGCCTTGAATGATGCTCTTGCCTCTGACCCATCAAATCCTGAGCTGCTCTCTGTACCATTCCCCGCCTTCTCTTCTTAGTTTCTTGTTTTTCCTTCTGTTTTTATCATTTTTTTCTTGATGAACCAATTGAGGGACACGCTTTTTAATGCTTTTGCAGAAGGTAGGGGTGTTTATTTATTGAAAAAGATAGAAACTTGAGTGGGTTTCTTGTTGTGCTGGTTGGATTTTGTTTTGGTTGGTTTTCTGTTATGCTTGTTTCTTGTGTAGAAGCTTCTGTTCATTTTTATGGGTAACCTCTTAAAAGTTTAAATATTTTTGAGTTTAACAAATTGGGTCTTACTATCCATTGCTCTTATGATGCTTTTTTCGTGCGTAGAAGCTGTTTTTCTTGTTACTCGTGTTCTTGTAAAGTTTTGTCTAAAGAGTGTGACGACGACCAGGCAAACTCTACATTGCCTGATTAATGTTAAAATCAAAATGGTGTAAATGAAATGGTCTTTGGTACCATTAACATTGCCTGTTTTTCTTGTTACTCGTGTTCTTGTAAAGTTTTGTCTAAAGCGTGTGACGACGACCAGGCAAACTCTACATTGCCTGATTAATGTTAAAATCAAAATGGTGTAAATGAAATGGTCTTTGGTACCTTCAATGAATGTTTGCATCTATTGGTTCACAGAGTTGCTTCTTTTGAAAAGCACCTTTTGTGCTAGAAGACCCTTAGACATTGGTGTATGACTTGTGTTTACAAGGATGTGCAAAAAAATGCATAGCAATGTATATCTTGCTTTGATTGTGGAAGGTGGACTTTCTGTTTGTGTCGTTTCCATCATTTTGAATTATGGTACAAGTTGTTTGACGTTATTGTTTTCATCTCAGGTTCAAGAGGAGCTTCTTCAGGTCATTAAAGATGCAAAGGAGGGACTCCTGCATCTAAAACGTGCACGGTTATTACGAGAGGCAGATTCAGTATTATATGCTTCCAACCATACTGTGGAGGATGTCAAGGCTGAGCCTCTTGATCCAGTTTGTGTTGAACCAGAACCATTAGAGGACCGATATTACTCCATAGGATCAAAATGCAGATTCCGTCACGTTGATGGACGCTGGTACAATGGTCAAATTGTTGAATTGGTTTGTTCTGATACTGCAAAGATCGCTTTCCTCACTCCTACATCAGAAAATATGCTGGTGAGTATATTTTTTTCTGTTTATTTCCAAAAAGGTTGCTTCTGTTTTTGTATTTGGAATATTGTATGACACAGTCCATTGCCTATCCAAATAACCAATCCATCCTCTCTGGTGGGACTAACAGTGTTTCCTCTTTGTGGTGCTGATGGAATCTGAACATTCAGATTCACCCATAAATCTTATCCTTCCACTTGCACCTAGTCCACTAGCTCGTGCTGCTGTAATAGTTGATTGTATGTTATTTATTTAGGCTTTATCTAATGCAAGGTTTTGATAGATTGTTAGAATCCTCTTTTTTGTCTGAAGAGCACTTGTGGGATGTTTTAGTAGCCATTCACTAAACTCTCAGCTCTTTCTCAAAACCTGGTTTCATATACTTACTTTTTCTCCTAATATTTTGACCATCCATCTCTTTTGGATGGGAGACCTTTAAGCGAGTCAGATCTGGCATTGCTGAAAAGGAAAAAAATACATCCTGAAGTGCCATTTGTGCACCACCTAGTGTTACTGATGATTATATGGTCCAGGGGAAAATGTTAGGAGTGCTGAAACTATATCGAGGTAGTTTATGAAATAAAAATGATTTTCGATAGCTAATATACTAATTATCAACTCCCCAAGTGCAGATATGCAAGTTTTTTCTGCAAGAACGATGTCGATTTGGCACTAGCTGCCGCTTATCACATGGTATGTTGAAATCATTTCAAGTATGTGGGGCTAGTAGATCCTCTCTCTTTTTTCTTTCTCTGGAGAAGCTGTATTTATATTCCATTTTCATAAAATTCAATGCGATCACAATTCATCCAATGACATGGATGAAGGATGTAGCCTGCTCTTACTTTGGGAAAGCAACTTTCATAGAATGACTATGGAGGACAATTTACCTTGTTTATGGAAACTCTCTTTAGTTTTAATTGTCTGCTCCCCACACTACAACAATAAAGTAACTTGGGATCATTGCCAATTTATTCTTAATACTTGAAGTAGATATGATATGTAGACTATTATTATATTGGACACCTTTCCTTTTTCCTGCTTAAACCTTTCTTTGTGCATTCACAATTGTGTTAGAGCAGCTTTTACTGTTTTTTCTATCTGGGATTTCATATTTATAGTATTTGTCAACCATAATTTATATATTCATTTGCTACTAAACGTATTCCCTATCTATATTATCTGCTGGAACAGCTATAGTTCCAGAATTGCTGGTTGATGTGATTTTACATGTGCAGGGGTTGATGTGTCATTATCTGCCCTGAAGAATTATGTGCCAACAATGTGGGATCAGTCATTGGTGGGATCCAGTATCTGGGCACTTTCAGATAGCAATGCTGGCATATGGAGGAAAGCTGAACTTGAATCTTGGGATAATGAACACAGAGTAGGGCAGGTTGTTTTCCATGATGGTGGAAGCTCTGCAAAGCTTGGAAGTGAAGCTATGACGATATCTGAGTATGCTTTGATGAGTGATGAAGAGGAAACTGTTTCCAGCTCAGAAGGATCAGATTCTAGCGATTATGAAGAAGAGAGTGCAGAAGGTTTAGGTTTTCTTGAGAGCACAAACTTACAAAGGGGTATCCAAACAGGAACTGCCATATTTGCGACGTGGGAAAATCATACACGGGGTATAGCTTCCAAGATGATGGCAAATATGGGTTATCGTGAAGGGATGGGATTGGGTGCATCAGGTCAGGGCATGTTGGACCCTATATCTGTGAAGGTCCTCCCACCAAAGCAATCACTTGATCGTGCTCTGGAGTCGCAAAAAGAGGGGATCAAAGATGATCATGGGAAGAAGAGAAGCAGGGGTGGGAAAAGAAAACGTGATAAGAAGTTTGCCGCAGCCGCTAGGGCAGCAAAAGCTGCAGGGGAAATGAGACCAGATGTTTTTACTCTTATCAATAATCAACTTGCTGGGCACAACGATGCTCTGAATGGCGAGTCAGCTAAGAAGCAGAAAAGTAAAGGTTCAGAAGAGAAGAAAATCAATAGGCGAGATCTGCTTGCCTATGATGATGAGATTAAGGAGTTGAGGATACGCGTGGAGAAGCTTGAAGAGATGGCAAATAGAAACAAAAAAGAGAAGGTGGTTTATGAGTCTGCTGTGAGAAAATTAAACGAAACTCGCATAGCTTTGGCCAAAGCTGAGGCTTCTAAATCATCTGCATCGAATTCTATTACCAGCAGAGAAAAAGAGAAGAAATGGCTTAAGTTTTGAGACCCCAATGCTACGCATTGAGCTTGTATGAGTCCTTCGAATCCTGAAGGTACCCCATTGAATTGGCCGTTGCTTTGCCAAGGTTTCAACGACAATTTTTTTTCCCCAGAAAGCAATCTCGTGGATTCAGATCAAGATTTTCACGCTGTAAACTTGCACTATACCTTCTGCTTGTACCTGTAGTTCGAAATGTGCGCCAGCGAGAAATCCCATTTCAGCTGCCATATATGGCTGGATAAATTCTAGCATTACCCCTTTATATGCTGCTTTTTGTTAACTATCCGCCGGCAGCCGGCAACGCTGAAACTCGAATTTATATGGGTTGCCTGAGGTGACAAATAGCATTATTTGCTTGGTGCAATAGAAGGATTGATTTTCGCCATTGTTTCTAACTTCATACAATGGTTTTCTGTTTTTTTCTGACCGAAATATTTCGTACTAGTTAAAAAAATAAAAAATAATATCATTTCTACTTCGGTTTAAAATTTGGTATATTTTGGATTTTTCGACCAAATACCAACCAAAATATTTTGGTTTTGTTCCGTCCATTCTGTTTTGGCTAAATAATATTTTTTAAAATAATAAATAATTTTATAATATTAATCATATCTCTTAATCTGATAATTAGATTGAGATTAAATTTTACGAGGAGTATTTTGATATATTTATATATTATGTTAAAATTTCAGAGCAATCAGAGAATGTAATAATCTTGTGAGATTGATAATGATATTCTCATAATATTATACATGTTCATAATTTTGTTCAGAAAAATCATTTTATTATGTTTTTTTTCTAGATTAAATTGCACAATTTTAAATAATTTATTTTTGAATTTGAAATATATATATATATATATATATAATACAACCACAAAATAGCATGCCAAAACATTTTAAAATCAAAATATTCTATTTTAATTAAAAAAACAAAGCATCTACCAAAATAGTAGTGATAACCTTGCTTCATACTGCACTGATAGATTAATATTTTTGATGGTTACGTTGAAATTTCCTGCTGATCGGCTAACTAGAAGTCCTTTATATGTAAGAAATCACTTGCCAATTTTTTTTAAACACTACTCTTATTAAATGATATTTTCAACTATATTATAGATACAAGGAAAGGAAGTATAGGGCAGAATGCTTATGATCAAAGATTGAGTTATTTTTATGTTTTCTTAATAATATGATCGCATGTTTGTTAAATCTGGATAATTACATGGACAAAATTAGTACACCATAATGATAATAATTTATTTATTATTTTATTACTCAATTTCATTCAAATTAATAACGGTAGGATTGGGAACAAGAGCAGTGATTCAAATCCTACTATTGGAGTAACAACATATCATGTGCATAGGGAGGCCAATTATATGGCCGATTGTTTGGCGAATTATGGGCTAACTAGAGATTTATTAGACAAAGGATCAGATGTGTTAGAAGAACCACCGTCGGGGCTTTATCTCTTATTGTATTATGACTTGATTGGATCTACTGTTACTCGTTTAATTTAGAAGGGCTTATTAGCCTCGATTATTACAAAAAAAAAATCCTACTATTGGATCATCCTGTCTTAATTTAAGAAGTGTTCTTTTTGTTATATTTGATGAGAAATATATCTTCAAATACATAAAACTATATTAAATTTTATTTTCAATCAATTATAAAGACATTTCTTCTAAATTTCTCATAATCTTTTTTCAATATAAAATTTGCATGCACTTGCTACCATTACTTTTATGTAGTGATTGTTTGAAAGTGTGATTTATATTGTTTTTAAAAATATTTTTTGTTCAGAAATACATCAAAATAATATTTTTTATTTTTTAAAAATTATTTTTGATATCAGCACATGAAAATAATCTAAATACACCTCAAAATATTAATTTAAAATAAAAATATTTTTTTAAATACTTTTAAATCGCAATACTCCACTCATTGTCACCGTGAATTCACTGCGCCCACGAGTTTTTTTTTCTCGTCCCCTTTAAGGGTCTAATTTATTTAAATCTATCTCATGATATTTTTAGTTTAGTCTTTAGTTCTTGTTAATGATTTTTTTTCTTCTATTTACTGGGGCATATTATGATCAATTTATTTGATTTATCTAATTAAATCTATACATAATTTTTTGATATATAATGAGGATTTTGTTTATGTAAAGATTATGTTGAATAAATCTGTTTATTTATTTATTTTTATTTTTAAAAGAATTATTTCATCTACAACGAATTAAATGTCAAATAACTTCCAAACAAAGAAAGTAAACTTGTTTAAGAGTGAACATATTAAAATAATTTAAAAATTCATAAAAAAAATTAATTTAAAATAAAAAATTAAAAAAATTGTTTTTAAAATATATATGAAATATAGTGACAAACAATCATAATGTTGGACAACACGGTAAGCAGCATGTTTGTTAAGAAGTATTTTCTGTTGTTTTTTAAATTCATATCTTTAATGTTTTTATATTGTTTTATTATATTAAAATTAGAATAAATTTTAAAACATAGAAAATAATTATTTTTATATATTTATAATAATACTTTAAAAAATAAAAACAGTACCAAACCCTATCCAGAAACTTACTGATTAATATTCTAAAATGATTTTATATTATTTTATCTGAAAACTTAATGATTAAGAAGCTAAAGAACCAGAAATCAATCCATGTTTCTCCAAAAAAACATCTGAAAAGTTTTCATTTTTTAAATCGATCAGTAAATAGCTCCACTAAAGCCAGATTCTTTGCAAGTCCAAACAAAAAATAAATGATCGGATCAATCATCAACAATCAGCTTGATCTGTGCATGCAGAATAAAACCCTAATATAGAAAACAGAGTGGTATTCACAAATCAAACTATATACATCCACATATACCATATTGGGAATATGGGAAAGAAGAAGAAGAGAACCGACCTTGAGGCCGTCAACGGAGAGAAGACCACTGAGGATGCATTCTTTGAGACCAGTGCCCAGAACAATCACATCATACTCTTCATCCATGATTCGGATCAAAATGGATCAAACGATTCACATCATACCGAGGGCAATGGAAGAACGATAAACAAGCCAGTCACGTACGCTCCACAGTCGGCAGTGCTATTTGAAGAGCGAAAGCTAAAAAAGTGTTATTTTAGCATTTTTGGTTAATTTTGTCATCTCCAACGGGAGAGCTATCTCAGGAGCTAAAATGGCTCTTCCCTTCGCCATCTGCTAGCAACCTGAACAGAAGAGCCATAATACATATTCTCACTATTCAACGTAAATAAATCACCGTCCTCTCTTCATCTCCGCTTCCTCCACCTCCCTAGGCGTCGCAAGCAGCAGGAAAGCCAGACGGGTCTGATTCTCCGGCAAGAAAATCTTGCATGTTTTACCAGAACGGTCTTGGAGTTGTTGATTTGGGGTGAGAGGGGGTGTAGCCGTGTAGTGTAGGATAAGAAAGGGAACGTTGGAAAAGGGAAGTTGTGGTAGTGAGGGAAGTGGTGGGTGCCTGTGGATGGTGGGTAAGAAGGGGGAGGGATTTGTTGGGGGTGGAGGAATCGTGATGAGATTGGGAGGATGAGGAGGAGGAGGGAAGAAGGATTTTGAGGTGGTGGTGTGGGCATGAAGAATTTGTGAATGTCAAAAGGAGGAGGAGGTTGCTGTTGAGGATTTGGAGATGCCATGGCGAGAGAGGGAGAGAGAGGGAGGGGAGTTGGAGAGCGAGAAGCAGATGGAGGTAATTAATTAAAAAAAATTGGTTGATTAAATTTTGATTAAGCTGCAACGTCATCGTTTTAACAATTGTATTAATTTGATTAAATGATTTGTAATAAAATGTATTTTTAATTAATTATATATAGTTTGTTAATTTTATTAATTGATAATATATTATTGTGTTATTAATTCAAAATTTAATAATTATAATGTTGGAGGGTTTTTTAAAAATAATTATTTAATTATATAACTTATTCATATTAATTGTATAATTAATTGCATAATTAAATTATATATAAAATAATTACATTATATTTAAAATAATATAAAAAATAGCTCTCCAAAATAACTTATATTATCGGAATATACATCAATAAAAAAACTATATATACATTATTAAAAAACTATTTTAGAGATTTAACTTTTCAAAATGATTTTTACCATTAAACTTGCTCTCATATGAAAAAAAAAATTTTAGCTATCAAAATAACTTCCTTCGGTGAAAGAAAAAAGTTATTACAAAATATTAAAAATATATTTTTTTATTTTTGTTTTTTAGCATGCCTGTTGGACTTGTTCTCAAGTAAAAAAAAATATTTTTAATTATCAAAATAGCTTTTCAGCAACAGTGAGAAGAAAGTTACTATAAAATACCAAAAATATATTTTTCCCTCGTCTTTTAACATGCCCGTTGGACTTGCTCCAGGATTCTAAAATGATTTTATATTATTCTATCACGAGCCACACTAAAGACTTAATTGCTACGCTTTCTCATCTCCCCTTCAACATAATTCCAAGTAAGCAGAAAAGATTTGATCGGAGAATGGAATTGAGTAGTGGTAGCGTAGAAGGAGGCGTTCCGTTGAATGATCTACCAGAGGAGTGCTGGGCAAACGTACTCTCCTTTACAACTCCTCGTGACGTATGCCGGCTCTCTGCTGTCTCTCCGATTTTCAAGTCGGCCGCCGAATCTGACGTCGTTTGGCAGAGTTTCCTGCCTAACGATCTTGAATCCTTCCTGTCTACTACTGCCCCTGATGGTTCTCTCCTGATGTCGTCAGCTTCTTCCAAAAAAGAAGTCTACTTCAGTCTCTGTGACAATCCCATCATCGTTGACAATGGGAGAAAGGTTAAATTCCTTTTCTCTCTCTTCGAAAATAAATAATTTCAGTTTGTTTCCTTTGAATGTTTTTTTTCAGGCCCTTTTGTGTTTTGTTTCTTGAACAGCTTTTTATTTGATTTAAAAAGTTTTCTTGATCCAATTCACTACTAGACCAGTTAGTTAATATATTCACCAACCAATTTAAAATGGTCAATCTCACTTCAATTAAGAGTTTTTGCTAGAGTAATTTGTTTGTGATCTTTGTAAATCTCCGATGTTTCTTTAGTCAGTATTTGCAAATGAATTAAAGTTGTACTTTTAGCAGTTACTCTAATGTTTTGTTTTATAGAAGTCATCAGTTACATTACAAACATTGCTTGTCTCCTTGAGTTCTTAATTGTCTGTCGTTTCTAACATACCTGAGCCCCGAAAGATAAAAAAGGATTTTAAACATGACAGTGACTAACATACATTTAGTGTATGATACGATATTAGATAAAGGAATTACAAAAATAACTAACATATATTTTAGTGTATTTTAGAATCTCAATAAGATCGTTATGAATGCTTGTCGTACATTCATTGTATGCCAAAATCCGGGTATAGGGATCACTATGCAAAAGCTAATATACATCAAGATCAAGTGTATTTTGAGGAAATTTTCAAAATAATTTTAGAATGTACTTAATTTCATGCCATTTCAGTTTCAATTCTTCTCTGGAAAAATATAGAAGTAGTGAGAAAAGCAAATAAAGGGACTGGACTAGAGGGATTGGAATAATGAGAAAAGTGGAGAAATTCTGCGTCTTGTCCCAGAAGCTATGTGACCGATTTGATTTCCTTAAGCAGTGAACTTTTAGGATTTTTGATGCGGAACAAAGAACGATATGAATTAAAAGCAGGAAAAGAAGAAGCTAGAGAAGAAAGAAGTAAAAGCTTTGAGAAAAGAAAGAAGCCTAAGAAGAGAAAGAAGCTTAAAGTAGAGAGAAAAGGAGTTGGAAATTTGCAAAGTCTGCATTTTTATCAATATTCATCAAAAGTTCTTTCCAAAATGATAGAAAGGACATATAAATTGCAAAACCCTAAAACATATAGCTATTGGGCTCGGCCCATCAAATAAAATGTTAACATAAATAATTCCAAATAAATAAAAGACAATGAGATGGGCCCAAATGGGCTTAGTCTTACGATCAAAGCGTGACAGGCTGGGCCATCCTATGTCATCTTCGACCATATACTTGTGTAGTTCGCGGTGTGGGTCTGGTGTCCCCACCAACTCTCCCGGGGTTGGAGAAACTCGACCCCGTCGAGTGTAGCGCTGGCCGACTCTGATAGCACTCCCAAAGATCTAGATCAAGGTGCTGTAAAGTATCTCTTGTGATCCAAGTGTAATCTGGATCAGGTCAACCCACCCAGTGAACTAGTAACCGTTGAACCTCACAATTCCTGTTAAAAACAACTTGCTCATCCAGAATAACATCAATATTATCTTTTTGTGCCAAGGTGGAAGGGATAAAGGTTTTAATAGGATCATCGAGAGGAGAGTTAAATGGTATCTCAAATGGATAATTTGGAATAGGAAGTGACTTATGGTATGCAATTAGATCCTCAATATTAAATGTAGAGCTAATGCCAAAATCATGTGGTAAATTAAGAACATAAGCATTTGGACCAACCCGTTGTAGCACTTTGAAGGGCCCAACACTACTTGCATGCAATTTTCGATTAACTCTCGAAGGAAACCGCTCGGGTCTAATCCGTATCATAACATAGTCTCCCATATTAAACTCATTATGCTGCTTATATAAATTAGCTCGAAGTTTATATTGCGTATTACTCGCTTGAATTTGTTTAGTGATCTCAGTACGCAAATCATGAATTTTCTGTGCAAAATACTTGACTGACTCAGACACTCTAGCATGAATGGACATGAGGAGAAGATCTAAAGGTTTCCTAGGCTTGTAACCATGTATAACTTTAAAAGGAATCATGCCTATTGACCTATTGATAACTCAACTACGTACACACACCTTCTTATCAAATTTCCTTACTATGTCAAGCTCTTTTTGTTTCACTTTATGCTTCTTCAGATTATTATCATTAGATCTTGGGGGTAATCCAATAAGTTGGATTTTTTTACCTTGAAAAGAAAATGAACAAGAATTTGATCGCCCAAAGATTGTAATGTCCAAATCATATAACCAAGGTCTACCCAAAATGACGTGCCCTACATCCATGGAAATGACATCACACCAAATTTCATCATGATAGTCTAAGATCTTTATAGGAAAAGCACATTTCTCTTTGACCGCTATAGATTCATCATTAATCCAGGACATACTATAGGGTTTAGGGTGTGGAACAGACTTTAAGCCTAAACAGGATACACTACCCGAGGAAATTGCATTAATGCAACTACCATTGTCTATGATGATCCTACACCCTTTATCTCCACATTTAATGTAAGTGTAAAAAATAGCAGTCCTTCTCCAATCCTCGGTTCCTCTAGGTTGTGTTAAAGAACATCTAACTATGTTTACCCTAGTTGTTTTGCTTTGTAGGGATATTGACCTAACACATCCTAGCAAGTTGGACTCATCCTCCTCATCATTTAGATCCTGAAAATCATTTGGATTGGGTTCATATATCTTATCATCACAATTATCTTTTGCACTCATAACCTCCTTTTCCTTAATGAACAAAGTCTTATTAGGGCAACTAGAGAAAATATGACCAAAACTCTGACACTTAAAACACTGAATTCTTGAGATCGTCTTAGGTGTTTCATGAAAAATACCCTTACCCTTGTCTTCTCTAGGTATCTGGGAAATCAAAGGATTGGGTTTACGAGGTGGAGCACCCAATATGGAGTTATTACTTCCAGGTTGAGGACTAGAAGGGGTACTATGATTGTCATGACGTTTCGTCCACTGACTTTTTATGACCAAGTCATAATTTTGTACTAAGGTATAAGCTTCATCAAGGGTGGAAACACCTCTAAGCACAACCTCTCTTCTAAGGTCATCATTTAAGCCTTTTCGAAACCTACTTAGGGTCATCACTTCATCCTCCCTAACTGCACACCTCATTCTATACTCATCAAATTGTTCCACATATTCATTGACAGACTTGTCTCTTTGCCTCAAGTTATTCCATTGGTCCAAAAGATTTCCTCTATAAGAACGAGGCAAGTACTTCTCTTCTAACTTAATCTTCATCACAACCCAATCAGTAATAGGAGGTTGACCTCTCCTAATCAAAGACTCTTCTACACTTTCCTAATAGAGCTGAGCAGTTCCTCTAAGTTTCATTTTTGCAAATCTTACCCTCCTATTCTCAGATAGATTATACCAGTCAAAGAAGTGATCCATGTCACGGATCCATCTATCAAAAATCCACGGGTCAAGTTGACCCTCAAAAGTTGGGGCTTCTACCTTGATATTCCTCATGACTTGCTCGTTAAGGTCATCGTAATCGTGATGACCTTGATTACGGTTGTATTGACGGTTCCTAGGATGAACTGGTCTTTGATTGTAATCATTGGAATGCTCACTATGGTTAGGGTCATCAAAGTCATGGTGACCCTGGTGTGGGTTATGATGGCGGTTCCTATGATGAATTGGTCTTCGAGGATTTCTAGGGTTGTCATTAGAATGCTCACTCCCACTAGACTGTCTTACTCGCAAAGTTTCTATGGACTCCATCCTCCCAAAAAGTTGTTAATTCGATTGGACATGTTGCTCACATCCGTTCGCATAAGTTTTAATTGCTCTTGAATATCTTTGAAAACATTACTAGAGCTCGGGTCCATGGTAACTATGACTTCTAGATTGTGTTCTAAACGACCACTACGTAAATGCATGCAAAACTAGACCTACAACTGAGATCACAAATAATTCTTGCAAGTAAAAACGCAAAATAAAATTATAGCTATTTTTTATTATTATTATTGTTTTCTTGGAGACTAAGTAATAACAGATTAAACCAGGAATATTTGCAAACAAGCAATGTAGGTCCTCTTAAACGCACACAAGTAATTCAAACACAATATTTCAATTTTCCCCACAATTTTAACTAAGCTCCACAATTAATAAAAAAGATCAAGTAATCAATGTCAATAAAAAGCTTAAAATTAAGGTAATTAAACTTGTAAGGTGAATTTTGTAATTTTTTTTCTTTTTTTTAGGCAAGCACAAAAAAATAATATTAATGTTAAATTTTGATCAACAAGTGTAAAAGCATACCAGGAACGATGATATTCAATGGTAAAAAAATTCTGACCAGGTGACGTGGCAATGGCGATGACGTGGCGGTTGCTAGGGCTGACGTGGCGCTGACTCAGAGGCTGCTAGGGCTAACATGTCAATGACGTGTCTGCTGACGCGGATGCTGTGCGGGCTGGCGTGGCAATGGCGTGTCTGCTGACGCGGATCTGTGTAGGGCTGACGTGTCTGATGACGTGGTTGCTGCTAGGGCTGGCGTGGCAGTGACTTATTTTTAAAGCTTCTGCCTTCTTCTTCCTACTTCTGTCATCTGCCTTCTTCTTCTTCTTCTTCTATCGTTTGCTTTCTTCACTCCCTGATGGCGATGGGCGACTGGGCTTCAGTGATGGAGTGAATGGTTGTGGTGTGGCGTCGCTGCTGGACGGTGAGGGCACTGTGGACGTGTTGAGTCGTCGTCGTTGTGGTTACTGCTGCTGGAGTGAGAACCCGTGGTGGATGGGTTGCCGAGGACGCTGCGGACAAGGGCTTGCTGTGGCTGAGAGGCCGCTGATGGGGGGCGCCGCTACTGGAGTTGGTTAACTGGAAAAACCGTGATGAACAGTGCACAATTTTCTTCTTCGATCTGAACAGTAGATGTTTTTTTTTAGAACAATACTTTTTTTTTCCGATCTGAACAGTACTTGTTTTTTTCAGATCAGTACTTCTTTTTTTTCCGATCTGAACAGTAGTTTTTTTTTTCAATACTTTTTTTTAGATCAAACCGGATCTATGGTTCTGGATTGTTTAATTGTAAGAACAATTAAAAGCCTTGCTCTGATACCAATTCTGATGCGGAACAAAGAACGATATGAATTAAAAGCAAGAAAAGAAGAAGCTAGAGAAGAAAGAAGTAAAAGCTTAGAGAAAAAGAAAGAAGCCTAAGAAGAGAAAGAAGCTTAAAGTAGAGAGAAAAGGAGATTGGAGATTTGCAAAGTCTGCAGTTTTATCAATATTCATCAAAAGTTCCTTCCAAAATGATAGAAATGACATATAAATAGCAAAACCCTAAAACATCAAATAAAATGTTAACATAAATAATTCCAAATAAATAAAAGACAATGAGATGGGCCTAAATGGACTTAGTCTTCCGATCAAAGCGTGACAGGCCAGACCATCCTATGTCGTCTTCGACCATATACTTGTGTAGTTCGCGGTGTGGGTCTGGTGTCCCCACCAGTTTTGTTAGGATTAATAATTTGTCTGATAGTGTGCTGTATTTGTATTGAATAGAGCTTTTCATTGGAAAAAAAGAGTGGGAAGAAATGTTACATGCTTTCTGCAAGGGATCTCGAAATCACTACTCCTCTATACTGGACATGGAATACTTTTTCTGACTCCAGGTTTACTCTCTCTTAACTATTTTTTCCTTCTAATGGAGGTGATATCCTCGAAATGTAACATGCTTTCTGGAAGGTATCTCATGGCTGTTAATGATGATGGCCTATCTACAGATTTGCAGATGTGGCTGAGCTTAACAATGTGTGTGTGTTTGAAATCCGTGGAAAAATCAGTACTTATCTTCTGTCCCCAGAAACATTATACACAGCATACCTTGTTTACAAGTTTCCACCAAGAACTTATGGATTTGATAATCAACCAGTTGATGCCACAATGAGACTGAATGAAGGCGAATTTGGTCCACGGACTGTTAGCTGGAATCCGCAAGGAAGGTGCAGGCACAATAATGGATCTGTAACTGTCAGAGGTGGTGTGCATTATCCAAAGGAAAGAGGAGATGGGTGGCTAGAGCTGGAACTCGGCGACTTCTTTAGCGCGGAAGGGGAGGATGGAGAACTGGAAATGAGGCTTTTTGACGATTCTGCTCATTGGAAATACGGGTTTATTCTGGATGGGATTGAGATCAGACCAAAAGATGGTAGGTGGATGAGCAATTATTTCATATATTAGAGTGCAAAACTAGTTTTAGTGTCTTTAATCCATCATTATCAAGAACTTATGCTGGTCCATTGCACATCTACGAGTGTTCACTCCTGCTTTTTTGGATTTTTAGGTTTGCTCCAAGGTATCATTTGAGGTCTTTCTTTCCATTGATGATCGAATCCTGCACTGCCTGTCATCTAGCATTTCTCAGAGTTTATCAAGTCATCATGTATTCTCTGAAACTCTCCAAAATCCGAGACCCTCGTAGCTGCGAACTAGTCTGAAAAAACAAACTTGAATTTCAAAACCTCGTATATATATATTTAGGGTTCTAAAAAGTCGTGGTGTGATGGCAGATGACTTGCGATCTGCACAACAAGTCTCGAGTTTAAGTCAGGACGTGTATTCCTGTAAGAGTTTGAGATAGTCCAGGTTTTATTCGCTCAGCTAGATCCACAAAATATGCTTTTCGAGAAATGGATTTCCTCGAATAAAAAAAAAATTCTAAAAAGTTAGATATCAAGTTATATACTTCATTTTAAATTATGGTCTTCTTGATGTTTTTTCTTCTTTTCTTCTCAGTTTCCAGGGCAGCTAGCTAGTCCAGGCAGTTAAGAGATTCACACAGTGGACTTCATCTGAAACGTGCAAGTTTACTGGGAGAAGCCGATCTTGTTCCATCAGACTCACCGCATAACGCTAGCAATGAGTATAATATGCCTCTACAATTTCTTCCTTACTGAGGTGTACACTGGAGACTCGCTTTCATAAAACGATCCACTCTATGCCGTTTCGTTGATGAAAAATAAACTAGTTACAATGACTTTGAACCGTGTTTCATCAAGGAAAAATAAACTAGCATGATGTTTTGAGATAAAAGAATATATATATATATATATATATATATATATATATTTAATTGAAGAGATAAATACTAGATTTTAAAATAAATATATTTATAATAAATAACAAAATTAAAAATAAGAAACACTTCTAGTTGAATAGAAGTAAAGAAAACTTATATATAGTGAATTTCTATATTTTTAAAATAAAGATGTATTTTTATTTTTATTGTTTCCATCTTGTAAAAATTCTCCAATTTTTTTAATTCTAATATAACAATCAAAATTCTAAAAAAAATAATAAAAAAAAACTTATCTAAAGGTATCACTATATTTATCAAAGATAAAACATAATGAAGAAATTGAATTTTTATCTTCTATTGTTTAAGATAAAAATATATGTTACTCTTTAAAGTATTTTTGTTTAAAAATATTAAAATAATAAACACAAACACACAAAAACTTACTTTAAATGTACTTTTTACATCCAAACTATTCCGAAATAAAAATTAATATGCAGAATAAATAAATAAAATTTATAATCTATTTATTTAGTATTACGGTAACTATTGGTTTTTAAAAATATTTTTTACTTAAAAATGCATCAAAATTATAATATATATATTTTTAAATTATATTTGATATCAATAAATTAAAATAATCTAAAAACATAAAAAATACATTAATTTAAAATAATTGTTTTTAAATAATACAAAAACAACTTATCTGAGATATCACTATATTTATCAAAGGTAAGACATGGTGAAAAAAATTAATTTTTTATCTTCTATTGTTTAAGATAATAATATATTATATATATATTAAATATACTTTTTACATCAAAATAATTCAAAAATAAAAATTATTATGAAGAATAAATAAATAAATAAAATTTAGAGTATTCAGCACCTTAATGATTGTTTTTAAAAATATTTTTTACTTATAAATGCATTAAAATAATATATATTTTTTAAATTTATATTTAATATCAACAAATTAAAATAATTTAAAATACTTTAAAAAAAAAAATACAAAAACAAACATTCCATTACCAATGGTTGCGCCCGATGCTCCGAGCCGACACTTTTCACTCTAATATACACACACAGTGAGCGGAAATGATTTGATTCTTGCGTAAGAAAATGGAAAGATCAGGAGAATTGCCTTTAAATGAGCTGCCGGAGGGATGCATAGCGAACGTGATAGAAATTAAACTCCCTTGATGTTATTGATTTATCAGTTTGATTATATACAATGAACAAGAATATGAAAGGTCATTTTGACTATAAATGTTGTTGGCTATAACAGAGAAGCCTAGGTCATAAATAAAGACATAATAAAATAAAAGACATATTTACATCTTCTAATACACCCCTGTAGTCGAAACTGGAGGTTGTCGAATGTTGAGACTATCCCGAAAATCATCAAAAAGTTGCAGCGGAAGACCCTTAGTGAAGATGTCAGCAATCTGATAACACGAAGGAACGTGTAAAACACGAACTTGACCACGAGCGACTTTCTCTCGCACAAAATGTATATCCATTTCAATATGCTTAGTGCGCTGATGTTGAACTGGGTTGCCAGAGAGATATACTGCACTAACATTGTCACAATAAACTAAAGTAGCTTTCGAAACAGGACAATGTAACTCCAAAAGTAAGTTTCGGAACCAACAGGATTCAGAAACAACATTAGCCACTCTGCGGTACTCGGCCTCAGCACTAGACCGTGACAAAGTAGGCTGTCTTTTTGCAGACCTAGATATTAAGTTATCCCTAAGATATACACAATATCCAGAAGTCGACCGTCTTGTATCTGGACATCCACCCCAATCTGCATCAGTATAGGAAACTAGATCATGAATCGAAGAGGGATATAGATGAAGACCAAATGCACTAGTACCCTTAATGTAGCGAATGATACGCTTCAAAGCAGTCATGTGTTGAGTTCGGGGATCATGCATAAATAGACAAATTTGCTGAACCGCATAGGAAATATCTGGCCTGGTAAAAGTCAAATATTGGAGAGCACCAGCAAGACTACGATACTCAGTTGGATCATGATAAGGATTTCCTGACGACATAATGAGTTTGGCTTTTGTGTCCACTGGTGTAGAAGATGGTTTAGAAGAGGACATACCAGCCCGCTCAATTATTTCTTCTGCATATTTCTGTTGAGACAGAAAAATACCTCCTGAATGTCTGGTAACCGAGATGCCTAGAAAATAGCTTAGAGGACCCAAATCTTTCATAGCAAACTCCGAGCCAAGCTTAGACATGATGGATTGGCGAAGAGCAGCTGAAGATGCAGCAAGGATTATGTCATCCACATAAAGAAGAATATATGCCATATCATTGCCCTGACGATAAATGAATAATGAATGATCTGAAATACTGTGAGAAAATCCCAAGGTAGCCACATAATCAGCAAACCGTTGATACCAAGCACGAGGGGCTTGCTTAAGTCCATAAAGGGACTTCTTTAGCAAGCAGACATAATCTGGGTGTTCAGAATTTCGGAAGCTAGGAGGTTGATGCATGTAGACTGTTTCATCGAGATTCCCATGCAAAAAGGCATTTTTTTACATCTAATTGATGAAGACACCAAGATTGTGATAAAGCAATACTGAGCACTGTTCAGATGGTAGCGGGTTTGACCACCGGACTAAAAGTCTCCCCACAATCAATACCTGTTTGCTGACCTGCACCATCACCGACAAGGCAAGCTTTATACCGCTCAAAAGATCCATCAGATTTCTTCTTATGCCTGAAAATCCATAAACTGCGAATGATATTAGCATTAGACGGACGGGGTACTAAGTCCCAAGTCTTATTTTCTATAAGAGCATCGTATTCGTCTTTCATCGCCATTTTCCAATTATGATCATGTAATGCATTAATGGGATTAATGGGTAAAGGAGAGATGGATTTTGCGGCTGAAGTATGAAGGTTAAGGAGCTTTCGGGGCTTAAAAATACCATGTTGGGATCTAGTTGTCATTTGTGGAGAGTGAGGTGGAGGAGCAATCGGAAGAGCTTGGGATGTTTCCATTGGTGGAGAGGGGTTGGGAGAATTGGTTTGTTCGGTAGAGGAATTTGAAGAGTTGGGTAGTGCTAGGTTAGGGGAAACTAATGGGATAGGTGAGGGTGACCGAACTGGGGAAAGAGGACTTGAGAGAGTCTGAGAAAAGTGGGTGAGGAGAGGTGATTGTTCGGCTGGCTGAGACTGAGGGGTTTCGGTAGGATAGACTTGAGTATTAGGAGGAGTGGACTGAGCAGGTGAGGGAGGGAGTGGTGTAAGACCTGTATCCAGAAAATCATAAGAGGAAGATGTAGGAGCATGTAATTTAGAGAAGGGGAAAACAGCTTCATCAAATATTACATGCCTTGAAACAAGAATTTTACGACTCGATAAATCATAGCATTTATAACCTCTATGATTTGATGGATACCCCAGAAATACACACGGTGTTGACCGAGCTTGCAATTTATTTCTAGAAGTGGAGGGAAGAAGAGGATAGCATAAACACCCCAAAACACGAAGGTCTTTTTGATATAGAATTTTTGTGGGTGTTTGGAAAGCAATCTTTTTGTTTGGGAGAATGTTAAGGAGATAAGTAGCCATTTGAAGGGCATGATGCCAAAAAGAGTGTGGTAGAGAGGCATGAGCGAGAAGAGTTCGAATAATATTATTGATGGTACGAATTTTTCTTTCGGCTTTTCCATTTTGAGATGATGTATGAGGGCAAGAGAATCGAAAAGTCATTCCATTAGTTTGACAAAATTTGTGAAATTGTCCATTGTCATATTCTGTTCCATTGTCACATTGGAAACATTTTATTTTTCTTTCGAATTGAGTTTGAATATGATTGCGAAAAGTTAGAAAAATGGAATGCACTTGAGATTTGGTGGCAATGGGAGAAGTCCATAGAAAATTCATGAAATCATCAAGAAATAAAACATAATACTGATGACCACCCGAACTAAGTGTAGGTGATGTCCAAAGATCACTATGCACAATATCAAAAGGAAATAAAGTGCAAGACAGAGAGTCATAAAAAGGTAATTTAACTTGCTTCCTAAGAGTACATGACTGACAAAGAAAATTATCCGGAAATTTGTTGAAAATAATTAAATTGTTCTTACGAAGGGAGCTTAAAACAGGAGCTCCTGGATGTCCTAAACGACTATGCCATAATTCAGGAGATAAAGCAGTAAAAGCAGTAAAAGCAGAATGTGTTGAAAATCAAATGGGGGGACTGGTGATAACTGGATATAGGTCACTGGAGCTGTTACATCTCATTAAAGGCATCCCCGTTGGAAAATCCTTCACAGAAAAACCGAAAGGATCAAATTCAACAGAGGCATTATTGTCAATGGTGAATTTTCGTACAGACACAAGATTTTTAATTAAGTTCGGAGCATGCAAGACATTGTTCAAAGTGAGGCAAGAATTGGGGTTAAGTAATAATGCATTTCCACAACCTATAATAGGAATAGTATGACCACTACCAACAGTAATATTACAATTATTGCTCATATTAAAATAAGACGTAAGATTACCTCCGTGTACGGTCATGTGAGATGTGGCTCCGGTGTCCATGTACCATTGATCATCCGGGGGAACCATTGAGAGCGTATGCATAGCTGCTTGAATATCAGTCGGAGCATAAGAGTTTTGGGCCTACGGTGTTGTGGCTGCCATGTGGGCCTGTGGAGGCCTAGGCCCAATCAATCCGGGTTGACGCTGATTAGTGGGCTGCTGGGCTGCTGTTGGGTATGGGCATGGAGGCGTGGCCCAAGACTGCCATGGCCCGGCCCAAGGTGGAGGAGCCCATTGCTGCTGCTGGGGTATAAAAGGCCTCCACGGGTGCTGGTTTCCATGCCCAGCTGAGTAATTGTGTTGCTGGTGTCCTCCACGGCCAGAACCCCTCCCTCTGTACCTGCCACCACAGGCACCGCCACCACCCCCTCTGCCACTACGGTTGTTGGAGCTGCGATTCAGGTTGTGGGTATGACGATGGTGTGTGGGATTAGCACTGGAAGTGTCCACTGGAGCCATGAAGAAAGCAGAGTTTGAGGGATTTCGGGCTGCCTTTTTCGTCCTTGCTGTCTCCTCCAGAACCAGCATGGATCGAGCTTTGTAGAAAAGAGGAAGAGTGTCACCATGGCGAATTTAAGAACCCACTCCTGCATAGGCGTCAGTTAAGCCCGAGAGGAGTTGAAGAACCAGTCGTTCGTTTGTGACAGGGGCGCCAACATTGGAAAGCTGACCTGAGAGAGATTTGAGGTGTTGACAGTATGATGATGCATCGTCAAAATCCTCCATTTGAACTTTTGAGAACTCTTGTTCCAAGTAGAGAGCCCTGGAATTTTTGTTGTCCGAGAAGATGTCCTTCAGTCGATCCCAGGCAAGGGCAGCAGTGGAGTCTCGTTCAAGAATGGTGTTGAGAAGGTCTTCAGAGATAGTTCCATAAATCCATTGCAGCACAATGGCGTCAACTCGAGACTAGAGTGCTGGGTCTGTATTTGAGCTAGATAAGTCCTGCTTCATCTGTTCTGCAGAGGGAGGAAGGATGTGATCAAGAACTTGGTAAGCTCTAGCATGAATTTTAAATAATTCCGACCATGTGATATATTGACCCTTTTCAATATCTAAAGTGATTTTGATGAATGTGTTTATGTTTGATACTGCAAGAGCTGGGTGAGAGGAATGAGGTTTGGGAGGAGGAGGAGAAGAGGGGGAGGCTGCTGTATCATAAGTTTGGTCTGCCATGGTGGTTATGGGATAGTGAAGAAGAAGACAGAAAAGAGGAAGATGGAGAAGATAGTACGGCTGCTAGGGTTAGAGCTCTAATACCATGATTGAAATTAAACTCCCTTGATGTTATTGATTTATCAGTTTGATTATATACAATGAACATGAATATGAAAGGTCATTTTGACTATAAATACCGTTGGCTATAATAGAGAAGCCCAGACCATAAATAAAGATATAATAAAATAAAAGACATATTTACATCTTCTAATAAAACGCACTGTCCCTTACAACTCCTCTGGACGTTGCCCGGCTCTCAGCTGTCTCTCCCATGTTCAAGTCGGCCGCCATATCCAACGTTGTTTGGGAGAGGTTCTTGCCTAGCGATGTTGAGTATATCCTTTCCACTTCCCCTGCTGGATCTCTCCTGCTGGAATCTGTTTCATCCAAAAGGGAACTGTATTTTAGCCTTTGTGACAATCCAGTCCTTGTTGACAATGGAAGAAGGGTAAAAAGAAAATTCCCTTTTTATTTTGGTATAGGCTCCTTTGTGTTTGACAGTATGCTTGACTGAATTTCTTTTCATCTGATAAAATAGTCTTCTTTTTTGGATCCAATTGAGGAGATTAGCTAAATTTCATCCATTAACTTTGTTCCAGGTCTTTGTTGGACCCTTTGACTCCGAGGCTATTTTTTATTCTTTGATAAAAACTGAAAGGGTTTTGAAGTTTCCTAAATTCAAAAATCTGTGAATTTTTTTTCTTTGTAAATTAGAATAGTGTTGAGGATTTTCTGTACACCTTAAGATTTTCTGGTCAATTGACAAAAGTTATACCTCAATGTTTTTCTGTCGAGGGACAGGAAAGAGGTTCTACCTCTTGTCCTCCAATCGGACCAATCCCATGTCCCAAAAGCTATGTGATTGAGTTGATTTGTCTACTAATGTGCTGCTTTTTGTATTGAATAGAGCTTTTCATTGGAAAAGAAGAGTGGGAAGAAACGTTACATGCTATCTGCAATGGACCTCGTGATTACATGGAGCCATGCTCCTCGATATTGGAAATGGAATTCTAATCCAGCATCCAGGTTTTTCTTTTCTCTTTTTTTTTCCCTTTTCAGTTTTATGTTTCTGAGCTTGTGACATTGAAATGTTGATGGTGCTCACCGACAGATTTCCAGAAGTGGCTGAGCTTATTAAAGTTTGTTGGCTTGAAATCCGTGGCAAAATCAATACTAGTATGCTCTCCCCATCAATATTGTACACAGCAAACCTTGTCTTCAAGTTCTCTATAGAATCTTATGGATTCGATGACCAGCCAGTTGAGGTTGCAATGAAACTGGATGGAGATAAGATTTGTGCGCATACTGTTTGCTGGAATGAAGAAAGAAGGAGAGGGCAGCAATTCCGTACTGCAAGAAGGCCAGTTGATCAATTTAACTTTAGCTTCCGAGGATATGTACCTGCCAGAGAAAGTGATGGACATTATCCAAAGAGAAGAGGAGATGGGTGGTTGGAGATTGAACTGGGTGACTTCTTTTGCATGGAAGGGGAAGATGGAGAGCTGGAAATGAGAGTTTTTGATGGCACCGATTATTGGAAACATGGACTAATTGTCGAAGGGATTGAGATCAGACCAAAAGAAGGTAACTAGATAAGCAACTGTTTTCATATTCTAGTAATAACTTCTATCTTCATGTTGTAGTGCTGCTTGAGAGTGTAATTGAGATTGTTTTTTAAAATGTTTTTCGTTCATAAATGCATTAAAATAATATTTTTTTATTTTTTAAAAATTATTTTTGATATTAGCACATGGAAATGATATTAGAACACCATTTTTTTTTAAATTTAAAAAAAATAAAAAAAATTCATTTTTTTTCAAAAACACTTTACAAACAAATTCATAAACACTCCCGTAGTGGATAGATTATCTTGATCGCATCACTATCTAAAGCTTTTGAGGCTGGTCTATTGCACAGCTATGTAGGAGGACGCAGAGAAGATTTATAGTAGCTCTTATTGATGTACCATATAAATGTTTAGTGATTATAAATAATTTGGATCTCATGATTATGTTGTTCATTTCATTCAAATTATATTGTTCAACATATTGCTTCACATAACTTGTTTCTGTCTCGGCGCAGTAGGGGCTAGTCCAAGCAGTTAAACATGCACAGGGTGGATTTCTTCATCTGAAGTGGCATGCTTATTCTGAGAAGTGAATTCAGTGGTACAAGTTTCCAACCATACTGTTGATCTGAAACTCGAACCACAAAAGGAGCAAAGTTTTTCTGTTCAAATGATGTTCATGTCTGTACTCAAAACTATCCAGTGTGTGTAGTTTGAATCCAAAGGTAAGTAATAAACTAAGGGGGTGTTTGATAATGTGTTTGGAAATGTTTTTGAAAATATTTGATTTTTTTTTAAATAAATTTTTTTTGGTGTTTTTTAGATTATTTTGATGTGCTGATGTGAAAAATAATTTTTAAAAAAATAAAAAAAATATCATTTTAATATATTTTTAAACAAAAAATATATTAAAAAAACAATCTCAATCACAGTTACTGAAGGGTTCATTAATTTGCCGGAATCTTTCAAGTCAAGCTGAGGTTTCGTACACAGCTTTCAAATTATTCTCTGGTTAAAAAAAAAAAACTTGCAACGTTTCATGTACAGATGGATAAATTCTTGGCACTTCCTCATTCCTGTTGCTTCCCTCATCAAAATTTTAGTGTAGAAGTACAGCATCCCTTTTGATTTGTAAATGTTAAAGCTTTCTAAATACATTGCTACTACCGGCTAATAAATTGTTTAAAGGTGGGAGAATTAATTTTTATTTCAATTTACATTTTAAAGTTTATTTTCTGTCAAAAATTACTCTAAGTTGATTGTTATATTGATTTATTTTCATGTTTTATGTTTTTTAAAACCAATTATAATAACAATTTTCTGCCCAGAATCTATAATTTATATCTTCCATCAAAGAATATCTTCTCGGATTGAGCTTGTAATGCACAGGCCTTGCTTGATTCATTGAAGATTTCATCCTGTTCTATTAACCATATGAATATTATAAACAGATAATTAGCTCTTTGTCTTTTCTCGTCTAGGGTGTTTGAAATTATGATAGCAATTATTTTTTATAAAATTCTTTACTTGAAAATACATTAAAATAATAATTTTTTACACCCGCAAATAAAATTAAAAAACAAATTAGATAAATAGACATAGTTTTCTCAAATTTAAAAAGCTACAATAAAATCTAATCAAGAAAATAAATGATTGAGCTTTTACATATTCAGGTGAGGATTTGATATAACTAGATGAGAATCTAACCTAAACAAATTATATAAATGCTATGACATATGTTTTTATAGAAGTATATTCATGTCAAACTAGGTTAACAATTTAAAACAAATATAATGGGTTGACCAAAAATTGGAAATTAGGCTCAAATATTGCTATTTGAGATAATTTTGTTGTTTTTTCTAAAACAATTTTCTAGGTTTATTGTTTAATTTGATTTTTTAGCTATTTCCTTGATAATGTTTTTTAGCTTATTTATGGATCTTGTAAACCTCAATGAAGATATATTTTATTGGTTTTATTCTTATAGAAATAAATTTTGAATTTAGAATTCACATTTGCAATCGATTTTGATAATATGTTTTCTATTTTGTAGTTGTTATTATCAAAGTTGTCAATACCGTTTCGGTCGCCGTTTTGGTTGCCGTTCCGGTCGCTGTTCTGGTCGCCTTTCCGGTTTTTCTATTGGTACGGGGAATGTTTCGGTTTCGGAGTGTTTCGGCGTGCTGTTTCGAGGTTATACTGTTCATATATAATTAATTAATTATATATATATATGAAAAAAAAATAAAATATTAATTTAACAAGTATAATTAAAATTTAAGATAAATTAATTTTAAATTATACAATACAAATACAAAGTCAAACAAACATAATCTCAAAATTAGAAACACAACCACAAGTTAATCAAAATAAGAAGGATTTTAAGGCCGAAACGGCACATCCGGAACAGTACCGAGACGTTCCGGCGGGTATTTAGCCAGTATTTCCGGAACACAAACAAAATCTACTCATCCCATGTGACATCTCGAATAAAAAGATTCATGCTTTTATAAAAGCAATAATAAAGAAATTCAACTAAGAAAAAAAAGAGAAAGAAGAAGCTGTTTCTACTTTATACCATATTCACGTACTTAATCGCTAAGCTTCCCTCCCTCGTATTCCTTATAAATAGCAGTTTCTGCCAACTCAAAATCCAAAAAAACACTGAGTCAAATGGCAGTATTGAGTTCGAGACAAGAAGATATGTCGTTGCACGTGCTGCCGGAATCATGCATAGCCAACGTTCTGTCGTTTACTTGTCCGAGGGATGCTTGCAGGCTGTCTATGGTGTGTTCCTTGTTTAAGTCAGCAGAAGAATCTGATGTTGTCTGGGAAAGGTTTCTGCCCCTTGATTATCAATCTATCATCTCCAAATCTGATGCTTCTTCCATGCTGGTGGCTTCTGCTTCTTCTAAGAAACATCTCTATCTCATGCTTTGTGAGAAGCCATTGATTATCGAGGGTGGCAAAAAGGTATATTTCTTGTCAACCTTCCCTGTCTTTCTAAGCAGACTAGTGGAAGTGGGCAGGATAAGGCAGACAAGATTAATAAGATCTGACAGTATTGTTCTGACATTTCTACTTAAAATGAATTGTACCTAATTGGATATGACAGTATTGTTCTCACATTAAGATCTGACAGTATTGTACTTAAAATGAAAAATTGGATTAAAATGAAAATGATTCTTGACAGCATTGTTCTGACATGAGAATTTGGATATGAAAACGAGATTAAAAAAAATTGTAGTCCCTTCTTCAATTGGATCAAAATGGACTTAACATAGCAAGAACAAATTTTGATTTTTCAGAGAGAGTTTTGTAAGATTGACAATAATTTTTCGTTGGATAAGTGGGATGGGAATTTAGATTGGAGAAGAGATTAATGTTTTTTTGTTTTGTTTGGAATAGAGCTTTTCATTGGAAAAAAAGAGTGGGAAGAGATGCTACATGCTTTCTGCAAGAGATTTGATGATTGTATGGGGTGATACTCCTCCTTACTGGAGATGGAATTCTGATCCTTCCTCCAGGTTGGCTTGTCTTTCTTTTTTCCTTTTTCTTTTTTTTTGGTGATTGTGAGATTTTATGATTTTGTTGGATTCTCATAGATTTGGAGAGGTGGCAGAGTTGATTACTGTATGCTGGCTTGAAATTCGTGGAAAAATAAATGCTACTATGCTGTCTCCAGCAACATTATACACAGCCTACCTTGTGTTCAGGCCAACAGGAGGAGTTTATGGATTAGGTTACCATCCAGTGGAGGTGAGGGTGGGACTTGTTGGTAGTGAAAGTGGCAAGAGAAATGTGCATTTGGATTCAGAGAGTCGGTGGAAACAGCAATACCATTTTGCAAGAAGGCACATCGAGTTGTTCAACCGTGGCCGAATTGCGGGGACACCAGCATCTGAACCTGCCAGAGAAAATAATGGACAGTATCCAAAGAAAAGGGGAGATGGGTGGCTGGAGATTGAGTTGGGGGAGTTCTTTTGCATGGAAGGGCAAGATGGAGAGCTTGAAATGAGTGTTCAAGAGGTTAAGAGTGGTAATTGGAAAGGTGGGTTGATTGTTGAAGGGATTGAGATTAGGCCAAAAGAGGGTAAATAAATAAAGGGTTTTCCATTTCTATTAGTAATGTTTTATCTTTTCATATTCGTACTAGTATGAATGCTGTTTGCATCAGAATCAATAGAATTTCTGGAGTTATTTCATACCATTTTTAGGATCTGCTTCTGCAAATTTTCATTTTTGATGCTCGCCAAGGATATCCTTTGGTTATTGTAATAAAAAATTGGTTCATTTCTGTAATGTTTTTAATTGTGGAAATTCAAGGATCCAGAGGCCTACTTTTGCACACGGCAACTTTGGGATAATTTTCCAAGATAATCCTTGATTAAACAAAGCAATACTTTAAATACATATTATCAATTGTAACTGCTCCCAGGGATTATGGCCATCATTGTTGTCAAAATCGCGAGTTGACTCGCAAAATCATACTCGCCAAACCTTGTCAACTCAGAGAGCAAAATCGTGTCAAACTCGGAAAAAATCGGTCAAACTCGGTCCAACTCGTAAAATCAGACCGGATCGGTCCGATTTTACGAGTTCGAATGGTTCAGACTTCAGCAGGTTGGATTAACTGATTTTAACTTTCAATCTTTCATTTGCAGCCCTAAATCTTCTCTTCGCAGTTCTCATCAGTCATCCCCAAATTTCTTCTCTTCTCAGTTCATCGACAGTACAGTTTGGCCAGCCGATCTCCTCCCCAGTTGTTCTCATTCTTCCCTTCTCCGAATCGTCCTCTCCTCTCCTTCTCTCTCGAATCGTTCAAGGTTAGTGCAAGCTTATTTTACACGAGTCTGTGGAAATATTGTTGTGAGTTGTTCAAGGTCACTGGGTATTGATTTTACATGTTAAATGTCCTGCGATCGTTTGGTATTGAACTTTTCTTAACAGAAATGTTTAAGGATCTCAATCTTCCTGAATCTCTTGTGTTTTAAGATATGATATTACTCCCAAAAATTAAAAAAAATGTGATTCCTCCTTTATAGTTGCCAATTCATGACTCGAAAATACTCGGGTGGAAACTAGCAAAGTCAACTTCATGATTTTTATTAATGTCAGTTTATAACCCGACTCAAGACTCGAACCAATTTTGAAAATAATATAATATGTATGGTGGGTTTTATTCTGTTGACTTAATTATAGAGGATTTACTGATTAACTTTGATTTCTAATAGAAGATAGTAGACATGATCGAGATTGCTCCTTAGTAATTGCTTGTTCACCCTTCAATTTTGAAGTTAATTAAGGTAAACTGCAGACATGTAACATTCTATTTCATCTTTCACATTTTTGCATGTTACTTTTTTGTGCTATTGAATGACCAATGTGATTGGAAGATCATGTTATTCGAAGCCCTTTTTGTGATAAGTCTTGCACACTCTTGAAATTGTCGAATATGTTCTAGTTTTTAAGAGTTCCTCCTGTAAATGAAGCACACATGCAAGTAAGTTCCATTGCTTGTTATTGGACTCTAAAGCAGGACTTAATTGTTTATGCTTCTTGCTCCCTTGTTTCTGGTAGCTTTTCCTGTTGTTTGGAAAACATTCGACAAATTGTTTTTAGTAAGATTGAACCCTGATTCCATGTACAATCATTGTATGATTGCGGGTCTCTGAATTCCCAACTTCTAGGAATGCTTGCATTCAGATTTATTATGATCTCCAGATTTGGAACACCTGCATTTAGATTGACTATGATATCCGGATTTCATACACCGTTTTTTCTCAATCATGGTTGCTATTTGCTGTTGCGCTGAGTCAGTTGTTTTTTTATTGAACTCTAGGGGTTGTTGAAGAAGATACTCTGTATTTATCAAGATTTTACAATGCATACACCCTGCAAGTCTCCATGCTTCATAGCCATCCTTTTTGGTTGATGCCTTCTGATAATTAGAGGGGCAAGGTAGGAAAGAATAAGTAAAACAAAAACATGAGAAATAAGACACTAGCACACAGCAGTTATACTATAAAACAAACATCTTCTCATTATTTGAAACAGATCAGAATAAATACAACAGTCATTTACCATCTTTTCATTAATACCTCACATAAAACCTCCATCGCAATATAACAATACTCTATCTCAGTGTTGGGATCATGCTCGATGTCCTTAGCTACACAATAGCCAAAGTTATGTTATTACATAGATACAAACACTGACAATATATATAGTTAAAGGGGGAATTTTGGTATGTGTATGAGTGGTTAATTTTGGTATTGATTTCAATGAAGGTATAGATGATCTCCCATCTGATGATGAATGGGTGACTGAAAGAGAAGGACATGATAGTTCATCGACCATTAATTTACTTCAGGCTATTGATAGTGCAACATGAAGAACAAATGGAAAAGAAGACGATAGTGATGAAGAAACTTTTAATGGTGTTGAGATAAGTACTCCAGCCACTGAAGTTGATTTTGAAACTTCTAATTCAAGGAGTTTAGGGTTAAATATTGTTGGAGTTCAATCTAACACTAGCAATATCGGTGTTAGCACTAGTGGTAGTACTAATAATCCTTTTGATAGAGATGCTATTGATGCAATTCTTGGACATAGTGAGGGGGATGAAACTGCGGCTGGTTTTAGTTTACATTGCACACCAGCTGAAGATTTGTTTTAAATTTGTTAGTTTTTATTTTCTGAAATTTGATGGACATAATTGTTTTGTAATGTATTTTGAAGTTATTTTAAATCATGAATGAACTTTAACTAATGAAGTTTTATGTCTATAATTATGATGTATTGTATTCAGAAATATTTACTTATGATTTTACGATTTTTCTGCTTACAAGATTTTATCTGTGATTTTACGATTTTTGTACGGACAAATTCAGGTACAATCTTACGATTTTACGATCCGATCTTACGATCCGAGTTTCAGAAACCCTTTCCGTGTCGTGTCAAAATCGTGATTTTGATAACCATGATGGCCATAACCCCCGCTCTTAACTACCCATTAATAGCAATAGTTTTACCCGAAACGACAAATACATAAACTGAAATACATATAACTGAAGTGCTGAATTTAATTAAACAAACTATGGTTGATAAGTAACTAAGGTTGCCTTCTGCCACATGTCAATCATCCCGTTCCTTGGTTTAAGTGTTGCTGGCTGCCACATGTTGCTCATCCCTTGCCCAGCTGGAAGCCACCTGTCAATAATCAAAGCTAAGCTCGTAACACAACCCCTTTCTTTCAAAAGAACTCGCCCACGAGTTCAGGGCACTATCGGCGGAGCACCTCCACATCAACCCAACTGGCATCCTCTTCATTCGATCCTTCCCACCGAACTAAGAGTTCCACTCCTGCCTGATTCCCTTTTTTCATCATCCTCCTGGCTAGTATCTTTTGTAACTTGGGAGCCAATGCCCCATCTGCCATCACAGTGGGTAAACTGGAGTTTGGCTGAAATCGAGCTCCAATCTTCTTCTTGAGGCACGATACGTGAAAGACTGGGAAGATCTTCGAGTTTGGGGGTAGATCCAGTTTATAAGCCACTTTTCCCATCCTTTGTATTATCTGAAAAGGACCGAAATATCTGGTCGACAGCTTCAAATTCCTTCGCACGGCAACGGACATCTGGCGATAGGGCCTTAATCTCAGGTAAACCCAATCTCCGACCGTGTATTCCCTGTCTGTTCTGTTTTTATTGGTAAAGTGCTTCATACGGGTCTATGCTTCTTGCAGGTTCTCTCGGACCAGTTTGAGGATGAAGTCATGACTCTTCATCTCGTCCTCAACTGCCTGAACAGCGGTGGACCCTGGCTCATACGGTTGTAGCCGTGGTGGAGCCTTCCCGTACAACACCTCAAATGGGCTGAGTCCGATGGAGGAGTGAACGGAGGTGTTGTAGGACCATTCAGCCACTGCCAACCACCTAACCCAATCCTTAGGTCGGTCCCCAGTGAAGCATCGCAGGTACCCTTCTAACCATTTGTTCATTGCTTTAGTCTGTCCGTCAGTTTGTGGGTGGTATGCCGAGCTCATCAGCAGCCGAGTACCACTCAAACGGAAAATTTCCTTCCAAAATAAACTGGTAAACACATCTCTGTCACTTAAAATTGTTTGTGGTATGCCATGCAATTTGAATATGTTTTCCATGAATTGTTGTGTTATAGTCACTGCTGTATAGGGATGTGCTAGAGGTATGAAATGATGATATTTGCTGAATCTGTCAATAACCACCATTATTACACTGTTCCCCCTTGACACTGGTAAACCTTCGATAAAGTCCATACTAATATCAACCCATGCTTCCTCTGGTATTGGTAAGGGTTGTAGTAACTCTGTCGGCTTGAGATTCTCTGTTTTGTTGCATTGACATATATCACATTCTTTTATGTATTGCCTGACATCTCTGCGCATCCCATTCAAGTAGAACTCCCTTTTAATTCTGGCATATGTCTTCTGAGAGCCTGCGTGTCCCCCAATAGGGCTCTCATGGTAGTGCCGTAGCTCCTGTTCTTGGTAGGTTTTTAGAGAACCCAAATGTAGCCTCCCCTTGTAAAATAACAAGTTTCCTTGGAATTTGTATTTTTGGGGGTCAAGATCCCCTTGTTGGCTACGCCTGATTAGCTGCTGCAATTGAGAATCCTGTGTGTATGCTTGTAGTAGTCCTTCCTACCAATTAGATTGAACTACACTTATTGCTTGTAATTCACTGTCAACTGGAGTAACCCCTTGATCATCTGAACTGGACCCATCAGTAATCCACCTGGATAGTGCATCAGCAACTTTGTTTTCCCTTCCACACCTGTATTCCACCGTAAAATCAAACCCTAATAGTTTAGCAACCCATTTCTGTTGGAAGGGTGTGCCAACTCTTTGTTCCAGTAGGTATTTCAAGTCCTGTTGGTCTGTCCACACTTTAAATGGGTGTCCCAATAAATAGTGTCTCCATTTTGAATAGCTAGAATTATTGCTAAGAATTCCTTTTCGTAAGTTGATAAAAGTAAATTCTTCCCCTTTAGAGCCTGACTTAGATAAGCCAAAGGCCTACCTTCCTGCATCAAAACAGCACCAATCCCTTCCCTCGAAGCATCACATTCAACTAAAAAAGGCTTATTAAAATTGGGCAGCCCCAAAACAAGAGGTGTAACCATTGCTGCCTTAAGGGCTTCAAAAGCCCGAGTAGCCTCCCTAGACCAGGAGAAGGAGTTTCTCTTCAGTAAGGCTGTTAAAGGAGTTGCAATGCCTCCATACCCCTGTACAAACTTTCTATAGTACCCTGTGAGGCCGAGAAATCCTCTCAAAGCCTTAGGGTTGGTAGGAGTAGGCCAGTGAACCATTGCTGATATTTTTTTGGGGTCAGCTTTGACTCCATCTTTAGAAATCACATACCCTAAGTATTCCACTTCCGAACACCCAAAAATACACTTTGAAATTTTTGCATACAATTGATGCTGTCTGAGAATCCCTAAAACAATGTGTAAATTCAATACATGATCCTTTAATGACTTACTATAAATTAGTATGTCATCAAAAAATACTAACACAAACTTTCAGAGATAAGCTTTAAATATCTCATTCATTAACCCTTGAAACGTAGAAGGTGCATTAGTGAGCCCAAAGGGCATGACAAGAAACTCATAGTGTCCTTCATGTGTTCTAAAGGCAGTTTTGGCACATCATCAGGATTCATCCTGATTTGGTGGTAGCCTGACCTCAAATCAAGCTTAGTAAATAATTCAGCCCCATGCAATTCATCTAACAATTCATCTATGTTAGGTATAGGGAACTTATCTTTAACAATATCCTTGTTAAGAGCCCGATAATCCACACACATGCGCCAGCTCCCATCTGCCTTTCTCACCAGCAAAACAGGTGATGAATAAGGGCTTTGGCTGGGTTGAATGATCCTAGCATGCAATATTTCCTTTACCAGCTTCTCAATCTCCTCTTTTTGATAATAGGGATACCTGTAAGGCCTGACATAAGTAGGAGTGGCTGCCTTATGTAGCTGAATTTTATGATCATGTCCCCTGAAGGGTGGCAGACCCTTAGGCTCATCAAAGACAGTTTGGAAACCCTCCAAAATCTGCTGTATAGCCATATCTGGAACTTTAGGAACCTCTGCCTCCTCTGCCTCCATGAGGTGCAACCAAACCCCTCGACCTTCCATTAATGTGGTCTTATTTAGCTTCGGCTCCTCTTCTAGGGACTGACTTGGAGGCCTTAAGCCTTGCAGAGTTATTGGGTTCCCTTTGATTGTGAATTTCATGCTTAAGTCAGCAAAATTCCACTAAATTGTGCCCAAGCTCCTCAGCCAATCTACTCCCAAGACCACATCACATCCTCCTAAGGTCAGTAGATATAAATTCACCATTGCATCACACCCCTGCATTTGAAGCAACACTGCCTTACAACAACCTTGGCAAGGGAACGTTGTTCCATCAGCAACTTGTACTGCCAAGTGGCTATCTTCCACTAGTAGTTTCAATTTTCTTGCTACATTTTCATCCAAAAAACTGTGAGTGCTGCCCGTGTCAATGAGGATAATAACCGAATGCTTCCCCACTGTCCCCTCTAACCTCATGGTCTTTGGAGAAAGCACTCCTGCTAGGGCATGTATAGAAATAACCAGAAATTCTGCAGTTGGGGTCAGCTGATCCCATTCCACAGATTCTTCTTCTGACTCCTCTCGACCCTCTCCAATTTCCACTCCTTCTAGTAGGTATAATTTTGGTCGATTGCATTTGTGTCCAATGTGATACTTTTCATCACAATTGTAACATAATCCTTTGTCTCTCCTTTCTTGCATTTGGTTGGCAGTAAGTCTTTTGATTAGTAAGGGATATTTTTTTGGGAAATTTTGGTTATATGGGGATATATTTTATGGGGCTAGTAATTTCTGAATTGGATTTGGTGCTGGTAATTTAAGTAGGGCTTGTTTGGGGTGGGCTGGTAGGTAGTTGTTGGTTATTGTGTTGTTGGTGTGGTTTGTGTTTGCTTGTCGAACAAGGTGTTGTCTCCTGCCAACTTCTTCTTCCTGCAATCTGGTCAATCCAAAGGCAGCCGAGAGTGTGCTAGGTCTGAACATGGTAACTATTATCCTCAATTCATCTCGCAATCCACTCAGAAATGTACTAATTCTGAACTCTTCACTTAGACCTGTAATCTTGTTTGACAGGACCTCGAAGGCTGTTTGGTACTCTTATACACTCCCCGTCCGCCTCAATTTGGTGAATGCTCCCACCGGGTCTTCATATGCCGAAGGACCAAATCGGGTCCGCAGGGCCACCAAGAACTCCTCCCAATTGGCTGCTGGACTGGAATTCATCAGCCAATAATACCATGATAATGCCCTTCCTTCCATGTGGTAAGAGGCAATCTGAAGCTTTTGATTTTCTGGTGTCTGATAGTATGCGAAAAATTGCTAAGCCTTTAGGATCCAGTCGTTTGGGTCACCCCCGTCAAAGTGGGGAAAATCCAATCGAAGAGGCCTTGCTTGGATCCCTGCAGGTTCTTCCACTATTGCGTTAGTGTTTCCACTTGCACTGTTTGAAGTTCCTTCACCTGCATTTTAATGTTGTCTTGTTGTTGCATGGATCAGGTTATCATAGTTTGATGCTAGGTTGTGTAGCTACTGGAGCACTTGCTCCATAAGAGCTCCTTGCCTACCAATTTCTTCTCTCAGGGAATTGGTCTCCCCCCTAATAGAGGTGATAGCCTCAGCTACTTGAGCTGAACGGGTTCCCTCAGCCATCCCAGGAACACCTGCTCTGATACCACTTGTAATGTTTTTAATTGTTTTCGGATGTGGTGTAATTTTGAGGTTGGTTTGGTTATGAATGTTTGATGAATGGATTCTAGAAATTCAAGGATCCAGAGGCCTACTTTTGTACACGGCAACTTTGGGATAATTTTCCAAGATGATCCTTGATTAAACAAAGCAATACTTTAAATACATATTATCAATTGTAACTACTCCCAGGAATTATGACCATAACCCCCCCCTCTTAACTACCCATTAATAGCAATAGTTTTACCCGAAACGACAAATACATAAACTGAAATACATATATAACTGAAGTGCTGAATTTAATTAAACAAACTATGGTTAAGTAACTAAGGTTGCCTTCTGCCACATGTCAATCATCCCGTTCCTTAGTTTAAGTGTTGCTGGCTGCCACATGTTGCTCATCCCTTGCCCAGCTGGAAGCCACCTGTCAATAATCAAAGCTAAGCTCGTAACAATTTCTCCCCATTTTTCCTATTGATGATGCTGAATCTTGCAGTAATTTAGTGTTTTGCAAGTCTACGAAGCTCTTTCAATAAAACTGCCCTAATTTTTCACTGTATTTGTGAAGATCCAAAATCTTATGTTCAAACCCCAAATGTAACAACTCAAACTCTGCAAGAAGCATTTATGTAAAGCCTCTGTGTTTGGCATTGCAACTTGATCTTTTTTTGTTGGCTAAAATAGTATAAGATCCATGCTTCACAGATATTTCTTGATGTTTTTCGTCCATGAATATTACTTATTTACAAATAATTATGCATGTTCTCATCACTGGTAGTATTGTTTCATCAGAATTAAGAGCTTTTACTGGTGTGATTTTAGCTGCTATTAGTATCTTCTGCAAACTTTCATTTTGATGTTTGATCAAGGATATCCTTTAGTTATTGTAATATAAATTTGGTCATTTAGATGTAAATGCTCAAATAGAAACTTGCATTGTCTTCTTCCTTTCTTATTCTCTTTGATTGTCATGGCCGGATGTGTTCATTATGCTATTTGCTGGGGTTGAACTCTGCTTCATCATATTTGTTTGTTCTTGTTATCTTCTAAAAAATCTTCTGTTTGTTGCAGACACATGAAGAGGTTGAATATGATGGGTTACAGCGATGCTCAAGTTCAAGCTCAGGTGGTATAATCATCATCGGATTGCACCATGAATCCCAGGTTGATTCAACTCAAGAACCAAAGCTGGTTGCAGGTTCTTTCGATTTCTCTGAGGCTGAATGATTTTTAAGGTTCTTTGTAGTGATTTGATTGGATTGAAACTTACCCCTTGAATCACAGTTGTAAAACCAGAAACTCTTTTGCTGATTTAGTATTTGAAAATTTTCCAGGAATTTTTCCTGTTAGCTATTCTCTTCTTTCGCCTAACAGTTGCCCTGGCAACCCAGTTCAAAGTCATCGCATGCCAGTAATATTACAGAAAAGCATCCAATCCCATTAACCTAAAAAGCTTGATAGGTGCCTATAAAAGAAAGCATTCCACGACAAAGGAAGAGTCCAAGAAAATATTTTGAGATCATGAATAGAGAATTGATACAACATGACCTGAAATTATAGAAACTTACTATGACTATCTTTCTCCACTTCCAATCTCCTGTGTGTTCTTATGAAGTTTGTTGTGTTCATTGCAATTGCAGTCGAGCATGCATAAACTCCAGCAAAGCACAGACTTGCTGAAACTAAGAGAAAGTGTAAGAATATTTCCCGTAGAGTGGCCGATGTATTAACGGTCCGATCATGAAAGTTCAAGTTCTTTGTAAAGTCTACGGATTCTAATACGTTAAAGCGAAACCGTGATGGATCGGTCTCAATAAACGAGTATTAGAATGGGTACGTTGAGACCCTCTCCTCTAACCATAATATAACATATATTCTCATAAGGTTGTATACATACATATATTGATGGTTTTAAATATATGTATGTGTATAAAATAAAGTTAAGGTAATGTCTTTAATGTCATTTAATTAAAAGACACAACCCTCCTATTGTTGACACCCATTCAGTGGGTATAAAAGGAAGAAAGGTGGTGGTTATTTGGTTACCCGAAACCAAAATACTGAATATTGGAAGAGAATAGGAAAGCAAACCGAAAAGTTAATTCCTCTCCATCAAGGGATTGCTGAAAAGAAGAAGGTTTAGAGGAGAAGATCAACACAGTGATCATCAAAGGATTCTATACAACATTTCAAGATCAAAATGGAGAACGGTATGTTCTAAATTCTCCATTGTTATATATCCGAAAGTTTCATCATCAATATAAATGTTTGTGGGATCAAATGATCTATTGTTTAGGGACTGATTTCGGTGATAGAAATCAGTATGTATGATTAACATGTGGTATCAAAGCCTAATAGAACCCATTGATCTCCCATTAATGGATTGGTGATGAATTCTGTTTTTGTTTATTTAATCTTATCAAACATTGATAAATTGAGATGCATGAAAACAATTATATCAATGTGTAGAGGCTGAGATTATCTTTCCAACAGTGTATTATATGTTAAAATGTTGGGTGTAGATCAAAAGTTATGAATTTTTTTTGATTACTGGTTTTAATGGTGGTTTTCGTCAAAGATGACGATGAATAAAACACCAACCGGTCGACCGGTTCACCTGGTAAAAGTGAACCGGTCGACCGGTTCATATGGGGTAAAAGTGAACCGGTCGACCGGTTCACTTGGTAAAGGTGAACCGGTCGACCGGTTCATATGAGATAAAAGTGAACCGGTCGACCGGTTCAAGTGCCCAACCGGTCGACCGGTTCCATTGGTGACCCAACCGGTCGACCGGTTCAATTGTTGACCGGTTCAATTGGTGACCGGTTCACTTGGTAACCCAAGCGGTTGACCGGGTCATGCAGAAACCAAAAAGTTTTTTTTTTTTTTTCTTAAAATGTTTCCGCTGCAAACCGTAAAGTAATTAAGCTAATGTATTACGAAATGTTAATACATAAAAGCTTATTAAAAGGAGTTCATATTATGTATAACTTGTTAATCACCACAGTGATCTAGTTATATTTAATATGACGGTAAAGTAAAGATTCATAATTGATCATGATTAAATGATGCTTAAATGACATGAAAGGTTTCGATTGATCAATTAATTACTTAATATATCCTAGGAGATCACCCACAGGTGGATCATTGGGTGTAATAAGTAACACCTAAAGTATTAATCATTTATGCTACGGTCGATAATGTGTATACCCACAGGTAGCATTGTTATCGGTGGTATGTATGACTTGATTAATTATTAAAGAAAATCTAAACAAGCATCATGCAAAGTGTATGTATTTATGTATTGCCCACAGGTTGCTTAAATACATACAAGTAAAGTGTTTAGATTTTATTGGTTGATGAATCTATTAAAGTTTCAAAGCACTAACGGTAAGCACGTTGAAAATTTTGCAGCTTCATCAAGTTTGTTTGCTTCTGCAAATTCTGTGGTCAAGTTTAATGGACTCAACTATGAGGAATGGTCTGAACAGATAAGGTTTTCTTTGGGTGTAATGTCCCTAGACCAAGCCATACTCACTGATGAGGAGCCAGCAACCATTACGGATGAGAGCTCAGAATTGGAAAAGTCTCGTTATGAGACGTGGGAGCGCTCTAACCGGCTGTGCCTGAACTTACTGAGGATGTCGATGGCAGAAAGTATAAAGCCATCTATGCCTAAAACACAGAAAGCAAGGGAATTCATTCTAAAAATAAAGGAACAATCCCAATCGGATGTAGCTGACAAATCGATTGTAGGCAGCCTGATGAGCGAGCTGACTACGAAGAGGTTCGATTGGTCTCAGACAATCCATGAACATGTTACGCACATGTCTAATCTGGCATCACGGTTGACGTCCATGGGGATGGAGGTGCATGAATCTTTCTTGGTTCAGTTCATCATTAACTCTCTGCCTCAAGAGTATGGCCAGTTCCAGGTGAATTACAACACCATAAAGGATAAATGGAACATTCAGGAATTGAAGACCATGCTCATACAGGAGGAGGCGAGGTTAAAGAAGCAGAAAAATCAAGTTGCACTCATCGTTGGACTAAACAAAGCCGGTAGCAGCTTTAAGAAACCAAGTATGAAGGACAAAAGGAAGGATAAGGGTATCTTCAAAGGACCTGAAAATAATATCCGTAAAGTGGTCAAGTGTTTCTTCTGCAAGAAGGAGGGACACATGAAGAAAGACTGTCCTAGAAGGAAGGCATGGTTCGACAAGAAAGGTACACAACATTTATTTGTTTGTTCCGAATTAAATCTTGTAGAAGTGCCTAGAAATACTTGGTGGCTTGATTCTGGTGCATCTACTCATGTATCTCATATTAAACAGGGATTCAGTACGATCCAGCCTTTAAAAGGAACTGAAAGTTATTTGTTCATGGGAAACAGGATGAAGGCGCGGATAGTAGGCATTGGGACGTACAGATTGATCTTTGACACTAGTTGTTATATAGATCTTGAAAATTGTCTCTTTGTACCTGAATGTGCTAGAAATCTTGTTTCAGTAAGTAGGTTGGACGATTTAGGATTTGATTTTAAGATTGGACATGGTGTATTTTCTTTGTACCGAAAAGACTACTTTTATGGTAATGGTACTTTGGTTGATTCACTGTACAGGTTTAATCTTGATAAATATTTTTCTGAATCTTTGTTTAATGTTGAGAATCAAGGAATTAAACGTAGTGCATCAAATGAAAAATCAGCACTCTTGTGGCATAAAAGATTAGGTCACATATCTAAAGAAAGGATGACGAGGTTAATAAAGAAAGAATTATTACCTCCATTAGATTTTAGTGACTTAGATGTGTGTATAGAATGCATTAAAGGAAAGCAAACCAAACACATCACAAAGAAACCCGCCACAAGAAGTAGTCAACTTTTAGAGTTGATACACACGGATATTTGTGGCCCATTCGATGCTCCGTCATGGAGTGGTGAAAAATACTTTATCACTTTTATTGACGATTACTCACGTTATGGATACACTTATTTATTGCATGATAAAGCGGAGTCAGTGAATGTACTGAAATTATTCATTGATGAAGTAGAAAGGCAATTAGAAAAGAAAGTGAAAGTAGTGAGATCGGATAGAGGTGGTGAGTTTTACGGTAGATTCACCGAAAGTGGACAATGTCCAGGTCCATTTGCAAAACTTCTAGAAAGTAAAGGCATTTGTGCGCAATACACAATGCCGGGAACACCTCAGCAAAATGGTGTAGCTGAAAGGCGTAACCGTACATTAATGGAAATGGTTAGGAGTATGATAAGTAATTGCAAACTTCCCATGTCGTTGTGGATATACGCATTAAAGACTGCAACGTATATATTAAACCGGGTTCCTAGTAAAGCAGTTCCAATGACACCATTTGAACTATTTAAGGGAAGGAAACCCAGTTTAAGACATTTACGTGTTTGGGGATGTCCAGCAGAAGTAAAGCCGTATAACCCACATGAAAAGAAATTAGACTCAAGGACGGTCAGTGGATATTTTATTGGCTATCCGGAAAGGTCTAAGGGATTTGTCTTTTACTGTCCTAGTCATAGTACGAGAATTGTCGAGACGGGTAATGCTAGGTTCATTGAAAATGGTGAAACTAGTGAGAGTTCAAAATCTAGGGGAGTGAACATAAAAGAAATTCAGGTAGAAGATTCTTCACCCATAGTTCCGACCCAAGTTGTTATTCCTGTTGTTGGTGTACAACCAAATACCGAAATAGAACAACAGAATGAAGAACATACGGTCCCACTAAACCAGGAAATCGAAAATGAACCTATCGCAATTCAAGAACAGCACATAGTGCCACAAGTACCATTGAGGCGATCTATAAGGGAAAGAAGATCCACCATTACAGATGACTATGTGGTTTACGATGTTGAAATTGAATGCGACCTTAGTCTTGATGAAGAACCGAAAACATTCAGAAAAGCCATGGAAAGCGAAAATTCTGAAAAGTGGTCAAATGCTGCAGAAGAAGAAATTTCTTCTTTAAATGTCAACAAAGTGTGGGACCTAGTAGAGTTGCCTGATGGTTTCAAAACTGTTGGGTGTAAATGGATATTTACGACCAAACGGGATTCTAAAGGTAACTTAGAAAGGTACAAGGCTCGCCTTGTTTCTAAAGGTTTCACTCAAAAGGATGGCATTGACTATACAGAAACCTTCTCTCCAGTTTCAAAGAAGGATTCCTTAAGAATTGTTTTGGCATTGGTGGCTCATTATGACTTAGAGCTTCACCAAATGGATGTTAAAACCGCCTTTCTGAATGGAGAGCTTGAGGAAGAAATTTATATGGACCAACCTGAAGGTTTTGTGGCCACAGGAACGGAAAATCTTGTGTGTAGGCTGAGGAAGTCAATATATGGGTTGAAACAAGCTTCCAGACAATGGTATATAAAATTTAATGATACCATATTGTCGTATGGTTTTGTAGAGATCATCGTTGATCGATGTATCTACATGAAGGTTAGTGGGAGCAAGTTTGCCATTCTGGTATTATATGTTGACGACATATTAATAGCTGCGAATGACATGGGAATGTTAAGTGACGTAAAGAAATATCTCTCTAGTAACTTCGAAATGAAGGATATGGGTGAGGCATCTTATGTGATAGGGATAGAAATAATCCGTGATAGATCACAAGGACTGTTAAGTTTGTCTCAGAAAGGATACATAGATAAAGTCCTAAAGAGATATGGGATGGATAAATGTTCCATTGGAAAGGCTCCAATTCAGAAAGGGGATCAATTCAGCAAAATGCAATGCCCGAAAAATGAATTGGAACGTAAAGAAATGGAAAGAATTCCGTATGCTTCAGTGGTTGGGAGTTTGAACTATGTTCAAACATGTACTCGGCCAGATATCAGTTTTGCTGTTGGTATGTTGAGCCGGTATCAAAGTAATCCCGGAATGGACCACTGGAAAGCTGCAAAGAAAGTTCTCAGGTACTTGCAAGGCACCAAAGAGTACATGCTTACATACAGGAGATCCGACAATATAGAAATCGTCGGATACTCAGATTCAGACTATGCCGGCTGCGTCGACACTAGGAAGTCGACGTTTGGCTATCTGTTCCTATTAGCTGGGGGAGCAGTCTCATGGAAGTGTGGAAAGCAGTCTGTCATTGCTACTTCCACCATGGAGGCCGAATTCGTGGCATGCTTTGAAGCCACGGTTCAAGCATTGTGGCTGCGAAACCTTATCTCAGGGCTTAGAATCGTTGACAGTATAGCCAAGCCGCTGAGAATTTACTGTGATAATTCCGCAGCAGTCTTCTTCTCAAAGAATGACAAGTATTCGAAAGGTGCTAAGCACATGGAAATTAAATACTTGTCTGTAAAAGAAGAAGTGCAGAAACGCAGAGTGACTTTTGAGCATATAAGAACAAACATGATGTTGGCAGATCCTTTGACGAAAGGATTACCGCCCGGTATATTTATTGGCCATGTAGAGAAAATGGGCATAATAGATAAGACCTTGCTACAATAGTTTGTGCTCATGTAAAATTGTTACTCAAAGATGATGTCATTAAAGTTTGTGTTTTTCTGTAATTAAAGAATGTTATCATAATAGTTATGAATGTAAAGTTTTTAGATAACATATAAAGTTGAGAATTTTGGTTTCTCTCAACATAAAGTTTTTTTTGAGAATTATAGTGAAATCTCAATAGAAAAGAAGTAGTAAAGTTGGAGTTGGTGTGTGGTACTTGGAAGGGACCCCATCGCAGTAAATGATGGGCAACCGTCATGACTCGACTAATTCTGGTTTTATGGCACTTACTGAATATTGAACTTGATGTAAAGATACGCATAAAAGGGAATTGGACTATAAAGTTAACACAACGGCCAAGTGGGAGAATGTAAGAATATTTCCCGTAGAGTGGCCGATGTATTAACGGTCCGATCATGAAAGTTCAAGTTCTTTGTAAAGTCTACGGATTCTAATACGTTAAAGCGAAACTGTGATGGATCGGTCTCAATAAACGAGTATTAGAATGGGTACGTTGAGACTCTCTCCTCTAACCATAATATAACATATATTCTCATAAGGTTGTATACATACATATATTGATGGTTTTAAATATATGTATGTGTATAAAATAAAGTTAAGGTAATGTCTTTAATGTCATTTAATTAAAAGACACAACCCTCCTATTGTTGACACCCATTCGGTGGGTATAAAAGGAAGAAAGGTGGTGGTTATTTGGTTACCCGAAACCAAAATACTGAATATTGGAAGAGAATAGGAAAGCAAACCGAAAAGTTAATTCCTCTCCATCAAGGGATTGCCGAAAAGAAGAAGGTTTAGAGGAGAAGATCAACACAGTGATCATCAAAGGATTCTATACAACATTTCAAGATCAAAATGACGAACGGTATGTTCTAAATTCTCCATTGTTATATATCCGAAAGTTTCATCATCAATATAAATGTTTGTGGGATCAAATGATCTATTGTTTAGGGACTGATTTCGGTGATAGAAATCAGTATGTATGATTAACAGAAAGGTCTTCCATTGCCTTCCAGATGCTAGAATGGCCAATGCAGTCAACGCAAGAGAAATTGCAGTGAGGGCATTTTTCCAAGCTTGGAAACTTTTGACTACACTGGTGCATCCCTTGCAATGAATTACGTGTCTGAAATATCGGTTGTTCACATTCGGCGCGTTCATTGTTCCGATCCCACCTTTTGCCGGTGAAGAAGCTGAAACTCCGGCGACAAGGCCAGCCGGTGCATGTTCTACGACGGCAGGCACTTCAGGCAAAGAAATGGTGGTGTGGCCAAAATAATAAGGCATCCCGTGTCCAACTTTGTCCATCCATTTCCTGTATTCAGCTACCCATGTATCTGATGACTTCAGATTAATGTACAATTCCTTTGTTGGAACCTTTTCTTTCATTAAAACTTCATTCTGTGATGACAGAAATCCCATGTCTTGCTCAAAGATTTTGCACGCATTTTGATGGAAGTACCATTTAGGGATCAACTTTGCCATTTGAGGTCTTTTTGTCGCTCCAAACCTGACAATGATCATGGATTTTCCTTGCCCGGTTGGCCTGCAAAGAAAAAGGCCAGTGAAGTATTGTGTCACCCCCTTCTCATCGGGAAATTCTATGTCGTTGGATAGAACGCAAGGAGCTTGAAACCGTAAGAAGCTTAGCAGTTTTTTATCCTTTTCCTTACCCCACCTCCCTGCAAAACCTCGATGGGTGCGTTCAGTCACCTCAAATCGCAGTGCCTGGGCATCCTCTCTTTTCGCAGTCCAGTCTGTCCTATCATGTGAGATGGGAATGTGTGCCTGATCCATGAGGTTTTCAAGCAGTATGGAGTGATCATATGGAAGGTCATGAATGGTTGAAGTATCTTGAAATCCTGGCCTGGAAAAGTTCTCAAACCAGGGAATCTTCTTAAAGTTTGGTGGTGTCTTTAGTGACATCCATACCCAAACAACTCCTTGTGATTCCTTCACCTCATATGTCTTAACACAAGCTGACTGAGGAATTTTAGCATTTGCAGGAAGCTGTAGAAGAATTCATCAGCATCCGTGACTGGAATATAAAATAGGCTCTCGTGCTAGAATTACTGGCATAATAAGAAATGCAGGAATCATAGACAACTGATGAAAATAAATCCACCCTACGATAGAAAAAGAAATAAAATGATCAGAACCAAGGAAAACGAAAGACAGACCTGAGGTATTTTTACACATTTTCCCTCCCCCTCAAACTGCCAACCATGGTATAGACATTCAAGTCTTCCGTCGATCAACTGACCTTCTGATAGTTTCGCCAACCTATCATCAGACAAGTCAAAGTTTTAAGGTTCTGTTCATTGTGCAGTTGATGTTTCAATGAATTTTGAGGTTGCTATTCTACATCAATAATTAAAAGGATATTTATGTGTTAATCAATAACATGTTAGAGAATAATATAAATTATATTCTAAGACCTCATCTATAATCTTAAACTTTTAGGTGAGATGGTTCTTTAACATGGTATCAAAACATTGTTGACCTAGCGGTCACGAGTTGAATCTCACCACCCTCATTTTATTTGATAAAAATCAAGCACAAGGTAGAATGGATCTGTGTACAAGTTTCAAGCCCAAAGGACTTTCACTTGAGGGGTGTGTTAGAGAATAATATAAATCATATTCTGGAATCTCAATTATGAATTCTTTAACATAACAATTAAGAGCTTCCTAAAAGGGCATGCTATCAAATTTCCTGCAACCAATTAAAATCAATCAAAGTGTTGATCAAAAGAAAAATCTAAGAAATTCCGTTCTGTCTCTGGACACTCAAGTCAGGGATCCAACCAAAACTAGGGCTCATGCTATAAGATACCTGTGAGGGCACCGATCTTCGTGACATCGCAGCTCACCCTGGCCATCTCTGTATAACACTAATTGCTTATCAAAGACATTAAGACCTAGAGGTGCATCATCTGGCACATCCTTGTTGAGGTAAAGTGGGTACCACTCTTCCGTCCAATCATAGTCCGCCACCACTCTATCCCCTCTCGTTTCCTCCTCACTAGAGGGACCGATAAGAACTCCATGAGCATCATCTTCTGCATCAAGTGAAGGAGGAATGGCACTCGGCGCATCGGCAACCGCATGGCACTTCTTTAAATGGTAAGGCTTTGAGTGTATTGATTTGAGTGGGTGGCTGTTTATGTGTATTGTTGGTGGCAGTTTAGTGGCAGAGGAGAAGGAAGCAAAGGGGCTTGAGAAATTTTTGTGGGGGAGAGATAGCTGCAGTGATAATGCCATGGATGAGAAAAGAGAGGAAAGAAAGAGAGGCCTGTGGAGAAATCCTGGAGTGGAATCCTACGGAGAAGAAGAGGATAGTGGTATTGGGACAGCAAGTTAAGTGGGTCAGAAAGCCATTGCCTTGCAAAATGTTTGTCCATTCCTGACCACACATCTTCCTCTCACGTGGCTTTATATTTTACTTCACAAATTAAGACGTTCAGGTTAGGAGTAAAGCCTCTGTGTTTGGCATTGCAATTTGATCTTTTTTTGTTGGCTAAAATGGTATAAGATCCATGCTTCACGGATATTTCTTGATGTTTTTCGTCCATGAATATTACTTATTTACAAATAATTATGCATGTTTTCATCACTGGTAGTATTATTTCATCAGAATTAAGAGCTTTTACTGGTGTGATTTTAGCTGCTATTAGTATCTTCTGCAAACTTTCATTTTGATGTTTGACCAAGGATATCCTTTAGTTATTGTAATATAAATTTGTTCATTTTGATGTAAATGCTCAAATAGAAACTTGCATTGTCTTCTTCCTTTCTTATTCTCTTTGATTGTCATGGCCGGATGTGTTCATTATGCTATTTGCTGGGGTTGAACTCTGCTTCATCATATTTGTTTGTTCTTGTTATCTTCTAAAATCTTCTGTTTGTTGCAGACACTTGAAGAGGTTGAATATGATGGGTTACAGCGATGCTCAAGTTCAAGCTCAGGTGGTATAATCATCATCGGATTGCGCCATGAATCCCAGGTTATTCATTGCAGCTCAACTCAAGAACCAAAGCTGGTTGCAGGTTCTTTCGATTTCTCTGAGGCTGAATGATTTTTAAGGTTCTTTGTAGTGATTTGATTGGATTGAAACTTACCCCTTGAATCACAGTTGTAAAACCAGAAACTCTTTTGCTGATTTAGTATTTGAAAATTTTCCAGGAATTTTTCCTGTTAGCTATTCTCTTCTTTCGCCTAACAGTTGCCCTGGAAACCCAGTTCAAAGTCATCGCATGCCAGTAATATTACAGAAAAGCATCCAATCCCATTAACCTAAAAAGCTTGATAGGTGCCTATAAAAGAAAGCATTCCACGGCAAAGGAAGAGTCCAAGAAAATATTTTGAGATCATGAATAGAGAATTGATACAACATGACCTGAAATTATAGAAACTTACTATGACTATCTTTCTCCACTTACAATCTCCTGTGTGTTCTTATGAAGTTTGTTGTGTTCATTGCAATTGCAGTCGAGCATGCATAAACTCCAGCAAAGCACAGACTTGCTGAAACTAAGAGAAAGGTCTTCCATTGCCTTCCAGATGCTAGAATGGCCAATGCAGTCAACGCAAGAGAAATTGCAGAGAGGGCATTTTTCCAAGCCTGGAAACTTTTGACCACACTGGTGCATCCCTTGCAATGAATTACGTGTCTGAAATATCGGTTGTTCACATTCGGCGCGTTCAGTGTTCCGATCCCACCTTTTGCCGGTGAAGAAGCTGAAACTCCGGCGACAAGGCCAGCCGGTGCATGTTCTACGACGGCAGGCACTTCAGGCAAAGAAATGGTGGTGTGGCCAAAATAATAAGGCATCCCGTGTCCAACTTTGTCCATCCATTTCCTGTATTCAGCTACCCATGTATCTGATGACTTCAGATTAATGTACAATTCCTTTGTTGGAACCTTTTCTTTCATTAAAACTTCATTCTGTGATGACAGAAATCCCATGTCTTGCTCAAAGATTTTGCACGCATTTTGATGGAAGTACCATTTAGGGATCAACTTTGCCATTTGAGGTCTTTTTGTTGCTCCAAACCTGACAATGATCATGGATTTTCCTTGCCCGGTTGGCCTGCAAAGAAAAAGGCCAGTGAAGTATTGTGTCACCCCCTTCTCATCTGCAAATTCTATGTCGTTGGATAGAACGCACGGAGCTTGAAACCGTAAGAAACTCAGCAGTTTTCTATCCTTTTCCTTGCCCCACCTCCCTGCGAAACCTCGATGGTTCCGTTCAGTCACCTCAAATCGCAGTGCCTGGGCATCCTCTCTTTTCGCAGTCCAGTCTGTCCGATCATGTGAGATCGGAATGTGCGCCGGATCCATGAGGTTTTCAAGCAGTATGGAGTGATCATATGGAAGCTCATGAATGGTTGAAGTATCTTGAAATCCTGGCCTGGAAAAATTCTCAAACCAGGGAATCTTCTTAAAGTTTGGTGGTGTCTTTAGTGACATCCATACCCAAACAACTCCTTGTGATTCCTTCACCTCATATGTCTTAACACAAGCTGACTGAGGAATTTTAGCATTTGCAGGAAGCTGTAGAAGAATTCATCAGCATCCGTGACTGGAATATAAAATAGGCTCTCGTGCTAGAATTAGTGGCATAATAAGAAATGCAAGAATCATAGACAACTGATGAAAATAAATCCACCCTACGATAGAAAAAGAAATAAAATGATCAGAACCAAGGAAAACGAAAGACAGACCTGAGGTATTTTTACACATTTTCCCTCCCCCTCAAACTGCCAACCATGGTATAGACATTCAAGTCTTCCGTCGATCAACTGACCTTCTGATAGTTTCGCCAACCTATCATCAGACAAGTCAAAGTTTTAAGGTTATCTTCATTGTGCAGTTGATGTTTCAATGAATTTTGAGGTTACTATTCTACATCAATAATTAAAAGGATATTTATGTGTTAATCAATAACAATTACGAGCTTCCTAAAGGGCATGTTATCGAATTTCCTGCAACCAATTAAAATTAATCAAAGTGTTGATCAAAAGAAAAATCTAAGAAACTCCGTTAAGTCTCTGGACACTCAAGTCAGGGATCCAACCAAAACAACATCATTGAATTGACAAGTAGCAGAAACTAGAGCTCATGCTATAAGATACCTGTGAGGGCACCGATCTTCGTGACATCGCAGCTCACCCTGGCCATCTCTGTATAACACTAACTGCTTATCAAAGACATTAAGACCTAGAGGTGCATCATCTGGCACATCCTTGTTGAGGTAAAGTGGGTACCACTCTTCAGTCCAATCATAGTCCGCCACCACTCTATCCCCTCTCGTTTCCTCCTCACTAGAGGGACCGATAAGAACTCCATGAGCATCATCTTCTGCATCAAGTGAAGGAGGAATGGCACTCGGCGCATCGGCAACCGCATGGCACTTCTTTAAATGGTAAGGCTTTGAGTGTATTGATTTGAGTGGGTGGCTGTTTATGTGTATTGTTGGTGGCAGTTTAGTGGCGGAGGAGAAGGAAGCAAAGGGGCTTGAGAAATTTTTGTGGGGGAGAGATAGCTGCAGTGATAATGCCATGGATGAGAAAAGAGAAGGAAAGAAAGAGAGGCCTGTGGAGAAATCCTGGAGTGGAATCCTATGGAGAAGAAGAGGATAGTGGTATTGGGACAGCAAGTTAAGTGGGCCAGAAAGCCATTGCCTTGCAAAATGTTTGTCTATTCTTGACCACACATCTTCCTCTCACGTGGCTTTATATTTTACTTCACAAATTAAGACGTTCAGGTTAGGAGTCTGCCAGATGCTTAGGAGATTAAGATATCCGACAGCAACTTTTAACTTTGTCCGAGGTAGTCATGGGCCATCTTCATTTTGTTTCTTGTGAGGTTTAAACGCAATTCTTTGGTTCTGCAAGCCCCCATTATTTTGATGTCTTTTGCGCGGCCAACCGCACAATCAAACGTACATCTTAGAACAAGCAAAACCCATTTGAACTGCGTGAATTGCAGAAAAAGATGCAGATGAAATCCAAAAATGAAACACTTGCAACTCGTATTACTGACGAGAAAACAAAAGAAAGAGCACCTATAATTCAATTGATGATCGATACAAGGTTGTGAATGTTGTTCTATTATCTTCCTCTGCTAAAACTGCAGAAACAGACTGGATGTTCACGGATAGCTGGCTCAGAATCTCCTGTGTGTTCTTATGAGAGTCGTTGTGCTCATTCTGATAAGAGTTGAGCATGGTACAATCTCGTCCATCCATTTCCTGTACTCTGCTACCCATGTATCGGAGATTGAGGTGCAATTTCTTTGTGGGGTCTCAAATTGAGATATGGGATGACGGAATCCCATATGATGCTCGAACACAGCATGCGATTCTGATAAAAGAACCATTCGGGGACCCAGTTTGCGATTTGAGGCCTTGTTGTTCCTCCAAATCTCACAATAAAGCATGGATTTTCCTTGTTCAGCAGGTCTGCAAAGAAAAAGGCCTCTGAATTACTGTTTCACTCCCTTCTCATCAATGAATTCTCAGTTTTTGGATACGATACATGGGTCCTATTAAACGAGATGGAATATGTGCTGGATCCATCAGATTTTCAAGAGGTAATGAGTGATCGTAGGGAAGTTCATGCACAGTTGAAGAATCTCAGAAAGCTGGCCTGGCAAAATTCTCAAACCAGGGAAATTTATTTACCCAAGTTCACGAGTTTGAATCTCATTATTTTATTCTATTTGATAAAAATCAAGTACAAAATAATATGAATCTGTACAAGTTTCAAGCTAAAAGGACTTTTATTTGAGGGTATGTGTTAACGAATAATATAAATTATATTCTGAAACTTCACCTAATAAATTAATCTTTTAGAAGAATGATTTCTTAACTATTATTTCGACATGGATTCCCACAGCCACTGCATGAGGAGACAAAATAAGCTGAGACATCTTTTCCATCGAATGCAAAACATCCGCTGATGTTCAAGAATTTCTGCTTTTAGCTTCAGCAATACAGCATCCCCATACACACAAATTCAACAGAATTTATATAAAACTGCATTTATCTAACAGGTTATGTAGATTCATGAAGGAGTCGCAGTCAATCATCTAACCAAAAACTCTTTTAAATCATGGAAACAATCCAGTACTAACCCTAGACACAGTTAACTTCCAATGCTGAGGCTTAAATCGGTACATTAAAAATCTTTTGCTGTGTGTGAACTCTCTTCCATTGTAAGCCTTTCATGTGTGAGTTTTGTACCAGAGATTTACAGTATCCGTGTGCTCCATTCAAGTGTGTTTTGTGTCTGTAAAAATCATTTGAACTACAACACAGCATTATGATATAAGAGCTTGTTAAATTAATAGAAATACGTGTTCAGATCAAGTGGGAGTTAATCATGCAGACTAAGAAGGTGTTTGGGATTGAAGTTGCACCGAAATTCGAGAAAAAGTTATGATTTTGGTATTTGATTATGGTTGATAAGCTGAAAAATTGATGTGGATTCCATCTAAAAAATTCAACAAAACTCGGTTGCATGAAAAGCAACTATTAAACTCGGTTGCATGAATAACTGCTTTTCATGCATCCTGCTTATCTTGAGTTTGGGGGGCTGGTGGCTGATAGTATTTTTTAGTTTATTATTTATTATATATTTTTAATATTAAAATAATTTAAAAATTAATTAAAATATAAATAAATATATTAGGAGATAACAATATAATTTTTGCCTCGCAATCTTAATTTTATTTCAAATAATATTTTACTATATGTTATTCTGGGATCGCAGAGGTCTTCACGCATGGATTTATAGTTCGTGATGAAATTACAAGTAGTTTGATGAGAGAATAAAAACAAGTATCTAATTTATTTGAATTATTAATTATATTTTAAAATAATTTAATAAGTTGAAAGCAATATGAAAAGCTTGGTAACCAAACACTTGAAACTGTTTTTCATTAACCTTAAACTCAACCACAGTTTTAACCAAACACTTTAAAAATTATTTTGAATCGTAGTTAAAGTGCTTTTCATGAAACTGCTTTTTTAAACCTCAATCATAAAAACAAAAACAATATCAAACACACCCTAAAACTTTAAATGGTCAGGAGGTTAAAAGACATGTAATATCATAATGATTTTGTTAAAGTTACGAGAAAATAGCAATTTACAAAAAAATATTTTTATTTTAAATTAAAAAACATAGTATATTTAGTTCATTTTCATGTACTGATGTCTAAAATAATTTTTTTAAAATAAAAAAAATATCATTTTGATATATTTCTAAATAAAAAATAATTTAAAAAAACTTTAAACACGCTTCCATACAAACATTTAGCATAGTAGGTTTGGTGGAGGAAGAATCTTTTGTCTCCACCAAATAGATCTTGATCTTCACTGCATTTAACCTATTCAAACTGTATATATCTTGTAATTCAATCCCTTTTTCTGCAAATGTAAATCATTCCCAAAAGACATTTCATACGAGTTGCTTCAAAGGTCTATTTGAAAGCCACCATTCGTGAAATAATAGTTATTTTTTTTATTTAAATAATTTTTTTTATTTTTAATATCAGAATATTAAAATAATTATTTTTTTAAAAAAAATTAATTATTTTTTAAAAATATTTTAAGTGAAAAACTAATTGAGGTCTAAATAATAATAAAAAAACAAGTTTCTTCATTTCTTAAAATCTTTGATTTAAATGACTATATGATTTTTTAAGATTAAAAAAATAAATCTAATTTCATATCAATTTTAAATTGAACAACAAAAGATATTAATTTATTAAAAGTTTGTTGATCTAAACAGAGTGATCGCGTTAGTAAAATCTAAATTCTTTGATCTAAATAACTATGATTTTTTAAAATTAAAAAAAAATGAAAATATTTTATAGCATGTATAGGCACTAGACTACACTACAAGAGCATAATTCTAATGCGATTTTATGAGATGAATCTTATTTCAAGTTGATTTTAAATTGAACAATAAAAGATATTAATTAGTAAAATTTAGTTGATCTAGATGGACTGATCCGACAACCTAGTTAACCCAACTAAATTAAATGACTCAATTCTAAGAAAAAAAATATTTATAATAAAAAATAATCCAACTAATAACCCACATATATGTTGGAAATCTTGAATCTGTACAGTAATTATTTAGAACAATTACTGTTGATATTAAAAATATGAAAAATAAGAAATCCTGAAGAACCTGAAAATCATAAATATTGAAATGAATCACATTTATTCAATTGAAACTTTGCCTATTTATAGGCTTACAAAAACTAGAAATTAAAATAAATTGGATAAATAATAGGATTTATGATAAATCCTATTAGAAATAGTAATTTCAACTAAATTAAAAGACTACAACTAAATCTTTTTATCTTTTTATCTTTTTATCTTCAAAGCTAATCTCATTAAAATTTAACAATATAAACCCTTCTCTACATGAGTTATTGGGCCACATATCCTTGATACGTGATTTCCACCATGGCAAAGCTACGAGCTTCTGATTCTATGAAGATGAATTATTTTCTGCCTATCATACCCTTACCTCATCATACATTATGCGAAGAAAGAAGAAACAAATGGAGTTCCTTACACATGAATTCAGCCATGGCAGCTCCTGTCAAACTATAGAAGAATGAAACGAAAATGAATGCACAAACAACCTCGTATCCAAAGAACTGAAGCACCATCTTGTTTTGACAGCAGAGTTTGGATTTCTTCCCTGCTGTCAGAACAATGAGAGGGCTACCATGGAGCTTGCCGACAGAATCCAACTCACTCAAAGTTCTTCACCCACGAGAGTCATTGAACAAGACTGGCGAATTTCCCCTTCCTCGCCTGTTTTTACTCCAATGCTTGTTAGCTTCAGATATGACTGGCTCCAGCTCTGGAAAAACTTCTCCTGATCATTCGCAAGATCCTCGACCAGATCCCTTGTTCTATTGTCATTTAAAAGAACTGAATCTGATTGGAAAAGTCCCCTGTGAGCCGCTAGGTTTCGGTAGTACTGATTGTCAAATGACGAGGATGTTTTAGGATCATTGAAAACTGTTATTGAATCGCTTGCACCCACTGGACATCTTTGCATCAGTTCATTTGCATAATTCCTGTCTAGAGATGCGTCGATGAGTGTGAGCTTCCCCTTGGAATCCTCCTGGAACCGATCACTGAATGCGCTGCAATGAGCTGATCCTATAGTGTGAGCTCCTGCAAAGCAAAAGCATTAAGCCTGGTAGATAAACTATTTATAAGTATTAGAATATGTAAATATTTCCTATTTAAACTAGCAAAATATTTCCTATTTATAGCATGTGTATATTTCCTATTTAGACTAGCAAAATTATAGCCGAAAGACTCCCCCTCAACATTGTATAAATCGATTGCAAAATCAATAAGAAAGGAAGGCAGATTATTCTTCTCTTCTATCATGGTAATAGAAGAGAAGAATAATCTGCCTTCCTTTCTTATTGATTTTGCAATTGATTTATACAATGTTGAGGGAGAGTCCTTCGGCTATAATTTTGCGGTGTATCTTTCCGGCGACCCAGTTCAACATCAACGCACTAAATATATTGAGATGGATATACATTTTGTACGAGAGAAAGTTGCTCGTGGTAAAGTTCGTGTTCTACATGTCCCTTCCCGTTATCAGATTGCTAACATTTTTACTAAGGGACTTCTGTTTCAACTCTTTGATGATTTCCGGGATAGTCTCAACGTGCGACAACCTCTCGTTTCAATTACGGGGGTGTATTAGAATATGTAAATATTTCCTATTTAGACTAGCAAAATTATAGCCGAATGACTCTCCCTCAACATTGTATAAATCAATTGCAAAATCAATAAGAAAGGAGGGCAAATTATTCTTCTCTTTTATCAATAAGAATAGTTTTCAGTAGCAATAAGTTCTCCACATGGAGAAACAACAGTCGATGCCTTGGCCTCTCCGGGGTTAGTTGTTCGATCAATGTCATGTAGAGTTGTCAATTTTATTTTGTTTCTGTCGAAATGTTTTATACTACTTAAATAATTAAGACAAAACAACGTTGTTTTTACCTTGATTTAAATTCTGGTACATTCTGTATTTTTCAGCCAAATACTGAACGAAATATTTTGAAATCGTTTCGCCTATTCTGTTTCGGTCAAATAATGTTTTTTTAAAATTATAAATTATTTTACAATATCAATCATATCTCTTAATTCAACTGTTTGATTGAGATGAAATTTTACGAGGAGTCTCTTGACATATATATATATATATTATGTTAAAATTTCAGAGCAATCAGAAAATGTAATGATCTTGCAAGATTGATGATGACATTCTCGTAATATTATACATGTTCATAAAAATTATTTTATTGTGTTTTTTTATATTAAATTGCACAATTCTAAATAATTTTATTTTTGGATTTGAACTATTTTTTTAAATTAATATATTTAATTATATATATATAGTACAACCCCGTAACAGCGCGCCGAAACGCTCCGAAAACAAAATATTATGTTCTAATTAAAAAAACAATGCACCAACCAAAACGGAATTGACAACTTTGATATCAGGAGCAATATTCTAGTGATTTGCTTGGTGTTGCAAGATAATTTTGGAATGAGGTTTCAGACTAATTATCACATACCTGATAGCACAACAAGATCTTCAAGGGACAATCCTTTAGCAGTGAAGATGCTGATCATCTCATTCACTGTAAAAGTCGTGTCTATGATATTAGGTCTCACATTTGCAGCTGCCGATGCCCTCCCATCTCTCCTACCAGTTGGAATCTGAAGCTGAGGTCCACCGGTCTGTTTTCATACACTTCATAGATGAAAAACCCATCAAAAGAAACATAGAACTCAGCAAGGAACAGTAGTAACAGTGAGAGATATTTACAATTGCAACAGCATCTCTACCAGCCAGAGCAACAACATCAGCACAGGAAACAATTCCTGGACAGAAGATTTCGAGCATTCTTTTAGCTGAATCAATAACTTGAAACCCTCCTAGAGATCTGTTCCCTGGATCAGTCCGCTCCGTCCCATTTCCTTGCAGCAGTACAGATGCATCGCAACCCTGTAAAACCATGACAACTATCTAGGATTGAAGAGTAGACGATAAATCAATTGTTACGATTGGATCACAAACTGAGAATTCTTGGTGTTGTTTCGGCCAAGTGCCTCAAATGGTGTTTCCAATTACAGCCAATCATCCATGAAATGTTATAAAACAACTCATGCAGAGTCTACGAAGAAGCACTTGATGATTTAAAAGAAGTACATGACAGTTTATGCTGTAATAGCTCAATCTCCAAAATACTATTAAACATGCCCCCCCCCCCCTCAATCAACAAGAAGTCAAGAACTGTTTATCCATCAAAATCATAAAAAATAATATAAATTATAGATAGTTTTTTAATATGATATTAAAACCTTGTTGATCCAACAGTCACGAGTTCGAATTTCACTATCCCATTCTATTTGATAAAAATCAAGCACAATATAGAATGAGTCTACACAAGGTAAGGTAAGAGCCTAAAATGCTTTTATTTGAAAAGTATATTAAAAAATAATATAAATCATATTCTGTAACAACTTTTAGTGAATGATTAATTAACACGCATAGTGCTTATAAAGGTTTTGATTCAAGTAATGAGAATACTTAATTAGGTGGCGCGCCATGATTCTGAAGCCATTTTTCAGTAAAACAACTGGTGAAAAAGAGATTGTAGCCTAAATTCAATCATGTATTTTTCCCCAAGTAGGAAGAAATTAGTGAAATGCCGCATGGAAAATGTTGTTTTCCGGCACTAATTAAGCACGTTAAGCTAACACAAAACACACAGCAAGTGAAGAAGACTCACCTCCACAAAGCAGTCATGGAAAACCAAACGAAGTAGCTTCCCAGGCACGGTAGGGTCTGAAGAGGAAGCTGATCTAACTGTGTTTGAAACAATAAGTTCAGCAGCTGGGCATGAAGCTTCATAGAAGTTGAAAACGAGACTAGCAGAAGAAGGGGAAGCCGCAGAAACAACAACACATAAGAGAACAAGGACCAGAAAACTACACAAACGAGTTCTTGCAGAAAATATTTTAGGGTTCTTCTCCATTAGGATTTTCTTCCAGTGTTTTTCTGGGAAAATTGCGCACAGAATCACTCAACACTGCTGCTTGTCTCTATACATTTCAAGAGAGAAAAGGGTGGGATCGCTTGTCCTCTGTGTTAAATGCTGCATTTACATTTTTGGGTGCTGTCAGGAGGTAGATGGGATGTTAGACTTTTTAAAGGCATCATCGTAGTGCGAGTGAAGTTGACAGACAGTTTTAATTTCACTGTAACATATTTAAATAATATATTTTAAAAAGAAATAACATTGAAAAAATATAAAAATAATTTTGTAGTTTTAATTTTGTTTATATATATATAATTATTTTTCTAGTATATGATGTTAAAAATAATTTTTTAAAAATAAAAAAATATTATATGATTATATTTTAAATAAAACCAAGAATTACTTCATTCTCTCATGATTATTGGTGTGTGCCCCTCTGCAGCTTACTGCTGACTGAATTTATTAGAATCATCTTCACTCTCACAAAGTCAATCAAATCCTTCCATACCATTCCTTTAGTGCCTGTTTCTGTATTTGCAACTGTCCGTGTATTTTTAAAAGTACATTTATTCTGAAAATATATTACATTATTTTTTATATAATAATTTGGATATACTGATATTAAAAATAAAAAAACTATATTAATTTATTTTCAAATGAAAATATTTAAAAAAAAATCCAAAAACAAAAACTACTGTATTCATCATTTTTTTTAATCTTGTATAAGTTTCTAACTTTAAAAACTTACGTCAATTGAGTTAATTTGTTAAAATTAATGACACGAAACTGGACTAATCACATGTATAATAAATTATAAAATTTTATTTTCAATAAATTAAATATTAAAAAAACATTGTTAAAATAAATAATATTTTGTAAGATGATCTACCCTTTCAAATCCTTCCAAACCATTTCTTTTATTGCCAAGCACATTTTTATATTACATTTGTTTTTAATGTTTTGATATAATAAATAAATAAATAAAATATATTTTTAAGCAAAATTTATACTTTAAAAAAGCATTCAAAAATAGAAGTTATAACACTTATCATTTTTTTCAATCTCGTGAAAGTTTCCACCCTTAAGTGGCATCTCCATGTGAAACACATATACTAGACCATGGTATACAAAAAAACATAAAACCTTGTTAATTATGTAGTTTGATTTATAATAAAAATATTGATAAACTTATTGAGTATTTAAGAGGGAAATGAAATTTACTAGACTAGTAACCTACGTTGTGTTACGGATTAGATTAAATATTTTTTTAAAGTAAAAAATAATTATTTGTTAACGTGATTTTTAATAAAAAAAAACTAATTACAAACTCAAATTTTGATGTATGTTGAATAACATTCACATGATAACAATATAATATATTATTTTTACTGTTGAGACAATGACATTGAATTGACTTGGTGGATTGATCCACTAAATTCATGACTCAATTTATAAAACCAACCGTGATAATTTTATAAAAACATCAAAATAAATTATAAAATACAATTCCATATCAACTATGACAAGCTTTAATATAAATTATGATATATGGGTAGCTTTTGCACAGCCATTTCCAGCCCAAATCACAATCCATCCTTTATATATGTTGAGTGAATCCTTAACCAATAGTGGTTAGTTGACAACTGACCAGAATTGAAACACAGTGGTTGGCAGGTCGGAGTTGATGACTGGTATCCCTACTAGCCCACGAGCCTGAACGTGGTAAGTAGCACGAGTCAGGTTTCATGATAAATTTTAACCCTAATTGACATCCAAGCTAGACCAGGCTGGTTCTTGCCCTACACATTTATTGTCATCTTCGCCCATGGCTGAAATGTCATAAACCCTGCACTGGACATGGACCATTGCCTGGGTGGTTCCTTCCACCAAGACTATCTTTACTTAAAATGGGTGCCTGTCAGAAAACCACCACCCGCTTGCATGGTTTCCGGTGATGGCTGATGTGCCAACTACTTTGGCCAATTTCTGAATTTACAGGCGGTGGTAAGCCACTCTTTTGCTCGCTGCATGCTTCCAGCACAAGCCTGGTCACCGTGAAAAGTGAAACAAACAGCCTTTTAGAAAAAGGTTTGGCCACAGTTCAATAGATCATTTCATATGCATTTTCCATCAGCAGAGGAAAGATGAATGGTGATGCGAGACATTACCAATGCGTGACTTTCTGAATTACTCTTTTCTAGTGTCCACATCATCAGCTTCTTCTTCAAGTTCTGATTCGTCCACATCATCAATAGGAATATCTTCACTATTATGAACAAAAGAACCTGCGTATTTGTAAAATGGGTTTCAGAATCAGGAGATAAAAAACACCTCAGTTGCCAAACAGCGAGGAACTGAGCAGTATAAAAAACAAAGAATCAAATCTGAAATTATACAGGCACATAATTGTCAGTATATATTAGTTGATGAATTCAAATACTGGCAGAATCAGAAGTCACAGGCATCTATACATAAGAAAAAGGACAGACAAATTAGTCAAAATTGTGAACATCAACAAGGATATAAAAACTTTTCCTTTTTTAGCAAAGATAGCAGGCACCTACAATTATGCTAAACAAATAACACTCCTCTAATAACTTCCTAACCCTTCAAGGATTAAGATATGCGACTTTTCTTTTGGCATAATGTAGCCTCTATTGATATATTGGCTTGAAAACATGAAACCAGTGCATATGACAACCTCAAAAAGTCACCTGAGATAGGACTGGCTTACAGAAGAAAATCAGTCTAAGCAACAAAGCACAAGAATCCTAAGTTGGGAGTCATCTAAACTTACTAGCACAACAGCATTGACAAGGAACAGCAAGATTACCTATTCAAGGAGTCTAAATGTGAGGGTATTTCACTTCATCGACCACAGATATAATAATAGTTTACCTCTCTGAATTGAATGGGCAGCACTAGGACTATATCTTCCTCCTCTTGATTCTGGTGTACTGTCCAAGAGATATGGAAGTTCCAGAAGCTGCAACAATGATTCTGTTTGAGGATTCCTAGGACATCCTGCAGTAAATTTAGAAACAAAAACTTCAAACAGAATAAACCAGCCACATGAAGAGACCATATGCATCTTGATCAGTGCATGTTGAACTACAGATGTACAAACCCATATTATCTACTTATCTAACAGAAATGCAAGTCAATCATAGAAAATTACAACCTGGAAAGTATAATGCTCAATGCCATCAACTTTAGAAAGAAGATTTAGACCAGAAACAGATAGGTCCATTAGGACTTAAATTGCAAACCACTTGGGAGTACAAAGCTAAAGAATTGAAGCAAAAGAACATGGACTTGGTGCACAATCACACTGACTCTAAGCATAAATGTATAGACTTTAACCACAAATTAAAGCACTTCTAAGTATCAAATTATGAACTTGGCAAGCAGAAACATGGACTCAGATAACTAATGCAACTCAGCTTGTACACTGAGTAAACTTCAATTCATTTGTTAAATCTGGTCATGGGAAACACTACTTTACTAATTGATAGTCCCAATATTTGATCAATAAATGATATTGCTCTATAGGGTCCATATTTAAGATGTGTTAATATGGATGATGTGTAATAACAAATCACCATTACCAGAAAAGGAACCATTTGGATCTGAATGAGTGGGATCAAAAGGTCGAGCAGTCGGTGTAAATTCAAATGGTTTGGTCCCTCTTTCTTGTAGCCTGTTACTGACCAATTGCCGGCAATCTTCCATTTCAAGCTGCGTAGCCCTATCATATCAAAACATAGAGTTAAGTGTGCAAAAAGATGAGGAAAACAGGAAATGGGAGGGATATCAAGCTAAATCATAATATAGAGAATTTATATGTAATACAAACCCAAAATTTGCATTTTTAAATGTTAATGGAAAGATAGAGTTGAACTTCCTCGTAATTGCTAGCCATTCTACATCATATTGAATTTCATATGGTCCAGGTTCTGATTCTATTTCAATAACCTGCAAAATCATTGGAAGCCAGAACTAATGAAGTAAGGTTCTAGCTATTAACAAAGAAAGAAAAGTAAACAACAATCACAGATTACATTATGTACCTGTAGAAATTTGCGACGAGGAAGACACTTATCAAGTGCAAGAAATTTTGTCAATGGGCCACCTTCACCATGCTGAACAACAGCGGCAAATTTGCAATGCAGATGAGCAGAAAACCAATACGCGGGTCTCAATTTTTCCAGCAGTTGAGCAGCCGCTTTACTTCCAAGAGTTTTTTCTTGAATCTGAAATATTACCAACCACATAAGCAGCCACCATCAGTTTGAGCAATCAAAACATGTTTATGGATGATGAAAACAAGCTTGCACTAAAAAACTCCTCCTTTAATACATCTACTAAATTAAGTACTTATGTCAGAAATTTTAATCTTTTACATACCACAAGAAACATTTTCAAATTTTTTTCTCATTCTTTTCAGAAAAGCCTTGACTTGATATAAACCAACAAACTCTAAAAATGTAACACTAAGAAAATACATCAATAGTCAATCAGATTATAGAATAACACCTACCTCTTTCTCAAAATGAGGTTTATACCGAGCAAGCTGCTTCCAATTCCCACAATCAGTTATCCCAACAGGCCAATCATGTGAAAGAAAAATATCAATCGGTTCCTCAACTTGCATCAGTTTAAGCACGTCATACTCGCGAACATGATACACTGATCTTATAGTGCTCTCATTGTATGGTGCCCTCTCATGATGTCCTGCTCACACAATACTAACTCAAATCAAACACTAAAAAACACAATAATCCCTACTCAAAATCTATCATCCTCACAGCAATTCACCAAATAGACACAACTATAACAACCAGACAATACACAATTACACGTAAACATTAAGTTCTTTACCTGTACGATAACTGCGGGCATTATAAATACCGGAAAGTCCACCAATTCTAATATTCCCAAACTTAACCACACCAGCAAATCCCAGAAAATATATATTAGGCGCCGCATATCCTCCATAATACCTAAAAAAACAATCACACACAAACTAATTAATAAATTAAACTAAATATAATTAAAACTAATTACTATACTTACAGTTCCCATAAGTAATTAGAAGCTTCATGATTTCCACCGATAAATATCGTAGGAACGGGAGCAATTTCTCGGCCTGAATAGTACTTCCAAAACGACTTCATCTCGCGATATTTTAACGGCACGTTCAAACACTCCATGTCTCTCTCGTTTCTCACTGCCTAATTAACAAAAAACGAAGAAGAATAAGAAGAAAGTGTTTAGTTTTGATGAAAATTAGGGTTTGGGAAATTGCTCTAGTACCTGAAAATCGCCGCAGCAGAGGAGGAGGTCGATCTTGGTGCCGTTTTGAGATTCGATGCGTTTGATTGTTTGGTAGACTTTGTCCAGGTCGCCATGCATGCATCCTTCTATTGCTATCCTCATGCTTCTCCCTCTCTGATTTTGAATTTGTTGTTAACGGGAAAATTAAGCCCAATCCCTAGGGTTTGGTTGAAGATGACAGCGTGAGGGGTAGTTATTTTTTTTGAACAATTTGGTCCTTTTATTTTAATAATGTGGCGTTGTAGGATATGAACATTCCCACATATCATGTTATATCCTTTCTACGCCGTATTTCATGCCCTTTATATCTACAATTTAGGGGGTAATAGTTATATATTTGTAAGACAATTTTTTTTGAAACTATATTTTATTTATGTGATTTTTAAAAATATTTTTTATTTTAAAAATATTAAATTAATAATTTTTTTATGTGATAATATAAAAAATTTAAATATTTTTAATAAAATTTTAATCATTTTTTTTAATAAAATACACAATAAACCATGATATTATCAAGTCAGGAGTAACACGTTATATTTTATTTCTATCAAATATCATTTTATTTTTATTTCTTACCTCATCACCAAAGCCCACAGAGACAGATCAGTAATGGCACAATCGTAAATTCCAGTCCGTTCATCTCGTCAGCAAAAAACCCTAGAATTCACAGACACTCACCTCTCCCACTCCTTCCCCGGCCTCGACTACACGCTGTGCAAACCCCATCCCCTCTCTCTATCTCCTAAGCTTCCTCTCTGTTTCTCTCTCTAGATTCTAGAGAGAGAAATATAGATTAAACGACATCAAGCAATGGGAGAAATATCACTGAACGAATTAGAAGCGAGAGCCAATGCGGCTGGTATCGATCTCTCGCAAATCGACCTCGATTCAATCCAACTTCCTCCTGGAGATGACTTTGGCATTATTAGGTCAGTTTTTACTATAAAATAGCTGTATCAACTTTTCTTCGTGTTTTGTTAAGTTTTGTTTGTTTGCTTAGGAAATTTAGGAAAAGAAAGGAAAAACTTAGGGTTTTTTGTTTGGTTTTGATTGGTTAGGTTTAGAATCATTAATTTTCTCTGGTTGCTTAGAAAATATAGGAAAACAAAGCAAAAATAGATTTTTAATTTTTTTGATGTATATATAACAATTCTGATTTACTTGCGCGTACTTTTATGGTTTGTTTTTTTATCTGAAAATACATTATAATTATATGCATAATTTTTTACGCTAAAACACAGTACAGTACAGTTACGTATATGATTTATTTTGTATAATCTGGAGTGGGGTGTTTTTATTTTTTGTTTTTAGTTATGTACTTGGAAAAAAAGTCAAATTTATAATTAATATGTAATACCTACCTTCTAAGAATCAAAACTGGAGAGAAGTTGAATTTGTTTGTTTATCAGTTAATTAATTTTTTGTTTTACTGTGGGAGTCTAGGTTTGAATATTGTGAGAATGTAGTTTGTGCTTTGATTATGATTTGTTATTTTACTATTTGGGTAGTGATGATGAAGATGTCTATCAAGAAGAACAGCTGGATTTTGACTATGGGTTAGGGAACACTATTGTGGTCGATAATCTTCCTGTTGTTCCAATGGAAAAGTTTAGTAAGCTTGAAGGAGTTATCCGTAAGATATATAGTCAGATTGGTGTTATTAAGGAGGATGGCTTTTGGATGCCTGTTGATCCCGAGACTCATAAAACGTTGCGATACTGTTTCATCGAATACAATACTCCTCAGGTACTGTCAATATGTATGAGTGTATTCTTTTACATCCATTTCTTTGAATTTTCAGATGATTGTTAGTCACTTTACTTTTCCTGCATCCATATGGTCAAATGTGGTTTTATATGGCTGATTAGTAATTATGTCACAGTAGAAATTTGAAGTAGCATAGGTAGTGAGTAAATTTACCTGGCTTGCTAATGTAGAGCACACTTTGGATATCTATGCTCAATAGTGATGGCTTTTGAAGTCTTGGATAGGTAGCAAGTATTGTGTTTAGCATACCATTTAAAGCATGCTTAGGGCCCTGGCTTTTGTCTGGATGAATGAGAGTACTGGCATTTGAAGGCTTGATTGCAATTAGAACAAGTTCTTCATTTTTTTGGTAGAAAATATTTTTTGCTAACAAAATGTACTTAGGTTTGTGCCTAGCATGTCTGAGGTCTGCTGTCAAACGAGTTTTTTTTTTTTTAATTGTTACCAATTCAGTTGGTTATGATTGCAGGAAGCTGAGCTAGCTAAGGAGAAGACAAACGGGTACAAGCTTGACAGAGCTCATATTTTTGCTGTCAACATGATTCAAGATTTCAACAGATTTATGAAAGTTCCTGATGAATGGGCACCTCCAGAGATCAGACCATATGTTCCTGGGGTAATTAGTTTAATAACTTTTGTCTCATCCTTTCCCATTTTCTTTTCTGCTATCAACATTTCTGGATGATCTGTTTCTCTACTCTTTTAAAGCTTATCAACTTATGTTCCTAACAGAGAAAGAGATAACAACTTAGGCCATAGACATGATGTTCTTTTGAACTTTCTGGACAAAATTTTGTATTAAATATTCTGCTACTCTTGTGTCATAAACAGGAGAATCTTCAAAGCTGGCTCGCTGATGAAAAGGCTCGAGATCAGTTTGTGATTCGTGCTAGCTCAGATACTGAGGTGTTCTGGAATGATGCAAGACATTTGAAGCCTGACCCTGTTTACAAGCGTGCTGTGAGTGTTTTCTTTTCTTTTTGATAATCTGACAAGTTTCTTTTTTTCTCATGACTTAGAAAATGCAGACAATGGTGAATGACTTTACATGTTTATCTATACAGTACTGGACTGAGAGTTTTGTGCAGTGGTCCCCCCTTGGGACATACCTGGCAACAGTTCATAGGCAGGGTACTGCAGTTTGGGGTGGTGCAAGTACCTTTAATCAGCTTATGCGTTATGCTCATCCTCAGGTTTGTTTTTATGTTTCTTTCCTTCAATTTGACATGGAATTCTGTTTTTCTGTTTAACAATCTCCATTCTGGTGATATCATTTTGCAGGTTAAACTCATTGACTTTTCCCCTGGTGAGAAATATTTGGTCACCTACAGCGGCCATGAACCAAGCAATCCTCGTGATGCTAATGTGTGTTTTTTCTTTTCTGCTCCTTGCATTGTTGTCAGTTTACTTTTCCATGGTACCGGGACTAATGTGCTTTTTTTTTTCCCCAGAGGGTTGTGATAAATATTTTTGATGTGAGAACTGGCAAAGTAATGAGAGATTTTAAGGGCAGTGCTGATGAATTTGCTATTGGAGGAACTGGTGGTGTTGCAGGAGTCTCCTGGCCTGTATTCAAGTGATTATCTTTTTCCACTATATCTGCAATCCTTATTAAGCTTCTTGTTTTCTTTCAAAACTAATTTGTCCACTTTCAATATTGATCACAAGGTCTGATTTGATTTTTCATGCTTTCCAGGTGGGGTGGTGGGAAGGATGACAAATATTTTGCCAAAATTGGGAAGAACATGATTTCCGTGTATGAAACAGAGTCATTCAGCCTTGTAGACAAAAAATCATTGAAGGCTGAAAGTGTGGTGGACTTTAGCTGGTCACCAACAGATCCAATTCTTGCCTTCTATGTTCCTGAACTTGGTGGCGGGAATCAACCTGCCAGGGTGAGTATTTAGGTTTCAAATGGATGGGCTGTTTTATTTTGCAAATAAAAGATCTGACTTATGTTCTGTATTCGCCAAATGTATAGGTGAGCCTTGTTCAAATTCCTAGTAAAGAGGAATTGCGACAAAAGAACCTTTTCAGTGTCAGCGACTGTAAACTGTACTGGCAGAGTAATGGGGACTACCTTGCTGTGAAGGTGGATAGGTATACAAAGACTAAGAAAAGCACATATACAGGATTTGAGCTTTTCCGAATAAAAGAGCGGGATATACCAATTGAGGTACTGGAACTAGACAACAAGAACGACAAGATTATTGCCTTTGCTTGGGAGCCAAAGGGCCATAGATTTGCCGTCATTCACGGTGACAACCCCAGGCCTGATGTAAGCTTTTACTCGATGAAGACTGCTCATAATACTGGTCGGGTTTCAAAGCTCACCACTCTTAAGGGCAAACAAGCAAATGCTCTTTTCTGGTCACCGTCTGGTCGTTACATAATACTTGCAGGACTTAAAGGTTTCAATGGTCAGTTGGAATTTTACAATGTTGATGAGCTTGAGACAATGGCAACAGCTGAGCATTTTACAGCAACAGATGTTGAATGGGACCCCACTGGAAGGTAGTGTTTGATACATTGTATGATAGCATTGATGAGCCGGCTATTTGGGCACTCATAATGTTTTTTTTTTAAGCAAACAATGAAGTTGCTGTAACCATATTTGTATTGTTTGACTTGTTTCCTTTTCGATAGCTTGAATCAAGTGGATCCATTATTATCAAACATGTAACTGATATTTTCCCTGTATGCAGGTATGTTGCAACTTTAGTGACTTCTGTTCATCATGAAATGGAAAACGGTTTCAACATTTGGTCTTTCAATGGAAAGCTACTTTATCGGATACTGAAGGATCATTTCTTCCAGGTAAGATCAATTATTGTTCCGTCAGAGTCAAAAATTTATTTTGGCAGTGAAAACTGATGGCCCTAATCAACTTTAATTGGATGGAGGTATTTATGCATAAAATACCAATATTAACTTAGTGTCACCTTGATGGTATCATCATTTCAGCAGTATATGCTGAACAATTGTGTATATCCTGGAGTCTGGACCTTATTTTAATTATATAAAAGGAGAGGATTGAAAATTAGATCTCTTAGGAGGCAGGTAGGGGGCAATTTGTACCGAAGGCTCATTAGCACTTTGTTGTTGTTATTCCACTTTGATAGTATCAATGGTCGGTTCTTTCTTCAGATTGACTGAGAAATTGAAACATCATGTCCCATCATTCGGATTCAACCGCTTCTAATCATTTGCTTTCCTGTTGATTTTCTATCATTTATGACAGTTCTTGTGGCGCCCAAGGCCACCATCCTTCTTGAGTCCAGAAAAGGAGGAAGAGATTGCTAAGAATTTGAAGAAGTATAGCAAGAAGTACGAGGCAGAGGACCAGGACGTGTCATTGCAATTGAGTGAACAGGACCGTGAGAAGAGAAGGAAGTTGAAGGATGAATGGGAGAAGTGGGTGAGTGAATGGAAGAGGTTGCATGAAGAAGAAAAATTGCAGAGGCAGATGTTAAGGGATGGAGAAGCTAGTGACGAGGAGGAAGAGTATGAGGCAAAAGAAGTTGAAGTTGAGGAATTGTTAGATGTTTCCGAGGAAGTTCTTTCTTTTGAATTCGGACAGGAGTAAGCTCTACTGATATATTCAGATATCCACACCACTTTTCAGAGGCCGTTTTCTATTTCAAGCAACCTTTGCTTGGCTTCAAGGTCAACATTTAAGTTAAGTTTTTTTTTTTTTTTTCGATTTTCTTGTAGAGAGTTGTTTATTTTCTGGTTTTTTTTCTTGAATTTTGTTAGTCTTGATAAGGGCATCACTTAATTTAAAAATGCTTCTTATCATGGAACTAGCCTGTCAAACACCCCCAATTTTGTTAGATCTAATTTTTTTTTGTCTTATATCATTCGGGAAATACAATACCAAAAATGGTGAAATTGAATGAAATAACTACATATGATTGATCCTGCAATTCCTGTGTTCTTTTTTCTATTAGCGTAATGTTTGGCAAGCTGTTGCCAAGTTTTTGATGAAATTTGTAATGCTGTTCTAGAATAACTCATGGTTTATTCAATAAAAAACTATAATAATTGATAATATCAGTTAAGTACTATAGTATATAGGTTATTATATAAATATGAAAAGAATCTAGACCAAAGTTATCAATTCCGTTCCGTGCCGTTAAAAAAACTGAGACGAAACAGCGTTGTTTTTGTCTCGGTTTTAATTCCAGCCCGTTTCGGAAATTCCAGCTAAATTCTGGCCGGAACTTCTCGGTACCGTTCCGGCCTTAAAATCCTTTTTATTTTGATTAACTTCTGATTTTTTTTTAAAATTTTGAGATTATATTTGTTTGATTTTGTATTTATATTGTATAATTTAAAGTTAATTTATCTTGAATTTTAATTATACTTGTTAAATTAATATTTTAATTTTTTTATATATATATAATTAATTATATATGAATAGTATAATTTTAAAACGGTACGCCAAAACATTTCGAAACCAGAACATTTTGTTCAAAAAAAACTGAAATGGCAACCAGAATGGTATTGACAACCTTAATCTAGACTAACTATCTCATCTTATTTTGAACATCTTTCGTTCCATTAAAAGAAACCTGCCTCCTCGGTTAGAGCACCTGAAGTACCTAATTTTCAGTATGATTTTATTTTATTTTATTTTGGCAATGAAAGACTCAACCAAGGTTGTTAAAATTATATTTTTACACGACTGAAAAATAGGATTGTAAAATTGCGAATAGATTTTTTTAAACTTTGTATTGCTAATTTCAGCCGATAAATTAAATTATATTAAAATTTGATAAAAAAAAGTCAATATTAATTAGTGATTTAAATAATAAAAAAGATAAATAATACAAATCTGACATGAAAATAAAAATAATATTATAATCATTTAATGGGCAAATTATTAAATGATAATGATTATACAATAATTTTGTTATAACTTGGTTGCTATTATCATAATTACAAATGAACTTAGTAAAATTCCTTTATATTTTGAGAAATTTCTAAAAGCTAAAAAAATAGAGAATTTGTTTTTGTTTTTTTCCAAAAAAAAAAAGAGAGAAAAGATCTTGGATATTATCTAATACATGCTAGTAATTTTTTAAAAAAAGTTATTTCAATCATTTCACTTGACATCATCATAAATTATCTAAAAATGAAAAAAAAAAAAAGATTGTTCATCCTGCAAGCAAAGCTCGAGGACAGTGCCTCCAAACTCGACAAATTCATCAGACGACAAATTTAACAATAATTAGGTTAATCATTCAAGCAAACACCAGTCGGCATAATTATTTAGCCGGTGCTGTTCAGGATAGAATTTCTCTCATTTTTGTCAAAAACGGACAGATTCATGAACAGAGAAGTGAAGCACAGCCCTCAGCATCTCACTTGAAACAGTAGACAGAAAATAGACCCGTGACGCGTCGTCTCTCATGCCCCTATCATGCTTGCGTCTGCCCGCAGAATTTGGAGGTTTCCGTTTAAAAATTATTTTTGAAAAAAAAAAAATTATTTTTTATTTTTTATTTTAAATTAAAAATATTTAGTGTTTTTAGATATTTTTGATGTGCTGATATCAAAAATAATTTTTTTAAAATAAAAAAATTATTTTAATATATTTTTAAATAAAAAATACTTTAAAAAACAATTTCAACCACACTTTCAAACAAACACGCTGAAGTAGTTTGCTGAGTGATTGAAGTGTGAACTTCCATAACAAAATAATTGAAGTTAAGTGGCTTCAAAAAGCATCACGCATTCACAGTAGCTGGAAAAGTGAAGAAGACAAACACCAAACTGCTTGTGATAGGATTTGTTTGTCTTATCCCTTTCGAAGATCAAACCTCTATTTGGTTTCACAATACCTGCCTGCACTGTGCTGTGCCTGCTTAGAATTTAGTTCACACTAGAAATTCATTAGATTTATAGCCCTTCCTTTTAGTTATTGAGACCCAATTCATTATAATATTAAGATAATATATATATATATATATATATATATATATATTATCTTAATATTCTAATGAATTGGGTCTCAATAACTAAAAGTGTATATATATATATATATATATATTAAAAAATATCGAGACAATAATATACCAGCTCAATTCATGTTAATCATTGTTAACCTAGAAAACACGTGATATGATGCATGAAACTCTTATAGCCTCATGAAATCAAATTCTAGTTAGCCTAATATTAAAAGATAAAAATAAAATTAAAAAAAAATTATATATAAGCAATAATAATAATCATGAATTCATGAGAATAACATGCTTATATTTAAGCAACTGATTTTATTTAAATTAAATTAAAAAAAGTTTTTTTATAAAACTAGAATTAACAAAAAAATGATAAATAAAAAGACTCGAGATTATCCATGTCATTTTTATAATTAGTGAATATCTTATATATAAAAAAAAGACAACAAAGTTCAATTTCAATTAAATCAAATGTTGAAAGATAAAATTAAAACACTACAAAATAGAAAAGAAAAAAAATAAATGAACCCAAATGAACTTCCTACACCTGGGTTAATCTAATAAATATAGTTTGTTGTTAATTTGTTAATAAAAAAAGCTCAATTCAATGTTGAAGATTAAAATAGAAAAAAAATCATTTAAATTTTTTTGTCAAAATAAATAAATGGAGGATGAAGTCAATATATTGAAGGATGAAATTGAAAAATAAATCAATTTTAAAAATTTATCAAAGTAAAAAAAAAACCCCGATGAAGAATGAAATAATAAAAAAATAGTCTAATAAATTAAACAGCAATAACAAAGGATCATAGATTGAAAAAGATAAATAAAAGAGGATAATAAAAAAACCATATTGAAAGTATGAAGGCAAGGTAAGAAAAAAATGATTTTTTAAAAATATTATTATGCATGGAGGGTGGGAGCATGGACGGTCAGGAAGCCCATGGTGTCTATCAAACTCCATCGACAATGATTTCAAATTAAGAAATGAAAATTAGTTGCTTTTACCAACTGGATTGATTGCAATTGCTGAGGAGCAATGATTCATTGGCTGTTATGGAACAAGCAAGAAAGAAGATTTCGAATGATTAGAATTTATTACAAAGTAAAATTATTTGTTTCCCTTTTTCATGCCCACGTTATAATCAAGAGGTACTCATATTTCATGCCCACGTTATAATCAAGAGGTACTCATAAGTCGTGTAACGTAACAAAATAATAGAGTACTTGTGATTTATATAATAAATTTTAAGTTTGAATCAGAATATATATTTTTTATAAGAATATGAAATAATTAAAATTTTATTTATTTAATTAAATTTATAAAATATACTTTTTAAAGAATGAGATTTCATTGTATGCAAATGTTTTTTTTATGATCAGGAGTGAAATTTGAAGAAAGGATTTTCGATCCATCTGAAATGCTGTTTGTAAGGTGATAAGCCGTTAGGCTGTCAACCTCTTTCCCGTCTCTCTTCGGGGACAGATTCCAGCTTGCTTCCACCACCCACAGCAAGTGTTTTTGCTGGCCTACACCCAAAGATTCTAGCTCTCTTCCTCTCGATCTTCAATGGAGATTCCGTCTGTCTAATTCCCTCCATAAATATAGAATATAGAATGGCCCACTACTAACACAGAGAAGTTTGGATCTTAGGTCACGAAATGACCCCACCATGTTTCTATATTTTGAAGGAAGGAAGCTTGTAGGCCATGGCTATACAATTGTTTTAGCAGGCTCCGATGATGATGTGAACATCCTTTGAGATTCATGCAGCTTCTTCTACGCCTCAAGGATGAAATGTTTTCCATCGGAGTGATTGATGGAGTTGTGGCTTGACTTGACGCCATATTCCTGACCTAGCTACTGTCACGACAGGGAATTTTTTAAAATAATAATTTCTTTTTAAAACTTGTTATGTAATATATCAATTCAGATTTGTGGAGGGTTTGCACGAGATTCGAGTGGATAAAGATTTGATTTAAATATACAATAAAGTATTTAAATGGGTAACATTAAATAAATAAATAAAATGTAGGGAGTGTATGACACTTTATGTCAGCCTAAAATTTCCATCAATATCATATATGGGTTGGTAATCTTGCACTTTCGACCTCTAATAATTTATGGGTTTTGTGCTAGTCTTGCGTGGACTCAATTATCAACTCTCTTGTGGAATTCCTATTTTGCATTCAAGCTGTTGCAAGAAGCTTCCTGTGAGTTGATCACGGCAGAATTTCTTGCATATATATGTATATATATATATATATGTATGTATATATATATATATATATAACATAAATCGTGTGCAACTTTTCTTGTGCATTTCTTCACGGTTCACATAGATATATTTTACTGTGAATTGCTACAATAAAATTATCATTTTACTCCACAACCGAAGCCCTGGCTAATGTTAAAGAACCATCTCACCTAAAAGCTCAAGTTTATAGGTGAGGTCCCATAATATGATTTATATTATCCTCTAACACACCCCCTCAAGTAAAAATCATTTGGGCTTGAAACTTGCACATGTCCACATCACCTTGTGCTTGATTTTTATCAAATAGAATGGGGGTGGTGAGATTCGAACTCGTGACCGCTGGGTCAACAAGGTTCTGATACCATGTTAAGGAACCATCTTACCTAAAAGCTCAAGCTTATAAGTGAGGTCCCATAATATGATTTATATTATCCTCTAACAGCTAATAGCCGAGTAATTTCAATTATTGAAAATAGGGAAAAAAATAATAAAAAAGAGCTTTTGCCATTAGTCTCCAAGCAGAACTAACTATACGAGGTTTCTTACATTTTTCCTTGTGCATGGGCAAAAAAACTTAGAGTTCTACTTCGAAAATAATCTTCAAGTATATTTTTATCTAGAGACAATAATTAAATAATATTATAATATTAAATTCTGAAATTAGATTATGAAAATGTCATTTTTATTTTACACAAGTTATTATTTTTTTTAAAAAGAAAACGTACAATAATTTTACATTTGTTTCATGGTTTATAGAATTATTTTTTGTGTGTTTAATGATATTAATGCCTATTTTACAAAGCACAACATGAATCTTTTGCTTTCAAATCTCTTTCGAGTGCAAAGTAATACTTACAATTGCTTCTAGTCATGATCCATATAATAATTATATAGAATGGACAAATTTGGACTACTTGAATCACGAAAGAATATGGGTTGCGTGGTCATGGGTAACCCGATTTTGGCTTGCATCGGGTGTGCCGTCAAGAACAAAACAATGAAATTGGAAGTAGTCAAAGGTAAACAACTCAAATCTCACTTATTTCTTCAAACTATTGAAGGGATATCAAATTTATATTCAAAGTATTTTTATATCAATTTTATCATCATTAAAGACTTCTGGCCTGTTTGGGAGGGTAGTTGCGGTTGTTTTTGAAAATATTTTTCATTTAGAAATACATCAAAATGATATTTTTTTTATTTTTTAAAAATCATTTATGACACCAGCACATCAAAATGATTTAAAAACACAAAAAAAAATCATTTAAAATGAAAAAAAATCAAATTTGAAGGAAACGGCGGTACAACCGCCCTCCCAAACAACTTCTTCATCTAAATCACTTAATAAAAAACGTTGATCTCGTTAATTTCTTATAAAAATAATATATAATTTCGATAGAAATGGAAAGCTTGCAAGATGATTTGGGAGTTTTTGAATAAAAATTTCTGAAATTCAGAGTTTAACAACTATGAAACTAATAATATAGTTAAAGGGAATTTCCAAGGTTTCTCCAAATAAATTTATGCAATTCTGAATATTTTAATTTTAGTATGAATAGTTTCTTTTCAAATTCGATCGTAAAAAAATAAACTTTTTTAGATGTGAGGAAACTCTATTCTTCGGAAAACACACTTTGTGAGTCTAGATAAACAAGTAAAACCCTTATTGTCCCAAACACTTATAAAAAATACACGTCTTGACTTGAACTCGAAACTTCTTGTACAGATCGTAAATTTTTTGCTATCATATTACGCTTCTTGAGAACACTTGATGCTTAAACGTGAAAACTATTTCACATAAAAATAAACCCTCAATCTACCGTATTATCTGCATATCCATCTTCAATTACTTGGTTTTATGATGGGAAAGTGTGGCTAATTCAACAAACAAGAGTAAACAATATTTTGAGCCATCATATTGTGACGTTTCTTGGAATCTTACCCATATATATTTGAAGATAGTGAGTGTGATTTTAAGAATTGAGAAGAAACCTTCTTCTTCCTCTTAGGATTATTTGACATCATGTTTTAAAAATATTTTTGAAAAAACAAATATTTTTTTTAAAATTAATTTTTGATATTTTTAAATCATTTTCATGTACTGCTGATATTAAAAATAATTTTTTTAAAATAAATAAAAATTTTTTTAATATATTTCTAAACAACAAATTACATAACAAATACAAAATACAAAAAAGAAGTGGTCACCGGCTGCTGCTATCACGGGGTCTAAAATATCCCTATCAATTAGAGTTGATGATAACATTTTTCCCCATCACTCTTTTTGAAAAATGAAAATAACCCAAAAGACAAAATAATAATAATAATAATAATAGTAATAATAGTAGTAATAATAATAATAAAATGAGGTAACATATATTCATATTTAAAGATACTTGACATTATTTTAAAAAATATTTAAAACCTATTTTTTTATCAGCTCAATTTACAAGTCCTTTTTTTTTACTGAATCAACTCCCTCTATTTTTTCTAAAACCAGCACTACCTATTTTTATTTTTGGATCAACTCGCTAGGCCGAGTAGTAGATAATTATTGGATTTGTACCTAATTAGAGAAATTAATCAAACTTAATGCGATATTTTTATTTATTTTAATGAAAATTGGTGACGTGTAAGGACTGTTGATCTATTGATCACTCTCCAATAGCTTATAAATATGGCCAACATAATGATCTTTTCTTGTATAAATTTATAACAACATAATTGAGGAGGCAGCATATCGATCCCATTTCCTCCATCTCCCTCATCATGAAGTGTTTTTTGTATGCTCATTTTCTTTGTCTGTGCCTTCTCTTCTCTTTGGAGAAGAGCTATGGCTTCGAAGGAAGGAAAATTGCTGAAAACCACCATAGCCATACCATTGAAGTGAGCTCTCTACTTCCATCAATCACCTGCAAATCTCCCACCAAAGGTAATTATCTGAATGAAACTCATTCTTCAATCTCTATCAATTTCTACAGTCTCTGAGTTTTCACCACCACCACCACCACCACCACCACCACGATATTCTCTTGATGTTGCTCCTCCTCCTTTGTGGGGTCATCAAATATTACTGTAGCTAAGAGTTATACCTCCATGCTAGTGTCTCATATCAATTTGTTGTTTTTTGTCAGCTAGAACAATACTTCTTCACCAATACTTCTGCCATATATTTTTGATGCTTTGCAATGGCAGATTCTGCCATAATTTTATTCCTTGATAGTGCATATAAAGTTTTTCATGTTATAGAATAATATAAATCATATTCTGGGTATCACCTATCAACTTAAGTTTTTAGATGAGATGGTTTCTCAACATGGTATCAGAGCTTTGTTGACCCAGCGCTCACGAGTTCGAATCTCACCACCCTATTTTATTTGATAAAAAATCAAGCACAAGGTAGCATGGACTTGTGCAAGTTTCAAGCCCAAAAATCTTTCACTTAAAAGGTGTGTTAAAGAATAATATAAATCATATTCTAGAACATCACCCAATAACTTAAATTTTTAAATGAAATGATTCCTTAACATTTCAGTCCCCTGATAAATTGCGAAAAACGCGTTCTTGTAAACATATATACAATTGAACGTGACAAATTAGGTCTGGCCTGGTAAAAGTATGTCGAGAATTAATAATTAAAATTAGGCCGAGGCCCCTCCACTTCTAAAAAGCAGGAGCATATGGTAGTCTCGGGAGTCATCATCCACTGTCAAAAATCATAGCACATACCAACCACGGCATATTTTTGCAAATACTATTTGTGGCCACAAAAACATTTTTGCTTAATCAAAAGATAAAAATAATTATAGTTGTTAAACTAGATCCGATGCCGATTCAATCAGGACTCGTATATGTCCGATGAATGTTAACAAGCTTTCTTCTACATGAATTGCAGGGATTCGTTTGAATCAATGTAAACTAATCTTAGCAAACTTCAACCTGACAAATTAATGATGAGATGAAACTTGGAGTTATTCCTTGCATGATCACATCACAATATTAAAATAAGCTAATATTAATTTTTTTTTTATTTTTTTTATTATTATGCTTGTCTTATTTTCCTGTATAAATCCCAGCTCAATTTTGTCTGTGGGACGTTGGAATTATTGACCTTCGAATCACTTGTTTGTAAACAAGTCAAGCACTAATCTTACTTTGACAGCAACTAAATTAATTAATTAATTCAAGTTGCAAGTTCGCATCATACACTCATATCAAAGAAGAGGAAGATAACATATATATATATATATATATATATATATATATTATTCTTTGGGTGCCATGTATTTTTTTTTCCATGTTAATTAATTAACAAGAAATTTTCATATATTCTGAGGTTTCAATTTACATTTTTATTATCTCCTTTAAATTATGAGTAGTTTTTTCAAATACATATGAATGAATTAATATATTTCTCAAAAAAAGATGACACCGAATAAGATTTTACTCTTACATTATATTTTCATTTTCCTCTGCCATTATGCTGTGAGTTCTCAGCCAAAAAAACAAACAAAAGCGTGACACCCCACCAACTGGTTTCAAGCACACCACCAATTTGTTAGCTGCTTTCCCTTCCTTCTAGGGAACGATCGTCTCCTCTACCTATACAATTATACTATCTTTTTAGGCAATCTATTTCTCGTTCTTGCAAAATACCTGTGATGAAATAGAGAAGATCTTTTAAAGAAACTCCACATCTCTTTGTGACATTTGTTACAGAATAATATAAATCATATTCTGAAGCCTCACCTGATAGTTTAAGTTTTTAGGCGAGATAATTCTTTAACATGATATCAGAACCTTATTGACTCAACAGTTACGAATTCAAATCTCATCACACCTATTCTATTTGATAAAAATCAAGCACAAGATATTGTGGGTATGTACAAGTTTCAAGCCCAAATATCTTTTACTTGAGTGAGTGTTTTAGAGAATAATATAAAACATATTCTTGATCTCATCTAATAATTTAAATTTTTAGACAATATAGTTACTTAATAATATCATGTCATCGAAGGTTTTGTATGATATGTTCCTGCACAGATTAAATGATAGGTAGCATGTCTCTCACGCAATGCTAAATTTCTTGTTTTCGTTGAAAAAGTTATCAATCCAACACAGCTGTGTATTGGGTATAGAGCACTTGCAAAAAAAGAAGTCTACTTCACCAGCAGCCTCGTTGAAAACAAAGTTTTCTGCTGTGTAATAATTGTATGTTGACTAGGTGTTTTAAATTTTTTACTTTAATAACTGAAACATTTCATGATTGTTCTGTAAATTAAACTATCTTTCTCATGTCTTTTTCATTATAATCAAAACGCGTATAGATAAATTTGATGACTCATTGAATTTTCAATGTAAATTAGATAAATTGGATTTTCAAGATGTTGGTGGATCATGAAATATTTGATCATTAAATAATTCAAAGTAAATACTTTCAAGATTATATTTTCAATACCTTGTTATAAGAATATAATCTCATCATTTGTTGTTGTCCAATTTCAGTTCTCAGCAGCAACGACAACAAGGCATCTCTCGAAGTAGTCCACAAGTATGGGCCTTGCTCTAAGCTAAACCAAGACAAAACAATTGCTGCTCCAACACACACGGAGATCCTCCTTCAAGACCAATCAAGGGTCAAGTCAATTCACTCTCGGCTCTCAAATTCCAAGGCCTCAGGTGGCAATGATGTGAAGGTGATCGACGCAACCACCATCCCGGCCAAGGATGGTAGCGTGGTCGGTTCAGGAAATTATATTGTGACTGTGGGACTTGGCACGCCCCAGAAGCAGCTCTCTTTGATTTTCGACACTGGCAGTGACATTACCTGGACGCAATGCCAGCCATGCGCGAAGTCTTGCTATAAACAGAAGGAGCAGATATTTGATCCAAGCCAATCAACATCGTACACCAACATTTCATGCTCCTCGTCAATCTGCAGTTCACTTACCTCTGCAACAGGTGAGTTTCTACAATTTCTGTGTTTTGGACACAGCATCTGTTTTTGTAAATTATTTATAAAGACAAAAATGTTGGGATAATTATTTATAATCTTGTTTTATACATGCAGGCAATACTCCTGGCTGTGCTTCCTCAACATGTGTCTATGGCATCCAATATGGGGACTCCTCGTTTTCGGTAGGATTCTTCGGTTCAGACAAGCTAACCTTAACACCTACCGATGCGTTCAACAATATCTACTTTGGTTGTGGCCAAAACAACCAAGGTCTCTTTGGTGGCTCGGCCGGACTACTCGGCCTAGGTCGTGACAAACTATCTGTAGTGTCACAAACTGCCCAAAAATACAGCAAAATATTTTCCTACTGTCTCCCATCTTCTTCTAGCTCAACCGGATTCCTAACTTTTGGTGGCTCGGCTTCAAAGAATTCTAAATTCACCCCACTTTCAACAATATCTGCTGGCCCCTCCTTCTATGGCCTGGACTTTACAGGGATAAGCGTTGGTGGGACGAAATTAGCCATCTCTGCATCAGTTTTCTCAACTGCTGGTGCTATCATAGATTCAGGGACTGTCATTTCAAGGTTGCCACCAGCAGCCTACTCTGCGCTTCGCGCCTCATTCAGGAAATTGATGTCCAAGTATCCGTTGACAAGTGCACTATCGATACTTGACACTTGCTATGATTTTAGCAATTATTCCACCATCTCAGTGCCTAAGATTGGTTTTTTCTTTAGCAGTGGGATTGAGGTGGATATTGGTGCGACAGGGATTTTATACGCGAGTCGCATATCCCAAGTGTGCCTGGCATTTGCTGGAAATAGTGATGCAACTGATGTGTTCATCTTCGGAAATGTTCAGCAGAAAACATTAGAAGTTTTCTATGATGGCTCAGCCGGGAAAGTTGGATTTGCTCCAGGGGGTTGTAGCTGATTCATCTTAAGCTAGATATAGTACTAGTACTGATTTGAACCTTAAATACTGTTGGCATTAGCAAAGGGAAATGCCTAAGGCATTTGATGATGAATAATAGCAGAAGATTCATGCTATGTGAATTGTGGAACGAAAGGAATTAAGTCTTATAGTGGCTTGAAGGGGAATTAAAAAAAATCCTCAAGCTTTGTATAATTATAATACCTTTTTCATGAATAGTAATTTGATATCATGAATTTGAGTTTTTTACACCAGTAACTAGTGATCAATGTTTAAATTTCACCATTCTATTCACTCTATATAAATATCTTAAAATTTCACTTATCAGATTAAGTTTTTGTATCGAAATGATTCGGAGTATAAACTATTAACTTGTATTAGGATTCTTACAATTTACGGGATTCCTATAGTATTTGGTTTCCTAGTTTAGAAAGTAATTAGTCTTTCCTTTATTTGTTTTGAAAGTGTAGGGTTGTATATATACATGTTGTATGACGAAAACAGAAAAATAAGAAAGCATTAATTCTTCTTGGTATTAGAGCTTGAATAGAAAAGAAAACACTGAATACTAATTTTTTTTTTTGTTTCCTTCCATATCTCAAAGTAATTGTAGCGACCAACTTAGAGTTGTTGTTGTCGGTGTTTGCGATTGATTTCAGCGAGCAACTGTGAAGTTGTTTCTGCCCCTCCTTTGTTTTGTAAGTCTGTCTATATCATAGTTGTTAAATCCGTTCTGTTCCGTTCATAAAACTGGGACAAAACGACGTCGTTTTCATCCCGATTTTAATTCCGGTCTGTTCTGGAAATTCCAGCCCAATTCCGGTCGGAACGCCTCGGTTCCGTTCCGGGTTCATCAAAACAACGCCGTTTAATGTATCCTTAAAAAAAAAACTTAAACCTGTTTCAGAAAACCATGAAAAAAGATCAGATCTTTGAAGAACATGATGCAGAACTTGGAAATAGGCTGCTTTGATGTCGAAGGCTGAAGCTTAGGAGGTGCAGGAGCAATTGAGAAGCAACTGTAATTATTTATAGAGTGTTCTGGGTTAATGTTGACTGATGGATGGATATGTTGCGGCGGATGATGAGGAAGTGAGGGTTAGAAGATAGTCGACAATGTCATTAGGGTTTTATAACGTGCGCTTCCGAAAAATGGGCCTAAATATCACGGCCAGACCAATTTGTAGCCCATTCGTCTAGGGCTTAGCTTATTATGTATATTTATAAACAGGTCTTGAACAAGATCTTTTTTTTTTAAGAAAAAAACTTTAAGTTTTATTTCAATTAATAACAGAGCATAACTAGTTTTGGAATTTGAGAGATGTTTCTAATTTTGAGATTATGTTTTTTTGACTTTGTGTTTGTATTGTATAATTTAAAGTTAATTTATCTTGAATTTTAATTATACTTGTTAAATTAATATTTTATTTTTTTCATATATATATATATATAATTAATTATATATGAACAGTACGATACCGAAATGGCACGCCGGAACGCTCCGAAACCGGAACGTTCTATTCCAATCGAAAAACCGGAACGGCGACCAGAACGGTATTGACAACTATGGTCTATATTGTTCCATAATCTATCAAAAATGCAAGTTTTAGGCTATACCAACAATAAGAGGGAAGGCTGAAGAAAAGGGGGCTGGTTCTTAAGATGCTCCATCAGCTGTTCTAATCATGGTGCAAACAGAAAATTCAAGCTTTAATATTGTTATGGTTTTGGATGAAAAAAACTATGATTTATAGGCTCCTTTCATTAAAATCCATATTAATGGAAGGAATAAGATGGGATATCTTCATGGGTTGATCAAGGCACCTCACAAAGATGATCCTAAATATGATGATTGGTTCTTTGAAGATAAAAAAAATCAAGAGTTGGCTTTTGTCTTTAATGAAGCCTGAGATTATGAAGCGATACATTCGATTGTCTACATCAAAGGATATTTGGGACTCCTTTAAAACAACTTACTTTGATGAGAATGACGAGGATATAATTTATTCATTGATTCAAAAGGCATCACGTCTTTGTCAGAATAGCCGACCTTTGGCAACCTATTTTGGGGAGCTAACTAAGATTTTCCAAGAATTGGATCACTTTAATAGAGTATCCATGTAGTATGAAAATGACATTAAGATGTTTCAAAAATCCACTATGAGACAACGAGTCTATATATTTCTTAGTGGTCTTGATGACAGGTTTGATCAAGTACGTGGAGAAGTGCTACGGAAGGACCCCCCACTTGGCCTTCAAGCTTTTTATGCATATGTTCGTCATGAAGCTAATAAGAAGGAAGCAATGAAGATGGAGGTTGACAAGAGTGAACATGCTGCCATGGAAACAAGAACCCGTAGATCATCTTTTGGGTCGAACAGAGGATGGTCACAAAACCGACAAGGAAAAACTCGACCTAGGCAGCCAAACAGGGATCATCCCCAAGAAAAATGCCCACACTGTGGCCTGCCAAGACACTCAAGAGTCATTGTTTTGAGTTGATTGGATATCCTGAGAATTAAGATAAAACCTGTGATCCTCGGTGCAACAAGTCACGAGCCTCTATTGCAGAAACTAGAAAGGATTCAGACCATATAGCAGACAAGGAATCTGCCATGGTTGCTGCAATAGGTAGAGATGGTAAGGCACTAAGTACTTTTACTTCTGTTATGAATAATACATGGATAATTGATTCTGAAGCTATTGAGCATATGACTTGCGATTCTAGATAGGTTCCATCACTAAAAACATCACCCAAATTGAGGTCAATGTTGCTAATGGTAATGTCATCCTTGTTATTGGAGAAGACACTGTTTCCTTTACTAATAACATGAAACTTGACATTGTTCTTATGGTTCCCTTTTAAAACTATAATTTGTTGTATATTGCTCAAATAACTCTTACCTTACATTGTTTGGCCCTATTTTTTGTTTTTTTGTTTTTAAGGATATTCGGATGCAAAAGATGATTCGTTATGGTATTAGAAGAGAAAAACTTCATTACTTGGAACTAACCACCAGCAGTTCTAGCTTGCTGACTCAAGCTCTTTCCAGTTATGAGTCTCAAAGGAATACTAATACAGTGTTGTATATCTGGATGTGGCACAGACGTCTTGGGCATGCTTCCTTCAGTTATCTACACAAGTTATATCCTAGTTTGTTTATCAGAACTGATGTTTCTCAATTTAAGTGTGATGTTTATGAAATGGCTAAGAGCCATTGAACCTCTTTTCCTCCAAGTTTCAATAAAATTACCATTCCTTTTATGATTGTGCATTCTGATGTATGGGGACCGTAAAAAATAGCTACTCTTGGTGGTGCTCATTGGTTTGTTACTTTTATTGACAATTGTACTAGAAAGACTTGAGTCACTTTGTTGAAATCAAAAAGCAAAGTCATTTCAGCTTTTCAGAGGTTTCATAAAATGATTAGGGTGCAATACAAGAACAAGAACCAAGTTCTTAGAAGTGACAATGGTGGTGAAAATGTTAATCTAGAACTTCGTTCCTTCCTGGAGTTGCGTGATACTGTTCATCAAACCACGTGCCCGTATACTCTCAACAGAATGGAGATGGAGATGTTGAATGGAAAAATAGACACATGTTATGTCAAGGAACCATCTCACCTAAAAGCTGAAGCTTGTAGGTGAGGTCCCAGAATATGATTTATATTATTCTCTAACACACCCCCTCAAGTGAAAGCTCTTTGGGCTTGAAACTTGCACAGACCCACACTACCTTGTGTTTGATTTTTATCAAATAGAATGGGGGTGGTGAGATTTGAACTCGTGACCGCTGGGTCAACAAGGCTCTGATACCATGTTAATGAATCATCTCACCTAAAAGCTTAAACCTGTAGGTGAGGCCCCAAAATATAATTTATATTATTCTTTAACATGTTATTCCTTGCATGGTCACAATATTAAAATAAGCTAACATCAAGGTTTTTTTTTTTATTATTATTATGCTTGTCTTATTTTCCTGTATATATCCCTGCTCAATTTTGTCGTGGCACGTTGGAATTATTGACCTTCGAATCACTTGTTTGTAAACAAGTCAAGCACTAGTCTTACTTTAACAATAACTAAATTAATTCATTAATTCAAGTTGCAAGTTCGTATCATACACTCATATAAAAGAAGAGGAAGATAACATATATATATTTTGTTCTTTGGGTGCCTTGCTTTTTTTTCCCATGTTAATTAATATAGTCTGAGGTTTCAATTTACATTTTTATTATCTCCTTTAAATTATGAGTTTCAAATACATATGAATGAATTAATATATTTCTCAAAATTAAAAAGATGATGCCAAATAACATGTTACTCTTACATTATCTTTTCCTTTTCCTCTTCCTCTGCCATTAAGCTGTGAGTTCTCAGCCAAAAAAAAACAAACTAAAGCGTGACACCCCACCAACTGGTTTCAAGCACACCACCAATTTGTTAGCTGCTTTCCCTTCTTTCTAGGGAACGATCTTCTCCTCTACCTATACAATTATACTATCTTTTTAGCCAATCTCCTTCTCGTTTTTGCAAAATACTTGTGAAAGAGAGAAGATCTTTTAAAGAAACTCCACATCTTTGTGCCCATTTGTTAAAGAATAATATAAATCATATTCTGGGACCTTATTTAATAGTTTAAGTTTTTAGACGAGATGATTCTTTAACATGATATAAAAATCTTGTTGACCCAGCGGTCACGAGTTCGAATCACATCATCTCTATTATATTTGATAAAAATCAAGCACAAGATAGTCTAAGTTTGTGCAAGTTTCAAGCCCAAATAACTTTCACTTAAGTGAGTGTCTTAAAAAATAATATAAATTATATTCAAAGATCTCATCTAATAACTTAAATTTTTAGATAAAATAATTTCTTAATAACATTGTGGTCCATTGGGAGTATGTCTTCGAAGGTTTCTTGTTTTCGTTGAAAAGTTATCAATCTAACACAGCTGTGTATTGGGTATAGAGCACTTGCAAAAAAAGAAGTCTACATCACCAGCAGCCTCGTTGAAAACAAAGTTTTCTGCTGTGTAATAATTGAATGTTGACTAGGTGTTTTAACTTTTTTACTTTAATAACTGAAACATTTCATGATTGTTCTTAGAATATCTTTCTCATGTCTTTTTCATTATAATCAAAACGCGTATAGATAAATTTGATGACTCATTGAATTTTCAACGTAAATTAGATAAAAATTGACTTATACGAGTCAACTTTTGATAGAAAAGAAATCTATTCATAAATTGGATTTTCAAGATATTGATGCGACAGGGAATTTACACGCGAGTAGCATATCCCAAGTGTGCCTGGCATTTGCTGGAAATAGTGATGAACTGATGTGTTCATCTTCGGAAATGTTCAGCAGAAAACATTAGAAGTTTTCTATCATGGCTCAGCCGGGAAAGTTGGATTTGCTCCGGGGGTTGTAGCTGATTCATCTTAAGCTAGATATAGTACTAGTACTGATTTGAACCTTAAATACTGTTGGCATTAGCAAAGGGAAATGCCTAAGGCATTTGATGATGAATAATAGCAGAAGATTCATGCTATGTGAATTGTGGAACGAAAGGAATTAAGTCTTATAGTGGCTTGAAGGGGAATTAAAAAAAATCCTCTAGTTGAATAAACCAGTAACTAGTGATTAATATTTAAATTTCACCATTCTATCCACTCCATCGCATAGTATAAATATCTTAAAATCTCACTTATTAGTCGTAATTTGAGGGGAAATTTAAACGTCAGAAAGCACAGTTCCCATCTGATACATATACCAATACCATGAATAATTGTTCTCAATTTGTAAAATAAACGAACCTGAAGGCTAAATGAATGCTTTTCAATGCCATGATACAGGAGTCTAAGAGATTTCATACAGCCAAAAACTATTTTTGGTTTTTTTTAAGTGTAAAATAATTTCATCTAATAAAAAAATATAAATATGGAAAATATTTTTGGCTATGTTGATGGGCATATGTAAAATATTTTGTTTTTTCCTTCAAATTATTATGAATATTTAAAAAGAAAGGAAAAATAATTATAAATAAATAAATTCCTAAAATAACTAATTGACCACGCTCTATACCACTTATTACAAGGTTAATTTTTTCACCCAAAATTCATATAAACTTGTCCCAACTAAAGTAATTTTTTATTTTATTTTATTTTATTTTTTCACTCATATTTACTTACAACCACATACTTTTTATATGCAAAAGGTATTTTCGACTCTCACATGTACAAAATAATTATGGAGACCAAAAGGCCAAAAACTAAAATGCATTCTCTTAATTTTGGTTTGTCATATGATTGTTATAGTGTTTATCTAATAAATTTTTCTAAAATAGGTTCGTAAGGAAAAGGAACAGAAAGTTTAAATGATAAATTTACAACCTATGAATTAGGAGACAATTAGAATAGAAATCTAAGAAGATTCAATGGGATTAAAAGCTCATTTTTCCCTTTAATATTTCAAGTGTTTGCGACTCATAAATCGCAAGGAAAATGAATTAGAATTTTGAAATCTAAGGAAATTCAGAGCGCTTTAAAAACCTATTTTTGCCTTAATATTTTATACTTTTATGGTTTGTAAATCATGGAATCAAAAATTGAAATGTCCCCTATTATAATCAGGGATTCTTTCAAAGATGTGTTGATTAAATAATAATGACTTATTATTCTTGGAAAAGGATTTGGAAGTTTACCATTTTAAGGTTTCTTTATCCAAATATTATCGTTGAATAATAGCAAATTATCCTCACTAATATTTTAGATATTAACCTTTTTGGAATATCTTTATCCAAATATTAATAGTGAATAATATATAAATCCCCAGAAAATAAGATTTTTATATTTTTTGGAATATTGGCCAATACCTTTTGGAATTTAAAAACATGTTGTAAAATCCAAAAATACAAGAAAACAATTTTTGTGTTTACAAAATCCATGCTAAAACACATTTTCTTTAAACTCTCATTTTTTTTAAAAGAGAATGTTCAAGATTTGTTAGCGTATTGGTCGTATATATATGAAAACTTTTGTTTTTGGTATATATGTATATTTGTCGTATCGTGACAAAATCCGGGTATTTTAAATATGAAATTGATATTTTTAAATATAAAGCAAATACATATCTTAAACTAAATATTCTAGAAAATAATAAATCTCTTCCTCTTATTTTATAGTTTTTTAGAAGAAAAAAAATTGAGAAAGAGTCGGGTCACTTGCCCAAACTAGTGACCCGGTTGGGCAAGCAAGAGGCATGCGCGAGCTGCCTCATGCATGCCTCTTTAGTTACTATTCAAGTGAATTATAATTCACTTGTACATTAAAAAAAATGCATGTATAGGGTATGATTAAGTTGCTGAGTGAAGAGAAATGCATGGATAACTTGACAAAGACAGAGGCGATGCTGCTAGAACTCTTGCGCAACTGGTGATCACTACTTCTAGGGATGATGTCAGACGTTTGAAAAGGTGGTGGTGGTGGTGACGGGAGGTAGTCTGATCCGGGGAGTGTTACTGGCAGTTGATCGGGCTGTGTTTTTTTAGTTTCTGTGGGTCGCCTCACAACTTCTGTCCTTTTCTTTCTCTTTTTTCTCTTATTTTCTTCTCTTTTCTCCTCTTGTTTTCCTCTCTTTCATACCTCTTTAGGTCAACAGTGAGGGGTATATATAGCCTAGATATAACTCTTATTTAGGGAAGATTTAGTGCATTTAATCTAGGATGCAAAATTAAGTTTTTTCTACAATTAGATAAAACAAAATAGGGAAAGAAATATTTTGGTTTATATTTTATGATTTTGAGGCAGAAAAAAACTTGATTTGCAGCTCAAAGATCAAGTGAGAAAATCATAAAAACCAAACGGGAAGTTGCAGATAAAAGAAAAAAATTTGCAGGCAGGGGCCGTTTCAAAGTGACGATAAATAGTACCTATCGCGACAGGATGTTCTGCTTTTAAACTGGACATTCAAACATTAATATCTTGCGATTCTAATATCCAACTTAGGCAATTAAATATCTCAAATTCATCTACACATGCAGGACTCTAACTTTCATGCAGGATTCAAAGTGAGGAAAAATAAATTTCATGGACAAAATCTACCTGCAATCTGCTTGGTCAAAACTGTTTTTAAGAAAAGGATTTTCTAATTTTACACTGGACATTCAAACAAAAATATCTTGCAATTATGGTATCCAACTCAGGAAATTAAAACCCCAAATTCACCTCCACATGCAATATTACAACTTTTATGAAGGATCCAAAGTGATAAAAAATCATTTTCATGGATAAATCTACCTACAATTTGCTTGGTCAGAATTGTTTTGAAAAAAAAGATTTTCTGTTTTTATACTAGACATTCAAATGAGAATATCTTGAGATTATAATATCCAAATCAAGCAATTTAAAACCCCAAATTTATCTACATGTTCAGGAATACAATGTTCATGATGGACCCTAAGTGAGAAAAAATTGTTTTAATGGACATAATTTACACGCAATCTGTTTGGTCAAAAACTATTTTGAAGAAATGAATTCGCGGCAACAGCAAAATCATTTTTTTAGTGCATATTCTAAGGTATTTATCCAACCTTGAACCTGTGGTATAATAATTAAAATAAAAAACACCATTGGTTTTGAGAAAAGAAACAAAATATAACCCCGTGTGGAAATTGAGCAACAAAAATTGTTGTGATGTTTCCTAAACCATCCCTTTTTTTTTCAACGAGACTAATTATTTTTTTCCCAAATTTAAATGGTCTCTGATTATCCTAATAAATCCTTGAAACATTAAATTTGTTCTCTCGAATAAAACCTGCAAATCTCGGGTCGGAATCATTCTCGTGACAAGATTTTCTTCTTTTACACTAGACACTCAAACAAAAATATCTCAAGCTTACAATATAAAAAATCAAGTGTTTTAAATATTAAAGTCATCTATAAGTACATGAATACAACTTTCATGAAGAATCTAAAGCTAGAAAAAATCATTTTGAAGAACAGAATTTGCCTGCAATTTGCTTGGTCCAAACCAAACAGGACTTGACATTCAAACATGAATATCTCAAGCTTCCAATATCAAAATTGAGCGATTTAAAAATCCACATTCATTTATATGTATAAGACTACTCGTTCATGAAAGATCCAAAACGAGAAAAAATCATTTTGAAGAACAAAATTTACCTGCAATGCTTGGTCAAAAAGATCTCTCGATATGATTTGGAAAATGACAATGTCGATAATCTCCATTTGACTAAGAATCTTACATAAGAAAGTGGGCTCTAGGATCTAATAAAAGTTCATATCAATTCTTGAACATGTCATAAATCACAAAATGTAGTTGGAATGGTCAGATATTCACGAAACCAAATTAGATTCAAAGTTTAAGTTGAAAGAATAATTTGATATTAGAAAAGAATTATGACAACAACAAAATCAATATAAATTCTAAGAGACTCATACAACCTTAAAGACTAGATAAAGAAAAAATGACTTTAGCTTTATGAAATTTTTTAATTGGTCTAAGAATCCTGACGATTTTGACAGCAAAGGAGGAGGATAAGAAAATCAGAAAGCTACAAAGACAAGGTTTGAAAAAATATTTTTATTTTCTAATTTTATCCATCGTGCAGTAATCATGATCTAAACTCTTGCATTTAGTTCCAAAGAGATGTACATCATTCCAGCACGAGGGGTCTAAAATGAGTAACAACATCATTGTTGGTGACTTTTTCTTAGTGTTGTTGGATTCGTTTCATAGAGATCTTTTTCATAATACCAATTGCTTTCTAATGAGAGCTTTTAAGTGTCTATAAGATCCTTTTCTATATTTTTTTATCTCTCCTATTTTCATTCTAATTTGAAAAGAGAAAGGAGAAAGAGACAAAAAAAAAACCATGAAGACACTAAAAATTTGATTATGACAACATTAATACTGGAAAAAAGAAGAAAAGGAAAAGAGGAAACAAGATTAGGCAAGATATGTCTTTGAGCAATTAACAGGTGCTTTTCTGTTTTTCAATTAGAATAATATATTTTAGTCTTGGAATATTTTCATATACTATTTTAGGATTGTACTATATATATAATTTAAGATATTAATTTAATAAATATAATTTAAGAAAAAATTAACCTGAAATAATGTCATTCGAATTTTAAACGCAAGAAGAAATAGAGAGTTAAACACAACCTGAAAAATTGGTAAAAATATAATTTGAGTAAAAACAATTCAAGATAATCTTTAAAAATATATTTATATTAAGACAACGACATATTGAATTAACCTAGATTAACTTTTTAAATCCATAACTCGAGTCATGAGATCATGATAACAAGATTGATTGTGATGCACTTTGGCTTGGTTAGTTGACTAGGTTATATAAATGTCAACTCTAACTAGATTTAGTTTAAAATATGGATCAAGAAAGAGCACAACCCAACAAATCTTAAGTTTTATTTGAAATTGATTTAAACATCAACAACGCTTGCAAATATATATATATATATTTTTATCGAAAGTGATTTTTGGTATGACCTGTTACAAATAGCAAGTAAACTAACCATGAATTTTAATAATCTTCCATAGAATTGCTTGGTGGGATTAGATTTTCCGATGGACGACTTGTTTATACAGAAGAAGACATGGTGACGAGCTAAGAATTAGGGATGTGGAGGTGGACGAGTTTCATCAAAGTCTAGGAATCCTGTGGGTTGGATTAAACAAGGTATTGGTGGAGTTCTCTACAGGGATCAAAAGGTGTAAAGAAATCAAATAAATCAGAAGTTCTTGCAGTGGAAATAGCTATCAAATCAACATCTCCTACCCTACAACAAGGCATCTTCCTAAGAATGTGGCTGCTGGCCCTAGGAAAATTCTTCAGATAAACCTTAGAGACTTCATAATATTTTCAAATGTAAACTTCATAATGTGTTTTTTTTTTTTTTTTATTTTTATCATTGTTCTTTGTCATGGAAATAGTTTATGGCTTCTCGTTATACTATGGGTTACATCAACTTTTTTTAAAAACAACTTTAACAGAAATTATTGAAGTAATAAAGAATTATTTTGCAATATAGTTTTGCATCCCAAATAAAATAGAAGACTTAGAGTAAAAAATACATCGAGAAAGTTACGGAAGAAAAGACAAAGAAATCACAATTATTTATGGCATCATATTGGAAAATATTGTGACGTTTCTTGGAATCTTACCCGTATATGTTGGAAGATAGTGAGTGTGATTTTAAGAATTGAGAAGAAACCTTCTTCTTCTTAGTCCACTAAGCTTAGTTCACGGGATCCGGCTACTACTATCATGTGGTCTAAAATATCCTTATCCATTAGAGTTGATGATAGCATTTTTCCCAATCACTCTTTTCCTATCATTCTTGGATGTGTGCCTAATTAGAGAAATTAATCAAACTTAATGCAATATTTTCATTTATTTTAATGAAAATTGGTGACGTGTAAGGACTGTTCATCTATTGATCGGTCTCCAATAGCTTATAAATATGGCCAAGAGAATGCTCTTTGCTTGTATAAATTTATAGAGAAGGCAGCATATCGATCCCATTTCCTCCATCTCCCTCACCATGAAGTGTTTTTTGTATGCTCATTTTCTTTGTCTATGGCTTCTCTTCTCTTTGGAGAAGAGCTATGCCTTTGAAGGAAGGAAAATTGCTGAAAACCACCATAGCCATACCATTGAACCGAGCTCTCTATTTCCATCAACTAGCTGCAAATCTCCCACCAAAAGTAATTATTTACATGAAACTTATTATTCAGTCCCTTTTTGGGTCATCAAATATTACTGTAGCTAAGAGTTATACGTACCTCCATGCATGCTAATGACTTGTATCAATTTAAGGCACATTTTGTTTTTTGTCAACTAGAAATAGAATAATACTTCTTTACCAATACTTCTGCTATTTATTCTTTATTCTTTGCACTGGGAGATTCTGCCATAATTTTCTTAAAGTCTGTTTAATAACTTTTTTAAAAAAACTTCAACATTCATGAGATCTTCTCATATCATATGTTGTTGTCCAATTTCAGTTCTGAGCAACAACGACACCAAGGCATCTCTCAAAGTAGTCCACAAGCATGGGCCTTGCTCTACGCTATACCAAGACAAAACAATTGCTGCTCCAACAGACACTGAGATCCTCCTTCAAGACCAATCCAGGGTCAAGTCAATTCACTCTCGGCTCTCAAATCCCAAGACCTCAGGTGGCAATGATGTGAAGGTGATCGATGCAACCACCATCCCAGCCAAGGATGGTAGCGTAATTGGTTCAGGCAGTTATATTGTGACTGTGGGACTTGGCACGCCCCAGAAGGAGCTCTCTTTGATTATCGACACTGGCAGTGACATTACCTGGACACAATGCCAGCCATGTGCGAGGTCTTGCTATGAACAAATGGAGCAGATATTTGACCCAAGTCAATCAACATCGTACACCAACATTTCATGCTCCTCACCAGTCTGCAGTTCACTTACTTCTGCAACAGGTGATGATCTAAGAGCATTTAATCTAGTGAGTTTCGACAGTATCCGTGTTTTGGACACAACAACAATGACTATGCCACTACCGGATCTGTTTTTGTATTCAAACTCAATGGTCTAGATGAATGCTGGCACCTTTGTCCGCAAAACACAGACATCATAGACTCTACCTTTAAAGAATCCAAAATATTGTGATAATTATTTATAATCTTCTTTTATACATGCAGGCATTGATCCTGGCTGTGATTCCTCAACATGTGTCTATGGCATCCTATATGGGGACGGCTCGTTTACGATTGGATTCTTCGGTGCAGAAAAGCTAACCTTAACATCTACCGATGCGTTCAACAATATCTACTTTGGTTGTGGCCAAAACAACCAAGGTCTCTTTGGTGGCTCGGCCGGAATACTTGGCCTAGGTCGTGACAAACTATCTGTAGTGTCACAAACTGCCGACAAATACAACAAAATCTTTTCCTATTGTCTCCCATCTTCTTCTAGCTCAACCGGATTCCTAACTTTTGGTTGCTCGGATACAAAGAATGCTAAATTCACCCCACTTTCAACATCTGTTGGCCCCTTCTTCTATGGCCTGGACTTTACAGGAATAAGCGTTGGTGGGACGAAACTAGCCATCTCTGCATCAGTTTTCTCAACTGCTGGTGCTATAATAGATTCAGGGACTGTCATTTCAAGGTTGCCACCAGCAGCCTACTCTGCGCTTCGCGCCTCATTCAGGAAGTTGATGTCCAAGTATCCGTTGACAAAAGCACTATCGATACTTGACACTTGCTATGATTTTAGCAATTATCCCACCATATCAGTGCCTAAGATTCGTTTTTTCTTCAACGGTGGGATTGAGGTGGATATTGATGTGACAGGGGTTTTTTTCGCGAGTAGCATATCCCAAGTGTGCCTGGCATTTGCTGGAAATAGTAATGCAACTGATCTGTTAATCTTCGGAAATGTTCAGCAGAAAACATTAGAAGTTTTCTATGATGGCTCAGCCGGGAAAGTTGGATTTGCTCCGGGAGGTTGTAGCTGATTCATCTTAAGCTAGATATAGTACTAGTACAGATTTGAACCTTAAATACTGTTGGCATAAGCAAAGGGAAATGCCTGAGGCATTTGATGATGAATAATAGCAGAAGATTCATGCTATGTGAATTGTGGAACGAAAGGAATTAAGTCTTATAGTGGCTTGAAGGGGAATTAAAAAAAATCTCAAGTTGAATAAACCAGTAACTAGTGATTAATATTTAAATTTCACCATTCTATCCACTCCATCGCATAGTATAAATATCTTAAAATCTCACTTATTAGTCGTAATTTGAGGGGAAATTTAAACGTCAGAAAGCACAGTTCCCATCTGATAAATATACCAATACCATGAATAATTGCTCTCAATTTGTAAAATAAAAGAACCTGAAGGCTAAATGAATGCTTTTCAATGCCATGATACAGGAGTCTAAGAGATTTATACAGACAAAAACTCTACCAAGAAGGAATGCCGGAACCCTTTTATTTTTTCCAGAGCATGCACAGGAATCCGTGAAGAAACTTATTAGTCGTAATCTTCTGGCACACTAATCCTGGACAGAAATGAATACACCCTGATCCTTCAAGTCCCCAAAGTGCACTATATAAATACAAGAAATCATATTTCGGAAGTAACATAGAGTCTTTCATTGGTGAAAACAAAGTTATTGCAGAACAAAATGTCTGGAAACAACAAATCATATGGAACAAGTGGAGCAGGAACAGGAAAAGCTCCTTCTAGTGGTGGCACTGGCTCAGGGTCTACCAAGGGTGGCGGGTCCATGAAAGCTCCTGGTCAGGATTTTCGCATATCCAGGGATGGTTTTGAGAAAAACCCTGCTGGATATTTCAGTGATTTGCACAAGTAGAAATTTCCAAGTCTAAAGAATAAATAAAATGATTTTTTGTTTTGTTTTTGCCATTTATTGGTAATGAAGATTAAAATGCTACACTAGCAGCAGTTATTTCTGTTGCCATGTCTTATTATTATTTTTGTGTGTGAGAATTTTTAGGCTAATTTCATCTATTATTATTTAAATTAGCTTCCTTGAAGAACTGTAGAATTCGTAGTAATTTCATAATTGAGATTAAATTGAAAGTACTGAAATGAAGGATTATAATTTCATTTACAAAAATTATAAATATGAAAAATCTTTTTGGCTATGTTGATGGGCATATGTAAAATATTTTTTTTTCTTCAATTAATTTTAAAAAAAATTAAAATGTATTCTCAACCGCAAATTTTAAAGATTGATTAATGGTGAGATTTTGAATATTACTCTGTTCTTTCTTAGAAGTTTGGATTTATTACCAATCAGTGGTTATTATGTTTCCATCAAAGAAAAGAAAGATTGCAGAATAAAATCATTAAAAGGCAAAATTGTTAGAAAATTATTATAAAACGTTTTATAAGACTTATGTAATTAAATTTTTGAGTTAATATGTTTTTTACATGATATTATAAATTGTTTGAATAAATTTTAATTTATCACTCTTCTTTCAATTTAATGCCTTGAAGCTTTTTAAATTTATTCTTGACAAAGGAATGGAATCTACAATTTCTTTGAAAGAACAAACTTATTTAGTCCTTGAACAAAAATGTTCATACAATCGGTCCCTGCAGTTTATAAGATTGTTAGGTAACAAGCATATTATATTTTACAAGAAAGAATATTTAAAAAGAAAGGAAAAAATAATTATAAACAAATAAAATCCTAAAATAATCAATTGACCACGCTCTATACCACTTATTATAAGGTCAAAATTTTCACCCAAAATTCATATAATCTTGTTGGAACTAAATTAATTTTTATTTTATTTTTTCACTGATATTTACTTACAACTAAATACTTTTTATATGCAAAAGGAATTTTCAACTCTCACGTGTACAAAAATATTATGGAGACCAAAAGGCCCAAAACTAAAATGCAAAAAATTATGGAGACTAAAAGGCCTAAAACTAAAATGCAATCTCTTAATTTTGGTTTGTCTTATAATTGCTATAGTGTTTATCTAATCATTTTTTCTAGGATCAGTTTGCAAGGAAAAAAAACAAAAAAATTAGATGACAATTTACAATCTATGAATTAAGAGACAACTAGAATAGAAATCTAAGAAAATCAATGGGCTTAAAAGTTTATTTTTTTCTTTAGTATTTCAAGTGTTCACGGCTCAAAAATCGCAAGGAAAAGGAACAAGAATTTCAAAATCTAAGAAAATTCATAGCGCTTTAAAAATCTATTTTTGCCTTAAAATTTCATAATTTTACAGCTAGTAAACAATGGTATCAAAAATTTAAATGTTTGCAATTATAATCATGGCTTGTTTCAAAGATGTGTTGATTAAATAATAATGACTTATTATTCCTAGAAAAGTATTTTGGAAGTTTACCATTTTAGGGTTTCTTTATCCAAAAATTATCTTCATCGAATTAACTTCACTAATGTTTTAGATAATAACCATTTTGGGATATCTTTATCCAATTATTAATAGTGAATAATATATGAATCCCTAAAAAATAAGATTTTTGTATTTTTTGGAATATTGACAATACCCTTTGGAATTTAAAAACATGTTGTAATATCCAAAAATCTAAGAAAATAATTTTTGTGTTTATGAAATCCATGCTAAAACATATTTTCTTTAAACTCTGAATATTTGATTTTTTTTTTTTAAAAAGTTCAAGATATGTTAGAGTATTGGTCGTATGCATGAAAATATTTGTTTTTGGTATACATGTATATTTGTCATATCATGCTGAAAATCGGGTATTTTAAATATGAGATTGTTATTTTTAAAATGTAAAGCAAATATATATTTTAAATTGAATATGTCAGAAAATAATAAATCTCTTCATCTTATTTTATATTTTTTTAGAAGAAAAAAAATGTGAGAAATAGTTGTGTCACTTGCCCAAACCAATGACCCGGTTGGGCAAACAAGAGGCATGCATGAGCTGCCTTACGCATGTCTCTTTAGTTACTATTCAAGCGAATTATAATTCACTTGAACTGTAAAACAAAGGCATGTGTAGGGTATGATTAAGATGCTAAGTGAAGAGAAATGCATTGAATACTAGCTTGACAAAGGCAGAGGCAATGCTGTTGGAACTCCTATGCAACCGATGATCACTACTTCTAGGGACGATGATAGATGTTTGCAAAGATCAAGTGAGAAAATCATGAAAACTAAATGGGAAGTTGCAGGGAAAATGAAAGAATTTGCAGGCAGGGGCTGTTTCAAAGTGACGATGAACAATACCTAACTCAACAGGATTTTCTTTTTTACAGTGGACATTCAAACAGGAATATCTTGCGATTCTGATATCCAACTCAGGCAATTAAAAGCCTCAAATTCATCTACACGTGTAGGATTACAACTTTAATGAAGGATACAAAGTGTGAAAAAATTGTTTTAATGGATAAAATCTATACACAATCTGCTTGGTCAAAACTGTTTTGAAGAAAATGATTTTCTACTTTTATACTAGACATTCAAACGAGAATATCTTGAGATTATGATATCCAAATTAGGCAATTCAAAACCCCAAAGTCATCTAAATGTTCAGGAATACAACTTTCATGAAGGACCCTAAGTGCGAAAAAATTGTTTTGATGGATAAAATTTACACGCAATCTATTTGGTCACTTTTTTAGTGCACATTCTAAGGTATTTATCCAACCTTAAACCTATGGTAAAATAAAATAAAATCACCACTGGCTTTGCGTAAAGAAACAAAATATAACCCTGTGTGATAATCAAGCATCATAAATTATTGTGATGTTTCCTGAACTAGCCCCCCTGTTTTTCATTCCAACGAGACTAATTAATTTTTCCCCAATTTAAAATTGGTCTTTGGTTACCCGATAAATCCTTGAAATATTAAATTGGGTCTCTCAAATAAAACTTTCAAATCTCGTGTCAAAATCATTCTTGCGACAAGATTTTCTTCTTTTACACTAGACACTCAAATGATAATATCTTGAGCTTACGATATCAAAATCAAGCTATTCAAAAATCCAATGTCATCGATACATATAGACTATAGCTTTCATGAAAGATTTGAAGCGAGAAAAAATCATTTTGATGAACAGAATCTGCCCGGAATTTGCTTGGTCCAAAACCAAACAGGACTGGACATTCAAACTGGAATATCTCAAGCTTTCAATATCGAAATCAAGCGATTAAAAAATCCATAGTCATCTATACATACAGGACAACAATGCTCATGAAGGATCTAAAGCAAGAAAAAATTGTTTTGAAGAAAATAATTTGTCTGCAATTTGCTTGGTCAAAAAATCTCCCAATCTGATTCAAAAAATGACAATATTGATAATCCCCATTTGACTAAGAATCTGACATAAGAAAGTGGGCTCTATGATCCAATAAAAATTTAGGTAAATTCTTGAAATGTCATGGATCATAAAATATAGTTGGAATGATCAGATATTGCACGAAACCAAATTAGATTCAAAGTTTAAGTTAAAAGAACAATTTGATATTAGAAAAAAATTGCGACAACAACAAAATCAATATAAATTCTAAGTGATTCATCCAACCTTAAAGACTAGATAAAGAAAAAAAGACTTTAGCTTTATGAAAATTCCTAATTGGTCTAAGAATCATGACAATTTCGGTAGCAAATGAGGAGGATAAGAAAAACAGAAAGCAACAAAGACATAGTTCGAAAAAATATTTTTATTCTCTACTTTTGTCCATCGTGCAATAATCATGATCTAAACTCTTGCTTTTGGTTCCAAAGAGGTGTACATTATTTCCAGCACGTGGGGTCTAAAATGAATAACAACATCATTGTTGGTGACTTTTTTAGTGTTGTTGGATTCGTTTCATAGAGATCTTTTTCATAATACCATTTGTGTTCTAATGAGAACTTTGAAGTGTCTATAAGATCATCTAATTTTTTTATCTCTTCTTTTGTCATTCTAATTTGAAAACAAAAAGGAGAAAGAGAGAGAAAACCCCAAGAAGACACTAAAAATTTGATTATGAGAACATTAATATTGGAAAAAAAGGAAAAGGAAAAGGAAAAGTGGAAACAAGACTAGGCAGGATGTCTTTCTGCAATTAACAGGTGCTTTTCTGTTTTTCAATTAGAATAATATATTATAGTGTTGGAATATTTTTGTATACTATATTAGCATTGTACTCTATATATAATTTAAGATATTAATTTAATAAATATAATTTAAAGAAAAATTAACCTGGAATTATGTCATTCAAATTTTAAATGCAAGAAAAAAAGAGAGTTAAACACAACTTGAAAAATTGGTAAAAATATAATTTGAGTAAAAAAAAATTCAAGACAATTATATATATATTAAGACGATAATATATTGAATCAACTCAGATTAATTTTTTAAATCCATGACCTGGGTCATGAGATAATGATAACAAGATTGATTGTGATGCGCTTTGGCTTGCTTAGTTGACAAAAATGTCAACTCTAACTAGATTTAGTTTAAAATTTGGATCAAGAAAGAGCACAACCCAATGATTCTTAAGTTTTATTTGAAATTGATTTAAACATTAAAACACTTGCAAATATTTTTCTTGTGATCGAAAATGACTTTTGGTTTGACCGGTTACAAATAGCAAGTAAACTAACCATGAATTTTAATAATAATTCATTTTTGTTCCTTGAATTTATTTCTATATCATAGACAACATCATGTAAGAATGTGGTTGTTTGGCCCTAGGAAAATTCTTCTGATAAACCTTAGAGACTTCATAGTATTTTCAAATTTTATCTCTAAACTTCGTAATTTTAAACATTGGAGAGTCATTTTCTTAGTGTCTCTAGTGTTCCCTTTCTTTTAATAAAGTCTCCATTCTCGACTTAAAATATAAATTCTACATTTTTCCACAATGATATAATACATAATAAATAAATAAAAAAAGACTATCGCTGAAGTCCGTTGAATCTCTCAACAAAAATAAAGGTGAAAATAAAAATCCAAAACTTAAACATACGTTGTTCCACGCACTAATTTGCACAGGTTCACAAGCATATAATCAATGTCATGGAACACTATACATGGTCTTTCTTTCTTAAAAAAAAAACTAGAAACTTTTTCTTAAAACATAATTTTATGAAATAATACATTTTATACAAGTCGCGATTAGAAAATACAACATTCATGAAGAAAAATTAACCTGAAATAATGTCAATCAAATTTAAAACACAAGAAAATAAAAGTTAAATATAACATGAAAAATGGTAAAAATATAATTTGAGAAACAAAATTGATAATCCAGATTAACTTTTTAAATTCATGATCTGGATCGTGAGATCATGATAACTAGATTGATAATGATGCACTTTGGCTTGCTTAATTTACTAGGTTATAAAAAATTCAAGACAATTTTATATATATATATATATATATATATATTGAGACGATAATATATTGAATCAACTCAGATTAATTTTTTAAATCCATGACTTGGATCATGAGATAATGATAACAAGATTGATTGTGATGCGCTTTGGCTTGCTTAGTTGACAAAATTGTCAACTCTAACTAGATTTAGTTTAAAATTTGGATCAAGAAAGAGCACAACCCAATGATTCTTAAGTTTTATTTGAAATTGATTTAAACATTAAAACACTTGCAAATATTTTTCTTGTGATCGAAAATGACTTTTGGTTTGACCTGTTACAAATAGCAAGTAAACTAACCATGAATTTTAATAATAATTCTTTTTTGTTCCTTGAATTTATTTCTATACTATAGACAACATATACAAAACTAGTACTTTCTACACAATCTTCCATAGAATTGCTTGGTGGGAGTAGATTTTCCGATGGACGACTTGTTTAAACAGGAGAAACCATGATGACGAGCTAAGAATTAGGGATGTGGAGGTGGACGAGTTTCATCGAAGTTTAGGAATCCTGTGGGTTGGATTAAATCAGGTATTGGTGGAGTGCTCTAAAGGGATCAAAAGGTGTAAAGAAATCAAATAAATCAGAAGTTCTTGCAGTGGAAATAGCTATTAAATTAACATCTCCTACTCTACAACAAGGCATCTTTGCTGGATATTTGAACATCACTCTATTTTTATTTTTATCATTGTTCTTTTCATGGAAATAGTATAGCACTAAAACTAGTTTATGGCTTCTCGTTATACTATGGGTTGCATCAACTTGTTTTTAAAATAACTTTTACAGAAATTATTCACGTCATGGTAATAAAGAAATACTTTACGATATAGTTTTGCACCCGAAATATTAAAGTCTATGGTTAAGTAAAATGAACAAAATGATTTAGTGAATGTTTTTTAATATTTCATCTATTCTTTTAACAGATAATCATAAACTCAACAAGATGAATCTAACAATACAAAGAAGATTATCAATTATGACTTGACTATTTTGCACTTGTCATCCAAAAGTGACAGGTGGTTTACTATCTTTTAGCGGCAAGTTTATCCATTTATGATATTGTTGATGACTTTTCTTGATGTTGTTGGTTTTATTTCATTAAGATCTTTTTTATAATAACAACTGTGTTCTAATGAGAACTTTTGAGTGTCTGTAAGATTTTTTTTCTATTTTTTTATCTTTCCTCTTGTCATTATAATTTGTAAAGAGAGGGGAGAGAGAGAGAAAAGAAGAAGAAAACCATGAAACACTAAAATTTTGATTATGACACCATTAATACTAAAAAGAAAGTTTTGATAAGATAGAATTCAATAACACCATGAATTCAATAAAAAAATTATTTATTTCAATGAAAATTGGTGACGTGTAAGGACTGTTGATCTATTGATCTGTCTCCAATAGCTTATAAATATGGCCAAGATAATGAGGAGGCAGCATATCGATCCCATTTCCTCCATCTCCCTCATCATGAAGTGTTTTTTGTATGCTCATTTTCTTTGTCTATGGCTTCTCTTCTCTTTGGAGAAGAGCTATGGCTTCGAAGGAAGGAAAATTGCTGAAAACCACCATAGCCATACCATTGAAGTGAGCTCTCTACTTCCATCAACCAGCTGCAAATCTCCCACCAAAGGTAATTATCTGAATGAAACTCATTCTTCAATCTCTATCAATTTCTACTGTCTCTGAGTTTTCACCACCACCACCACCACCACGATATTCTCTTGATGTTGCTCCTCCTCCTTTGTGGGGTCATCAAATATTACTGTAGCCAAGAGTTATACCTCCATGCTAATGACTCGTATCAATTTAAGTCACACTAGTACTTGACTGAGGAAGGCACATTTTGTTTTTTTCAACTAGAATAATACTTTTTTACCTATATTTCTGCTATTTATTCTTTATGCTATGCAATGGGAGATTCTGCCATAATTTTCTTCCTTTACAGTACGTAAAGTTCTTACAGTCTGTTTAATAACTTTGTTTTAAAAACTTCAACTTTCATGAAATCTTCTCATATCATATGTTGTTGTCCAATTTTAGTTCTGAGCAGCAACGACACCAAGGCATCTCTCGAAGTAGTCCACAAGTATGGGCCTTGCTCTAAGCTAAACCAAGACAAAACAATTGCTGCTCCAACACACGCCGAGATCCTCCTTCAAGACCAATCCAGGGTCAAGTCAATTCACTCTCGGCTCTCAAATTCCAAGGCCTCAGGTGGCAATGATGTGAAGGTGATCGACGCAACCACCGTCCCGGCCAAGGATGGTAGCGTAGTCGGTTCAGGAAATTATATTGTGACTGTGGGACTTGGCACGCCCCAGAAGCAGCTCTCTTTGATTTTTGACACTGGCAGTGACATTACCTGGACACAATGCCAGCCATGTGCGAGGTCTTGCTATAAACAGAAGGAGCAGATATTTGATCCAAGGCAATCAACATCGTACACCAACATTTCCTGCTCCTCGTCAATCTGCAGTTCACTTACCTCTGCAACAGGCGATGATCTAAGAGCATTTAATCTAGTGAATTTCTACAATATCCGTGTTTTGGACACAACAACAATGACTCTCGCTTTAAAGCGTCCAAAATGTTGTAATAATTATTTATAATCTTCTTTTATACATGCAGGCAATACTCCTAGCTGTGCTTCCTCAACATGTGTCTATGACATCCAATATGGGGACAAGTCGTTTTCGGTAGGATTCTTCGGTGCAGAAAAGCTAACCTTAACATCTACCGATGCGTTCAACAATATCTACTTTGGTTGTGGCCAAAACAACCAAGGTCTCTTTAATGGCTCGGCCGGACTACTTGGCCTAGGTCGTGACAAACTATCTGTAGTGTCACAAACTGCCCAAAAATACAGCAAAATATTTTCCTATTGTCTCCCATCTTCTTCTAGCTCAACCGGATTCCTAACTTTTGGTGGCTCGGCTTCAAAGAATTCTAAATTCACCCCACTTTCAACATCTGCTGGCCCCTCCTTCTATGGCCTAGACTTTACAGGAATAAGCGTTGGTGGGACAGAACTAGCCATCTCTGCATCAGTTTTCTCAACTGCTGGTGCTATCATAGATTCAGGGACTGTCATTACAAGGTTGCCACCAGCAGCCTACTCTGCGCTTCGCGCCTCATTCAGGAAGTCGATGTCCATGTATCCGTTGACAAAAGCACTATCGATACTTGACACTTGCTATGATTTTAGCAATTATTCGAGGTTGTAGCTGATTCATCTTAAGCTAGATATACTAGTACAGATTTGAACCTTAAATACTGTTGGCATTAGCAAAGGGAAATGCTTATGGCATTTGGTGATGAATAATAGCAGAAGATTCATGCTATGTGAATTGTGGAACGAAAGGAATTAAGTCTTATAGTGGCTTGAAGGGGAATATTTAATATCATGAATTTGTGTTTTTTTTTTCAAGCTGAATACACCGGTAACTAGTTATCAATGTTTAAATTAACACAACCTCGAATAAGTTAAACACAACCTCGAAGAGTGATGAAAATATAATTTGAGTAAAAACATTCAAGATGAATTTAAAAAAATAATAATAAATATAATTTTATAAAAAATATTGAGACAATAATATATTGAATCAACTCATGTTAACTTTTAAATTTGTGACCCGGGTCATGAAACCATGATAACCTCAAATAAAATAAAATAATACAAACTATAAAACTCAATTACCTATAAACTCATTGTTCAATTATAATATTAGGTAAAAAATAATCTATAAAAAATATACTATAAATTGATATTTTTGAAGAAAATTACCAGTTTAAATAAAATTATAAAAATATCATTGACAATATCACAAAACCTTTATAAAACCTTATTGTGCTAAAAAAAATTAACTCGAGATATAATAATATATAAGGAGACTCCTTCAAAATATGAGTTTGATCTAACGATCGGATTGAGAAATATAAATGATATTATAAATCTGAAAAATATTTTAAAAAAAAATAATATTTGACCATAATGGAATTGGAACATTACGGCCAAAAAATTGGTGAGATTTTCTAAACAAACCAAAATTTAAAGCAAGATAAAATAACTTCAATTTTTTTTATTTTTTGAACTAGAACAAAATATATCAATTATTCGGAATAGAAAATAACATAATTAACAACTTTGCTTGTGAATGGTGGACAAGTGGTCGGCGAATGAGGTGAACTAATGGTTAATTTGACATGTAGAATTAAGTGTTGCTCAAAGATGATATATATATATATATATATATATATATATATATTACATCTTAACTCCATTGAATGCACTAATGAAAACATAGTGATTGCAGTTTGTAGAATATAAAAACAGAGATAGAAACTAATATGTATATTTCCAGATTTTCTTCATATTTGTTTTACATGCATGACAGCATATTTATGTGCCTATGTACAGCAGCAGATCTTTATGATCACACACAATCAATCTCCCTGATCTAATCCTAGATTTTGCTCAATTGATTATACACAATTAATCTCCCTAATCTAATCCCAGATTTTGCTCAATTGTGAGATATCTCTCATGGTCATTACTGTAGGTGCTTGATCTGCCAAGTTATCCTTCATCATGATCTTTATCCAGATTTGCATCATGCTTATCATGGCATGTGCGTGATTGGCTGCCTCTCTCAATATTCTCTTCTACACGCCCCCTCAATCTGAAGGGAAGTGAGCGGACATTTAGATTGATTAGAGCAGCTGGAAATCCTTGTGGAGAAATTGACTTCATTAGAGGGTCAGCTAGTTGATCCATGGTAGAGATAAACTGCACCGTGATTTGCTTGCGTTGAACCTGATCACGCACATAATGAAAATCAAGTTTAATGTGCTTTGTATGGGCATGAAATGAAGGATTCACAGTTAAGTACATGGCTCCTATATTGTCACACCATAGGATTGGAGGAATAGATAATGGCAAACCAATTTCTGATAACAGGGACTGTAACCATGTGATTTCTGATGCTGTGTCTGCAAGAGATTTATACTCTGCTTCGGTGCTGCTTCGAGCAACTGTAACTTGTTGCTTGCATCGCCATGAGAAAAGGTTTCCACCAATGAAAATGCAATATGCACTGAGAGATCTTTGATCATCTCGATCCCCTGCCCAATCAGAGTCTGAAAATGCTTGAATGTTGGAGTCAGGAGACTGACGAATGAAAAGGCCAGTAGAGATAGTGTGTTTAAGGTACCGAAGAATTCGTTTCATTTCCTGCCAATGAGGTTCCAACGGATTATGCATGAATTTGCTGACCCTGTGAATGGAGAATGACAGATCAGGGCGAGTGAAGGATAAATATTGCAGGCTACCAACCACTTGTCTATACAGAGTGGGATCAGGAAATTTAGTGCCTTCAGATGCAGATAGATGACAGGTTGTCAACATGGGGCTTGCACATGGCTTGGCTTCTGTCATGTGAGTGCGATTCAGGAGTTCAACAATATACTTTCTCTGAGTGAGATACATTCCTTCTGCAGAACGTAGAACCTCCACCCCGAGAAAATAGCTTAGGTCACCAAGATCCTTAACAGCAAAGTCAGAATGTAAATGGTGTAGAACATGTTGGATGGAAGTGCTAGACTTGCTGGTGATGATAATATCATCAACGTAAATAAGGATGAGAACCTGTGCGTCATGTTTGTTCCAAATAAATAGGGATGGATCTGCCTTACTTGCGATAAAACCAAGCAGTTGTAGTGCATCTGTGAGCCGAGAAAACCAGGCTCTTGGGGCTTGCTTTAAACCATAGATGGACTTATGAAGTTTGCAAAGATGATTTGGATATTGAGGATGGATATATCCTGGAGGCTGAGGCATATACACCGTGAAGGAATGCATTCTGAATATCAATTTGCTGAATGTGCCAGTGATGAGAGACAGCTAAGGACAACACAGTTCGAATGGTAGCATGCTTGACAACTGGGCTAAATTTCTCAGTGAAATCAATACGTTCTTGTTGATGGAAGCCTTTGGCAACTAATCTTGCCTTAAACCTCTCTGTTAAACCATCAACCCTTTTTTTAACCTTGTAAATCCAGCAACAACCCACAACATTGGTAGCAGGAGGAGGTGAAACCAATGACCAAGTGTTATTACGTAGAAGGGCATCAAACTCAGCATTCATAGCGGAACACCATTGTGATGATTTGATGGCTTCACTATAGCAAGTAGGTTCAATATCAGTGGAGGAAAGAGATGTGAGTAAGGCTCTGGGCAGAGGGTACCGTACAAAATCATCAGATTGATGTTTTGGTTTAAAGATATTGTTGCGTGATCTTGTTGTCATGGCATGAGTTCTCATGGTGCTGGGTAGTGCTGGAGGATCCAAATCAGAGAGATTTGGAAACTGAGGCTGAATATTAGCACTAATTCCTGGTAACAGAACACTATCACTTTGGCTGTCAGGCAGTGCACTAAGAGCAGCAGCAGGTGTAGGAGTTGTAGCAGCATGAGTACCTGCAGATTGAGACACTAAAGGAACAGAATCATTAGTAAAGATGGACGGACATGAAGTTAACAGATTTCTAATACTGGCATGGTGTGGGATAGCAGGGGAGAGGGGCAGGTTAACATGTGTGGGAGATGTAGTGTTTGAAGGTAATGGTGAAGAAACTTTGTGATGGAAAGGGAACAAATTTTCATCAAAAATGACATGACGAGAAATATAAACGCGGCCAGTTGATAAATCTAAGCATTTGTACCCGTGATGATTGCTACTGTAACCAATGAAGATACATGATTTACTTCTAAAATTCAATTTATGTTTGTTATATGGTCGAAGATTAGGCCAGCATGCACATCCAAAGACTCTTAAGAATGAAAAATCAGGAGTTCGATTATAAAGCTTTTCATAAGGTGACAGATTGTTGAGAGTAGGCGTAGGTAGCCGATTAATTAAGAAGGTTGCAGTGGTAAATGCATCTTCCCAATAAAGTTATGGTAGGTTGGAATGAGCTAATAAACTAAGACCTACTTCAACAATATGCCTGTGTTTGCGTTCGACTGTACCAATCTGCTGGTGGGTATGAGGGCATGCAATACGATGAGCGATGCCGGTGGTTTTGAAATAATTATGAAGGCGACGATATTCACCACCCCAATCAGACTGTATGGCCTTTATTTTATGATTGAATTGTTTTTCCACATAGGATTGAAATTGTAGAAAAATATTTTCAACATCAGATTTGAGTTTCATGGGAAATAGCCATAAGAATTTAGAAAAATTATCGATAAAACTGACATAATAACGAGCACCGGTAGTGGAAGTTACAGATGCTGGACCCCAGACATCGGTAAAGATTAGGTCTAGTGGGGTTTTTGAAACATAATTTGAATTTTTAAAAGTTAAAGCATGACTCTTTGCTAGTTGGCAATCAAAACATACAGAATGCATTTTTATTTTATCAACTGGCAGTTTATTTGACGTCAAGATACGTTGAACAATGGAAGATGAGGCATGACCAAGGCGACGATGCCACTGATCAAAGGTAAGGCGAACACTGGAGAAGGCTTGAGGAGGAAGGTTTTGGGATGTGAATTGATACAACCCGTTACTGACATGGCCGCGATGAAGGATGGTTCCCGAGTATCCCTTCACAAGAAAATAGTGACCATGAAATTTGAAATAAACATGATTGTCAATACAGAATTTTTGGACAGAAAGTAAGTTTTTGTAAATTTGAGGGACAAGCAGAACATTATTTAAGGCAAAGGAATGAGAGGTAGTATGAAGAAGGGAATTGCTAGTTTTAGAAATGTGCAAACCTTGACCGTTTCCAACCTGTACTTGATCTGATCCAGTGTAATCGTCATTTTGAATGTTTAAGTTGGCCATATCATGCGTGATATGATGAGTGGCTCCAGTGTCAGCATGCCAATTATTGTCCCAGTCATGTGTTGCAAGAAGGGCTTGTTTATGTGGAGGTGAAGATGATTGCTGATATATGAGATCAAAACGGTGGTAGCACTTTCTAGCAAAGTGTCCGTGCTTGCTGCAGACCTGACATATAATAGGTGATGAACTGTGTATGTCAGATTTATTGTTTGAGAAATTACCTCCACCACGATAGGTGTTTATACGACCACGACCCCGAGAGCCATATCTGTTCTTATGGTGAAAAGATGATTGTTGTTGCTGAGCAATATTGGCTTCAGCAAGTGATGCAGGGGCAGAGAGTTGAAGACGATTGAAACAGGATTCTGTTACGATTAGGAGAGAATATACCTCCTCAAGGGAGATAGGATCATTCCGAGTATAGATTGAGGAAACCAAGCCATCATATTCATGTCCCAATCCAGCAAGAATATAGGAGATAATTTCATCACATCTGAGAGGTTGTCCAGCAATAGCAAGCTCGTCAGTTAATCTTTTGATGAACAAGAAGTAATCATTGGCAGTTTGGCTGGTTTTCTTTGCAGTAGCAAGCTGTGCTCGAATTTGTATTGTACGTGCCCGAGATTTAGATGAGAAGTTTGTTTCAAGTGCTTGCCAAACTTAGTGAGAAGTATCATAAGAAACAATTTGAGCCAACACAGTTTCAGTCATAGAAGACATGAGAGTGCTGAGTATTAAGCTATCCTGTCGCAACCAGTGGTAATGCGCAGGATTTGCAGGTTGCGTGATTGTACCTGTATCGGGATGTTGGGTAGCAATCATTTTAGGAGGAAGAATCAGTGTTCCATCAAGATAGCCATACAAGTCTTGCCCACAAAAATAGTGCAGCAGTTGTGTTTTCCAGAGGGGATAGTTGTCTTGAGTCAATTTTAGTGAAACAATGTTGGAGATTGGAGTTATAGTAGGCATTTGAGAGGAGGTAAGAGTGGTGGACGAGGAAGAAGAAGAAGACATGTTTGAGACTGTTGCTACCCAATTTTTGACTCTTTATTTTTTTATGTTTAGAAAAAAAGTATTTTCAAAAATAGATTTTGGGTTCAAGGGCGAAATCGAGCAATTTGGAGTTTAATGGCCGTTTGAGGTTTAAATCGCGAAAATCAGGAGCCAGGGGCCAGATTGGAAAGTCGCGCAAAGTCAAGGTTGAGATTGAATTTTTGATGGGATTTAATTGCACAAAAAGTTTAAATCCAATTTGGTGCATTTAGAGAATTTTTAGAGGACCAAATCGGATTGTTTTTCCTTCCTAAAAATTTTGAAATCTGCATTTAAGGAAACATGCACTGTCCCGTTGTTTGCATTGATTTTTCACAGCAAAGTAGATCAAAATTTCATTCAAATTCTTCCTATAAATCACGATCTTCTTCCCAAATTCATCTCCGAAAATCAACGTCTTGATTCTCCTCCTTTCATTCCTGATTTTCCTCTGATTACATTCATTTTGCTTAGCTGTTTTGATACTACATCTCGGCCAAACGTTGGGGTTTTTCGAGCTATAAAGAGGAGCTTTCACAGAACAAATGGGGAGAAGAAAAAACGAGAGAGAGGACAGGAGAAGAGATTTTACGTGGGAAAATTATAGTTTTAAAAACGGAGAGATACACAGAGAAAGGGGAGAACCATTTACATAAAAATTCTATGTTAATCTTCTTCCTCCCAGCAAGCTCTCGTCTTCCTCTGCTTTCTCTCTCTAAAAAAAAAGAGAAACAGAGGAGCCTCTGTCACTCTCTCCCTCTCGGTCGGTCAGCCATCTACTCCGGCCACATTGTGCCACCACTTCGTCACCATCATCTCTGCCTTCACTCCAGCATCACAGCCACCTCCTCTGGCGAAGTAGCAAACCAGCAGCAGCGTCATCACAGCACAGCACCGTTACCTTCCGACGCCATTTCCGGCCACCTCAGGCCACCATCTCCGACGCCACAACGACCAGAAGAATCACCACGACCTCCTCTACCCAACGGTATTAACAGGTCAGCCTTTCATCACACTCCAAAAATCGGCATGCTACTGTTCATCTTCTTCCTCTGAAACGAAACGCGGGGAGTGAATTAAGTCACTCCCCGCGGGTCAGTTGGGCTGGGCTTTGCGCCCGGCCTGACCTTTAAAATGTTGGGCTTTCAGCCCGACTGGAGCCCAGCCGAGAGGCTTCACTGGGCTGAAGCCCAGTCCATATGAGTCTGGGCTGCCAGCCATCTGGGCTAGCAGCCCAGCCTGGAGGCAAGGTGGGCTGGGCTGTCAGCCCAGCCCGAATTTAGGTGGGCTGACAGCCAGCCCACCGGAAAAAGAGAAAATTAAAAAAATATAAATATACAATTTTCCAAAAATATTTTATTAAAGAAAAAATGTGTTGTTTTCTTGCATAAGGCCAATACACTAGCATATTTTAAAAATTATTTTTCTTTTGAAAAAATATATATTATCTTGGGTTTTGAAGAGAAAATGAGTTTTAGCATGGATTTCGCAAAGAAAAAATCATTTCTTGCATTTTGAGATTTTACAACATGTTTGTAAAATCCAAAGGGTATTGGCCAATATGTCAAAAAAATATAAAATCTTTTTTTGGGGAATTTATTATTCACCATCGGTGTTTGGATAAATAAATCCTAAGGGGTTAATATCCAAAATATTCGGCGGGAATGATATTCTATTATTCACTGTTGGTATTTGGGTAAATAAATCATAAGGGATTAATATCCAAAATATTCGGCGGGAATGATATGATATTATTCACTGTCGGTATTTGGATAAATAAATCCAAAAAGGGTTAATATCCAAAATATTCGGCGGGAATAATATGCTATTATTCACTGTCGGTGTTTGGATAAATAAATCCTAAAGGGGTTGATATCCAAAATATTCGGCGGGAATGATATCACATTTGCCATTTAATTTTCATATGTTTTTTTCAAAGCCATAGCAAATCATAAGCAAACCAAAACGTCAAGCAGCTTACCTTAGGTAGGGCGTACTAGGGGTGCTAAAACCTTCCCTTTACGCAACCGGTCCCTTACCCTAGAATCTCTGAAAGACCAGTTTTAGGTTTCCTAGTAACCATTAATACTAGGTGGCGACTCCCTTTTTTCATGAAAATAGATAATCCCCTCGACACATGATATTTCCCCGTACACGGGGAAGAGTCGTCACGACGCCGCGCTCGTTTTTTTTGGGGTGCGACGGGATGGCGACTCCGCTGGGGACTTATGGACTAGGCTTGATAGTTTTGTTTGTTTATAATATGTTATTGTTTTTCATGTCGCTATGTGATTTATATTTTTTTAGAAGCTTTAGCATGCATCTTTACATATTCTGTCATCATAATATACCTTGTCATGCATCACTTTTATTATTTTGAGAGCACACACTAAACTTTAAGTTAAGTGGGGGACTAGCAGCTTACCTATGACTTGAGTCAAGGTTGAAGTTTGTGTAAACCCCAACTCCTTGCTGAGTGTTTAGACTGGTAGTGATTGGTATACGAGCCATCTCGCTATCTGCTAAACCCCCATATCGCCTTTACGAGGGTGATCACTGGGACAGCAAGAGACCCTCTTGAGAGACCAAGTAGCAAACCTACCATATGTCTCACGTAAAGGAACTAGAACCTATCGTTAGGATGTATGCTCCATAATATCTTTTGCATAACAAGAAAAACCCTAAAATAGCATTTTGACTTACAGGTCTTGTGAACGAAATGGCCACCACCACTAAACTTTCCATCATGGAATATGGGAGAAGTTCTGAATTATCACAATTGACCGAAGGAGACTGCCTTAGAAGCGATGCTATGAGGCTATCACCAATCAAGAATCTGGATTGCATTATAAATGAGGTGAACAAGTTAACGACTCATTTTCAAGGTGTGGATAAGGACACATTTTTTAGAAAATACGGACGTCTGATGGAGATTGCGAAGGTAGACGTTTTAAGCCCAGCGGTGCGAGCTCTAGTTCATTTCTGGGATCCTGACTATCGTTGTTTCTCTTTTGGGAGCATAGACCTATGTCCTACTATGGAAGAATACGGGATGTTGACTGAGTTTCTGAATAATCTATACAGAATTTATTTCCCTTTGAGATATGACAAAATCATTCCTGAACTGTCGAAGCTGCTCAGGATCCCCAACTTGGAAAGGTTTTTAGAAAAGAAGGCTGCTGGTCTGAGATGGAAGACGTTGGAGTTGGAGCTAGAACAGAAGTCTGGATCAGAGAAAGAGAGATTGATTGCCTTAGGCATTTTTTGCCTTGTGTTGTTCCCAAGTCGGACAGGTATAGTAAGCTTGGAAGCTGCTGCTGTTTATGTGGAGTATGAGAATACACAAATCAACCCAGTGGCCTCTATTTTGGCTGAAACCATCATAACGCTTAACCATTGTCGAAGAGCCGGGAAAGGAGCAGTGAGATGTTGCACGCAGCTGTTATATATCTGGATGGTTAGTAACATTGAAACCAAAAAAACTGTCTTTAATAATTTTTGGTGGTTCAACCAAAAGCCATTGAGGATGGTGGAGGAAGAAGAATGGGGAGATCTAGACAACCAAGGTTGGGTAGAAAAGCTAAAAGCTATACCTGGTAGCGGGTTCAAATGGAAAGCCCCTTGGGCCAAAGCAGTGAATGTCCTAATGAGTTGCGGGCAAAGATGTTGGGTTCCGTTGGTAGGGATTACCGGCTATGTGAGTTATGCTCCTGCTCTCGTGCTAAGACAGCATGGGGGCATACAATTCGTTCTAAGGACCAAGGGAATTGCTCAATTCTTTGGTTTGTTTAGGGATCCCGTTGCACAAGAAGTCGTGAGGGCCATCAAACAAGATTGGAAACATCTAGTTTTGGTGGAAACAAAAGGTTTGGGAGATCCCAGTGCGAGTGAAGGGTATGCAAAATGGAGAGACTTAGTTGCCTCAGCTGCGGCCAATGAAGAAGTCAAGTCTCCCCAAACTGAAGAAAAGTCCGTTAAGAGGAAAAGAGTTGACAGTGAAGGAGAATTGAAGAAACAAATCGAAAAGCTTCAGATGGAATTAAACAAGACCCGAAGAGACAAGTTGGTGATGGAAGAAATGGTGTTAGAAGGTGATAAAAGGAGAGCATTTTTAGATGAGCAATTACAGTCTAGAGATGCGAGAATAACCAAGCTTGAGCTGAAGATGGCTGAGGAGGAGAATGCTAGGTTGGGAGTGGAGAGAGAATTAACGGAAATGAATCTGAAGTGGATGCAAAGTGGCTCTGAACTCGGTGCATTGAAGACCGAACATAATGAATGCCAAGAGAGCATAGAATATTACCAAGAGAAATTTGCAGAAGTTCAGTGTGAGCTGATGGATAGAATTGAAAAGTATGAAGATTTGTATAAGAAGTATGTAATGTCGGAAAGTCGTTCGACGGGGTCCGAGAAGATGAAGCCATTGAAGCAGAGTTAGCAGTTAAGGGAGAGGAGATAAAAACTCTAAGAATGAAGCTCGACAAAGAGAAAGAAAAGGTGAAGCATCTGAACGAGAAACTAGCATTGATAGAAAAACACAAGGATCAAATCGATGCTAATAATACTTCATTGAACAGAACCAACATGTTGCTTATTGAAAAAATGTCCAAGATGGATGAACAAATGGATGAAGCTGCTGCACATGCTCGGGTCATTAGAACCAATGCAAGAAATGTAGGGAGAGACATCATCCGTTACCAGCGAAGTCTAGCTGAGACCGATGCCTTCTTGGAGACAATCGAGAACCGCAGATTCGCTCTCCTACCCTTGGACTAAGAGATGGCAGAGGAAGAATTTTAATTTGTTTTTCCTCTTTGTGTTTTCAAAAATGTAGCAAGCTTATCCAACATCAATAAAAAGGGCGTTGACCCATCTCTTATGCAAATTCTGTCTCTTGGTGAATATGACTCAAGCATCGACCCGAAAAGCGGTGCTCCTAGCGGCAATTTGACAAGAAACCCATATTCTATGAAGTGTTTGGCCATTAATTGTTCACAAGAGAAATCCATTGCATTACATATACATTCATACAAGCATATTCATCATGCCACATACATTTTACATTCTCTTATACATTCATGCAAACAGCTCAACTACGAAACATAGGTCCCCCTGCGAAAGTCCACAACACTCGTTTAAGAAGAAGAATGGAAAATGAAGAAAGGGCCGAGCCAGAATCTCCATACCAAAAAGAGCTCGAAGTTGTCCGAAACGATGTGGCACGTTTAACCAGCCTACTCGAGAAGACGTTAAGAACAAGAGATGGAGAGGGAACGTCAGCTCAGACAGATGAAGCACCACCGGCAGTTCAAAGCCCGGGGGCACCTCATATTTTAAGGACAAGCTCACCGAAGAAGCAGCCCGAATCCACTCGGCCCATCCCAATCCCTATTACATTGGATTTGACAGAGGAGGAACCACAAGACGCTAGATTCTCTGACCACGCAGGATATGACAAGTGGTCCGCACTAGAAGAAAGGATAAGAGCAGTTGAAGGGAATGATCTATCTGACCCAGTTAGGGCAGCCGAAGCATGCTTGGTGCCTAACATCGTGATACCGCGGAAGTTCAGGGTTCCTGAATTTATCAAGTATACTGGGATAGAATGCCCAAAAACTCATCTTCGTTCCTACTATAACAAGATGGCGGAAGTCATACAAGATGATAAATTATTGATATATTTCTTCCAAGACAGCTTGACAGGGTCGGCCCTTAGCTGGTATATGAGGTTAGATAACATCAGGATTAGAAAGTGGGCAGAATTGGCAGATGCTTTCTTAAAGCAGTACAAATTTAATATGGAGATTGCCCCTGATAGGACCAGCTTGATTACCATGGAGAAAGGAGTCCAAGAGTCTGTAAGGGCTTATGCACAGAGGTGGCGAGACCAGGCTGTTAATGTACAACCACCGTCGATAGAGACAGAAATGGTGAATCTATTTGCTAATACCTTTAGAGCCCCATATTATGAGCATCTGATGGGTAGCTCCGCCCAACATTTTTTTGATGCGGTGCGAATTGCTGAGAGGATTGAACAAGGAATACGGAGCGGAAGAATTATGGAACTCGTAGAAAAGAGGGGTTTTGCCGGGAAAAGAAAAGAAGTTGAGGTGAATAATTTGGAGGACAGGTACAAGGGGAAAGACAAAAATTACAAAAGCTACCAAAAACCTGCACCCCAAACCACCAGCATCAACTTTTCCAAACCCACCACTCCAAACCAGCCTTTTTACCCAAAATTCCCCACGCATAACCAAAATAATTTCCAAAGGAGAGATTATCAACAACCGGAAGAACAACTACCACCTTTGCCCATGACCATAAAGGAGTTATACGCGCAGTTGCTAAACATCGGACATATTGCTCCCCTACCACTACCCCCTTTGAAACCACCTTTCCCTGCCTGGCACAACCCCAATTTGACTTGCGAATACCATGCTGGTAATGCAGGTCATAGCATCGAGACTTGTGTAGCTTTTAAGCGAAAGGTTTTGCAGTTGATCAAAATTGGGTGGGTCACTTTTGAGGATTCACCCAATGTGAACTCAAATCCCTTGCCCTAGCATGCTACAGGAAGTAGTGGGGTGAATGCCTTGGAAGTCAATCGAAAGGGAAAAGCGCTGAAAGTGACCATGGCTAGGCTATACGATATGTTGGTACAGTCTGGACATTTTGGGAAATCGACCAAATTCAGCATGGAACAAAATGATTTTTGCCCATTCCATAACAGCGATGGGATGTGTGCTTGGACAACAGGATGAATCCGGGAGGAAGGAAAGGGCCATTTATTACCTAAGCAAGAAGTTCATGGAGTGTGAATCTAGGTATACTATGATTGAGAAGTTATGTTGCGCGCTAGCATGGGCTGCAAAAAGGTTGTGACAGTATATGTTGTACCATACCACATGGCTAATTTCCAAATTAGACCCGTTGAAGTACATCTGTGAAAAACCCTACTTATCCAGCCGAATTGCCAGGTGGCAAGTTCTGCTATCCGAGTATGACATAGTGTACATGACAAGGAAAGCTGTAAAAGGGAGTGTTATTGCTGATCACCTGGCAGATCATGCTATGGAAGATTATGAGCCGTTAGACTTTGATTTTCCTGATGAAGATGTGTTTTCAGTTGAGGAAGGAAAACTAGGATGGTGGACTATGTACTTTGATGGTGCTGTGAATGTATGTGGTAACGGAGCAGGGGCAGTGATAATATCTCCTGACAAGAAACAATATCCAGTTTCAACTAAATTGCAATTCGGTTGCACTAACAACACAGCCGAGTATGAGGCCTGCATTCTTGGTTTGGAGACTGCGTTGGAGTTGAACGTAAAGAAGATAGATGTGTATGGGGACTCAATGCTAATTATTTGTCAGGTAAAAGGGGAATGGCAAACCAAAGAAGAAAAGCTAATACCCTACCAAGAATACCTGTCTAAACTAGCTGAAGAATTTAAGGAAATAGAGTTCACACATCTAGGAAGGGAAGGAAATCAGTTTGCAGATGCCTTGGCTACACTAGCTTCTATGGCTAGAATAGACTTCGGGCAAAACTTACAGCCAATACATATTGACATCAGAAATAACCCAGCTCATTGTTGCTCAGTTGAAGGAGAAATAGATGGAAACCCTTGGTACTACGATATCAAGAACTTCATCCAAAATCAGGCTTATCCCATGGGGGCATCCAACATCGAAAAGAAGAATTTGAGGAGACTGGCAATGGATTTTTATCTTGATGGAGAAGTTTTGTATAAGAGGTCATCTGACGGGACTTTGCTAAGATGCCTAGATGGAGTTGAAGCCAGAAACGCATTGCGAGAAGTCCATGAAGGGATTTGCTCAACCCATGCTAGTGGACATATGATGGCTAGGAAGATACAAAGAGTTGGTTACTTCTGGATGACATTAGAGAAGGATTGCATTGACTATGTCCGCAAGTGTCATAAGTGTCAGATCTACGGTGACAAAATGAATGCCCCTCCGACCCCTCTATATAACTTGTTATCTCCATGGCCTTTTGCGATGTGGGGAATCGATGTGATTGGACCTATCAACCCAAAAGCCAGCAATGGTCATAGGTTCATTCTCGTGGCAATCGACTACTTTACAAAATGGGTAGAGGCCGGGTCATTTGCTCATGTAACGCAAAAAGTGGTAAAGAAGTTTGTTGAGAGAGATTTGATATGTCGGTACGGACCACCAGAAAAGATTATAACTGATAATGCACAGAACTTCAATGGGAAGTTAATAACAGAACTCTGTGCTAAATGGAAGATCAAGCATTCAAATTCATCTCCTTATAGACCAAAGATGAATGGTGCTGTAGAAGCTGCTAATAAGAATGTCAAGAAAATTGTTCAGAAAATGGTAGTCACCTATAAGGACTGGCATGAGATGTTGCCATTTGCTCTTCATGCATACCGTACCGCAGTTTGGACCTCAACAGGAGCCACTCCGTACCTGTTGGTGTATGGGATGGAGGCAGTAATGCCTTTAGAGGTAGAAATCCCATCATTAAGAGTATTGATAGACTCTAAACTAGATGAAGCAGAATGGGCAAAGGTCAGATATGAACAATTGAATTTGATCAGCGAAAAGAGGTTAGCTGCAATCTGTCATCATCAATTATACCAAAGAAGGATGGCCAAATCATATGATAAGAAAGTTCGGCCTCGAAAATTCCAAGAAGGTGATTTGGTATTGAAGAAGATATTGTTTGTACCAGGGCAAGATCAGAGTAAATGGGCCCCAAACTATGAAGGCCCTTATGTTGTGAAGAAGTCGTTCTCGGGAGGAGCTTTGCTATTGTCTAGAATGGATGGAGAAGATCTAGTCAGGCCTGTGAATTCTGACTCTGTAAAGAAATATTATGCCTGATATTTTGTAACTTCCTCAATAAGATAAAATTCGACCATGAATTCTCGTTGCAAGAAAATTTTTCACAAAGCTTGATCTTATAACATTTATTTATGTTTTATCATTTATTTTATTTTTTTGACATATTTTGTGCACAAAAAAAAATAGTGATTTGCATTAAAAGTGTCAATTTGCATAAACAAAACCATGTTTTGAAAAATTCTTTAAAGTATATATCGGCTTGAGTTTTTGGACATTCAATAAAGATTTATAAAAAGGAAACTTCAATGGAGCTAAAAAGGGCCCTATGTGGAATGGAAAAGTCTCTTCACCAAGCGTGAAGATATAGCTTGGGAAACACATCCTATGAAGGGAGACTACAACGAACAAGGGGGACCTATGTTTCTAAAGAGATAACAAAAACATGCATATTATTGTCATAACACTAACCTGACAGGAAAGGTGTGGCGAAAACTGATGTAATTTCGAGTTTTGGAAAATATGGAGAAACAGAATCTCAGGTCAGCAAAATCGCGGAAGACGAATCGAAGATCGATGTTACTTCTAATCGGGTCGGTCACCCAGGAAAATGAGACCATGCTAGCCGGGTCGGTCACCCAGAAAAATGAGACCACGGGTCGGTCACCCAGAAAAATGAGACCTTGCTAACCACTAACCGGGTCGGTCACCCAGAAAAATGAGGCCATACTAGCCGGGTCGGTCACCCAGAAAAATGAGACCACGGGTCGGTCACCCAGAAAAATGAGGCCATGCTAGCCGGGTCGGTCACCCAGAAAAATGAGACCACGGGTCGGTCACCCAGAAAAATGAGACCATGCTAGCCGGGTCGGTCACCCAGAAAAATGAGACCACGGGTCGGTCACCCAGAAAAATGAGGCCATGCTAGCCGGGTCGGTCACCCAGAAAAATGAGACCACGGGTCGGTCACCCAGAAAAATGAGACCTTTCTAACAGCTAACCGGGTCGGTCACCCAGAAAAATGAGACCTTTCTAACCGCTAACCGGGTCGGTCACCCAGAAAAATGAGACCTTTCTAACCACTAACCGGGTCGGTCACCCAGAAAAATGAGACCTTGCTAACCACTAACCGGGTCGGTCACCCAGGTAAATGAGACCCATATCCTCCATTCTGTTTTTCTTTACAACACTTACTATTTAAAGTCTTTTACAAGACTTTAGTCGTAAGCATTGTAAAGAGGGGGCATCTGTTGCTACCCAATTTTTGACTCTTTATTTTTTTATGTTTCGAAAAAAAATATTTTCAAAAATAGATTTTGGGTTCAAGGGAGAAATCGATCAATTTGGAGTTTAATGGCCGTTTGAGGTTTAAATCGCGAAAATCAGGAGCCAGGGGCCAGATTGGAAAGTCGCGCAAAGTCAAGGTTGAGATTGAATTTTTGATGGGATTTAATTGCACAAAAAGTTTAAATCCAATTTGGTGCATTAGAGAATTTTTAGAGGACCAAATCGGATTGTTTTTCCTTCCTAAAAATTTTGAAATCTGCATTTAAGGAAACATGCACTGTCCCATTGTTTGCATTGATTTTTCACAGCAAAGCAGATCAAAATTTCATTCAAATTCTTCCTATAAATCACGATCTTCTTCCCAAATTCATCTCTGAAAATCAACATCTTGATTCTCCTCCTTTCATTCCTGATTTTCCTCTGATTACATTCATTTTGCTTAGCTGTTTTGATACTGCATCTCGGCCAAACGTTGGGGTTTTTCGAGCTATAAAGAGGAGCTTTCACAGAACAAATGGGGAGAAGAAAAAACGAGAGAGAGGACAGGAGAAGAGATTTTACGTGGGAAAATTATAGTTTTAAAAACGGAGAGACACACAGAGAAAGGGGAGAACCATTTACATAAAAATTCTATGTTAATCTTCTTCCTCCCAGCAAGCTCTCGTCTTCCTCTGCTTTCTCTCTCTAAAAAAAAAGAGAAACAGAGGAGCCTCTGTCACTCTCTCCCTCTCGGTCGGTCAGCCATCTACTCCGGCCACATTGTGCCACCACTTCGTCACCATCATCTCTGCCTTCACTCCAGCATCACAGCCACCTCCTCTGGCGAAGTAGCAAACCAGCAGCAGCGTCATCACAGCACAGCACCGTTACCTTCCGACGCCGTTTCCGGCCACCTCAGGCCACCATCTCCGACGCCACAACGACCAGAAGAATCACCACGACCTCCTCTACCCAACGGTATTAACAGGTCAGCCTTTCATCACACTCCAAAAATCGGCATGCTACTGTTCATCTTCTTCCTCTGAAACGAAACGCGGGGAGTGAATTAAGTCACTCCCCGCGGGTCAGTTGGGCTGGGCTTTGCGCCCGGCCTGACCTTTAAAATGTTGGGCTTTCAGCCCGACTGGAGCCCAGCCGAGAGGCTTCACTGGGCTGAAGCCCAGTCCATATGAGTCTGGGCTGCCAGCCATCTGGGCTAGCAGCCCAGCCTGGAGGCAAGGTGGCAGCCCAGCCCGAATTTAGGTGGGCTGACAGCCAGCCCACCGGAAAAAGAGAAAATTAAAAAAATATAATTATACAATTTTCCAAAAATATTTTATTAAAGAAAAAATGTGTTGTTTTCTTGCATAAGGCCAATACACTAGCATATTTTAAAAATTATTTTTCTTTTGAAAAAATATATATTATCTTGGGTTTTGAAGAGAAAATGAGTTTTAGCATGGATTTCGCAAAGAAAAAATCATTTCTTGCATTTTGAGATTTTACAACATGTTTGTAAAATCCAAAGGGTATTGGCCAATATGTCAAAAAAATATAAAATCTTTTTTTGGGGAATTTATTATTCACCATCGGTGTTTGGATAAATAAATCCTAAGGGGTTAATATCCAAAATATTCGGCGGGAATGATATGCTATTATTCACTGTTGGTATTTGGGTAAATAAATCATAAGGGATTAATATCCAAAATATTCGGCGGGAATGATATGATATTATTCACTGTCGGTATTTGGATAAATAAATCCAAAAAGGGTTAATATCCAAAATATTCGGCGGGAATAATATGCTATTATTCACTGTCGGTGTTTGGATAAATAAATCCTAAAGGGGTTGATATCCAAAATATTCGGCGGGAATGATATCACATTTGCCATTTAATTTTCATATGTTTTTTTCAAAGCCATAGCAAATCATAAGCAAACCAAAACGTCAAGCAGCTTACCTTAGGTAAGGCGTACTAAGGGTGCTAAAACCTTCCCTTTACGCAACCGGTCCCTTACCCTAGAATCTTTGAAAGACCAATTTTAGGTTTCCTAGTAACCATTAATACTAGGTGGCGACTCCCTTTTTTCATGAAAATAGATAATCCCCTCGACACATGATATTTCCCCGTACACGGGGAAGAGTCGTCACGACGCCGCGCTCGTTTTTTTGGGGTGCGATAGAGACGTTAGTCTTTTTGGGGCTCTGATACCATGTAGAATATAAAAACAGAGATAGAAACTGATATGTATATTTCCAGATTTTCTTCATATTTGTTTTACATGCATGACAGCATATTTATGTGCCTATGTACAGCAGCAGATCTTTATGATCACACACAATCAATCTCCCTGATCTAATCCCAGATTTTGCTCAATTGATTATACACAATTAATCTCCCTAATCTAATCCCAGATTTTGCTCAATTGTGAGATATCTCTCATGGTCATTACTGCAGGTGCTTGATCTGCCAAGTTATCCTTCATCATGATCTTTATCCAGATTTGCATCATGCTTATCATGGCATGTGCGTGATTGGCTGCCTCTCTCAATATTCTCTTCTACACAGTTGAGCTGAGGAAACATAATCAATCACCAGAAATAGAACTGGTTGCATGGTCCATCCAACAGAGTTGTGTGCAGGTGGAATTGCTAGGACGTGAGAAGTGTTGTATTTTCTTCATTCAAGATAGCTCGAGAGAACACACCCTTGTTTTGATTAAAAATTAGCCAGTGATCTACCAATTGACCCGATAATTTGGCGATTCGAGTCTATGATGAAGTCTTTTATGGAGCCATGTTCTAGACTTGGTCTAACAAATATGTTTTCTACTATTTAATTTATATCCTTAACAAATGTACATATTTCGTATTTTTTGAATACCAATTTTTTTTTCATTTGTTAGTGAATGTTTTAAGAGAACAACGAAAACAAAAAAATATATAAAATCAAACCATTTTATTGATAAATTATTTAGAGCTAGTGCTCCAAGATTATTATTTTTTTCATTTTAGTCACAGCCACCGGGGGCAAATCCAATCCTTTCCTTCACACCATCGAAGACTACAGTGTGAGTCTTTTGCTGAAAATTCCCAAAGATTGAAACTTCGTCATGCAATTCTGCAAATGCCAAGCAGTATACCCTGCTCCCAACTGGATACTGAAACATGATCCCCGACACATCTATATCCATCTCTACTCCATCTTTGAAGAACACACTAATCGAAGGTATTGCAACCGTGCTACAATTACTGAAGTCATAGCATGTGTCTAGAAAGATATCTGGGTCCGACAAAGGAAAACCTTTCATCATTTCTCGGAACACTGACCTCAGTGTCGAGTATGCCTTCAGAGGCAGCCGAGTGAACACTGCACCAGAGTCGATGGTGCTAGCAATCTTAAAAGCAGATGCATCTATCAATAGTCTACGGCCTCCAACACTGATTCCAGTCATTTTAATGTCGTAGTCCGAAGATGGTGATGTTTTAGATATTGGGGAAAATTTCACATCATTCGACACTTTGCCGCCGAAAGTAAGATGGCCAGTTGATTCAGGATTTGACGGTATACAATAAGAGAAGAGGTTGTTGTATATATTAGCAGTTTGTGATGAAAAAGAAAGAGGTGAGCGGTTTAGTCCCATTATACCAGATTCTCCGTTTGAATCACCAGATACTTGATTGCTGCATCCAATCAAAATGTTCTTGAAGTCGTACCTTAAATGGTTAAAGGAGATTTGTAACAATTCAGTATTCTCTCGATTTCAATTCACTTGTAAAGCTTTACAGTGCAGGTGTATTAATAGTAGTGTGTATTGTTTGTTACACTAACAAACAATACACACACAATCTTAGCCTAATACTATAATACAAAAAATATAGTTATACCAGAATACATAAAAAAATCCTAACAAAATGTTCTTGAAGTCGTACCTTAAATGGTTAAAGGAGATTGTTTCGGTGGCATAAATCCCTGTGGAGCTGCTGTTGTCTACGTATGCAATTTTGTAGGTGCACTTAGAAGAGGAGCATCCTTTATATGCAACAATGAAAATACAGGGCTTGAAAGTTTTTTCCAAGGTTTAATTTATCCCATTTTTGTTCCAATAATATTGTTAATCAGTCAATTAAAACTTTTAATGCACATCAAAATAATAACATTTACCTTGCCCGAGTAATTGGCATTGCGTTGAGGAACATGGAAGGCCTTTGAATGAAGTTGACTTGGTTGGATCGAACACAGGTACTTCAGGATAGCAAGCCTTGCATGGCTTACACTGAGTCCAAATGAGATCACTGCCTGTGTCAAATATAAGTGGAACTTCCTTCTTGGGCGTGCCGATTTCAACATTGACAATATAGTCACTCGCGGGTACGGGAAGGCTATAGAACGGGACACTACTCTTAACGTGCTCAGCACTGCTGGTCAAGTTCATTGAACGCCTGGCCTGAATAATTGAGTCCACTCGAAGTTTGTCTCGACGGAGGATTTCGGTGAAGGATGACGCTGGAGCAGTTGAAGTTCTGTGTGGATTGCACGGACCGAACTTGTGTACTAATTTTAGGGATGATGAACCTTCGTTGGGAGCTGAAACACAAAGCAATTACCTTAAAAACATATGAAGGGCAATCCCCTCTCTACATTGTCCTTCACAAAGCAATTACAACAAAAAACTTTTGTTTTTACTGTGCATGAATTACTTTTTTTAGAATTTCGGTCCATAGAGTTTAACGTCTATTTTTATTTTTGATCTCTTTGTTTTTTAAGATTTTAGTTGTAATGCAGAAAGTTTATTTTTATTTATTTTTTGGTGAGAATGGGGGTGATACAACAAAGAAAAAAAAAACATACAGCACAGCCTTTGATTGATGAACAAACAAAGAAGAGTGATTAAGCAGACGAGACATATCAACGTAGTGGATAGAGTAATCATCAATGGCGGGAAAGAGAGAGCCATAACCACCAATCATATTCTATGGATGAAAACACCACTGATGCATTTCCTTAAAACAATCCATGCTTGCGTCCCGGATGAAAAAAAGCGGATTACCGGTAAACTGACCTGCAACGAGATTGTCTGGATCCATGTGAATTCTGAGAAACTAAACGGAGGTGAACATGATTACGAATCATGAAAGTAGGGTGGGAGGCCCCTCCACTTTAAAAGGAAACCAGCGCAAAAGCAACAGCCACTCTAGTGATCATCGAATGTCAAAAAAAGCATGTTTTCTCCACCGGAAATGGTGACATCGGGAATAGCTACGCTGCCTACAGTGGGGATAGTGGAAGACGAGGTTCTAGGATTTGTCAAAAAATGGGCATCGACATGGGACCAAACGTGGAGCTCGTGTTTGATTTTTTATTTTTATTATTATTTAGGATGTCTGTAGATAAACTTTTAATTATATCAGTGAAATTACAAAGGAAGATCGCTTTATGGGTTCATCTGCTTAAAATTACATTCATAATATTTTTTGCGTTGAATTAAATATGGTTTTGGCCGTGGCGAAGAACGGGTAAAAAATACGGCTAGTGTGTGTAGGATGCAATAAAGTTTCAAGATCTAAAACCATGCTTTCCCTTTATCATCCAACCGATCGAACTCAAGTCTTCCACTTCAAGAATAAGTGGATATTTGCCTTATCATTGACTCTGGTCAAGAGGAACTTCTGCCAATAATTTTAATCTTTCGTGATTTCACAGTGAGAGTCCTTGACCTTAAAATTCTTTGATGCAACACTATGATTATATGACTATAGTGTGAATTGTAAGATATGTATAGAAGGTATAGATTCTAGTATTAATTAGTGGGCGATAGTGGATTCACAGTGTAATTAAAAAAAAAAAAAACAACAGTATCCCATTAATTAAGAGTGCTCAAAATTAATTACTTTTATCTTTGTTTAGGTAAATGGGCATGGTGAATAAACTTCTCTGAAATGGGATGCTAGTGGCGCACTTGTCACTCTGGCTCTATAAGCCAAAATCTTGAATTCATTTGAAGGAAATATGTGAATGTCTTTCAATCAACCACCTGACTTTTCAAATTTAAAATTACAACTTACACAATTTATGGTTAATGTGAAATGTAATTTTAAAATAACCTCTGATTATCCAGATAATTTCGAACCCGCAATTCACACATGAAGGAAGCTTCCTTCCTCTTTTTTTGTACTGAAATCTGCTTGTTTAATCATGGCCGGGCAGCACCAGAAAGGGTTGTTAAATATTTAATGCTTTAGTGGTTTCAATTAAGGTGGATATCAAGCTAGAAAAGTTATTGTTGACCAAGTCTTCATTCATTGCGCTACATTTTATTAGATAAGGTCACTTATATTATTTTAATTATTATTATTTTGTTCATCCGTTTCTTTTATAGTATATAAGGCCCCTATGAGCTTATGAGTTGGGGCAGCACAGCTAAGAGAAGGGCTACTTTGTTTTCAATGGCCACCCCGATTTGTTCCATCTCGCTTTTCATTAATGTTTTTCTTCTTCTACGCTCTTTGAGTGAGGGTTATGCTGCTAAAGAGAATGAGGCTACGGAAAGCTATCTTCATATTGTTGAAGTCAATTCTCTCCTCCCACCAACTGCCTGCAACCACTCTTCTAGAGGTTTGATCACCTTCCGAGCAATCTTATCTTGATTTATGTTTATTAATAAATATTCAACTTGGATCTCCTGTATATGTTGGTTTAATCACGATTACTTTGGATTGGATATGATCAAATTAAAATCAAACACCAATTACAAGATGATTGGATCTCCTGTTTATTAAATCCCTTCTTTGTTTTGTGATTTTGATGTATTGTTGTAAAAAATTATCTAATTAAGTGTCTATATGTAGTCACACTCATAATTTAATTAAAGTAAACGCATTTCAGTTTCAAACAGTTTATCCCTGGAAGTGGTGCACAGGCATGGCCCATGCATTGGTAGACTGAATCAAGAGAAAGCAACAGATGCTCCTTCGAACATTGAAATCCTCCTTCGAGACCAATATCGAGTGGACTCGATCCATGCAAGGCTCCCAAGTCGTGGCAAGTTCCCAGAGAAGCAGGTTACATTGCCGGTCCCGTCTGGAACATCTATCGGTGCTGCTGATTATGTTGTCACTGTGGGTCTCGGCACACCGAAGAAATAATTTACCCTCATATTCGACACCGGCAGCGATATCACTTGGACTCAATGTGAGCCATGCGTGAAGACTTGCTACAAACAGAAGGAGCCAAGGTTAAATCCTAGCAAGTCTTCTTCATACAAGAATATTTCGTGCTCCTCGGCGTTGTGCGACTTAGTCGCGTCAGGTAACCATTTTAAGAAACTCTCGTTAACTCTGATGCACATGGTACAATAATAAAGCACGCACACAACAAGATATCTGGTCCTGGGATATGGTGTGATTACAAAAAATTTAAGATCTACATTATAAATCTCGGGTTTTAGTCAGTGCTCACCTTGTAAGAATCTGAAACAGTCGAGGTTTTACTCACTTAACTCTGTTTGCAAAAAATACCTAATAGAAATGGGGTTTTTTCGAATCCAAGAAAAATAACCTTATACTCAGACTGGTAGTAGCATTAATCACTATAAGAAAATGAAATTTAGTGGATTTATTAATGACACTAACATTTATTTATTACAAAATAGATATGTTGAAATAAAAATATTTTGAGTTATAGAAAAATAGGGACAGAAATATTTAATAAAGCTGCTTTTTATATTATTTTTTATTATCATTTAAATAAACAAATTTAAAAATAGAAATAGAAACTAAGTACTTATAACATTAGAAAAATAGTTAATTAACTTTTAAAATTTTCCAAAATCAAGTAAAATGGTCTTAGAAATTGGTGTAAATTGTTGTTGGTTTTGCTTTCTAAGGAAAAAGAATCAAGGCAAAAAAGTCTTCGGTTTTCTGTTTCAAAAATTTCTAAATAGAAATATAAAACAGAAACCATCAATGATATCAAATGATTCCTGAGCTTTTTGTCGCATTCTGTAGCATATATATATATACATGCTAAAAAATTGAGATTTTACTCATGATGAGTGGTATCTAAGCATAGTTGTACATATTTCCCTACTATGCAGAAGGTACAAAAACTTGTTCTTCATCGGCATGCCTTTACCAAGTGCAATATGGAGACGGCTCCTACTCGATCGGATTTACTGCGACAGAAACCCTGACCCTTTCATCAACCGATGTGTTCAAGAACTTCTTGTTTGGGTGCGGGCAACAAAACCAAGGCCTATTTGGAGGAGCAGCCGGTTTGCTGGGACTCGGTCGAACCAAGTTAGCCTTCCCATCACAAACTGCTAAAACATACAAAAAGCTCTTCTCTTATTGCCTACCAGCATCTTCCAGCTCCATTGCTTACCTCAGTTTCGGTGGAAAAGTCTCCCAGTCTGTGAAATTCACTCCTTTGTCAGCAGACTTCGACTCGACGCCTTTTTACGGGCTGGATATAACCGAACTTAGTGTTGGAGGGCGCAAACTATCAATAGATGCATCGGCTTTTTCAGCTGGAACCGTTATTGACTCGGGCACGGTCATCTCGAGACTACCTCCGACGGCATACTCCGAGCTCAGCTCGGAATTTAAAAAACTGATGACAAATTATCCTTCGACAAGTGGGTATTCTATTTTCGATACGTGCTATGATTTCAGTAAATATGAGACGGTAAGGATCCCAAAGGTTGGTGTGACCTTCAAGGGTGGAGTCGAGATGGATATTGATGTTTCAGGGATTCTGTATCCGGTGAAGGGTTCGAAGAGGTTTTGCCTAGCTTTCGCAGGAAATGAAGATGATAGTGATACATCGATTTTCGGAAATGTTCAGCAGAGGACATATCAAGTGGTCTATGATGGTGTGAAAGGAAGGGTTTGATTTGCCCCTGGTGGTTGTAGCTGAAATGACAAGCAAGAATCTCATCGGCCAATTACAAATAAATGAATGTAAGATCAGCTGAAATGAAATATGTAGGAGATAAGATAAACTCAAACTCATAATCCAACAAGAGTTCTAAATACTAGAAAAACTAGATGGCATGTTGTAGCTTAGCTGGGCTAAAATCAAAAGAAATTAAGAGCAAAAGGTGAAAATTGACAAAATAAAAAATCTATGGATTAAAGAGTAAAAGACACTAAAATGTAAGGCCTTGATTGAAATTGGCATGGTTAAATTAGAAAGAAAAAAAAACAAATTTCAATTGAGAAAGGAAAACTACACCATTTCACATTAAATGAAACAATATGATTTGTTAAAGTTGGGGAAGAGCAGACTTTAAAGATTGAAAGTAAACAATGTCGTTTTGCTCTTAAATTTTATAGATTTCAGGCCAATAAAAAAATAACTAGCTCTTGTGAGATTTTAGGGTTCCATTTCTAATTGTGATTGATTCTCTTGACATCATAAAATGTATTTTTTTTAAAAGAGGGATTTTTATTTTCTAAAACTGGTTTATTTAATACTAGAAGAATATCTTATATATGTGTGTGCTATGATAAATAAATAAATTTCAAAAATCTTTAAAAAAAAGGGGGGGATAAAATATGATAAGGCAGCTTTTCGCCTATCAAATACCCAAACCAAACTTAAAAATAAATATGGTGCCAGCCCATTTGCACAACCAAAAGCAGCCCAATAGGAGAACAAGTGGGCTTAAAAGTATACAAAGCCTTGTATTGAAACCAGATGGGCTGAACAAAATAATCAAGCCCGGGATAAAGACAAAAAACGGCTCATACATTTCATTTTAAAACCAAATTGTGTAAAGGAGCCCATATATGTCAACTGATCATATATTTTGCAATGAAAATCCAGAATTCTCTGTTTTCTTTTTAAAAAAAGTGTTTTTTAATATTTTTGTTTTTTATTTAAATTATTTTTATAATTATGGATTACTAATTAAATTCGCCTCCTTTGAACTTTGCACGGCCAAGTCTTGCAAGAATTTATTTATTTTCGCATATTCTACATAAAAAATCACATCGTCTTTCTCGTTTGTCTATTTACAAAAAGAGAGGGAAAAAAGCCAATATTTTTTAATTTAGCATTTGATGAAACCTGTATTATCATAAAAACAAATTGTGGCAGCTTCTGAATAAAAAAAAATGCTTTTTTTATTTTAAAAAGGGTTGTGCATATATATTTAGAATTAATAACAAATTTGTTAAGTTTCTGATTGCAAATGTGTTTAACGTTGTTTTTGGAAAAAAAATCGTTCAAAAATATATTAAAATTATTTTTATTTTATTTTTTAAAAACTATTTTTGATATAAAGGATTAAAAAAACCATCAAAAATTTAAAAAAAAAATCAGTCTCGGCTGGTAGAAAAAATTTCTTATGAATGTGTGTGAATGACTTGCTTCAAGCACAACCAGCAAGGAAATTGGTCATACTTTTTGATGGGATCATTTCCGAAGGGAATCAATGCGTGATCATCTTTTAGAATCCAAGTCTTCGTCAAGTCTTCTCCGGATTTCCTTAAATCAATCTTTTATTCCAACACAATAAGTTGAGAAATTATTCATTTAAAGTAAAAGTGGTGGTGGCTCAAATTGAAGGGTAATTTAAGGATGAAATGTTTTTATTTTTTTAATTGGAATTGTTTTTTTTATTTTCAAATCATTTTTACATATTAATATTTTTATTAAATAACATAATATTATTTTAATACATTTATAAACCCTAAACATTCTAAAATAAACATGTAGAGTATTCTTGAAATGGCTTGTACCATCACATTCAATGGTGTCCAAATCCCATTTACCCCATCTCTCACGACAAATGCATCTTGTGGTATCCGTCGTGGCAACAGGGTTGCTAGAATTAATCTTGGAATTGCCATCCTTGATTCCTTTCAGAATAATGGAGACAAGTTAGCTTGACTTGGATTTATTAAGGTCGGTCTGATACATTAATATTTTTATTAAATAAAATAATATCATTTTAATATATTTCTAAACCCTAAACATTCTAAAATAAACATATATAGTATTCTTGGAAAGGCTTGTACCATCACATTCAACGGTGTCTGAATCCCAATAACCCATCTCTCACGACAAATCCATTTTTATTGCATACGTCGAGGCAACTGGGCTGCTAGTATGGTTGTCAAAATCACGATTTTGACACGAATTGGAAGTTGTTTCTGAACTCGAATCGTAAAATCAGAATCGTAAAATCGTACTTTAAATTTACCGTACAAAAATCATAAAATCACAACTAAAATCGTGTGGATAGAAAAATCATAAAATCATAAGTAAAATATTTTCGAATATAATATAATATAATTATGGCCATAAAATTTTATTAATTAAGATTTATACATGATTTAAAAAAAATTAAAAATACATAACAATTATATCATTATATTAGCATTTAAAAAATACTTATTTTTTGTTTTTTTAATTTAAAATAGGAGAGAGGGGGGGCAGGCTAGCCTGGGGAGAAAGAGAGGGGGTAGGCTAGCCTGCGAGAGAGAAAGGGGGGGGGGGGGGCCTAGCCCTGGGGGTGGGGTGGGAGTGACAAGGGTTAGCCAGGGGGCAGCAGGATAGGGGATAGGCTGTAGAGTCTATAGGTAGAGCAGGATGGATTTTGGGATCGTAAAATTGGACCGATCCGGTCTGATTTTACGATTTTGACCCGAGTTTGACCCAAAACGATTTTTCTAACGATAATCATAAACTAAACAAGATGAATCTAACGATACAAAGAAGATTATCAATTATGACTTGACTATTTTGCACTTGTCATCCAAAAGTGACAGATGGTTTATTATCTTTTAGCGGCAAGTTTAACCATCTATGTTATTGTTGATGACTTATCTTGGTGTTCTAATGAGAACTTTCGAGTATCTGTAAGATTTTTTTCTATTTTTTTATCTTTCCTCTTGTCATTATAATTTGTAAAGAGAAAGGAGAGAGAAAAAAGAAGAAGAAAAAAACCATGAAGACACTAAAATTTTGATTATGACACCATTAATACTAAAAGGAAAGTTTTGATAAGATAGAATTCAATAACACCATAAATTCAATAAAAAATTTATTTATTTTAATGAAAATTGGTGACGTGTAAGGACTGTTGATCTATTGATCTGTCTCCAATAGCTTATAAATATGGCCAAGAGAATGCTCTTTGCTTGTATAAATTTATAGAGAAGGCAGCATATCGATCCCATATCCTCCATCTCCCTCATCATGAAGTGTTTTTTGTATGCTCATTTTCTTTGTCTATGGCTTCTCTTCTCTTTGGAGAAGAGCTATGGCTTCGAAGGAAGGAAAATTGCTGAAAACCACCATAGCCATACCATTGAAGTGAGCTCTCTACTTCCATCAACCAGCTGCAAATCTCCCACCAAAGGTAATTATCTGAATGAAACTCATTCTTCAATCTCTATCAATTTCTACTGTCTCTGAGTTTTCACCACCACCACCACCACGATATTCTCTTGATGTTGCTCCTCCTCCTTTGTGGGGTCATCAAATATTACTGTAGCCAAGAGTTATACCTCCATGCTAATGACTCGTATCAATTTAAGTCACACTAGTACTTGACTGAGGAAGGCACATTTTGTTTTTTTCAACTAGAATAATACTTTTTTACCTATATTTCTGCTATTTATTCTTTATGCTATGCAATGGGAGATTCTGCCATAATTTTCTTCCTTTACAGTACGTAAAGTTCTTACAGTCTGTTTAATAACTTTGTTTTAAAAACTTCAACTTTCATGAAATCTTCTCATATCATATGTTGTTGTCCAATTTCAGTTCTGAGCAGCAACGACACCAAGGCATCTCTCGAAGTAGTCCACAAGTATGGGCCTTGCTCTAAGCTAAACCAAGACAAAACAATTGCTGCTCCAACACACGCCGAGATCCTCCTTCAAGACCAATCCAGGGTCAAGTCAATTCACTCTCGCCTCTCAAATTACAAGGCCTCAGGTGGCAATGATGTGAAGGTTATCGACGCAACCACCATCCCGGCCAAGGATGGTAGCGTGGTTGGTTCAGGAAATTATATTGTGACTGTGGGACTTGGCACGCCCCAGAAGCAGCTCTCTTTGATTTTCGACACTGGCAGTGACATTACCTGGACGCAATGCCAGCCATGCGCGAAGTCTTGCTATAAACAGAAGGAGCAGATATTTGATCCAAGCCAATCAACATCGTACACCAACATTTCATGCTCCTCGTCAATCTGCAGTTCACTTACCTCTGCAACAGGCGATGATCTAAGAGCATTTAATCTAGTGAATTTCTACAATATCCGTGTTTTGGACACAACAACAATGACTCTCGCTTTAAAGCGTCCAAAATGTTGTAATAATTATTTATAATCTTCTTTTATACATGCAGGCAATACTCCTAGCTGTGCTTCCTCAACATGTGTCTATGACATCCAATATGGGGACAAGTCGTTTTCGGTAGGATTCTTCGGTGCAGAAAAGCTAACCTTAACATCTACCGATGCGTTCAACAATATCTACTTTGGTTGTGGCCAAAACAACCAAGGTCTCTTTAATGGCTCGGCCGGACTACTTGGCCTAGGTCGTGACAAACTATCTGTAGTGTCACAAACTGCCCAAAAATACAGCAAAATATTTTCCTATTGTCTCCCATCTTCTTCTAGCTCAACCGGATTCCTAACTTTTGGTGGCTCGGCTTCAAAGAATTCTAAATTCACCCCACTTTCAACATCTGCTGGCCCCTCCTTCTATGGCCTAGACTTTACAGGAATAAGCGTTGGTGGGACAAAACTAGCCATCTCTGCATCAGTTTTCTCAACTGCTGGTGCTATCATAGATTCAGGGACAGTCATTACAAGGTTGCCACCAGCAGCCTACTCTGCGCTTCGCGCCTCATTCAGGAAGTCGATGTCCATGTATCCGTTGACAAGTGCACTATCGATACTTGACACTTGCTATGATCTTAGCAATTATTCCACCATATCAGTGCCTAAGATTGGTTTTTTCTTCAACAGTGGGATTGAGGTGGATATTGATGTGACAGGGATTTTTTTCGCGAGTAGCATATCCCAAGTGTGCCTGGCATTTGCTGGAAATACTAAGGCAACTGATGTGTTAATCTTCGGAAATGTTCAGCAAAAAACATTAGAAGTTTACTATGATGGCTCAGCCGGGAAAGTTGGATTTGCTCCAGGGGGATGTAGCTGATTCATCTTAAGCTAGATATAGTACTAGTACAGATTTGAACCTTAAATACTGTTGGCATTAGCAAAGGGAAATGCTTATCGCATTTGATGATGAATAATAGCAGAAGATTCATGCTATGTGAATTGTGGAACGAAAGGAATTAAGTCTTATAGTGGCTTGATGGGGAATAAAAAAAAATCTCAAGCTTTGTATAATTATAATACCTTTTTCATGAATATTTGATATTATGAATTTGAGTTTTTTTTTTTTCAAGCTGAACACCAGTAACTAGTGATCAATGTTTAAATTAACTTTGAAATAATGCAATTCAAATTTCAAACACAAGTAAAAAATAAGTTAAACACAACCTCAAAGAGTGATGAAAATATAATTTAAGAAAAAGATTCAAGATGAATTTAAAAAAATAATAATAAATATAATTTTAAAAAAATAAATTAAAGATAATTTTTTATAAAAAAAATATTGAAACAACAATATATTGAATCAACTCAGGTTAATTTTTAAATTTATAACCCGGGTCATGAAACCATGATAACCTCAAATAAAATAAATTAAAACAAACTATAAAACTCTATTACCTATACATTGATTGTTCAATGACAAAATTAGAAAAAAAATCTATAAAAAATACGCTATAAGTTGATATTTTTGGACAAAAATACCAATTTAAGTAAAATTATAAAAATATCATTGACAATATCACAAAACCTTTCTAAAATCTTATTGCACTAAAAATTCCGACTCGAGATATAATAATATATAAGGAGACTTCTTCAAAATTTGAGTTTGGTCCAATGATCGGATTGAGAGATATAAATGATATTATAAATATAAAAAATATTTTGTAAGAAAAAAATACTATTTGACCATAATGGAATTGGAACATTACAACCAAAATTTTGGTGAGATTTTCTAAACAAACCAAAATTTAAAGCAAGGTAAAATAACTTCAATTTTTTTTATTTTTTGAACTAGAATAAAATATATCAATTATTCAGAATAAAAAATAACATAATTAACAACTTTGCTTGTGAATGGTGGACAAGTGGTCGGCGGATGAGGTGAACTAATGGTTAATTTGACATGTAAAATTAAGTGTTGCTCAAAGATTATACACACACACACATTGAATACACTAATAAAACATAGTGATTGCAGTTGAGCTGAGGAAACATAATCAATCACCAGAAATAGAATTGGTTGCATGGTCCATCCAGCAGAGTTATGTGTGTTAGGATTGTGTAATTGATGAAGAATAATGAGAGAAAACGGAGGAGAGGGAGAGAAGAGAATTTGAATTTTATTATATTTATCACAATTATTGTGTGTTACAACAACCACTATTATACACCTTATATACTCTCTATTTTATACTCTAACATCCCTCTTTAATCTTTTGTTTTGATAAACCAAGCATGAGATTACAACAATGAATACGAAACACATGAGTACTTAATCCTTTTTAACAGAAATAAGTTTTGGAAAAGAGAAAGAGAAGAGAAGAGAAAGATGAATTTGAATTTGAATTTGAATTTGATTGATAGATTTTGAGAGATTGAGAGATTGAGAAGAAGAAGAAGAATGCTCTAAGAAATTTCATTTGTTTATTTCTTGAGTTGAATGTCATTTGTCTGTAAGAATTTGAGAAAGTGAAGGATGAGAGGGAATAAACAAGAGGGAAGAGAGGGAATAGAATTTATTTGAATTTCATATTCAACTTGTTGATGAATTTCTTAATATGTGTAAGAATTCATTTTCGATTTTTTGATGATTTTTCTTTCATTTTTTTTTTGTCAAAACAACACCACACAATAAGAACACAGAAGAATAAAAGAGAAATAAAGGCACAAAGAAACCCTAGCTCAATGGCAAAGAATGCATGTTCGCCGCTTCGTTGTCAAGGAAACAAGCTATCGTCCACATTCAAGCCACAACACATATTGTAGTGTTGATAGTAGAGCACATTGTAGTGTTGATAGTAGAGCACATTGTAGTGTTGATAGCAGAGCACGTAGATGTTCCTCTTTTGCTGCAGCCCAACGCTTGATCTCGACATCCAATGTTTCAGCAATCCTGTGTCTCTCTGCTTGTTCTCTCTGGAGTTGAGAGTTAATGATGTGGAAGGCTTTGATTGAGACGAGTTTCGGAGAGAAGGTGGAAGGCAAATTTGAATAAGAAAGCAGTTCCTTGAAACGGTGAGTCATCGCTGCTTCCAGGTGTGCTCTCAAGGCATGAATTTCTCTATCAAGCTTATTTGTTAGATAATGATGCTCCTCAGAACTTTGTACTTTGGACTGAAACATAGATAGATTTGACTCTTGAATCATTTCACTCTTCTGCATTTCTGTCGAAGAAACAAAAAAATGAGTAACATTCTCCAAACTATCATTCAACACTCCAGTAATCACAGCAATAATCACCTCTGCTTGCTTCGACGGCACATCGTGCGCTTCCAATCGTATCTCGATGGAGTGCAAGTCTTTGGCAGCTTGAGGAAGTTGATGAATAAGAACCTTGATTTTGAAATCAGTTAGTTGAATCACAGAGCTCTCCTTCTCCTTCTGCTTCTCCTCCATTTATGTATTGATTTTGGGAAGATTCTTAGATGAAGGAGACGATTTGTGATTGTGTTGCTTTAGATTTTTGGGCAGAGGATCCGCCCTGCGATATCAGTTTGGAGAGGTTATTCATCTGAACACGAGCACAAAGAAGATGAGGAAGCTCCGACCGGCGACGAAGAAGACACCAGTGCTTAGGTTGCTCTAATAATCAAGCTTGAAGAAGTCGTTGTCTCTACTGGTGAAGAAGATGAAGATTTTCCTGTAGCAACTCACTGTAAACAAGATTATGAAGAATAGCAGACTACGGAAGCAAGAAATTCGAATTAATGTCGCACCAGAGTGTCGAGTATGCCTTCGGAGGCAGCCGAGTGAACACTGCACCAGAGTCGATGGTGCTAGCAATCTTAAAAACAGATGCGTCTACCAATAGTCTACAGCCTCCAACACTGATTCCAGTCATTTTAATGTCGTAGTCCGAAGGTGGTGATGTTTTAGATATTGTGGAAAATTTCACATCAATTCGACACTTTGCCGCCGAAAGTAAGATGGCCAGTTGAGCCAGGATTTGACAGTATACAATAAGAGAAGAGGTTGTTGTTGTTGGAAATTATTGAATCAGTACATTAACTGTTTGGAACAGTTACTGTTCATATTAAAATTTGAGATTGGCAGAAAATGAACAATAGGGAAAAATAAATTCTAGGCAGAAAAACATACAATCTTTATTGAATCCGAGAAGCCTTTATAAAGGCTTACAAGAGTGTCGCACCCCATCGCGAGAGTGCGGCGTCGCGACGACCCTCCCCGTGAGTGGGGGATTCAATGTCGGGGTCTAATCTTTATTTTCGTGGAAAAGAGAGTCGCCACCTAGTATTATGGTCACTAGAAAACCTAAAACTGGTCTTTCAGATATTCTAAGGTAAGGGACTGGTTGCGTAAAGGGAAGGTTTTAGCACCCCTAGTACGCTCTACCTAAGGTAAGCTGCTTGATGTTTTGGTTGGCTTATGATTTGTTATGGTTTTGATCTTTCAAAGAATATGTTGGTTAAATGATGATGGTGTATTACCCCGCAGAATATTTTAGATATTAACCTCTTAGGATTTATTTATCTAAACACCGACAGTGAATAATAGCACATTATCCCCGCCGAATATTTTGGATATTAACCCCTTAGGATTTATTTATCCAAACACCGACAGTGAATAATAACATATCATCCCCGCCGAATATTTTGGATATTAACCCCTTATGATTTATTTATCCAAACATTGACAGTGAATAATAGCATATCATCCCCGCCGAATATTTTGGATACTAACCCCTTATGATTTATTAATCTGAATACCGACAATGAATAATAAATTCCCAAAAATAAGATTTTGATATTTTTGAAATATTGGTCAATACCCTTTGGATTTTTACAAACATGTTGTAAAATCTCAAAATGCAATAAATGATTTTTCTTTGCAAAATCCATGCTAAAACAAATTTTCTCTTCAAACTCCAGGATAATATATATTTTTTTGAAAGAAAAAGAATTTTTAAAATATGCTAGTGTATTGGTTGTATGCAAGAAAACAACACATTTTTTTGTCTTTAATAAAATATTTTTATGCAAACTTTATATTTTTTTGTATTTTTTCTTTATTTCTTTATTATTATTTTTTTATTTATTGCAGGTGGGCTGGACTGCCCAGCCCTAGATGGGCCAGGCTGCCAGCCCATTAGTTGGGCTTCCAGCCCCCATTATGCTGGGCTGGGCTTCCAGTCCCTAGTATTGAGCTGGGTTTCCAGCCCACTACAAAATTGGACTGGGCTTCCAGCCCACTTAAACTTATACGGGCTTTAGGCCCACTTTAAATTTGGACTGGGCTTTCAGCCCATTTATGTTCGGGCTGGGTTTCCAGCCCAGTCACTTTGGGCTGGAAGCCTTTCCTTTTCAGAGGGTTGGGCCGGGCACAAAGCCCAGCCCAACCAGCTCTGCGGGGGGAGTGAATTAATTCACTCCCCGCGCAAGAAACGAAGAAGATGAACAGTAAATGATGGGATTTTTTACTGTGACAAACAGTGTACCTGTTAATACCGTTGGGTAGAAAAGGTCGAGGTGGTTCTTTTGGTCGTGGTGGCATCGGAAATGGTGGCCTGTGGTGGCTGGATTGGACGTCGGAAGGTGCACGGTGGCGTTCTGCTACCGTCGACATTGCTGCTACTGCTGCTTCCCGGAGAAGATTACTGAGCTGCGGGAGTTGAGGGGAGGCTGTGGTGATGACAGGACAATGCGTGGTGGCCGGAGTTGATGGCTGTTGGAGGAGAGAGAGAGACGTCGGGTCCTCTGGTTTTAGAGAGAGAGATAAGATGACTGAACCGAGAGAAATGAAAGTGGACGAGGGAGCTGAAGCCTGAGGTAAGAGGGAGGAAGATTAACTCAATGTTTTATGTAAATCTAGCTCTGCAGCTCTCTATTTTTCTGTGTTTTCATTCACGTAAATTTTCTTCTCCTCTCTTCTCTCCTCTATCTCTGTTCATTTTCTTCTCTCCTCCCCTTTGTCTCTCTCTGCACTCTGCTCCTTCCCCCCCCCCCCCCGCTCTCAGCCTTTTCCAAATTTTCTCTTCTCCATGCTCATTTTCTCTCCCTTTTTTCTCCTTTTCTTTTCTCTCCTTGATCTCCTTTGCACGCAGCTATTTATAGCAGATAAAAACAACCCTTCGGCTACCAAAATTTGAATGCAGGTGCTGCCGTTGAAATTTTAATGCAGGACGCTCCTGAACATTTAAGGCCGGGCACGCCGGAGATGCAGCAGGAACATGCAGTGCAGTTTTCAAAAATATTTGAAGGTAAAAGTATGATTTGGTCCTTCAATTTATAATTGCTCTAATTGTAACTCCAATTGGATTTAAATTTATGATTTTATGCAATTATATCCCATCAAAAATTCAATCTCAACCTTAGCTTTGCGTGACCTTTTTATTCTGGTCCTTGGTTTCTGATTTTCACGATTTAACCCTCCATTGGCCATTAAACTCTCGATTCGCTCAATTTTGCCCTTGTACCAAGATATATTTTTTTGATATATTTTTTTTGAAACATAAAAATAATGAGTCAAAAATTAGGTAGCAACAGATGCCCCCCTCTTTACAATACTTACGACTAAAATCTTTGTAAAAGACTTTAAATAGTAAGTGTTGTAAAGAAAAATAGAATGATGGAGATGGTCTCATTATGTCGGATGACCTACCCGAGTTAGAAGAGTGCGGGGGGTCTAATTGTTCTAGGTGATCTACCCAAGTTAGATATGTTAGAAGGGTCTCATTGTTCTGGGTGACCTACCCAAGTTAGATATGGGTCTCATTATTCTAGGTGACCTACCCAAGTTAGAATAGTTAGAAGGGTCTCATTGTTATGGGTGACCTATCCAAGTTAGAATAGTTAGAAGGGTCTCATTGTTCTGGGTGACCTACCTGGTTAAATTGGTGATGAGGGTCTCATTATTACGGGTGATCTACCAGGATGGAAAATGAAGAGGTCTCATTATTACGGGTGACCGACCCGGATGGAAAATGGTGAAGAGGGTCTCATTATGACGGGTGACCTACCCAGATGGAAAATGAAGAGGTCTCATTATTACGGGTGACCTACCCGGATTGAAAATGAATGAAGAGGGTCTCATTATTACGAGTGACCTACCCGGATGAAAAATAGTGAAGTGGGTCTCATTATTACGGGTGACCTACCCGGATGGTGATGGTGATGAGGGTCTCATTATTACGGGTGACCGACCCGGATGGAAGTTGGGGGTCTCATTATGACGAGTGACCTACTGAGATGGAAAATGGTGAAGAGGGTCTCATTATTACGGGTGACCTACCCGGATGGAAAATGAAGAGGTCTCATTATTACGGGTGACCGACCCAGATGGAAGTTGGGGGTCTCAATATGACGGGTGACCTACCCAGATGGAAAATGGTGAAGAGGGTCTCATTATTACAAGTGACCTACCCAGATGGAAGTTAGGGGTCTCATTATGACGGGTGACCTACCCGGATGGAAGATGGTGATAAGGGTCTCATTATAACGGGTGACCTACCCGGATGTAAGATGGGGATGCAATGCATGATGATGCATGTATACTTACCTGAGAAATATAGGTCCCCTTTCGCTGATGCTCCATTATCATAGGATGCCTTTGCCTTATATCCAAAGCTTTGTTGTCATTCATCCACCCAACTTAAACACATTATTTATTCTGGGCTATCTGCGATTATCTCTGCTTTCATTGTTTATCAATTCTGAACTTGCCCCCAAGTGTGGTGTTGCTTAGATTCATCATGAAGGGTGTGTAACAAGTCATCCATTTTCTTTGATTCTTTCAATGACAGCTTTTTGGTTTACGTGTGTTTGCTAACAATCATTGCAAGGCTTGCTAATGCTGACCTCATCTTCGGTTGTCAATCAGTCATGGATTTTTCATCAATTGAATTGTATTTATTCCAGCATATGTCATCATTAACCTTCATGAAATTGTCAAGTCATCCAGAAATGCATCCAAAACTCATTGGTGCATTCTCCATGTTATCATCAATAAATTTCTCTCAGCTCGTGAGAAGAGATGTAATGCCATCATCACCCACATTCACGCGATGAATTGTGCCTTGAATTGATGCAACTGTTCGGTCATGCAATCTGAAACTCTTCATTGTAGACTTAATTTCTTCTGAATAAATTCTTCTCGGTCCATGCAAAGAATTACAATGTTATCATTAACGAGGTTCTTTCTGCCTCTTATATTCATGCGGTGAGCTGAACCTTAAGTCGATGGGCTTCAAGTAGTGAAGTGAAGCTTGAATCGACAAACTTCAAGATAGATTATCCCGCAATTAGTCTTTGTGGTCATATACTCTTCAACATTTATCAAAATGTACCCATGTGACAATATCTTTTTAGAGACAACCAAATCTGCGGGTAAGCCAATATTTCAAAATCTGAAGATGCCCTTCAAATGCAATCTTATTCTCAATCATCGTTGGAGCTTATCAAAACATCACTCTCTATTAAGCAATGTTGCCCTGAGTTGAATCTGTTAGTGCTCATTGATAAATTTCACTAAATCATTATTTGCTTGTGCTTCTTTGCCCCCAAGCTGATGTGAAATTGTTTGTATTCCTATCAAGATCCACACCGTGCCCTCTGACTACTAGGCTTTCCAATGAAGAACTGTCAATGTCAAGGATTCTGCAAATCCAACCAATGTTTTCTCTGTTTGTAAATCTTTCTTGTTCTACCATTAAGTCACCAATTTCAAAAGATCATGTGCATCCAAAGTCTAATTCTTGAAATGAAATGAAATAAAAGAGATGTCATTTGTTGAAAATTCATTTGGTCAAATTCCCAATACACGATATTCAATGCATGCAAACCTGTAATTATCTTGTATTTTTTCAAACAGTAATTGACCCATTATGAGATTGAAATTGTTTTTTCTATGGGTTTATTTTTGTTTCAATTCTAATATCTGATTTTAGGGGTATGTTATTTGACAGTACATGATGAAGTGATAATTTGGTTTCCAAACAATTAGACTGTCTAGTAAAGACCCAAGATTCTGCTGAAAATTGTCTCATTTTTCAATACTGCATAACTTGTAATTTACTTTGTGAAATTATAACCCTCATGAAAAAACCCTAACAAATATTGAGAGCACCACTTATCAGTTAAAATTGCTTGCTTGATCAAGAAGGACTTTTACAAGCATGTAATGAGGCTATGGTTCATGGCCATAAGAAAGGGATATTCATAGGCTAAAAAAAGTGTTTAAGGGTTTCAAAGACCTAGGATCACCATCATTTAGTCGTTAACTCATTTTCTCTTGTGGTCTTTGTAGAAGAGACAACATAAAAAATATGTTAATTATCTTAACGTGATTTTTTCAATCAACCAATGCTCTAAGAAGCTCCATAACCATGTCATTCATTTCACTAACAATTTCAAACTTAAAAGGGAAATACTAAAACTCAAACCATTATTTGTCATCTAATGTTATTCCCTCCTTTGTTGCATTTTTTTTGTCATGTTCTATCTCAATTTGCTTATTCTCCAATGTTTGGGTTTTCATTCTTAAACATCCCCCCTTCTATTGATTCTAATGTTTTCACTGTATCCTCAAACTACAAATCTTTTTTTTGCCCCCAGTGCATTTGCCTCCAGTGTGAGGGTGTGATCCTGTTGGGTTTTTATATATATATATATATATTTCAAGAATAATGAAGGAAATAAACAAAGATGGACTTTTGTCATTTCAAGTGAAGTTGGTTTTAACTGATAAATTTTGACCTCGATCAGTGTAATGATTTGGACATGAAAGAGTCATGATGCGTCCATAACTATTAAAGCTTAGTTCTATGATGTGGTTAAAAAAAACTCGGTGTATGGGCTCAAAAAATTGTTTGGTCGCCCTGATATTGCTCATCATGTCATTTAACAAAAGCTGGGGTAATTCTGTAATCAAAAAACCTTTTAATTTTTAGGAATGATAAATTTTAAATTTTGCATGTTGGAGTTTGATCAAAATGTTTTGTCAAAAATAAGAATGTTAAACATCTCTTGAATTCAAAACAACAAAAAGACAAGGAATACACATGCTTCAATGAAATGATGATTTAAACCCCAAAACAAAGTGATAGCCACTGAGATTCCGTAAAAAAATTATTGACGATGCGACACTTTGCTCAGCCTTTCAAACAATCATTCTTGTATTGTTGCTGCTCATTGATCTTGCTTATACTCGTGATGATTTATTGTTGACACTGCCGATGATTAACTTTCACACTTGATTACTGATATTCTTGCAACTGTTCATCTCTCTCATGTGGAATATGTCGCAAAAGGAAGACAATTTTTTTTGTGCTCCTCATTGGACATCAAAAGTGAATCGAGCTAGGAAGCACTCTTAACAAACCACCAAAGTGCGCAAATCATGAACAATTTCATCATACAAAGAAAAGACTCTCTTGCGGAAATTTCACTTCGTCAAGCAATATAATCTTGCAATTCACATGCTTCGACCTCTCAGACACCAGAATGGATTCAACAATACCATATTATCTTTTCACATCGGGATATTTTATCTTTGCTCGCAAAATAACATGGTCTACTGTGCGTGGTGGCATAAAACTTCTTGATTTGACAGTGCCGCAAAAACAAAACTCCACATGATCACGAGAGAAATCGATTGATACTTAAATGGACTAACAACTTCTTTGACTGATGCTTGCTTTCTAAAAATAGTCTCGTATATGGACTACCTGCACTCCTTCAAAGGAAACCTGAATTTCCACAATCTTCATTGATGAATGCATTAACACTTTGCAGATGATATCTCAGCATATGTCCCACTTGATTTCACTGGAGAGCAGAGAACTCTATCTTTGGCTTGTAGAAAAACACGAATGCTATTTCTGTATCGGTGTGAATTTTCCTTACCAATGTCAACGACTCCTGACCTTTTGGAGGATGATAGATTGAGGGACCCCTATTTCAAACTGTGGGAATGCATGTTGAAATGTATATGCATGTTTTTTTTCTTTTTCTTTCTTTTTGACAAACTCGCCCCTTGAGAAGTGACACGTGATCGTAACAATTGCATGATAAACAAAAACTATGGGAATGCATTTTTTTTTGACATACTTGCCCTTCAAGAGTGACACGTGATTGTAACCATTACATGATAAACAAAATTATGGGGATGCATGTTGAAATGTATATGCACATTTTTTTTTTGACAGACTCGCCCTTCGAGGAGTGACACGTGATCGTAACTATTGCATGATAAACAAAATTGTGGGGATGCATGTTGAAATGTATATGCATGTTTTTTGTTTTATTTTTTTATTTTTGACAGACTTGCCCTTCGAGGAGTGACACATGCTCGTAACAATTGTATGATAAACAAAAATTTGATTTTTGCTTAAACCCTACAATAAAAATTTCCTAAGTGATGGCTACTGTGTCACCCAAAAGTCTTGAATTCAAGATGCTTCGAGAAGGGTTTGCCTTAATGCAAAACAGAATGAAGGGAGCATACACCCTAAGAATGGTTCTAATCTTTGCACATCAAATGATGAGTTTGCTACTTTGGTCTCTAAACAGGGTCTCTTGTTGTCCTAGTGATCACCTTCGTAAAGGCGATATGGGGGTTTGACAGATAACGGGATGACACGTATACCAATCACTACCAGTCTAAACACTCAGCAAAGAGTTGGGGTTTACACAAACTTCAACCTTGACTCAAGTCATAGGTAAGCTGCTAGTCCCCCACTTAACTTAAAGTTTAGTGTGTGTGCTCTCAAAATAATAAAAGTGATGCATGACAAGGCATATTATGATGACAGGATGTAAAGATGCATGCTAAAGCTTCTGAAAAATATAAATCATCCATAGCAATATGAAAAACAATAACATATCATAAACAAACAAAATTATCAAGCCTAGTCCAAAGTCCCTAGTGGAGTCGCCATCCTATCGCACCCCATCGCGAGAGTGCGGCGTCGTGGCGACCCTCCCCGTGAGCGAGGGAATTCAATGTCGGAGTCTAATCTTTATTTTCAGGGAAAAGGGAGTCGCCACCTAGTATTATGATCACTAGGAAACCTAAAACTGGTCTTTCAGAGATTCTAAGGTAAGGGACTGGTTGCGTAAATGGAAGGTTTTAGCACCCCTAGTACGCCCTACCTAAGGTAAGCTGCTTGACGTTTTGGTTGGCTTATGATTTGTTATGGTTTTGATCTTTCAAAGAATATGTTGGTTAAATGATGATGGTGTATGACCCCACCGAATATTTTAGATATTAACTCCTTAGGATTTATTTATCCAAACACCGATAGTGAATAATAGCATATTATCCCCACTGAATATTTTGAATATTAACCCCTTAGGATTTATTTATCCAAACACCGACAATGAATAATAGCATATTATCCCCGCCGAATATTTTGGATACTAACCCCTTATGATTTATTTATCCGAATACCAACAGTGAATAATAAATTCCCAAAAATAAGATTTTGATATTTTTGAAATATTGGCCAATACCCTTTGTATTTTTACAAACATGTTGTAAAATCTCAAAATGCAAGAAATGATTTTTTTTTGCGAAATCCATGCTAAAACACATTTTCTCTTCAAACTCCAAGATAATATATATTTTTTTGAAAGAAAAAGAATATTTAAAATATGCTAGTGTATTGGCCGTATGCAAAAAAACAACATATTTTTTTGTTTTTAATAAAAATATTTTTATGCAAACTTTATATTTTTTTTGTATTTTTTCTTCTTTTTTTTTTTATAGGTGGGCTGGACTGCCCAGCCCTAGATGGGCCAGGCTGTCAGTCCATTAGCTGGGCTTCCAGCCCCCATCATGCTGGGCTGGGCTTCCATCCCTAGTATTGGGCTGGGTTTCCAGCCCACTACAAAATTGGATTGGGCTTCCAGCCCACTTAAACTTATACAGGCTTTAGGCCCACTTTAAATTTGGACTGGGCTTTCAGCCTATTTATGTTCGGGCTAGGTTTCCAGCCCAATCACTTTGGGCTGGAAGCCCTGCCTTTTCAGAGGGTTGGGCCGGGCATCCACCATTTCCCAATTTGATTCATCAATGGAAGAGAAAAATGTCAAATGCTTGGTCATGTGGCTGGTACAGCCACTGTCAATCAGCCAGAGATTCACCCCATGCATGTTGTCATTCTGTGATGCCATAAATAGGTGTTCATCCTCCTTTTTCTCTTCTTCTAAAACCTTTGCTTGTTGTTCAATAAGCTGTTGAGGTTGCCTTTTCTTTGCTCTGCAAAACTTCTCACTGTGGCGAAGATTGTTGCAAAAGGAACATTTAAAGGAAGGTTTATTTTTGTACCAACAATCCTTCTCAGCATGGTTTATTCTTCTGCAATGAGGGCACGGTGAGTAAACTTGTTTACCTGAAGTATTTTGAGTTTTCCATTTAATGGAATTGAACTGTTTCTTCCTCTGCATATCTCTATAATTTGTTCCCATAGTGCTAGCTTGGAAGGCCCCTTCTATAGTCTTTTCATCTCTCATTTGCACCCTTTGTTCTTGAACAACTAATTTGCTTGTCAATTCTTCAACTAATTTGCTTGTCAACACGAGTTACAGAGTTTTATAGCCATAATTATGTTGTATTGTATTCAGAAATATTATACTTATGATTTTATGATTTTTCTACCTACACGATTTTAGCTGTGATTTTACGAATTTTGTACAGAAAAATTCAGGTACGATTTTACGATTCAATCTTATGATCCAAGTTTCAGAAGTGTCTTCCGTGTCATGTCAAAATCGTAATTTTGACAACCATGGTTTCATCGCATAAAAAAAAAGTAATAGAGACTCTTTGATTAAATAGTTTTTTATTTAATCTTATCTTTATATATTGTGTTAACTGGAGTTGAGATTGAAATTAGTTTTAATTAGCTTGCTATGGATTATCAAGGTCTAAAAAACCTTCCAATGTTAAGTTGCTATTTGGTAAGAGGGGGGGGGACAACGAGATTACGAATCATGAAAGTGGGGTGTGGGGCCCCTCCACTTTAAAAGGAAACCAGCACAAAGCAACAGCCACTCTAGTGATCATCGAATGTCAAAAGAAGCATGTTTTCTCCACTGGAAATGGTGACCTCGGGAATAGCTACGCTGCCTACAGTGGGGATAGTGGAAGACGAGGTTCTAGGATTTGTCAAAAAAAGGGCCATCGACATGGGACCAAACGTGGAGCTCATGTTTGATTTTTTGTTTTTATTATTATTTAGGATGTCTGCTGATAAACTTTAATTATATCAGTGAAATTACAAAGGAAGATCGCTTTATGGGTTCATCTGCTGAAAATTCATAGAGTTTCATGCTTAGTGGATTTGTGTTTCAAATTTCCAATGGAAGTCATGGGTTTCATGGTTTATAACACGTTGAGGTTTCACTGTTTCTGTTCATTGTGCATTTCAACAGTGAAATATTGTCTTTAACCTTAGGTGGGACGCAAGGCAAGGGCAGGAGACGAGAGTATTTTAGGTTTTTTGCAGTTTGGTGCAAAATGAAACTACTTAAATACCCTCAAAAAAGATAAAAATAAAAGATTGACGCTGTGTATGGTGGTACTTTCACGTCCAGTTTTTATGTGGTTATCACTGAGTCCAGAAAGTTTTAGGTAATTCCACATTTTTATTTTTGTTTTTCAAAGTTACTGCAGGCGCATCATCCATATGGGTGACAGTTTTCACATGAACGCGCCTTTCAGGTGGTGTGTTCGATGTTCATTGGTGGTTGAAAATGTTCGTTCACCGTGTCACAGGGTATGTCGTCATGTCCTCTTCATCACGGTGTGGTGTGTGTCTGTTAGGGCGGTCAGGGAATCGCCGGTGAATGGTTTTTCTCTTTTTTTCCCTTTTCTCTCTCTTGCAGAGGCAAAATACATGACGATCCTTTATATTTTGGGTGTTTTAATTTAGTCCCTAGTTTTTTTATTTCGTTTTTCTTCCTGATTTCTTCAATGAAAATTTTGATTGTTTTCAATTATGTTCTTCAATTGATATTAATCATATATGTTGTGTTTCATTTTAGCCTTTATTCCTTTGATTTTTTGTTTGTTTTTTGTTTCTGTAATTGTTTTGGTCTGCACGTTTTAATTTATTTCAATTTTGTCCTCCAATTGAAATTGGTCATATATGGTACTTTTTATTTAGGTTCTTATTTTATTAATTTAAAAAAAAATCACTTTATTTTTTTCAGTACTAAGGTTTTGATTTGTTGTAGTATTGTCCTTCATTGGAATTAATTATATATTTTATTTTTTTATACGGGTAAAAAAATATGGCGTGTGTGTGTTTATATATATATATATATATATATATATATATATATATATAGAGAGAGAGAGAGAGAGAGAGAGAGAGAGAGAGAGAGAGAGGATGCAATAAAGTTTCAAGATCTAAAACCATGCTTTCCCTTTATCATCCAACCGATCGAACTCAAGTCTTCCACTTCAAGAATAAGTGGATATTTGCCTTATCATTGACTCTGGTCAAGAGGCACTTTGCCAATAATTTTAATCTTACGTGATTTCACAGTGAGAGTCCTTGACCTTAAATTTTTTTGATGCAACACTATGATTATATGACTATAGTGTGAATTGTAAGATATGTATAGAAGGTATAGATTCTAGTATTAATTAGTGGGCGATAGTGGATTCACAGTGTAATTTAAAAAAAAAAAAAAAACAGCAGTATCCCATTAATTAAGAGTGCTCAAAATTAATTACTTTTATCTTTGTTTAGGTAAATGGGCATGGTGAATAAACTTCTCTGAAATGGGATGCTAATGGTGAATAAGCTTGAATTCATTTGAAGGAAATATGTGAATGTTTTTCAATCAACCACCTGACTTTTCAAATTAAAAATTACAACTTACACAATTTATGGTTAATGTGAAATGTAATTTTAAAATAACCTCTGATTATCCAGATAATTTCGAACCCGCAATTCACACATGAAGGAAGCTTCCTTCCTCTTTTTTTGTACTGAAATCTGCTTGTTTAATCATGGCCGGGCAGCACCCGAAAGGGTTATTAAGTGGGTGTTTGGGAGAGCTGTTGCTGTAGCTTTTCAAAATGCTTTTCGTGCCAAAATATATCAAAATGATATTTTTTTTATTTTTTAAAAATCATTTTTGACATCAGCACATCAAAATGATCTAAAAACATCAAATCATATTCATTTAAAATGAAGAAAAAAAACCCTCAAACCGACATTTCAAACGTCATCCAAACAGGCACTTAGTGGTTTCAATTAAGGTGGATATCAGGCTAGAAAAGTTATTGTTGACCAAGTCTCCATTCATTGCGCTACATTTTATTTGATAAGGTCACTCTTATATTATTTTAATTATTATTATTTTGTTCATCCGTTTCTTTTATAGTATATAAGGCCACTATGAGCTTATGAGTTGGGGCAGCACAGCTAAGAGAAGGGCTACTTTGTTTTCAATGGCCACCCCGATTTGTTCCATCTCGCTTTTCATTAATGTTTTTCTTCTTCTACGCTCTTTGAGTGAGGGTTATGCTGCTAAAGAGAATGAGGCTACGAAAAGCTATCTTCATATTGTTGAAGTCAATTCTCTCCTCCCACCAACTGCCTGCAACCACTCTTCTAGAGGTTTGATCACCTTCCGAGCAATCTTATCTTGATTTATGTTTATTAATATATATTCAACTTGGATCTCCTGTGTATGTTGGTTTAATCACGATTACTTTGGATTGGATATGATCAAATTAAAATCAAACACCAATTACAAGATGATTGGATCTCCTGTTTATTAAATCCCTTCTTTGTTTTGTGATTTTGATGTATTGTTGTAAGAAATTATCTAATTAAGTGCGTATATGTAGTCACACTCATAATTTAAAGTAAACGCATTTCAGTTTCAAACAGTTTATCCCTGGAAGTGGTGCACAGGCATGGCCCATGCATTGGTTTACTGAATCAAGAGAAAGCAACAGATGCTCCTTCGAACATTGAAATCCTCCTTCGAGACCAATATCGAGTGGACTCGATCCATGCAAGGCTCCCAAGTCGTGGCAAGTTCCCAGAGAAGCAGGTAACATTGCCGGTCCCGTCTGGAGCATCTATCGGTGCTGCTGATTATGTTGTCACTGTGGGTCTCGGCACACCGAAGAAAGAATTTACCCTCATATTCGACACCGGCAGCGATATCACATGGACTCAATGTGAACCATGCGTGAAGACTTGCTACAAACAGAAGGAGCCAAGGTTAAATCCTAGCAAGTCTTCTTCATACAAGAATATTTCGTGCTCCTCGGCGTTGTGCGACTTAGTCGCGTCAGGTAACCATTTTAAGAAACTCTCGTTAACTCTGATGCACATGGTACAATAGTAAAGCACGCACACAACAAGATATATGTTCCTCAGATATGGTGTGATGGCAAAATATTTAAGATCTACATTATAGATCTCGGGTTTTAGTCAATGTTTATCTTGTAAAAATCTAAAATAGTCGAGGTTTTACTCACTTAACTCGGCTTGAAAAAAATACCTAAAGGGAATGGAGTTTTTTCGAATCCAAAAAAAAATAACCTTATACTCAGACTGGTAGTGGCATTAATCACTATAAGAAAATGAAATTTAGTGGCTTTATTAATGACACTAACGTTTATTTATTACAAAATAGATATGTTGAAATAAAAATATTTTTAGTTATAGAAAAATAGGGACAGAAATATTTAATAAAGCTGTTTTTTATATTATTATAAAACAGAAACCATCAATGATATCAAATGATTCCTGAGCTTTTTGTCGCATTCTGTAGCATATATATAGATACATGCTAAAAAATTGAGATTTTAGTCATGAAGAGTGGTATCTATTTCCCTACTATGCAGACGGTACAAAAACTTGTTCTTCATCGGCATGCCTTTACCAAGTGCAATATGGAGACGGCTCCTACTCGATCGGATTTACTGCGACAGAAACCTTGACCCTTTCATCAACCGATGTGTTCAAGAACTTCTTGTTTGGGTGCGGGCAACAAAACCAGGGCCTATTTGGAGGAGCAGCCGGTTTGCTGGGACTCGGTCGATCCAAGTTAGCCTTCCCATCACAAACTGCTAAAACATACAGAAAGCTCTTCTCGTATTGCCTACCAGCATCTTCCAGCTCCAAGGGTTACCTCAGTTTCGGTGGAAAAGTCTCCCAGTCTGTGAAATTCACTCCTTTGTCAGCAGACTTCGACTCGACGCCTTTTTACGGGCTGGATATAACCGAACTTAGTGTTGGAGGGCGCAAACTATCAATAGATGCATCGGCTTTTTCAGCTGGAACCGTTATTGACTCGGGCACGGTCATCTCGAGACTACCTCCGACGGCATACTCCGAGCTCAGCTCGGAATTTAAAAAACTGATGACAAATTATCCTTCGACAAGTAGGTATTCTATTTTCGATACGTGCTATGATTTCAGTAAATATGAGACGGTAAGGATCCCCAAGGTTGGCGTGACCTTCAAAGGTGGAGTCGAGATGGATATTGATGTTTCAGGGATTCTGTATCCAGTGAACGGTTCGAAGAAGTTTTGCCTAGCTTTCGCAGGAAATGGAGATGATAGTGATACATCGATTTTCGGAAATGTTCAGCAGAGGACATATCAAGTGGTCTATGATGGTGTGAAAGGAAGGGTTGGGTTTGCCCCTGGTGGTTGTAGCTGAAATGACAACCAAGAATCTCATCGGCCAATTACAAATAAATGAATGTAAGATCAGCTGAAATGATATGTGTAGGAGATAAGATAAACTCAAACTTATAATGCAACAAGAGTTCTAAATACTAGAAAAACTAGATGGCTTGTTGTAGTTTAGCTGGGGTGAAATCAAAAGATATTAAGAGCAAAAGGTGAAAATTGACAAAATTAAAAAAAAATATATGGATTAAAGAGTAAGGGCCTGTTTGGGACAGCTGTTGTTGTAGCTTTTCAAAGTGCTTTTCGTGCCGAAATATATCAAAATGATGTTTTTTTATTTTTTTTTAAAATTATTTTTGATATCAGCACATCAAAATGATCTAAAAACACCAAAACATATTCATTTAAAATGAAAAAAAAAATTGAATTTTTTAAAAACACAATTTCAAAAGCTATCCCAAACAGCTTCTTAAAAGACACTAAAATGGAAGGCCTTTATTGAAATATGATAAGGCAGCTTTTCGCCTATCAAATACCCAAACCAGACTTAAAAATAAATATGGTGCCAGCCCATTTGCACAACCAAAAGCAGCCCAATAGGAGAACATGTGGGCTTAAAAGTATACAAAGCCTTGTATTGAAACCAGATGGGCTGAACAAAATAATCAAGCCCGGAATAAAGACAAAAAACGGCTCATACATTTCATTTTAAAACCAAATTGTGTAAAGGAGCCCATCAAGCCCGGAATATTTTTTAATTTAGCATTTGATGAAACCTGTATTATCATAAAAAAAAAAAAAAAAATTGTGGCAGCTTCTGAATAAATAAATAAATTTTTTTTATATAAAAAAAAAGGGTTCTGCACGTATATTTAGAATTAATAACAAGTTTATTAAGTTTTTGTTTGGAAATGTGTTTAACGTTGTTTTTGAAAATCTTTTTCGTTCAGAAATACATTAAAATAATTTTTATTTTATTTTTTAAAAGCTATTTTTGACATCAACACATGAAAATATTAAAAAAAAAAACACCAAAAATTTAAAAAAAAAAAATCAGTGTCGGCTGGTAGAAAAAATTTCTTATGAATGTGTGTGAATGACTTGCTTCAAGCACAACCAGCAAGGAAATTGGTCATGCTTTTTGATGGGACCATTTCCGAATGGAATCAATGCGTGATCAACGGGTTAGGCTAGTGGTTGACACCTTTTAGAATCCAAGTCTTCGTCAAGTCTTCTCCGGATTTCCTTAAATCAATCTTTTATTCCAACACAATGAGTTGGAAAATTATTCATTTAAAGTAGAAGTGATGTTGACTCAAATTTAAGGGTAATTTAGGGATGAAAAGTTTTTATTTTTTTAATTGGAATTTTTTATTTTATTTTTCAAATCATTTTTACATATTAATATTTTTATTAAATAAAATAATATTATTTTAATACATTTATAAACCCTAAACATTCTAAAATAAACATGTAGAGTATTCTTGAAGTGGCTTGTACCATCATATTCGATGGTGTCCAAATCCCATTTACCCCATCTCTCACGACAAATCCATCTAATCGTATCCGTCGTGGCAACAGGGTTGCTAGAATTATTTTGTTCATTTCGATGTAGCTTCCTACTTTGGATGGATTGGAATATCAAGTCCAGCAGAGCTATTACGAATATCGTCTTTTTCTAAGATTGATTACTATATTGTGTTTGGTAATAGATTTAAATTGTTTTTTTTAAATAGTTTTAAATTAAAATATATAAAAATAACTTCTTCTTTTTATCTTTCTACAATAATACATCAAAAATCTTGGGAAAAATCTTGGAATTGCCATCCTTGATTCCTTTCAGAATAATGGAGACAAGTTAGCTTGACTTGGATTTATTAAGGTCGGTCTTCCACAGCCGGTGGCTGTGAGTGATCTGTATTGTTTAGCTTATATAAGGCCAGTGAGGGTAGCCAAGAAAACGACGAGGTTTCATAATCTGTGACGACGAAGTGAAGTGTTTGTTTCTCATGGCTACTCCCACCTCCTCCTCCTCCCTCCTCCTCCTCCTCCATGTTTTTCTTTTTCTTCTTTGCTCTTCCAAGAAAGGGCATACCGTTTCAGCAAATAAGACCACAAAAAATCACTTTCACAATGTTCATGCCAACTCTCTTTTGCCATCAAGTGTCTGCGACCAATCTAACAAGGGTTAGATCATGATTTAATATTTTCCGTCTTGTCTTTAATTTTGTGTTTTACACGTTACGATTCATGTCTGACCAATTGTGTGTGTGTGTGTGTTGCAATTTAGTCCTTGTGTTGCATTTAGATGACAATTAAATACTTTTTTTCCCTAAATGTCTCGGAAAAAAATTGAAGTCCATTTAAAAAGAGTTAACAGTCAATTTCAATTCCGTTGGAAGGAATGAGATCATCACACACCAATAATAATTCCCATTTGTCAAGAACATATTTTAATTTATATTATAGGTTCGGAAACCATGAGTCAAATTACTTTAGCTTACCTAAAAAGAGAGAGAGAGAGAGAGAGTGTGTAGTTTATAAACATATATACATGCCCCCGCCCCGGGAGGATCATCTCTAGGCCATGCCTAGTGGTGTGCTAAATTTGAGAGTTTGAAACTTAAATAAGTATTTTATTTATTTACATTTATTAATCAATTCCAATGCTGTATTTCAGTTTTCAACAGAGCTTCGTCGCTAAAAGTGGTGAGCAAGTATGGTCCATGCTCAGTTACTGGAGATCCGAAAACATTTCCCTCGGCAGCCGAAATCGTCCTTCAAGATGAACTCCGAGTGAAATCAATTCGAACTCGGCTTTCCATGGCCTCAAGAACTACCGGTGCTCTTGATGAGAAGAAGACTACAATTCCATCCACTCGCTATGGCGGATATACTGTTGCCGTAGGTCTCGGCACACCAAAAAAAGATTTCTCACTCATTTTTGATACTGGTAGCGACCTTACTTGGACCCAATGCGAGCCATGTTTAGGGGGTTGCTTTCCACAGAAGGATGAGAAGTTCGATCCTACCAAATCAACCTCGTACAAAAACCTCTCGTGTCTCTCGGAACCGTGCATGTCAATTGCTAAAGGTAATCAGTATTATTGCTCTAACATATTCTAGATTTAATAATCAAATTAATCCGCAAATAGGTGTGTTAAAGATATGGTTTAATTGGAGGTGATAATATATTTTCGAGATCATTATTAGGATATGGTTCATTTTCAAACATATGTTTAACATCCCTGCAGAAAGCGCCCAGGGTTGCTCTTCAGGTACATGCCTTTATAGAGTTCTATACGGGAGTGGTTACACCGTCGGATTTCTTGCCACAGAAACGCTAACCATCACGCCCTCGGACGTGTTCGAAAATTTTGTGATCGGTTGTGGTGAAAAGAATGACGGCAAATTCTCGGGTGAAGCCGGTTTGCTAGGACTTGGCCGCTCCTCTATAGCCTTACCATCACAAACTTCCTCGAAATACAAAAACCTCTTCTCTTATTGCTTGCCGGCTTCTTCAAGCTCGACTGGTCACCTTAGTTTCGGTGGTGAAGTCTCAAACGCTGCGAAATTCACTCCGATAACCACAAAATTTCCAGAATTCTACGGCCTAGACGTTGCTGGAATTAGTGTTGGAGGTCACAAACTAGCAATAGACGCATCAGTTTTTAGGACTGGTGGAACGATAATTGACTCTGGCACAACTTTGACATATCTGCCATCCACAGCCTACTCTGCTCTCAGCTCGGCTTTCCAAGAAATGATGAAAAACTATACTTTGACAAATGGAACATCTGGTTTCCAGCCATGCTATGATTTCAGTAAGCATGCCAACGACCCCATTACAATACCTAAGATTAGTATCTTCTTCGAAGGTGGGGTTGAAGTGGATATTGATGGTTCGGGGATCTTGCTTGTTGTGAATGGTCTGAAAGAGGTATGTTTAGCATTCAAAGACAATCGTAATGACAAAGATATAGCAATTTTTGGGAATCTTCAGCAGAAGACATACGAGGTGGTCTATGATGTTGCTAAGGGAATGGTTGGATTTGCTCCTGGTGGTTGTTAGCTAAAATTATTGAGAGGAGAAGTGAATTTATAGCAATTATCTTCAAATAATTAGTCACTATCTTTGTGGTTTGCATTGTAAAAGGTCACGAGACTTTTACTTTTCCCAAAATATTAAATCCCATTGGGACTATCTTATATTCTCAATAAATACATACTTAATTATATTGAGAGAGAGCATTCCAAAAAAAAAATATTTTTTGTGTTTGTTAAGATTGAAAGTATTTGAAATTAGGCTTTATTTGGCATTGCGTTTCAAAAGAGCTTTTGAAAAAAAAATTAAAAATTTATTTTAATTTTTATTTTAAATAAAAAAATTTAGTCTTGTTAGATCATTTATAAGATAAGATAAACTCAAACTTATAATGCATCAAGAGTTCTAAATACTGCAAAAACTAGATGGGATGTTGTAGTTTAGATGGAGTGAAATTAAAAGAAATTAAGAGCAAAAGATGAAAATTGACAAAATTAAAAAAAAAATCTATGGATTAAAGAGTAAAAGACACTAAAGTGGAAGGGCTTGATTGAAATTGGCATGATTAAATTAGAAAGAAAAAAAACTAATTTCAATTGAGAAAAGAAAACTACACCATTCCACATTAAATGAAACAATGTCGTTTTGCTCTTAAATTTTATAGATTTTGGACCGTTGAAAAAATGACTAGCTCTTGTGAGATTTTAGGGTTCCATTTCTAATCGTAATTAATTTTTTTAACATCATAAAATGTATTTTTTATAAAAGAGGGATTTTTATTTTTTAAATATAGTTTATTTAATACTATAATTATATCTTATATATAAGTGTGCTATAATAAATTAATTAATTAATTAATTTCAAAATCTTTTTTGAAAAAAAAGGAGGGGATAAAATATGACAAGGCGGCTTTTAGCGTAACAAATAAATATGGTGCCAGCCCATTTGCACAACCAAATGCAGCCCAATAGGAGAATGAATGGGCTTAAAAGTATACAAAGCCTTGTCTTGAAACCAGATGAGCAGAACAAAATAATCAAGCCCGGAAAAAAAACGGCTCATACATTTCATAAACCAAATTGTGTAAACGAGCCCATATATGTTACCTAATCATATATTTTGCAATGAAAAAGTGTGTTTTTGAATATTTTTATTTTTTAATTTAAATTGACAAAAATATAAAAGGTGTGCAATTTTTCTTGTAGAATTTTTACTATGTACATTTTACCCCTAGGACAGAAAGGATTTAATCCCGGAACCGAGAGTATTTTGAATATTTACAGGAGACACGTATGGTATTTTCAATTCTTTAAACATTTAAATTATTATTTTATTCCTATGAGCTCACAAAAGAACAAGGAACAATAGGGGTATTTTTGGTTTTGCGCATATTTATGCGTAGTAAAACTATGAACATACCCTCCGAAAAAGACAAAAACGAAAGCCTAGAGTCAGGGTATCGTGATATTTTCACCCCTGTTTTTTTGTAGTTAATACTGGATCTAGGGATATATAGGTAATTTACCTTTTTTGTTATAACTTTTCTGAAACACTGCAGGCGCGTCATACAAAAGTGAAGGTAATGTTTCAGGTGCACACTCCATTCAGGCAGCGAGTGCAGCAAATTTTGGAGATGTAAACTGACCTTCCACTGTGTCACTTGGTGCCTCCATGTCTCCTGTCTCCTGATGCAGTGTGTGTCAGATATTGGTGGTCGGTGAATCGCCGATGAGGGTTTTTAGTTTTTTCTCCTTTTCTTTCTCTTGTCGCCAGAAATTACATATAAATCTTTCGTGTTTGTGATTGTTTTGTTTTGTTTTATTCCCTGCTCTTTTGATTTCGGTTTTATTCCTTATTTTTTCAATGAAAATTATGATTTGTTTTAATTGTCCTCTTCAATTGAAACTGGTTATATATTTTGGTTTTCATTTTAGTCCTTATTCTTTTAATTTTTGGTTTGTTTATTGTTCCTTTAATTTTTTTAGTACGCAGGTTTTAATTTATTTTAATTTTGTCCATCAATTGAAATTTGTCATATATGCTACTTTTCATTTTGGTCCTTATTTTTTTAATTTTTCAACAAAATTTCACAACAATGTTTTAAAAAAAATACCTTTATTTGTTTTGGTCCCAAGGTTTTTATTTATTTCAATTTTGTGTTTTGATCGTAATTAATTATATTTTTTATTTTTTATTTTAGCCTTTATTCTTTAAATGTTTTATTGGTATTAACTTTTTTTGTTTTTTCGATCCTTTTAAGACGGTGTTTATTTTTTTCAGATACCTACACCCTTATACTTTTAGTTTTTGTTTTTAATTTTTTTAATTTTTTATTGGAGTTTTATTTTTATTCGGTTCAATCCTAAAATTATAATTTATATTAATGATCAGTTTAAAATTAATATTTTTCTTTTTCCCCTTTTTTGTGCATTTTCTATTATTTTTATTTGTTCTTTAGGTTAGATGATTTTATGATTTCATAGTTTGCGCAATAATAATGATAATTTTAGTGATTATTTTTTTTAGTAAAAATATTTTTCTTTTTGGGGGCAATTTAATGATTTTAATTGTTTAGAAAATAATATTGATAATAATTTTAACTATTATAGTCATGATAATGATGGTAATGTAGAGATGAATTTTCAATGATGTTTTTTTTTTCTTTTTGTAGATGAAAAATTAACTATTTATTTTTGTTATTTAATTAGATGTTTTCATAATTTATATTTTATTTGTTGTATTTAATTTAAATTGGATTATAAAATGAACTAATCTTAATACAGTAAATTCAATAATTCGAGTATTCAAATCTTCTTGTTTTTTTAATGATAATAATAATTTTATGCTAGTGATTTTGTTTAAACCTACTAAATAGATAAATTTATATCGATTTAAAATTCATATATTTTATAATTAAAAAAAAACTTGCACTTCACAAGAATTATGCACAAATTTATTATTTTGTCCAAATTTATATTATAATAAAAAAAACTCACATTATTAATATTTTTCTATATTAAAAAAATATAGTTCCCACCGCGACAAGAAAGGTTAGTGGCTATTTATTTTTTATAATTTTGGATTATTAATTAAATTCGCCTCCATTGAAGTTTGCACGCACCAAGTCTTTCAAGAATTTATTTATTTATTTTGGAATATTCTATATAAAAAATCATATCGTCTTTCTCGATTGTTTATTTACAAAAAGAGAAGAAAAAATCCAATATTTTTTTTAATTTAGCATTTGATGAAACCTGTACTATCATAGAAACAAATTGTGGTAGCTTCTGAATAAAATAAAATAAAATTATTTTGGATATCAGCTCATGAAAATCATTTAAAAAATAATTAAAAATTAAAAATATTTTTAAAATATAGTGTCAAATAAAATCCAAATATTCAAAAATTAAGAGATTTATTGGACCAATAAACTTTTTTTTTTTAAAAAAAAAAAATCAGTCTTCGACCGCTGGAAAACATTTCTTATCAATGTGTGGGAATGACTTGCTGCAAGCACAGCCAGCAAGGGAAATGGTCATACTTTTTGAAGGGGTCATTTCCGAATGGAATCGCTGCGCGATCAACGGGTAAGGCTAGTGGTTGACACGTGTTAGAATGCAAGTCCTCGTCAGAGTCTTCTCCTGATTTCCTTCAATCAATCTTTTATTCCAACTCATTAAGTTGGAAAATTATTCCGTTTAAATTAAAAGTGATGGTGACTCAAATTAAGGGTAATTTAAGGATGAAATGTTTTTCATTTTTTAATTGAAATTATTTTTTATTAATACTTTTATTAATTAAAATAATATTATTTTAATATATTTCTAAACACATTCTAAAATCAGTGTCCGAATCCCACTTACCACCCATCTCACGACAAATCCAGTTTTATCGCATCCTTCGAGGCAACAGGGCTGCTAGAATTATTTTGATAGTCGATGTAGCTTCCTTCACTGGATGGATTGGAAGATCAAGTCCAGCAGAGCTATTTTGTTCATGTCTGTCTTCTTTTTAACCATCGCTGAAGTTATAAAAATCTAGACTACAAAACTTTTTTTTTTTTGCTATTATAGGTTTGAATTCTGTGGTGACTAATATGATAATTATTAGAGGTTTACATGGTCGTTAATTTCAGAACTTGTATGATTAATCGAGGTACACGCAAACTGACCCGAACATCAACATTAATTAAAAAAAAAAAAAGAATGTCATCTTTTTCTAAGATTCATTACTATTGTTTTTGGTAATAGATGTACATTGTTTTATAAAAATAGTTTCAGAATAAATTATATAAAACTAACTTTTTTTTTTATCTTTCTACATTAATATATTAAAACTATTATCGTACAAAGAAAACCAATCAAGAAGAATAAAAATCTTGCCTGGCTGGAATTGACATCCTGAATTCCTTTCAGAATAATGGAGACAGGTTACCTCGACCTGTATTCATTAAGATCGGTCTTCCATAGCCTGTGGCTGTGAGTGATCCGTATTTATTGTTTAGCTTATACAAGGCCAGTGAGGCTAGCCAACAAAACGATGAGGTTAGGTGACGTGTTTGTTTCTCATGGCTACTCCCACCTCACCTCCCTTCCTCCTCCTCCTCCTCCTCCTCCAGGTTTTTCTTTTTCTTGTTTGCTGTTCGAAGAAAGGGCAGACCGTTGCAGCAAATGAGACCACAAAAACTGACTTTCGCAATGTTCATGCTAACTCTCTTTTGCCATCAAGTGTCTGCGACCAATCTGACAAGGGTTCGATCATGATTTGATATTTTCTGTCTTGTCTTTTAATTTTGTGTTTTACACGTTACGAATCATGTCTGACCAATTGTGTGCATGTGTGTTGCAATTTAGTCAATTTAAAAGGAGGTGATAGTCAATTTCAAATCCATTACAAGGAATGAGGTCATCACACACCAATAATAAGTCCCATTTGTCAAGAACATATTTTGATTTATATTGTAGGTTCGGAAACCATGAGTCAAATTACTTTAGCTTACCTAAAAAGAGAGAGTGTGTGTGTGTGTGTAGAGTTTATAAAACACATATACATGCCCCCGCCCCGGGAGGATCATCTCTAGACCATGCCTAGTGGTGTGCTACATTTGAGAGTTTGAAACTTAAATAAGTATTTTTTTTATTTACATTTATTAGTCAATTCCAATGCTGTATTTCAGTTTTCAACAGAGCTTCGTCGCTAAAAGTGGTGAGCAAGTATGGTCCATGCTCGGTTACTGGAGATCCGAGAACATTTCCCTCGGCAGCCGAAATAGTCCTTCAAGACGACCTCCGAGTGAAATCAATTCGAACTCGGCTTTCCATGAACTCAAGCACTACTGGTGTTCTTGATGAGAAGAAGACTACAATTCCATCCACTCCCAATGGAGGCGGATATACGGTTACTGTAGGAGTCGGCACACCAAAAAAAGATCTCTCACTCTTTTTTGATACTGGTAGCGACCTTACTTGGACCCAATGCGAGCCATGTTTAGGGGGTTGCTTTCCACAGAAGGGGGAGAAGTTCGATCCTACCAAATCAACCTCGTACAAAAACCTCTCGTGTCTCTCGGAGCCGTGCAAGTCAATTGCTAAAGGTAAGCAGTATTATTGCTCTAACATATTCTAGATTTAATAATCAAATTAATCCGCAAACAGGCGTGTTAAGATATGGTTTAATTGGAGGTGATAATATATTTTTAAATCATTATTAGGATATGGTTCATTTTCAAGCATATGTTTAACATCCCTGCAGGAAGCGCCCAGGGTTGCTCTTCAGGTACATGCCTTTATGGAGTCGAATACGGGAGTGGTTACACCTTCGGATTTCTTGCCACAGAAACGCTAACCATCACGCCCTCGGACGTGTTCAAAAACTTTGTGATCGGCTGTGGTGAAGAGAATGCCGGCAAATTCTTCGGTGAAGCCGGTTTGCTAGGACTAGGCCGCTCCTCTATAGCCTTACCATCACAAACTTCCTTGAAATACAAAAACCTCTTCTCTTATTGCTTGCCAGCTTCTTCGAGCTCGACTGGTCACCTTAGTTTCGGTGGTGAAGTCTCAAACGCTGCAAAATTCACTCCGATAACCACAAAATTCACAGAATTCTACGGCCTAGACGTTGCTGGAATTAGCGTTGGAGGTCACAAACTAGCAATAGACGCATCAGTTTTTAAGACTGGTGGAACGATAATTGACTCTGGCACAACTTTGACATTTCTGCCATCCACAGCCTACTCTGCTCTCAGCTCGGCTTTCCAAGAAATGATGAAAAACTATACTTTGACAAAAGGAACATCCGGTTTGCAGCCATGCTATGATTTCAGAAAGCATGCCAACGACCCCATTACAATACCTAAGATTAGTATCTTCTTCGGAGGTGGGGTTGAAGTGGATATTGATGATTCGGGGATCTTGCTTGCTGTGAATGGTCTGAAAGAGGTGTGTTTAGCATTCATAGATAATCGTAATGACAAAGATTTTGCAGTTTTTGGGAATCTTCAGCAGAAGACATACGAGGTGGTCTATGATGTTGCTAAGGGAATGGTTGGATTTGCTCCTGGTGGTTGTTAGCTAAAATTATTGAGAGGAGAGGTGAATTTATAGCAATTATCTTCAAATAATTAGTCACTATCTTTGTGGTTTGCATTGTAAAAGGTCACGTGACTTTTATTTTTCCCAAAATATTGAATATTATTGGGACTATCTTATATTCTCAATAAATAGATACTTAATTATATTTAGAGAGAGCATTATATAAAAAAAAAAATGTGTTTGTTAAGATTGAAAGTATTTGAGATTAGGTTTTATTTGGCATTGCGCTTCAAAAGAACTTTTAAAAAAATTAAAAAAAAATTATATTATTTTTTACTTTAAATTAAAAAAATTTAGTGTTTTTAGATATTTTCAGGTGTTGATATTAAAAATAATTTTAAAAAAAATATTATTTTGATATATTTTTAAACAAAAAAATATTTTCAAAAATAATCTCAACCACATTTCCAAACACAGTAAAATCTCTTTTGATATGTTTGCATTTTTTTAGTCACGTGAATTCGATTCTATCAAACGGTTAAAACTCAAGTTATGGATGGTCAAGATTGTTAGCATTATTACAAAGCTCAATGCCATCCCTGCCGACTTTTAGTGGATCCTATAGCATTCAATCCTATATCTAACTCACACCAAACTCCTCTAATGTAGAAGGATTTATTAGTATTTCTAAATAACTTTTTTTTTTTGCTTGAGCCTATTTTTAAGATGGTCTAGGCTCGGGAGAGAATCCAAAAATCGTTTTGGGCCTAGGCCCTACACCAAGACCACTAGCCTGACATGTTTTTGGGACCAGACATCACGCATGGGCCCAACGTCATAGCCTATCACTAGTTTAGGGTATTGTTTAGGTATGGACTCGTGGCCTAAGCCCAAATAAGCTTTCCCGTGATTATATTGCCTCAAGTCCAATCCGTTTTACTGAACCCGGCCTGTTTCTTTTTATAAACATTTTTTAAGGAAAAAAAAGATTTTGTCTTTACTTCAAAATGTTTTTTTTTATGTTCTCAGACTATTTTTATGGGATTATATTAAAAAAAAATTAAAAATCATTGGTTGAACTTCATTAAAACTCCTTAATAATATTTATATGTTTTATATTTGTTTTTTTTTTAAAAAAAAAAAGATTGGTCTGATTAACGATGTAACACGGCCCGGTGGACTAGTAATTGCTAAAACGAGTTGACTGCGTCTTGTCAAGTTGCCTGCATGTCTTGATGGATCCCATTCTGTCCCAATCCCCAAAGCATTCAATTTCAGCCCGTTACTAACAACTATAAATAAAGCTTTCTTTGGTTTTATTACTCTTTTTATTTCATTGTTTAACAATTAGTTGCTTTTTAATTGGATTTTATAATTTCCTTTTTAATTTAAAAAATCATAATTCAAATCCCCAGTTTGCTGGGTTAAGTTATAAAATCAAGAACAATTCAATATAAATATATATATATATATATATCATCTTGAATTAAAAAAAAAAACACATTGAAAATTACAGCAACAGCTCTCCCAAACACTTTCTGAATGACTTGTGTGGGTGGGTGTGTGCGGGTGCGGGTGTGGGTGTGTGGTAATTCCATGTTTTTTATCAGCTATTTATATAATTTTTGAACCTCTCAAGTTAATTGGATTATATCAAGAAATATAATAGTATTAAAAATAATAAATTTTGGTTAAATCGAGCCCGCTTTAAATAAATAGAGGGGTTGAAAAGCACTCTAAAAATATTTAAAAAAAATTAAATTTTATATTTTTGAAAATATGTTAAAAAAATTACTTTTTTTTTTGGTCAAAAAAAAAAACTTAACTAGTAATCGTAATCACACTTTCCATCACCCTGTAAATAGTAATAAAAGAAGGTGGTTCAGTTGATGTTCTTTATTGCTGTACCAGGTTGGTTATTGAACCCCGCAAAGAGAGCCAACGGCTAAACAGTTATTTACGGCAGTGATCAAATCAAACGCCTGCCCTCGTCTTCATCATCATCGAAGTTTGAAGCTTTTCTTTTAGTAATTGCCCACCCAAAGCTCTTCATTGGCTGGTGAAGGTGGGCGGCTCATCCACCTCTTTTTGTGGAAAAGCAAAGAAAAATAAAGAAATAGGAGAGTAAAGATAATAATAATAATAATAATAATAATAATAATAAGTATAAGTATACCTTTTTAACCACTAAATCAATCACTTAGAGCAAGGTTATCAATATCGTTCCGGTTTTTTTATTGAAATAGAATGTTTTGATTTCGGAGCATTTCGGCGTACCGTTTCGGGATTGTACTGTTCATATATAATTAATTATATTATATATGGAAAAAAAATATTAATTTAACAAGTATAAATTAAATTCAAGATAAATTAACTTTAAATTATACAATACAAACACAAAGTCAAACAAACATAATCTCAAAATTAGAAACATCTCTAAAATTCTAAAATATTATAATAGTAAAATGTTCTAAAATAAAAAAATATTATAATTTTGAACCGGAACGATACCGAGGTATTCCTGCCGGAATTTCCGGAACAGACCAGAATTAAAACCGAGACGAAAACAACGTCGTTTCGTCTTGGTTTTTTTAACGGTACGGAACGTTCCGGCCAGAACGGAATGGAATTAACAAGTCTGACTTAGAGGCTCTAAATACTTGGATTTCAGAAATATTTTTATTTTTTAAATAATTCCACGTGTCAAAAAAATAATATTTGATTTCTAATGCTAAATTCGTTTTTCCACTTAAATTACACGTGGATAATTTTGCAGCTAATTAACCATGAGACAAGTTATAGCTTAGGTGTAAGAAAATGATTCGTAGAGATTACTTTAACAAAGTTAATAGATCATTATCCTCATGCACCTGCTTTTGCGTTTGTATCGTCGATGACTGACAATCCCTATAAAATATAGATTCTTGATTCGATCACCTTATTGTCCATGGTTTTTATTTCTATCAATTTTGACCCTTTATTTTGCTTTCGGTTTTTTTTTCAATTTTATTCTTAAGTATTTTATTTTATTTATTTATTTTACCTCTCATTCTTTTAATTGTTATTTTCTTGTGCATTCTTGATCTTTTTGTTTTGTCCCTCCATTATTATTCCAATCTCATGTCCCATGATTTTGTTTTTTATTCTAATCTCATTTCACAAGTTAATCCATATTTCTTTTATTCGAGTCTCAGCCTCTCCTCATAAGAGCCTGGGACAGCCAGAGATTTATTCACTCTCTGGGCCCACAAAATACGTTTTCCGGGTAGTGAAGTTCCCGTTCTCCAAAAAGGAGATGTCCAAAAAAAAAAGTTAATCCATATTTATTTAGGATTTTTTTAAATTATTTATTAAAAAATAATCTATTTATTTGTTTATAATTTAATGCTAGTTTTATTTTCTTTGAGCTTTATTTTTATTTTTTCAATGGATGTACATTTTTTTTTTGGTATAAACCACGCGGTGTCCTGGACGCTGGCGCAGACTAATCCACGCTCGCACCGGGTCGGCCCATATAGGGGTAAAGTGCTCCCCAAGAGAGTGTCTCCATACACAAGGAGAGGTCGTACCCCTGACCTTGCTTAAGGGATGAGAGCGCCGAACCACTCACACCATATCAAACATGATGCCACCCTTTGTTTCTTGGTCCACAATCCCCTTTCCCACCTGGACAACTCCACACTTGCACAAAAATCTAGACAGTGCTTAATGTCCCCAAAACATTTCTTGTTTTAAAAAAGTAAATTTTTTATTTTTATTTTTTTGATAATTTTAGATATTTTTTATGTTAATATTAAAAATGATTTTTAAAACATAAAAAATATTATTTTAATACATTTATAAAAAAAACAATTTTAAAAACAAATTCAATTAACCTCTCAAGCATCCAGAAAATCACTAAAACAAGCAGGCACAAATCACACCGCCCCAAACTATGACAACCAGCCCTCCTAGCAACCACTTGGCCGCCCCCTATTGCTTCTATCATAAAATTGCTTTTTCTAAATTAACCCATAATTTATTAGATTATTTTTAAAAATTATAAATTAATAATAATCGTCTAAATTTGACCATGCGATTCGCAGCCTACTGCTGTACGGATAACTAATTCATTTTTATTATGATTGCTTAGATTGAGTTTCTCCATGTAGAGTGAGATTAAACATAAGAAGTCACGTGGGGGAGAGAAGAAATCGACATTGTTTTTCGTTATTTTTTATTTATTTATTTTAATGTAAAATTCCAGCATTGTTATTTTCAACCATTTTTTTTATTATCTACAACAGCCAACCAATCCCAGTTGAAAAGGGATAAAAAGAAACCCGAATCCCAAAATTAAATAATAATGGTAATAATAATATACTAACAAAAAAACAGCCCACTTCCAGCCCTCCAATCCTCCTCATCATCACCAGACAAATGATGCTCCACCTTAGCAAACCCCGACCCACGCGCCAAACCCGTCGATGGGGCATCAACAACACGCGCAGACGACATTTCCATCTGGCAAACCCTAATTGCCCCTATCAACCTCTCCGGTAACTCCTCCTCCGTTTGCGCCTCCACGACAAACCCCATGTCGATGGTAACATTCGCCGTGTACCCCAATGCGAGATGCAAAATCGCCGCGGCAATTTTCGAGCTACCAACATCGACATCAATCTCGAAATAATTTCTACCCCTGTGGTAATGAATATTTAACGCCTTACCTAATAAACACGCGCTGTAACTTCCTACTGCTTTTTTCACCACCCACGGACCCTTTACAATCCGGTTCACGATCTTGAACCGTTGATTCCGAAATGCATCATCGCCGTTGATGAATCTATATAGGAGAGAATCGGACGGTAGAGGATCTTCCGAAGCAAAGTAGAATACTGCGCTGTGCTGGTCTTTACCGGGGACTTGAAGGTTGATAGCAAAAATGAAGGACTTGAGGGACTTATTTTGGGATTGTGCTTTTTTTAAGGCGTTTGCCACGCGATTATCTGGACGGCCCAGTACGTTGTCGAGTTTTGTGCTCGATTTGAGCCAGTCCATACCGGCGGGTGAGAGTAGGTAGTCGCCGGAGGGGGATTTCTGTTTTTTGGTGAAGTAATTTTTTGAGCGGAGAGAGAAAAGATCACCTGGCGGTGACGCCCATCCGTTAACACCAGAGTGTAAGTCTACGTGGCGGAGTGATCCGCCGTTGATCGATTCGGTGATCCAACCGGGTGTTGAGGATGATCTGGAGGCTGTTGATTCCGTACCGGAGCTCCGGTGTTTTTGTTTGGCTGTGTGCATGATTTTTTTAAGGCTCTCTCTCCCCCCACACTCTCTCTCTCTCTGTGTTGAGATTCTTTTTGGCACGAGAGTGAAGTATCAAGGACGAGCAAGGGTATTATGGTGGTCCAGAGAGGGAGGATTGAGAAATGACACTGGGTTTGTGGAAATTTACATGCCGAGCCATTGACATTGGAGCTGTATATATTTCGTATCCTTAGTTGTAATTTTGTGTTTACTTTGGTCCTCTAATTTTTCTTGTCATGATGTCATCCCCTCCTTGCTCTACCATTAACATAGCTAACAGGGATTTGTGCTTAATATAAAAAAAATAGCAAAATAACACAAGTGAAAAAAGTATATGAGAAATAGCATATTTGATCGTTAATTGAAGAATTTGTGCACATGAAATGTATTTTAAAAGAGTTTCCGCTTCCTATAATTAAATTCATTATTATAATTTTATTATTAAATTCTTGATAAGCAATTTTTTATATTTTTATATCTTTAATATATTAAAAATAAAAATAAATAAAATCTAAAAAATATTATTTTAATATATTTTTCAATTAAAAAATACTTCAAAGAAAATCCCAATACCAAACACACATCTAATGTCATTCCACACTTTCTACTACGTTCAATTACGAGCCTAGGTGAAGTGGCGATGGTCCTTGACGCAATTAGTGAAATGGATCAAATGTTTTTTTTTCTAAAAAAAAAGGTAAGGAAATGATGTCACGTTAAGAAATAGTGAAAGGACCATAATGCAAAATAAGTAAGAATAGAAGGACGAAATGCATCATTAACCCGTATTTGTGCCGCGTCATTGCATGCCAGATCTATTTAATTGTGACTTCATGCCAGAAACACTGCATCTTTGTTGTATGTATTCTAGTCAGCGACAAAGCATTCATTATTACCAGATTTCGAAAACGTAATTCAAATATCTGACATGTCAATTACTGACTACTGACAACCACAAATTATATTTGAGTTTTCATCATCACAATTAAGATAGGATTATTTAACTTATCAGGTTAATCCATAATTAAGATAATTATCGATCAAATTAATAAATTATCTTCGAATTAAAATTCGATATAACTTTTTTTATTAATATAAATATCTGGATCAATTTGTACGCACCTCAAAAAATTCTACTGGTCCTGAAATTAATGGTCGTGTAAGTTTTCAATGGTCATCATATTAACAATCACAGAGTCATGTTCTTAGCTAATTATTATAGATTAATTAAAATAATATTATTTAAATTTGAAAAAAATATTAAAATTATTCTCAACCATGATTCAGGTATAATTATTATATTATCCAAAAACTTAATCTAAAATTTTAATTTGAATGAAAAAATAAATAAATTTATTTGATCCTCCCCGAGTCTAGAAAAGAATGGCAGTTGAGAGAGACACATGGAAAATGGGACGTAAACTTTGACGGAATACCATCACTTTTTCACAATGTTAGCGTTCGAGATAGCGACACGTGGTAGAATAAGGAGTCAGAGGGCATGACTTCTTACTCATATTTTATAATTTATTTATTTTTATTTTTATTTTTATAGAGTTAAGGTCATTTATGGGTTTTCTGAAGGAACCTAAGTTATCTTATCTTATGAGTTTGATAAAGTGTTTTTTTTAATTGAGATTGACTTTAATGTTGTCTATTTTTTCTCATGCAGTTTTTGCTTAAGAAAAAAATCATGTTATTAAATTTTATAAAATTTATGAATTTGTTCATATATTTGGCTGACTGTTCGCAAATCATGCGAGTTTAACTTTTATTTTTTAATTTAATCTATATATATTATTTTAATTGTGAATTTAGTTTTATAAATAGTTTTGTATTGTTTTCTATAATGTTATTATGATTTCAAAAAATATCTTGATATTGATTCGGTGTTTGATTTTGTGATTTTTATTTTTTTGTTATCATATAGCCAAGAAAATTATAATCACAATGAAGCCCATAACCCGATTTGCTCATTTGATGTGTTAGCTCAGGTTATTCGATTCATAAGTTTAACAGGTTTATCTACTACCAAATATATTTTTTTTGTTTTTTATATTTTATTTTTTTAATCACTATTTTTTATTTAATCCTTTATTATTGGATTGGTTAGGAAATAGACTATATGACTTATTTTTGTTTAATTTGTATAAGGTTATCACAATCTTAACTAACTATTTGTTTCAGGGTTGATATTTAATATTACGAGCATATATTTTTGTTATGTAATTAAATAAAATAATAATAATTTTTTTTTATTAAACTCAATAGAATTCATGACCTTAATTGTGGAGGGATTGAGATTGCTCTAATATATTGTTGTAAAAAAAATTATTTTAACAATTGTCATCTTAAAGTTTTTTAAAAAGTTAAGTTATATTTTTAAATGTGTGATGAATATATTCACACACACACACATATTATCATATTAATAAGTATAGATATTATAAGAACTTTATCTCTCATAATCTATGTTAAGACTTGAACTCGTTTCCTACCTTATTGATCCAAAAAGGCATATAATTATTAAAAAAAAGAAGACATGAGACATTATGGCTATATTTTTGTTTAGTTTATGTAATATTTCACATACACTTAAATAGTAAATCACATGTTTAATAATTAAATGGTATTGATATCATAATTATTTTTTACGTATCTTTTTAAGACATAAAAAAATTTATAACAAGGTATGTGTTTGTAAGATGCTAAACCCCAAAACAATTGGGTTTGCTTATCAACCGAACCCAATATATTAGGTCTTATAATATAACAAATACAAGACAATATGAGTTTGATGAATTGTCATAACCAAAACATTCAAGTTTGGCAAACTATCATACCTGAAATACTTAGGTTTAACGATTAGCTGAACCTAATATAATTTGAGATTTATGATAGTTTAAATCCAATGAAGCTATGTTTAACCGTCAATTAAACCAAAAAAATATTGGTATGTTTAGCTATCAATTGAACCCAATAAAACATGAGTTTATCGAGATGCTAGACCTTATGTACTTGGGTTTAGCTGTTTATTCAACATAATGAAATATTGGCTTGGTGAGATGTCAAACCCAACATATTTGGGTTCAATTGTTATTTGGACACAATAAAATATAGACTTGGCAAGATATCAAATCCAATATACCAGGGTTAAAAAATAAACTAAACTCAAGGTAACATATTAGGTTCTAAATGAACATTTAAACTAAAAGTGTTACGAGTTGGATAAACCATCATGTGCTGGGCTACATCTCAAGTCTCGAGTATCCAGGACTAAAGAATCATAATTTTAGAACAATCACATGAATTATTCATACAAAAGGTAACAATCTCCTTACATTTATAGATGTACAAAAGTTCTTTAAAATACCTACCACACTTACCATCTCATCAATAATATGTAAGATATATTTATCCCTCATTAATATCACTGAAAACAAAGGATTTTTTAGTCATTTTATTCTCTAAAAATGAAAATATTTAAGAGTATAATTACCCCTTAAATCATTTAGATAAGGGGTTAGAACCTCTTTAAACATCACTTGTTCTTGAAAATTAGAGCTCTTTTAATTAATTTACCGTCTTTATTCTATAAAATTACAAACTTTATCATTAAAGGATCTTTAAATTCCCCCGATTGAGACCATTTTTACAGGTACTTAGAGTTTTACCATTACTTTGGTGTTTCTTGAGGTAAAGAGAAGAAAACTATTTACCAAAATATGTTGATTAACTATTACCCACAAACTAAATAACTAATTACATAAATATATGGGTTTTGGGACGTCATTTTTATGTAAAGGAGATACTATTTTTCACGCCAATAACATATTATTTTAAATGTTTATAAAAATATAAATTTGAATTCAACAGTTTTCCAAAAATTATAAATAATTTTAATTACAAAATTTTTCAAAAAAAAAAAATCAATCCAATTGGGTTTTAGTTTCATAAACAAATATAAAAGAAAACTAAATTGAATAAAAAACTCACTATAAACTAAAGATTTATTAAATCAAAGTTGGTAAAAATAACCCAATTAAGAGTATGTTTGGGACAGCTGTTTCTGTAACTTTTCAAAGGGTTTTTTTCGTTCCGAAATATATCAAAATGATGTTTTTTTATTTTTTAAAAATTATTTTTGACATCAACACATCAAAATTATCTAAAAACACCAAAACATATTTATTTAAAATAAAAAAAATTCAATTTTTTTGAAACACATTTTCAAAAGCTGTCCCAAACAGCTTGTAAATTAAACTTATTAGATTAATCAGTTTAGTTTGCTTATTTCGATTGGATTCAAAATTCTGGAAACAAAAACATAATAAGAGCATGTAATAACTCATCAAAAATTAATTTTTTACAAAAATTAATAAATAAATGCACTAACTATATAAAAACACTGGAACTTTTGTATCCACTCACATCAAAGAAGCCCATGTTGAAATAAAAATTTATAAATATAAAGCAAAGCAATAAGGTAGTGTTTGAGATTCGCAACCGTGTTCTACAGTGTAATGAATCTTATTACAGCTCCAAAGGGGCTTTAAACAGGTTGTCAGTGCTGTTTTAAAAGACAAGGCACCCAATCCTTTTTTAATTATCGTGACAGCAAGTATAAAGAAAAGAGAGAATTACACCCACAACAGAAGGCTGCCTTGGAAAAAGTGGTTTATACTGCTTTTCAAAAATATTTTTTTTGATTTTAAATTAAAAAAATAGATATTTTTAAATTATTTTGATATCAAAAATAATTTTAAAAAATAAAAAAATATTATTTTAATATATTTTTTAATAAAAAACACTTTAAAAAACAACTTCAATCCCCGTACTCAAAACAGAAACTTATTGATGAAGGAAAGGGCATGGAGATTCAACTTGGGAAACAGCCATTGTTGATCTTTTTTCAGCAATGATGGATTTATTTCCTTAATACTTAGCTTTATGGACTTCATTTTCCCCATTCAACAAAAAATGGCCCTTCAAGTCAAAGAAGCACACAATGCAAAGATAGGACTTCCTAGTTGCTTGCCTAAAACCTCCACCAAAATAATAACCACCATAGTAAATCAATTAACACGTTCACATCTTCAGAAATGGTCACTAATTCATGCTGGAAAAATAGATATGCAGAAGTCTCTCTTTACAACAGCTGAAGACTCGGCTTCAAATTTAACTATTTGTTCTGTATTTGTGAGTGCCTGTATCAATAAAGATGACCATCTACTCAAACAAAGGTAAGCGATAGGGCAAGCATGATTCAACATCACGCAGACAGTTATCAAGGAATCTGATGGTTATAACATCACGACCAAAAGGTCAACGAATATGTTACACTTTGATACACAAAAACACAGTCTATGTGGCAGCCAAATGCAGCCAATCACGAGCTTGTATATGATGTTGGAAGAAATTGTATTCTGCATTTTAAAAACAAACCTGCAAAATAAATAAATTTGGTTAGCCCCTTTTTAGTGCGGATGCATACGAGGAGCGAATGCCAGAAACTCATTTCCAGTCAAAGAAAGAAGTTAGTGATATCTTGCACCAAAATTATAAGACCAACAAAAAGACATTTGCACAAGTTCAAAGAAGCAATTATTAATCCTTTACTGTGATGGTTTTCCTTGCCAGACCTTAAAGCAGTCGCAGAACTGACTGGCAAACGATGATCCAGCGACAAGGGGCACTGATTATCATCAGGTTAATTGGTACATAACCCACATCCACTTTTGACAACCATTCTCCTGCCTCCAAAGTACATAAGTAAATCAAACCAAACAAGCATATTCTGCCTATGATCTGCAACAGCCATGGCCAGGACTCTAAATGATGGAAGTTTGCAAGTCAGTGAGTCCCATGTTAGGGTAAAAAATATCACATTCCACTCATGTCTACCCATATATGATACTCAAACGTATAATATTATCACAAAAACTTTTTACATTTGGAAACATCAATTTTGCCAAACACAGCTGACTCTGCATCAATTGATATACACCATCAGACTTACATTTGGAGGTAGAATTGACACATCCATATGCCTCATGGCTGACATTCCAATTGAAAACCAACCTAAGCACCTAGTAGTTGTGTATACTTCTAGAAAATACATATGAACTCCAACATACCCACAGTGAATTGCCTGATAAAAAGTGGTTACACCCTACCAATTTGGCTTGCATTCAGTTCTGAATTGAAACAACTCATCACTACTTTAAATAAGAGTATGCTATTTCACCATTATTTGCAAACATCATTTCATTCTGGCATCTCTTTAAGAGGAAAAATAATTGTTGGTTCCTAATATCAACCTCCAATGACTTTTTTTTTTTTAAAATCTACAGCAAGTCATGTCATAAACAAGAATCAACAACTACATTTTCTGCAAATTGAAAGTTTATACCATTAAACACACAATGGATGTATTTTTAGTTATTCATCACCATAAAACAAGCACAAAAATGTGTTTTCACTTGTGAATTCGGACTGCCAAAAAACAAATCCAGCTTCTCCACACAAATCAACATCACACATCGACCCGGGCCAGCAAACACATTTTCACTTTCACACAGCAGCACATCATTTCCACATTGCTAATCCAAAACCCAGTAAACAACAAACAAGGAGCAAAAAAATAACGATACCGGAATCAATTTTTATATTCCAAGGCACAAAGTAAAGAAATTAGCCCTATACAAGTAACCATCACCTAAAAAATTAGACTTTACGGATTCTAAAACCTAGAAATTAACAAAATCAGTAGCCCTAAGTAAACTGATCTCCAATCTCAGAATTAGTAGCAAGTTACTAACCTTGTTTTTAAATCTTCTCATTGCCTCTTATTTCTTTGGGGTTGTTTCTCAGTGGCTAATCTGTAAATCCAATAAGCCTGACAATAAAAAAAGCACGCCCCATTAAAAATACTCAAAGATCAAGAAATTTTCAAGAAAAACCGAAAGAAATTCAAGTGACAGAGAGAGAGTTAGGTTATTACCAGAGCAAGAACATGAGCTACGGCGAGGAGAACAACGATGAGAGGTACTAAATCGAGAAACCATGGACGTGGCATTGTGTCTTTCGCCATTTGTTAAAGGAGAGTGAGCGTTTGAAGAAGAAAAAAGAAGATCTTGATGGCTGCAGCAGCAGGGTTTTGAAGGGGTTGATCGAGGAAGCTTGAAGAAGAGATCTATGAGGGTGGGGACGGGATTTCTGTTTTTCTGATGGAGAGATTGGGTTGGGCCACGATTGGTTTTATAAATAGCCCAGTTGTTATTAAAATGGGTATTATATGGGCCTAAGAAAGGAGAAAGGCCCACATAACCTGGACTAGATTTTCTTATTATTTAAAAGTCCTGGAAAAAAAGAAGCGTGAAAATCAAAAGGCCCAAACGTGGAATTGTAATTGTTCTCATATTTTTTTCCCAAATTAATTTTTTTAATATTTTTAAATTATTTTTATATGATAATATTAAAAATATTTTTTTTTTAAAAAAAAACAGTCACGTATTTCGGAATAGAAATCGGAATAGAAACTAATGCATATATATCCACAGCTTCAGTATGGTCTAACTGTTCCCTACAGTTAACAAAGAGCCCAAACGTGTCAGCTCCTGAATGCCCGAAAAACCACCGCGAGCGCTCTCTCCCCCTGACATCACATTCGAAACCAACAAGATCATCTCACCGCTTGTAAGCATTTTGGCAAACACATACTGTGCAAACTACCCTTCTGATGCCTTCAGTCTCTTCTACTCAATCTTGATGAGATCCAATTTCACCCAATGAGGAATGCCTTTGTCTATCTCAAGCGTCACCGCCAACTCTCTCTTCTCTCCAATGGCACCGCCTCCACAATCATCCGAAATTTCACTTCTCACCGCAATCAATTTCCACATCAAAAATCGTAAGTGAACTTTGATTTGAAAAGAAATTTAACATTATTCTTAGAATTTCAGAGGTTTCCATTATTTCTCTAGTTTTTTTTTCTTTATTTGTTTTGCAGGTTTTCCACGGCGTATACGAGTGTACACGGTGGAAGGCCGTCGGCGGAGTACGCGAAGCTGAGAAAAGAATCACTGGAAAGTGAATTTAGACAAGCTCTTAGTTATAGCTCTAAAAAAGATTCAATAATATATAGATTCGGTCCCTTTTTAGCTTTATATAGAGCAACTATCATTTCCTTTCATGTTTTGAAACTTACAGCATGGCAGTTGTTCGTACACGACATCAAAAAACGTGCTGTTAAGGTATATTAATTTTGTTGTCTGTCTTTCTTTTATGCTTGACATGTAATAAATTACGTCACTTGTTTGTTTGATTAGTTTAAATTTTTTTCAATTATGATTATGTGAAATGGAGGAGATTTATTGCAATTGGGTTATGATTTTTGTGCAGTTTCGTGAAACTTTGATCCGCTTGGGACCTTTTTACGTCAAGGAAAGTTCCATTCTCGTGAAATTGTTTCTAATTCTTTTTAGTTCCGCACCTTATGTTGCCTTTTGAAGTTATCATGCTAAATGTTACTGGAAATTTCATCAGTTCGTTTTCCATTCTAGGCAGTGATGGAAAAATTAATAAGCTGTTGCTTAATTGGAAAAGTTGGCAAGTTACTTGAATGTCTAGGTGTCAGAATTTGGCAGTCTTTCTTTCTGATGTGGATATGAAACTTTTTAGCATTGAATGAAATGAGGTGTAAATCATAATAATAATAATTGCAGCATAATAGTTTCTGCAGTTTTGGATCGATAGTTATTAGGATTGAAGAATTAAACAGCATAAAATTCTGTAATGGGATAGAATTGCTTTCTTGCGATGGCATATAATTGCTCTCTTATTCAATCCATTTGAATTTACAGCTTGGACAGGCTCTGAGCACTAGACCAGATATATTGCCGGCTGTGTATTGTCAAGAGCTTGCTAAGCTACAGGTATGGCTTCCCTCTTCCACAAGCAATTTCATTTGTGGGTTGTATAATCTGATTTCATGACTTCGATGTTACAGATGGAGATTTTGTAATTTTTACTTATTTTCCTGGTCTTACATTTCTAGTCCTTCTCTTCTTGCTAGGATCAAATTCCACCATTTTCAACTCATGTTGCAATAAAATCAATTGAATCCCAGTTGGGTCGCCCTATTACACAAATATTTGCTCACATCAGTCCAAAACCTATTGCTGCAGCGTCTTTGGGACAGGTGTATAAAGGTTAGATGATCTCTTCTGTTGAGTGAGAAGATTACATGCCCTTATTTTAATTGTATAAAATATCAACTTACCTTTATAATTATGAGGATTATCTTGGTGTTTAGGAGAGGTTCTTTTTGTTTTGAGTTTTAAGAAACTAAACTAAATCTTTCCACTTGCTTGAAGTATTGCAGCTCATTTGCATTCTGGTGAACTTGTAGCTGTTAAAGTGCAGAGACCTGGTATGCATCTTTTATTGACCCTTGATGCCCTGTTATTCCGCATGGTTGGCGGCCAATTAAAGCGTTTTGCAAAGGCAAGGAAGGATCTATTAGTAGCAGTGAATGAGATGGTGAGGTCTCTATAAATCTAGTTTTTATTTTTCTGGTCATGCTGTCAATGATCTTTTTGTACATAAGATATGCGAGAAAGTTAATAGAAGTTCCACATGCATATTTTACTAATGAATTCTATAAAACAAAAAAAAATGGAGTAGATTAAATTCATCTTGCTGGACCAAACTTTCTGGACCATGAAAAAAGATATCAATTTCCATTTGCCAGTTTATAAGGTCTCATATTTTATTAGCTATTGTGAAAGCACTCGCTGTACTTGACCCAATGTTAGCTTGCCTAACTGGTTAGGTCTGTCTCTTGAAATGGTTTAAGGTGACCCAGCATCAATCTGGCTCCCACCAAGTACACTAGGATTTGAGGGAGAGGGATGAGAGGGCAAGCTATCCCTACTGTGTAGTTTGTAGCCCAATAGGCCTCCCAATGAACCCCAAAAAATGCCGTTGCACTTGAATTCAATGAAAAATCAGGCTGGGCAGCTTGGTGCATGGAATTTAGAGCATGTCTAGGAAAAATGTTTTGAGAACTCTTTTGATATGCTAACAAAGAATTCAAGTTTCAATACTAAGGTCTGTTCAGTGTGTCTTTGAATAGATTTAGCTAATGGCCTACGTGAGGCCAGGTGTTGGGAGATGTACTATTGATACAAAATTTCCTTTGTCTCCACCTTCGTAGTTCCATAATATTTAGATAATTATTGGGTAAATTACATCTCAGACCTAGAATACCAGGTTTTCTGTTTAAAGTTATATGACAATAGGACATCATAACAAGTCGGAGCTTTCTTTTCACTGAACAGACAAAAAGGAAAGTTAAGGAGTGGCCGCTCATGTTCACACAAACAGGAACACATATGGACATGAATTGCTTAGAATCTTATTCATGCTATATATTCCTCTCAGTTTTTGTTTTCGTGCATCGCATCTTCACATTCTTTTTAATGAGGTTGTACATGCTTATGGACATCCTCAGGTCTATCTTGAATGAACAGGTCAGGCACATGTTCGATGAAATTGATTACATCCGGGAGGGAAAAAATGCTGAACGCTTCGCTTCTCTATATGGTGATGACCTACTGTGTTTATTTCACCCTTTTTACTTATGTGTAGATGATTAAGTTGACAAAGGCCATTAGTATGTCCTATATGACTTTCAGTGTCCTGTTTGAATTCCAAAGTTTTTAACCCTTGTATAACACATTTGGATCGATCCACTGGTGAGGTATCTTCTTCATTACAAATTGTAATTAACTACTGAGCAATAAACCCATAAAGCATTCCTATGTTTATATTCGCAAGTTAAATTTGAATCATGATAGTCAAATGTAGCATCTGAGGAAGTTGCATTTGTAATCTTGAGCTGCCTATTAGTTGAATTATGAGAAATGATTAGTCAATGATGGTGTATGAGGTTAATTTCCTTTTTTTTCCTTGCCAGTGAGTTTTGCTGTGTGTTGGCTTTTATTATATGTATCCCATGATTTTCATCTGGTGATCTGGTAACCTTCTCAAGCATGCAAATTCAGATTAATGAATTCTGTTTGTTTTCATCAGGTAATGATCCAAAAAGTCATCAAAATGCAACAATCGGTAGTACTGTGAAAAATGAGAAAGAAAATTGCATTAAAGTTCCTAAAATATATTGGGAATTCACTCGCAAGGCTGTTCTTACAATGGAATGGATAGATGGAATCAAACTAACTGATCAAGCTTCCCTGGAGAGGGCTTGTTTGAACAGAAGGAAACTGATTGACCTGGTATGTTGCTATAGGGCAGTCCTAATTATTTACCTCAACAGGTCATAATGATCATCCTTTGTTCCTTGTCTGTGTTATCTAAATACTCAAGCCTTTCAGATCATGGATTAGTATATAAACTATTAATCTTTTTATTGGTTTTATAGGGATTATACTGCTCTTTGAGGCAGTTGCTTGAGGAAGGCTTTTTCCATGCTGATCCTCATCCAGGGAACCTTGTTGCTACTGACAGCGGCTCTCTTGCATATTTTGACTTTGGAATGATGGGGGATATTCCTCGCCATTACCGTGTGGGACTTATTCAAGTGGTAATGACTTCTATTAGCAATATGCTTGTATACCAACTCTAGCCTTTTGTTATGAATGTAGACCTTTTACTAATCAAAAACTTATTAAAAGTTTCTTGTAGATAGCATATTGGTTGTATAGATATTTTTCACCCTGGACAGTTTCTGATGAATTCAAATGTCAGTTTCATTCCTTATCACAGCCAAATTTTAACATGACTTGCCAATTTAAGTCATTGGCATTTCATGGTTTCATTTTTGTTACCTAAACTACCACAAGCTACTTCATGTAATGTTGAAACTGCCGTGGCTTGAGAGTGCATGTGCTTTTGGTGAATGATTGTGTGCAAATTTACTTGTCTTTGATAATTGTGTTTGTTTGGGAGTGTGGTTGCGGTTGCTTTTGAAAGTGTTTTTCGTTCAAAAATACATTAAAATTATGTTTTTTTTATTTTTTAAAAATCATTTTTGATATCAGCACATCAAAATGATCTAAAAATACCAAATTTTATTTATTTAAATTTAAAAATAAAAATAAAAAATTTTCAATTTTTTTCAAAATCGCTTTTGAAAAGCACTCCCAAACACCTCCATAATTAAAATTATGTTGTCGCTTCTGCTGCTGAATGCTTCCATGCAATTTTCTTTAGAATTGAGATTTTACATTTGTTGATGCATTCACATTTCTTTCAGCTTGTGCACTTTGTTAATCGTGACTCTCTGGGTTTGGCAAATGACTTTCTTTCTTTGGGATTTATTCCTGAAGGGGTTGACGTACAATCAGTTTCAGATGCACTGCAAGCATCCTTCGGTGATGGGACAAGACAATCTCAAGATTTTGAGGTTTGCACCTGTAGTCCATGTTCCCATACACACACACACACAAAAAAAAAAGAAAAAAAAAAGGGAAGAATTTATGTAAATTTGTATAATGTTGAGGCACTGAAGCGAGCCTCATGGCTAATTGGATTTTTAGGAATCTGGTATGCCTCTAATCTCTCTTTTTCTTCTTCTGCAAAGCTCATGTTGACCTTTTCCCTTGGTTTCAGGCCATAATGAACCAACTATACAATGTTATGTATGAATTCAACTTCTCACTTCCCCCAGACTATGCACTGGTGATAAGAGCACTTGGATCACTTGAAGGCACAGCAAAAGCTCTGGACTCTAATTTCAAAGTTGTTGAAAAAGCATATCCCTTTGTAATAGGGAGGCTTTTGGCAGACCCAAATCCTGACATGAGAAGAATTTTGAGAGAACTTCTCATCTGCAATGATGGATCTGTAAGATGGAATCGGCTAGAGCGCCTGGTAGGTTATTTCTCCTTTTGCTTTTCTTCTTCTTCTTCTTCACCATCTTCCTTTTCTTTTTCTTCTTTTTTTGTAAGAAAAAGAACTCACGATTCATAAGACTTTTAATTCCATAATGCTTGCATTGTTTATTTAATAGTGAAAGATATTCCTGTCGCTCTATAATTTTTCTTTTATTTTAACAATGTTTTTGAAGGTTGATTATACATGAAATTTAATTTGGTCGGTCAAATTAATGTACCTCTGCTCTGAGTAATCTCCTGAAGTCATTTCTGTCTTGTTCCAGGGGGAAGCAATATCTGAACAAGCTTCAGACTCAACTGAAGAGTCTCCTGATTCAGAAGGAAATTCTTCAGATCCGCTGGGATGGAAATCATTTGACATGCGTTCTGTTGTTAATGCCACAGAAGATCTTTTGCTATTCATTCTATCTGAGAAAGGTAGCAGGGTGCGCGTTTTTCTTCTCCGTGATATGATTAAAGCAGCAGATGTTTTTCTACACGATGAAGTTGCTGGCATGTTAAATGAGAAACCTGAAGCAAGAGGGGCATCGGACTCTGAGGTTTGTTAAAATTCACTTAATTGCTTGTCTTACAATCTGGCCTTTGATAGCTTAGAAATTCCTCGAATGCATGTTGCAACTCTGTTACAAATAAACCACAATTAATTATAAAAAGTTCAATTTAGAGTTCTATTCACTGGTTATTAATAAAAACACAGTCATGCGACAGAAACAAAGAATGTTGCCTAGGAAGATTCTGTGGTGTGTTGTTTGGAGAGGTTGCTGTTAGGTTTTATTATTTGCTTTCTAACCTCAACTTCGCAGGTAAATGCCACACACACGAGAGTTGTCAAGGGTTTTCACTATCTACGTCAAGCAGTAAAGCTGGCCCCAGAGTTGTGGACCGCAATGCTTTTACGCATGGCATTGAAGCCTGAGGTTCATAGATTTTCCTGTGACATCATTTCAGGATTAATCATGCACTTCAGCCATAGACTTCCTGAAACTTACTGGATTTGTATGTCTAGACTTCTCCACAAGTTGGTGAGAAGCCACTCGGCCGATGAACTATAATATCTGATCCTTTATGATAGTCTCTAATGTTTCTCAAAGTGACAAGACATGCAATTTCTTGGCATGCAATGTAAGAACGAACCCGCTCCCACAGTAGTTTTCGATGGTGAACAGACATTGAGATTTCTGTTATTCCATGCTTGCTGCTGTCGGTGAGGTCGGTGTTGACAAAGGAAATGGAGTTTCCACATGGCAAAATTATTCAAATATTTTCTTCTCTCTTTCAATTAGTAAGGATGGGAAGAGAGTAGTTTTGATTAGGGTTGTCAATTTCGTTCCATTCCGGTTGAAATATTTTGTACCCGTTAAAAAGAAAGACAAAACGTTATTTTTATCTCGGTTTAAATTGCAGCCTATTCCGGGTTTTCCAGCCAAAATATTCTGATTTTGTTCTGCTCGTTTTGTTTCGGTCAAATAATGTTTTTTTTAAATAATAAATAATTTTACAATATCAATCATATCTCTTAATCCGACTGTTAGATTGTGATAAAATTTTACGAGGAGTTTCTTGACATATTTATATATATTATGTTAAATTTTCAGAGCAATCAGAGAATGTAATGACATTGCGAGATTGATAATGATATTCTTGTAATATTATATATGTTCATAATTTTGTTCAGAAAAATCATTTTATTGTATTTTTTTTATTAAATTGTACAATTTTAAATAATTTTATTTTTTAATTTAAACTAAATTTTTTATTGAATATATATATATATATATATATATATATATATATATATATATAAACTATAACTCTAAAATGAGCTCCGAAATATTTTAAAAACGAATATTGTATTCCAATTGAAAACAAAACTACAATAGAAACGGAATTCAAGCCTTGGTTTTGATCAGAAGCGAAACTTCAGAGAACCTTTAGGTCCTTATTTTTGCCCCAAGACATGTCTCCTCCATATAAGATTCATTTTACTTGATGTGGGAACTTCAATAGCCCTGTTAATAACCCTATTAGATTAGAATAAGCTATTTCTGTAGCCTTTTGGCAAGGTTCAACACGTTTGTTAAGCACTCTCAATTTAATTGTGTAGACAAGTGGTATGTTTAAGGTTAATGTTTAATTATTAAAAAAAGGGCTAGGTTTTGAGGGTGGTTTCAACGCTATAAGCTCATTAGAAGATGGTATTATGGTGTAGTATTTTGCCTATGTACTATTGAAAGATCCCAAATTATTAATCAAGTCAAGAGATAAATAACCATGAGTACCAACATTAATATGTTTAAGAATAAGTATAATATATTAGATAATTGATTAATTTTTTAGTTTAAGTAATTTGATTTGTTCGCTTTAATCTAAGTGTTTGATGACTTGACGTGGAAAGCTCATGTGGTTGATGGTAGCAAATGATACTCGACAAGTCAAGGTGGTTGGTAGCTATGATAATAGCAGGTAATGGTTGATAAGTCAAGGTAATTGATATTAGTGGGAGTATGTAATGGTTGATAAGTCAATGTGATTGGTGGACTGGTAAATGCAAAATATCTCATTTGATGGATGTTGGGACTTTTCAATAGTAAAATCAATAATTCTATGGAAAGAAAATGCAATGATATTTAAGAGATAGACTTTGAAAATATTTATGGTGAAAGTATCAAGAATGAAGAAATTATAAAGGTTGAGTTTAAAGGATCCATGGTGTATTTATAACTCAAGAGTTGTTTTTTTATGGAGGAGAGGGGAGGAGAGGTTATAATGTAATTTTATATTTGTGATATCTTGAGTTATATTTTACTCAAATTAACATGTATTGAAGTAATATAAAATACTAAGAGAATCGTGTGAGATCTTGAAAGTTTTTTTTTTAAAAATGTCAAGCACATGCACCTTACTTGAGCCCATTAAAGATAAAAAAAAAATGGATCTATGCACATTGCCTAGACCCAATCATTTTAGATTCGGGGTGCTCACCCAAGCTCGAGTAAGGCCCCGTTTGGCATTGCGATTGGAACTGTTTTTGACCGAAATTTGAATTTTTTTTTTACATTTTAAAGACCGGCGGTTTGGTGTTTTTAGATCATTTTGATGTGCTGATTTCAAAAATGATTTTAAAAAAATAAAAAAACATTATTTTGATGTATTTCGGCACGATAAGCAATTTGAAAAGCTACAGCAATCGCACTCCCAAACAGGCACTAAGTTGGGCTCAAGGGCAGACCCGAGCCCAAAAGTGAGTTGGGTAGCATGCCTAGCAAGGTTTTAGGGTGTAGGTCTAGAAAGATATTAGGGTCCTAACTTGTCCCATCTTAGCACCAGTTATGAATCAACTATGATTGAATACATAAGTTTGGGCTATCATGGTCAAATCTATTTTTCTCGAGTATTTTTTTTTTTGCTTTTGATTGTCTATGCAATTAGAATTAGATAATTAAACAAGATTGAATATTCATCAAGTAAATTTGGGTCATATGTTAAATATTTTTTTATAAAATAATATTTTATTTTTATTGTATTGACCTGAATGAGTTTAGAATAGGTTTTATCAAGTTTTACTAAGTTAATACTTTGTTAATTAGATTAAAAATCCATTCTATGCCAAGCTTTGAATTCTTGGTTTCTTACATCAATTTGCTGGGTTGGTTTAAGAATTATTGGCACATCAACTTAATATGGAAGGTGTTCTCTTAAATAAAAAAACGATTTAGTAAAGTGGTTTGTGTATACCATTTATCTTGAAAACTCGCAAAAATTAATAATGTCATTCAATATTTTAAAAAATAAACATTGTTTTTTAGTTATTTTTATTTTTTGCTATCGATTTATCAAATCAAATAACCTAAACGAGAAGTTTTGTAGGCCTTTTTTGAATAAACTTTTTATTTATTTTCTTATGTATTTAATTTTGAAGATATTATTGTGATTCATCCACAATTGTTTTTTTAGTTTTATATAGATAAATTTTATTTTTAAGACTAAAAAATATTTATATTATGTTCATTATTACATAATATGTTTTTTATTCAATTAGTGTTTTACATGTGTTTCTATTTCTATTATCATTTGATTTAATAAAAAATAGTTTTATTAAATAAATTCAATAAACACAATTAGATAAATATCCCTTTTCAAAGGATTAGATATTTTAATCTATATCTATTTCTTGTTTTTCACTTTTATTTTAATTAATATTAATAATTGTTTTTGTTTATTTACACATATAGTTATCAAATTATTTAATCAAATACTTGCATAAAAGTTTTTTATTTATATTTATAATTTTTTTATATAAAAGCCTCGTCAAAAAATCTATTTATTTATTTAAAAATAATATATAACCTGCAACAAAACAGAATTAAAATAGCTAATTTAAACCATGTTAAAAAAATCTGGTCTCACATCGAAGAAATGTCTTACATAAAATACAAAAAAAAGAAAGAGAGTCAACGTATCATTAAGCGACATGTAAGATCCATCTACTCTAAAAAGGTAATTGTAATAACCACAGCTAATTAAAGGATAAGAAGACTTTATTTATCCAATCAGGCAAACACCGGAAAAAACAAAATTCAGGTGCGTCATGGCACAAGATAGAAAAACTTGCACCTTCACATGCATGGACGGCACGTGTAAGTCAATGATAAAGCAGAAAATTTGGCCTTGACTTAGTCTCCCTTTCCCTCACGCAACGGCTACGCGTACGAATCCCTTATTCTTAGCATGTGCTGCAACACAAACCATAACCACCCCTTCCTCTTTTTTCGCTATCTATATATCTTAAAAAAAATAATTGATCCATTTCCTGCTCGACCATTTCCCCCCCTCCCTCTCTAAAATCTGAATCCTGCCCCCCCTCCCCTCTCTCCGTCTGTGTTGTCGTTTTGTGCTTTAACGCCCTAAGCGCTTCAGTTTCATGGCGTTTTGTTTCTCTTCTTTCTATCAGGTTATTATCTCTCTCGATTTATTTATTTATTTATTTTGTTTCTATTTTTGATTGTGTAAAATTGGAACGAATTTGAGTAGTTTTTTTGGAGAGTTAATGTAATTTTTACTGATTTTTTTCTATTTTTGAACGTGGAATTCCTGAGGATTTTGAGTCTTCGTTTTTTTTAGATTTTATGTACTTTTGATTTATCAATTAATCAACTTAATTATTATTGAATAGATGATTTTTTTTTTAAAATATATATTTTTGAATTTGTGTGTTAATTTATGAGATTAGGTTAATAAATGTAATTTAGGTTTGACTTTTCTTGAGTCTTAAGCTCCCTAATTTTTTTTTGTATTTGGATTGTTTTGCAGGTTAAGTTCCTGAATTAGAAATGATTTGAGTAAATGTAAAGATTAGAGAGATAATTTATAACAAAGTGTATTATACAGGAAGATCATAAATATAGGCGTTGTTGTTGTTGGTCGTGTAATTGTGATTAAGGAGAGAAGTGTGTAGTAATTTTGTTGAAGGAATGGGGTATTTGAATTCAGTTTTATCATCTTCAAGCCAAGTTTATGCTGATGATGCACCAGTAAGCGGTGGCGGTCTCAGGTTTTTCTTAATTATATCTTCCTTGTCTTTGTTAAATCCGTAATGCTAATGGTTTGGTTTGGTTGGGTGCAATCATTAATGAGTTATGTGTATTTGGCAGCATGTTGTTGTTTGTGACATGATTTATTGCTTTGCTGTTTTTTTTGTTGATTTATATTTGATTGTAGCTTGACAAGTATCTTATGAGTTCTGGCTATGAGATGCTTATACATGAAAATGTCCAATTGTGGAACTTTATTTTTTTTCCTGTTTGAACATGTAATTTGGGTTAAGATAGTCTTGAAATTAATGCATATACAAAGCCCTGCAAATTTGGAAAGGTGTATCATATGTTCTGTCGATTTCTGGTTCTTTTGTTGATTTTACAGCTGCTTGATTGTTCTCTGTTTTTTTTTTTTTTTTTGCATGTTGTTTTCAATGCATCAGTAACGTGCACAATGAGAGAAATACAGCTTAAAGCTCAGTTTTTTCATGTTTGATATGTAACTTGCCTTGAAAGAAGCATGCTAGAAAGTCTTGATTCCCTCTTTGATGGACCTGAATCTATTAGATTTGTCATGTTTGATATGCCAGTGTGTGGTGGAATGAGTTGTTCTCACTCACTCCTGCCCTTAACTTTATCGAATCCCACAAGACATGTTTTCTGAACTTTTCTAATTAAGTATCGCTTCATGTGGTTTTGACTACTTTGTCTCAGACATGTAATTTAATACTATGAATGGATAGAAACAAGATGCTTTAAAATTTTGAAATGTAGCAAATAGAACTTTTAACTCGAGTATTATTGAATTTCTGTAACCAGCATTTCTTGTTACTCACCAATTTTATTTTATTTTTAAATTAACCTAGAAGTAGCATTCATGTAAGCCATTTGTGATGCGCTAATAATTCTAAGGATCTCATTTTTCATCTCAAAGATTACTTCTCCTCTTCCTCTGCCCTGATGATCTTCTAAGTTCAAAAGATTTGTCTTGCACTGATTTGAACTGTTTTCTGCAACAGTCAGAATGGAAAATTCAGTTATGGATATGCAAGCTCTCCAGGGAAGAGATCTTCCATGGAAGATTTTTATGAGACAAGAATTGATGGTGTTGATGGAGAGATAGTTGGTCTTTTTGGAGTTTTTGATGGTATTTCTCTCATGCTCTGTGTTTCTTCATCTAGACATATACATAGCAAGATTACTTTTTCAGGATTCTGTATGCAATAGAGATATGATGAGTGGAACTTTCCACTAAATGCATGATGTAGCAATGTTAGTTTGATTAGTAACCATAGCATCCTACTTGCTAGTAATCTCGGTAATTGTTGGCATGTGACATTTAGTAGCCATGCAAGCTTGTTGTCTGATGCTTCCATAAGTACATTTTGCAAATTCTTGGGTCCATTCTCTCTTTTACATGCTAGATAGTGCATTATTTTATTTCACTGACATGTTGTATTCTCTACTATAGTAGTATCTAGTAAAAATGAGCCATCATGCTTTCACTGTCATGCTGTATCCCCCCCTTTTTTTTTGTATTTTTGCTAGCTAGTTGAATTGTAATATGAGAGATAATGAAGCAAACTTTTCTGGTATGGTTTTTCAGGTCATGGAGGTGCACGTGCTGCTGAATATGTGAAACATAACCTTTTTAGCAATCTGATCAAACATCCAAAATTTATTTCTGACACCAAATCAGCTATAGGTATATCATTTCCTTAGTGTCAATGTTGTTCCCTTTATATATAAGTTTTAATTCCTCACTCAAAGAATCTGATGTTTAATTTTGAATTACTCCCTCTCTTTCGGCAGTTGATGCTTACAATCACACAGACACTGAACTTTTGAAATCAGAAAATAATCAGAACAGGGATGCTGGATCAACTGCTTCTACAGCTATTCTTGTTGGTGATCGTTTGCTTGTCGCTAATGTTGGAGATTCCAGAGCTGTCATTTGCCGGGGTGGTAACGGTGAGACTCAATTCATTTTGCCAAGAGCCACCTGCAATTTCTAGGATCCTTTTCATTTTTTCAACATGTGATGCATTTTATGAAATCGCTACCACTAGTTTGCTTTTGTTTTTTTTGTTAAGTTGGCTATTGCCAAGAATTCCAAACAAAAGATCCAATTCATTGTCATCGGAGACTGTCTAAAGAAACAATATACCATAAGGCTACGTTGCTGTTGCAAGAATTAGAAAGAATAATGCAGAAGCAGAAATGGTGCCTGAAATAGAATCTTGGTTTTATGAGTAGGTATCACTTCACTTGTTATTGGGAAGCCTTAATACAAATCAATGTGAACCTTTAAGATGCATACAAAATCATTCTTTGAAATTTGGAGGGCTCAATCTGTGAGCTTTAGCTATAGTCCCAGGGTGTTTTTATTTAAGAGATAACCATCAGTGCAAAAGATTTGCCCATTGTAAAGTTCTATATCTTGTGTTTGATTATTGATGGAAGAAAAGTGTATGCTATGGTAAGATGTAATTTATAAAGTTCAAGAAAATGTAGTATTGGCCTATTATGGCAGAACAATGACAATGGTGCAATACAGATAGGAAGAAAACCAGATGCTCTGGGATGGAGTATTATAGATTATTTTTTGATTACTGGGGTGGTGACTGTTTGGTTGTTCATAATTATTATCTTTCCATTTTCTTCAGCAATTGCTGTTTCCCGAGATCACAAGCCAGACCAGACTGATGAAAGACAGCGGATTGAAGATGCTGGAGGATTTGTCATGTGGGCAGGTAAGGACTTCACCCAGCCTTTTGTTTTATATACTAACTGAAAGGTTTTGACATTAAATTCTCATGATGACTGAAAACATTATGATAGGTACTTGGAGAGTCGGTGGCGTCCTAGCTGTCTCTCGTGCATTTGGTGATAGGCTTTTGAAGCAGTATGTTGTTGCTGATCCAGAAATCCAGGTCTTATACTTAATCCACTCAAAGAGCAAGGGATGTAGGAAGGATGGTTGGCAGTATTCAAATTAAGATATCTTAAAATGATAATAACCCTTTCAAATTTTTGAATCTCATTACTCATGAGCACATATATGCTAGCACCTGGAAGTTTACAGGGGTGTCTTTTGGAGATAGTCATTTCTCCGCAAATGCTTGAATATTGCGAAAATGTTGTTGCATTTTAGAGTTCTCAAACCTTGTATTGCTTTTCTCCTCTCCATCTCACTTTTGAGCATGTTTTAGCCACTTACATTCTCTTGGAAACTGTAGGAGGAAAAGGTTGACAGGTCCCTTGAGTTTCTCATTCTTGCAAGCGATGGATTATGGGATGTTGTCACAAACGAGGTTTGGCACAATCTCTTTTTGTTTCCTTTATGCTTTTATATTATGCAGTGGACTGGTTTCCTGTAAATGATCAGGTGGAAATTGGCCTAACTTTATTGGAATTTAATAAAGTATTTTGCTTATGAAAATAAAAACAAAGGGTGGTGTTTTGCTGCCGCCTTCATCATCTGATGCTTCTTCCTTTCTCCTCAGGAAGCTGTTGAAATGATCAAGCCAATCACGGACCCAGAGCAGGCAGCCAAGAGGTTGTTGCAGGAGGCATACCAGAGGGGTAGCGCTGATAACATCACCTGTGTTGTCGTTCATTTCTTGGGCAATCAAGGCGCTACATCTCACGGTGGCTCCGTGTGAGCACACTGAACTGGTGGCTATGCCAGGTTTTTATTTCTGACCAAAGGATAAATATGGCCAACATTAAATCATGTGGTGCAAAGATAATCAGGGAAGCATGATAATAGCATCAAATTATTTGTGAGGATAGATAGATGATAGAAGTTAATTGGCTACCTATGTGTATTACCTGCTTCAGCTTCTCGAATAGAGTCGTTTCGCTTTACGTAACTGTGTCTTGAGGTAGCTAGAACTGTGCACTTGTGAATCTGTAAAGAGTCTGAAGTCTTATGTTTTATCACTATCATCCGTCTGTTGTAGATGTGGTTTGACACTCGTTTTCGTTCTCTTGCTAATTGCTTCTGTTTCGGTTTTGCCCCGCCGCCCGTCTGAAGCCTCTTGCTCTTTCTCGGCCGCGGTCTTAAAACCTGTTATCAATTGTCGAGTTGAATGAGTTTATTTTTTGAACAAAGAGTTGAATGAGTTTATGCTGCCAACACACACACATATATAGATCTCAGTTAGAGGATGCTTCTCCCTTTATGCAAAGAGAAGTCTGTGATCGGCAGTTCGAAGTTCAAACCTGTAGATTGTTCTGGACTTGCTAGCTTAGAACTTATTCCAGAGCTTCATTTTCCTCTCCAGCTCGTTGGAAACTTTATATTATTTTAATGTATTTAAAAAAAATACTAAAAAAAACAGCATTTAACGTAATTTAAACACACTAAACTAAAATAAAATGTAGAGAGGTGTTAGAAAAGAAAATTAATGTGAAAGGACACTTCAAAATTGTAGGTAGGGTCAAAAGTTGCCGCAGCTGCCCCACCCCAAATTCAACCATGGATCGTGACTATTGATGAGATGCTTGCGAAAGAATTTACATGTTAACAAGAAACAAAAGACGGAGAAACGTTATTTGTGCTTTCCTACAAGGAAATGCCATTTGATGATATGATTGATCACATAAATTTTCCAAAAGTCCTTAATTTTATTTTAAAATATTTTTTAATTTAAAAATAATATATTAAGCAGTAATACCAGCGTAGAAATGGTTTCAAATAAGCTGCCGACGACAGTACCACTATTGTATGAACCTGTATTTAAGCCACTAGCTTCCACATGTTGGAAAACGAAAAATAACATGACTGTAAATTACTTAAGCATGTCGTGAACTCAATATTTCATGGCAAGAAAAACAAAAAAAGAAGAAGATATGCTTGATGTTGTTTAATTTTACGAGATAGAGAGAAGACTCAGAACATTAGTAAAGTGGGCTCGGCAAGGCAAAGTTTTGCCATTACGTCCGGCGAGCGAACATGTATGTTATCATCATCGTCCTCCTACTCCTCTCTTTTTTTATTATATGATAGCTCACAACAATTGAAGAAACACAAACACACACACACACATAGAGAGAGAGAGAGAGAGAGAGGATATGCTTGATGCTGCTTAATTTTATGAGATAGAGAGAGGACTCAGAACAGCAGTAAAGTGGGCTCGGCAAGGCAAAGTTTTGCCATTACGTCCGGCGAGCGAACATGTATGTTATCATCATCGTCCTCCTCCTCTTCTCTTATATGATAGCTCACAACAAATGAACACACACACACACACACAGAGAGAGAGAGAGAGAGAGAGAGAGAGAGTTACTTAAGGATGTCGTGAACTCAATGCTTCATGGCAAGAAAAACAAAAAAAGAAAAAGATATACTTGATGCTGTTTAATTTTATGAGATAGAGAGAGGACTCAGAACAACAGTAAAGTGGGCTCGGCAAGGCAAAGTTTTGTCATTACGTCCGGCGAGCGAACATGTATGTTATCATCATCGTCTTCCTCCTCCTCCTCTTTTTTTATTATATGATAGCTCACAGCAATTGAAGAAACACACACACACACTCAGAGAGAGAGAGAGAGAGAGAGAGAGAGAGAGAGAGAGAGAGAGAGAGAGAGAGAGAGAGAGAGAGAGAGAGAGAGCTGCTGCTATGCAATGGTGGGGAGCCAAGAGGAGCAAGTTTAATTTATAGGCATGAAATTCCTAAGAGGACAGTGCAAGTTAGTTGGAGGTCTTTTTTCTATGAATTCTTTGCCTTGCTCGCCAAGGGCTTAATAATTAATTATACGAAGTGTAAAAGCACATGAGTTCTTACTGGTCACAAAACGACTACTGCTATGCTTGCTTACCAAGGCTTCAATAATTTGAATAGATTATTAGCTATTAGTTGGCGAATATTCCTTTCTGATTAAAGTATTCTTTAACCCTATTTTACAATAATATTTAATAACTATCAAAATAAAATAGCAAGTAAATCTGATTATAAAATAAAGAATTCTCGCGTGTGAAAAACACTTCATAAAAAAAAAAAAAAAAGAAGCAAAGGGGTAGGTCTAGGTGCTCGCGTGGCCTCCTTCATTATTATTATTATTATTATTATTATTATTATTGTATAAAGAGGATTGGCGAGACAAGATGTCATCAGCCATAACTTAGCAAAAATGGACTCCTCCAATTTAATTCAAACAAGTGACGTCATATTTGTCTCGCTCAGTTAAAACATTAAATTGATATAAAATTATTATATTAAAATTGTTTTGCTGTTAATAACTCTATAAAAAACCACATTTTTCATGGAGTGTTGATTTAATTTACATCTGGTGAGAAAATTGTTTTTTTTAACATGGATGTACGAGTCAGTTTACATGTATCTCGATTAATTTCAAAAATTCTATAATTAATAACCATTTAAATCTTTAATAATCATCGTATTTTTTTTTAAAAAATTATTATTTCTAATATTGTACAATTTTTCACAACTAGCAGATGATTGAGAAAATCGCTTTCTTGCAAGGAAAAGAATCTACTTTTGAACATCTTTATTGAATCGTGCAGTGATGTTTGTTCTTGATCTTCGTAATTTACAAAGGCATGGTCCCTATCTACCCACCCGTTACCATTTTAGAAGGAAAATTGGCAAAAATGGAACCCACCATTGCTTTGATTCTGCTCTGCTTCCTCGAGGGATTAGGGCTAGCAGTCACGAGCACAGATTTTGCTCTGGCGAGATCTTTAAAGAAGATTTGAACACTTCTCATGAGTTCTTCATCAGAAAATTTATTATTATTATTATTATTAACCCACCACGATCATGCTTCGGTTTTTACGTAGTGCATGTGCGTTGTTGAACTCATCCCTAGACCTAACCAGGGTTGGTAAAGATACATGGCGTAATAATTACTTGTTTTTTTTATTATAAAAAAAAGATTGAAATTGCATGTGAAAAACACCACCAGATAACCTGAACTATTAAACCCGAGGTGTCGAAAAAGTTGACCAGAGTGTAGTAAATTATGTTGACCAGAGTTCACCATGAGTTGAGCCTTGCTGTAGATCCACTTCCCATGGAGTTTAATAATAAAGCTGGAAGCCATAAAAAGACTGATACAATGTCCAAATCAACTAAAAGAATCTGCAAATTGACAGACTAATTTATAATTACTATGATAATAAAATGACTTCAATTAAAAAATCCTATCAATTTATTGGATATAATAATTATGTTACTTCTAGTAAGTTCTTATATTGTTGAATATTTATTTAGTAATTATTGGATATAGTAATTTTATTTTTTTATTAACTAATTTTTTTATATATTTCTTAATTTTTAATGCCAATACATTAAAAACAAAAAATAAAATAAAAATTACCACGGAAGTTGCAAGTGGAAAAGTCTACAAAAGCAATCATTTTCTAGCCACGTGAATTTGATTTTGATTTGTAGGTGAAGGGGTCAGGTTTGGGTAAAGGTAGAGCCCACGAGAGAAGGGCAGTGTTCTCGGCTTTTTGCTGGCCGAGGAACAGTGGGGGGGATGGGAGGTTTGAATAATGTGAGGGTGAGGGCCCCGAAGGCGATGGGCAAGTTGGCGTTCGAGAGGGATCTGCAGAGAAGGACTTCGGGGTGAGCTGGCATGCCCTTTCCTATCCGAAGTTATGGGCTGCAAATAGATGTTATCGGAGGCTATTGGATAGATATGAAGCTGCGCCGCTGGTGATGTGGCCTACTCTTTGTAGCATGTTGGAGAGTGGGAATTTCAGGGAGAAAAATAATCGGCCAGGGAAAGGTGCTTTCCCTTTGTTCAATTTATATGTACTTCGTATTTCGAGATATATATATATATATACACACAAGAAAATAAATTTATTTTTAGATTATAATTCTATCATTTTATAATAAAAAGATAAGATGACTTCAATATCTATTTTTATTTAACATGGATGTCCGAGTCAGTTTACATGCATCTCGATTAATTCCAAAAATTCTATAATTAATAACCATTTAAATTTTTAATAGTCATCCTATTTAAAAAAAATTATTATTTCTAATACTCTACAATTTAGAGCAGAGATCTAGAGCTTGAAGGAAAAGAATCTACTTTTGAACATCTTTATTGAATCGTACAGTGATGTTTGTTCTTGATCTTCGTTATTTACAAAGGCATGGTCCCTGTCTACCCATCCATTACCATTTTAGAAGGAAAATTGGCAATAATGGAACCCACCATTGCTTTGATTCTGCTCTGCTTCCTCGAGGGATTAGGGCTAGCAGTCACGAGCACAGATTTTGCTCTGGCGAGATCTTTAAAGAAGATTTGAACACTTCTCATGAGTTCTTCATCCGAAAATTTATTATTATTATTATTATTAACCCACCACGATCATGCTTCGGTTTTTATGTAGTGCATGTGCGTTGTTGAACTCATCCCTAGACCTAACCCGGGTTGGTAAAGATACTTGGCGTAATAATTACTTGTTTTTTTTTATTTTTAAAAAAGATTGAAATTGCATGTGAAAAACACCACCAGATAACCCGAGGTGTCGAAAAAGTTGACCAGAGTGTAGTAAATTATGTTGACCAGAGTTCACCATGAGTTGAGCCTTGCTGTAGATCCACTTCCCATGGAGTTTAATAATAAAGCTCGAAGCCATAGAAAGACTGATACGATCTCCAAATCAGCTAAAAAGAATCTGCAAATTGACAGACTAATTTAATCACAAGGACTGTCCAGAATCATGAATCCTGATTTGCCATCTGTCAAAACAAGAGATGAGGCAATAAAATCTCTTCATCCCCATGATCTGATTGCTTTTATCAATAAAATAACTAGCACCCACCCATAAGATCAGTGATTCTGATCTTGCCTCCTCTAATATGAAAAAATTGTACTTAAATTACTTTTTTAATCACATCTAAACAAAAGTTTAATCCGCCAATGGCATCACTGATTTTGATCTGACCACCTTCCATGAAATGGGATTGCCAGAAAACAGGAAGCTCATTCTTATAAAAAACAAAACTCATTACCACATAAAAACTTGCACGAACTCGAGGGTCTCTAGCTCACCATCGCTACAAGATAGAAATCCATTCTACTTATATACAACACCAGCACTGGTGTGAAACAAAGATTACAACATTAATCTCCTACAGAAAAGGAGAGACAAAAAAGACTTAGAATTATTGTTACAGCGGAGAGGGAGTTGTCACCACAGAAAAGGAGAGACAAAAAAGACTTAGAATTATTGTTACAACAGAGGGAGTCGTCACCACTGAGTTTGAAACTCATCGGAACTCGCCAGTTTTCTTGCAAATCAAGTGGAGTTGGAGTCGACGAATTCGAGTTCTGGCTTTGTCAACTCGACAGCAATATTAGGGAAAGAGGGTGAATTTAGAACGATGGAACGACTCCGAATCCATAGAGACTACTACGATCTACCTCGACTTCGGCATCTGTACGTTTAGCAAACCTTCCTTTGATTCGTGGCCTTGTTTCGGCGTAGGCTTTTCTTGATGCGTATCGAATTGTCTTCTCGAATTTTCTGTTCTTCCTCTTCTCCCTGTACCTCAAAACCCTTGCTTCACGGTCAACTGCCGATAGTTGCACTGTCTGGTTTGCTGACTCAATTCCATTGCTCACTGATCTACTACTGTAAGAGTTAGATATGTCTGTCAAGGTACTTCCATCTGGGACAACTCCAACATCATGAGATGAAGAAGAAACCTGCAGTGAAAACTCATGAAGTGAGGACTAGAGATTCATTATCTTACACTTTCTGTATGAAACAAAACATTGGATTAAGAAAACTTACACTGTGGCTCAAGGAGCTATTATAGCCATAGCCGCCGCCAAAAGATTTAGATCCAGTAGAGAAATCCAACTCAAAGCTGCAATTATCATTGACCAAAGCAGGAACTTGAAACCCTAATTTGTTACTTTGCACGGGAACCACCCCATCAGCAGTCCCTGAACTGTTCTGCTCATGCACTTCCACTTTTGGATCCACATACGGATCCAAATCCAGATACGGATCCATTTCCGAACCAAACACAAACTGACCAGTATTCAGATCCATACCATCCATCCCCTTAGTAGTCCCCCCACCCGGGTTCGGCAAAAGCCATGACTCCGCCTCCGCCTCCTCCCTGCTAACATCACCGCCGCCGCCATCTACTTCATCAAAGTACCGATCCTCCAACAAGTTCACGGCTGCCCCACCGCCGTGCACGGTGGAGGATGAGTCGAAAAAGGGAGTAATAGGGACACGCTCGTGACGACTAGCAAGAGGGTTTGCCGAGTGGATGTCACGATCACAGGTAACACAGAGAGCAGCTGCGTCTGCCTTGCAAGTGAAATGGGCCGGGGCTTGTTCACAGACTTCGCAGACCGGGACACGCGCGTGGCGAGAGGCAAGCTTGTTTGCCGCGTGGATTTTGGAGTCGCAGCTGATGCAGAGAAAGGCTGAATCAGCTCGACAAAACAACGTTGCTGTTGCTGACTTGCATGAATCACAGAGCTTCGAAGCCATTAAAGAGGAGGAGGAGGAGTTTGAAGACTTGAAGCTTCTCTTCTGATGTGTTGTGTTTTCGTTGCAAAAGTAGGAAGCCAAGTTTTGCTGGCTTCGAGGTTATGTGGTGGTGGTTTACTGTTGTGATCCAAGAGATCTAAGGATTAGCAAATAGGAGATCGACATGTGGATCAGGCTTAGCCAAATCTAAAGGAATTCGATTGTTTTTTTTTTTTTTTACTTTTTATTTATTTCTTCTCAGCCGTGCTATTAAATATATATATATATAACTAATTATTCTTATTTCATTGATAATTATCATAATTATTAACTAACCTACCAAGTTAAAGAATCATATTGAAATATAATTTAATAATTACTAATAAAACTAATAAGTTGATGAATCCAGTTGAAAATCAAATAGACTATAACTAATTATTTTTAATAATAATTTATCATAATTACTATGATAATAAAATGACTTCAATTAAAAACTCCTATCAATTTATTGGATATAATAATTATGTTACTTCTAGTAAGTTCTTATATTGTTGAGTATTTATTTAGTAATTATTGGATATAGTAATTTTAGTTTTTTATTAACTATTTTTTTTATATATTTCTTAATTTTTAATGCCAATACATTAAAAACAAAAAATAAAATAAAATAAAATAAAAAATAAAAATTACCACGGAAGTTGCAAGTGGAAAAGTCTACAAAAGCAATCATTTTCTAGCCACGTGAATTTGATTTTGATTTGTAGGTGAAGGGGTCAGGTTTGGGTAAAGGTAGAGCCCACGAGAGAAGGGCAGTGTTCTCGGCTTTTTGCTGGCCGAGGAACAGTGGGGGGGATGGGAGGTTTGAATAATGTGAGGGTGAGGGCCCCGAAGGCGATGGGCAAGTTGGCGTTCGAGAGGGATCTGCAGAGAAGGACTTCGGGGTGAGCTGGCATGCCCTTTCCTATCCGAAGTTATGGGCTGCAAATGGATGTTCTCGGAGGCTATTGGATAGATATGAAGCTGTGTAGCTGGTGATGTGGCCTACTCTTTGTAGCATGTTGGAGAGTGGGAATTTCAGGGAGAAAAATAATCGGTCAGGGAAAGGTGCTTTCCCTTTGTTCAATTTATATCCACTTCGTATTTCGATATATATATATATATATATACAAGAAAATAAATTTATTTTTAGATTATAATTCTATCATTTTATAATAAAAAGACAAGATGACTTCTATATCTATTTTTATTTTATATTTTGTATTAAGATATTAATTAAATGATGTCCTAGTTTGTTTCATATTACGATGTATAATGTTTTTTTGTTTAAAAATACATCATAATATCTTTTTAAAGATTTTATTTTTATTTTTAATATAAGCAAATCAAAATCATCAGAAAACACTAAAAAATAACAATACGATGCTTTTCTTATACATGAACAAGTTAAAGACAACAACAAATAAAAAACATAAATTTTTTAATAAGTGAAAGAGATTGCAGATGTGAATCCTAAATATACTGGTTTCTCTCTCTCTTAAATAATAATATTGGATTTTGCCTTTTTAGAGGATTTGCAAAGTATTAAGTAGGTAAGAAACACTACATTGGTTAAGAAATAAAAATCACAAATCACACAAGAAAGAAGGATCAAATCCAAAATAGTAGGAAATCCAAAAATTATAAGAACAGTCGTAAAACTGCCAAAACCTTAGGCTTAGGCAAGAATTTTGACATTTAAGGATTTGACGGCTCATGTAATTGCTACTAAAAGGAAAATAACCTGTAAAACTTTTATAAGAATTTGAGTGTGATCCAATAATCAAATAAAATATTTTAGCCTTTTTAAGCTATCATTTTTATTTTTGCATGAACAAACCTCATTTTAGACCTAAACATGTCTAAAAAATAAAGTGTTCTCTCATCTTTTTTCTTCATCTTGTCTTAATCATCAATTCTAGTTTCTTCATGTCTCTTATTTCATGTTCAACTTTTTCCACCAAGTAGATGTCTTGCCATTTAGTCTTATTGTAATTAATTTTACTCATATTTGTTCATATTTTTATAACAAAAAAATCCTCTCAACCTCATTCAATTAGTCTATGAATTTTTTTCCCTATAAAGTTCCTTAAAACTAAAACATCTCGATATAAAAAATAAAATCCCCAAACTTGTTCTCTTCTCATTCAAGAGGTGGTTTCCTTTGAATTCTCTTTTGGTTGTCGATATTTATTAGGAACCATGTTCATTATCCTACTCCTGGTCTAATATTGTAGGTCTCTCTTCTTCATCATATGAGTGAGTTTTTGTGATATGTTTTTGCATGTTTTCAATGATAAGCTCTTGGATGTTTCTCAATTGAAAGAGAGGCTTATCATATTTCTCTTGACCATACATCATTTCCCATTATAGAGTGTTGGCAGCACATTTGCAAATAAAATTTTATTTATGTGATTATAACACACGAGTAATAAACATGAGATTGTTAGGCTCTTATACCAATTGATATAGGTAAAAGTAATAACAAAAAAGAATACAAAACATTTTATGAGCGAAAAAAACTACAAATACAAACCCTAAATTCATAATTTCTCTCTCTCTAAAGTAATAATAATGAAGTATACCTCCTTAAAAGGTTTACAAAGCGGCTAGAAACCTTATCTCAATAAAGAAACAAAAACATAAATTTGAAATTACAAAGGGGAGAAACATCAATTTTGAAAGAAGTAGGAAATCCAAAATTAACAAGGAAAAACACAAAAACTACCTAAATTGGGGGCCCATGAGAGATTTTTGATATCAAAAGATTTGATAGTCCATATAGCGATGTAATGACCACTATAAGGAAAATAGACTTGTCTATTTGGTCTTTAAATGTATATGGTAGGCCATCCATATAATTTTTCTAGGGCAGATCCTCATCAAGTTGTGACAAACCCACACTTAACTTAGAATCACTCGTTATCACAAGCCTAACTACATTTATTTTTACAAGTTCAAAGTAATTTTGAAGAAAAAAAAATAGCTACAAACATTCTCACACCTTTTTAGAAATTTAAAAGGAAATTTAAGATTGAAGGGATTAATTAAATTCAAAGGAAAATAAATGACATGTCTTTAAAGATCTCTATATAACCTCTTCCTTGTTTTGTAAGAAGTGAGAGTGATTCTAAGAAAATCAAGTTAATAATAATGTGTATAAAATACCCTATATTGGGTTTTTAAAGTTCAAATGAATCCTCGTTCCTCACATACCATTCTGCTAGGAAAAAATGTGTACAAATTATGCTTTTTAAGTATATATTTTATTTTAAAATGCAAAAACAAACTCGTTAACCATTATCATTACAGAGAGAAGATTCAATCCACATAAACGAGGAAAGATGATCTTCACCATTCGTTGTGAAAAATCCATCGCAACCCTTATGATACAAGTAGAGTTGATGATTAAATTCCAGCCCAATCAAGTTTTTATCAAAGTTTTGAAGAGAATTATCCCCTAGCGTGCAGTTGTGTTGGTCAAATTGGATAAACCCGGTTTACAACTCGACTCACAGCTCACGAGCTTCTCGGGAAAAAGGCTTGGCTCAATTTTTAGGAGCATTCTCTTCAAAGACAGCTAAAGGACTCTATCTATTTAGAGCCTGTTTGGAACAGTTATTGCTGTAGCTTTTTAAAATGTTTTTCGTGTCGAAATACATCCAAATAATATTTTTTTTTATTTTTAAAAAATCATTTTTAACATCAGCACATCAAAATGATCTAAAAACACCAAAACATATTTATTTAAAATAAAATAAAAAACTTCAAAAGCTGCAGCACGACTTGAAAAAAACCGTGTCAAACACTCTCTTAGTGAGGAGGGTGATTGTACTTATTTTTTAAAAATATTTTTAATATAGAATATTAAAATAATCTAAAAATAATAATAAAAAATTTTCAGATCACCCTAAAAGAATCACTGTAAAGAAGAATGGCCCTCCGTACTTGACAGACATACTGATTTGACTTTTTGACTTTTGAGGGAACACCAAAAAATAAAGGTAGCAGCAAATAATGTATTGTGTTAAAGCAGTATTACAAGAAAAATATGTATATTTGCATCACTTTCCCCAAAATCATTCTGTAAGTCAATACTTCAAGCTCCAAATGAAAGTAAGAAATTTAGAAGTCTGATCGGTGCCAAGTTTGAATAAGGGATAATCATATATACTGCTCCAGCATTTTTGTACACGGGATTGTGCTCGATCTGGGACTTCCTTGAACAAGGTTAACCACCTCCTGACTTGAGAGTGTTACTCAACCTGCAAAAGTTGATTTCCACTTGAGCATTTATGTCAAGTAATTAGAGCATCTGCAGCGGGATGCTATCCCGCATGCAAAAATAAAAAAATAATTTTTTAGTTATTATTTTTTTTTTTCCTACTGCAATGAGGATACCATCTGCAGAGCCAAAAATAACACCCCTGAGCTGCTACGAGAGCAAACTAAAATTTCGGCCCCACCTTGGGGCCACCTTTTTTATATATTATAATATATATATATATATTAGAAAATAATGTAATTATATCAAAAATATTTATTTTTATTTTAAAATACCTTAATAAGAGAGTAAAAAATTATTTATAAAATTAATAATTATATTGTTGGAGGGTTTTTTAAAATCAATTATTTAATTATATAACATATTCTTATTAATTGTATAATCAATGACATAATTAAACTACATACAAAATAATTCCAATATATTTAAAATAATATAAAAAAATAGCTCTTCAAAATGGTTTTTACTATTAAAGCACACATCAACAAAAAAGCCATATATATACTATTTAAAAAATCACTTTAAAGATTTGGTTCTTCAAAATAGTTTTTGCCATTAACCATACAGTGGCACTATAGAGAGTGGTAACCAAGTTATGGATAAAGTGTACTTAAGACCCCACGAGGCCTAAGGGATAAAGCATGTGAAAGTGTAAAAGAGAGCATGTAAAAGTGTACTTGAGACCCCACGAGGCCTAAGAGATAAAGCATGTAAAAGTGTAAAAGAGTGCAGTAGAAGCTGCTTTTCTAAAGGATTTCTGATTGAAAATATATTAAAATAATATTATTTATTTATTAAAATTTATTTTTGATATCATCATATCAATAAAATCCAAAAATACCAAAAAATAATTTGAAACTAAAAAAATAAAATAAAATTTTAAAAACACAGCTTGCACGGGATGTTTGACCAGTTGGACCTTTTTATTGCACTGTAATGCCAAGCCAAAGCCAAAATTTTGAATCCACACTAACATTGTTGAAGAAACAAAAATCTAGAAAATTTTGGGATGTAAAGGACAGATATGTGATGCAGGTCCCATGCATGCAGGTTCTGGGGAGGATAAATTGCTATGGCCCTAACCTTCACTAAAGACAAAATACGGCCCCACCTAATGAGATTCACATGCTTTGGCAGAACATGTGATTCACAACGAACACATGACAAAAAAATTGCTATCTACATGTATGAAAACTCTCTGAACCAAACCAATCTTTTGTTTCATTTCCAATTAGACTTGAGTAGGATGAGAAAGAAACATGATCTAAGGGGGTTTTCTTTTCAGGATAAAAAATAAAATAGATTGTGATGCAGGCCAGCCTAGGACTGTTCTGAATGTGTTTTTTTTAGGCTGTTAATGTTGATTTGTGATGGAATACGAAGAAGGATGTGGATAGATTCTAGGAGTCACACCTAGGGTTCTTAAGAGTCCCACCTAAGAGGAGATTGAGTCACACAATCAAAGCGAAATGGCAGGAAGTTATTTGATATTATTGCATCCAAAAATATTGAAAGACTATGTTCTTATTTATAGAGTTATGGTTGTCCAGATCCAACAAGGACAAGGATTCCTAAATCTCCATAACTATTCCTATATAGAGTAGGAAAACCTAGTAACTTTATGACTAATAAAATACGAAACAGAAGTAAAATATTATAATTTCCAGTTTTTCCAGCAGATCTGAAAATTACTAAATACCCTCGCGAATTACTCAAGTCCCCAGCTAAGTTTTCCATCATTTTCCATATGCCAAATCAATGCGTTTGCATTGAAATCATTCTTAATTTTCCATCTAAAGGCCTTTGGGGGCTGCTGCCAGCATAGCCCATCAGTTTGTCATTTTATTTTCGCGACATCAAATATTAACCACACTACATCTTAGATGATATCCCATAATATGATAAACCAGCACATGATCCTTTGAATTTAAGGATAGATGAACATCCGGTAATTTACGATGAAGAATGCTTACCAGTCCAAGCCCTCAAAGAGGCCTTCACCCTTAGTGGCACAAGCTTTGAAGATGGCCCATTGGCGACTTTTTATTTTGTGCAACTCCAATGCCTCAGTCACAGCAGCATCATCAAGTGCACCAGGGAGATCCTGTTCATATAAAGCAATGGTTGTAACATTTTATAAGAAACTCCAGTGGTTGGTGACATTTTTTTCCCCATAACATGGAGAAGTTATATTGAAAACTTTTGGCTTTTATTGTATACACAAATCTGAGAGGATAAACAAGCCTACTTTGGGATCAAACCAATCTATTGTCTACCCCCATGTAGCTATAGGAACTTCCAAAATTTATCCAAATTGTGGATGATAAAGAAAATAGTCTTCACCTGCTTGTTTGCAAAAATGAGGACAACTGCACCTTTCAACTCTTCCTCCTGCACAATGGTAAAATTTCATAAATTAGAGTTCTTAGATGCCATCAGAGCTAATGAAAATAGGTCTGTTTTCCAGTTGATGTAAGCATGAAAAACATGTCCCTATTTACATGAGAAACAAGCCTGTTCAGAATATAAAAGAGCTGGCAAACAAACAGATATTTATTTTCGCTTCTTTTCTTTTCTTCTCACTCTCTAGCTTTTAATTTTTGTGAAGAAATTATTAGATCTGATTGATAGCAACCAATAATCCCAACAGCTCGCTATCCCATAAATTGCACTCCCCTATTCACAAGGCAGACCATGTGAAACTGGAACCCATATTTGCTATCCAGTTATGTTGCATATTATTAGAAATGTAACCTACTTAACTCCACAGCCTCGTACTAATAAATTTTATCTTCAGTATATGACATAAATAATCACCAAATTTATGAAATAAGTACAAGTAACAAATCAAGAGACTAAATCAGTGCCTTTTGCTTGTTATCTTTTTCTAATCCATGCAATCAAGTCAACATCTACGTTGAAATTGAAGTGGCAACCTAGATCAATGACTATATCTGGTAGAATGTGAGCAAACATTATCAACTAAGCTAGCATTTAAATCTGTCAAAGTAAAAAAAGCAAGACAATGATGTAACAGCATCCTTGAACTCTACAAACTAATAATAAAATAGATACCCCGTAAGTACCTCCAAAATTGAATGAAATTCTTCTTTGGCTATTCCAATTCTCTCTGTGTCACTTGAATCTACCACATAAATTACAGCTTGAGTATTCGGGAAATAACACCTCCAATATGGCCTGAAATAAACATATAAACTCATTCATAGGGAAGGGATGAGGGGATAACAGACTCCTGCATGCCAAATATCTACTACCAAGGAATCAGCATAGACACATACAAACAACTCGAGAGAGAACTGAGAATAAGTTCATGAAGGATTTTAAGATCACTGAAATTTAATTGATACCATTTCTGTAATTGTGCTCCTTAACGACACATATATTCTTTATGCAATACGAAAACTAAATTCACCTACGTTGCTGAGCACTGATCAACAGCAAAGGTGGCAAACAATTTCTACACAATGTATGCTAAATTTTCTTCAAAGAAGAAGGGAGAAAAGTTACCTGATACTTGTTTGTCCACCTGCATCACCAAACCACAAACCAATTTAATTTACATTGATTTCATTAACTTCAACAGCATAACAAATATACTAGAAAATTACTATAGAAAACCTCCTTGATTTCATTAACCCAAAGGCAACTAAATTAGAACCCAGCAGCAATTTCGCACACCCTTACAGTTCAAGATCCACACACTAAGACCCTTTTAAAAAAACCCTAAACATCTGATGTGAAACAAGCAAGATTTGCTAAACAAGTTAATCACAATCAAACCCACTTGACCCCTCAACTCAATCACTCTACCACACATTAGCTGTTAGTATCTCTTCATTACATAGTAAAATAAATTCTAACAGACTAAAACTATATTACATCATAGAATAGAATCAATTACTTACCTAAATCCCACACTTGAAACTTAATGTTGTTATACTGTACAGTTTCCACATTGAACCCAATTGCTACACCACATTAAAAAAATCAAATTCCACCAGATTAGCATCAACAAGAAGTCATAGCAGAAAAATAATAATTCCCAACTCATTTTTTTCTTAAAAAAAAGAAGAAGAGAAGAAGAAGCTCACTTGGGATCGTGGAGACTACCTCTCCCATTTGAAGCCGATCTAGATCACAAAAAAGGGGTAAACATCAAAATTAAGTTAAAGTAGCAAAACCCACAAAAAATAGCAGAAAGAAAGTGGGGGATGTTACAAAGAATGGTGGTTTTGCCAGCATTGTCGAGACCGAGGACCAGGATTCGAGCTTCTTGATTACCAAGTAAAGAAGAGAACATTCTACTAAACAAAAGACCCATTTCTTATTTTTCTGTCGAGCTTTCTTATCTTCTTTCACAGTTCGTTCGACAATTTCCTTGTACGTATCACGAATCCTATCAGCTCCGCAGGTTCTCTCTTGTTCATAAGTGCTGGCTACTGAAGCTACCTTCTTTCCTTTTCATTTTCTTTTTTAAATTTTTGCAAGCAGGCGAGAAAAACAAAACAGGCCTTTTAGTTTACAGGCCCAGACCATAGTGTTGTGGGCTATGAAGTTGTGGCTTCTAGCAGGCCTGATGGGCTAGAAAACAAGGATTATTGGCGAGTGAGCTTGATATGAACATTAGATATTAAACTTTACCCACCACCAAACCAAAAAAACACAACTCAACTCAAGGTTAAGATTGAATTAAAAAAAAAAAATTAAAGTGGCATGAATTTAATTTTAAATATGAAGACAATTCTCGAATAATTTAATTTTAAATATGAAATGGACAAGAAATTGGGTCATAAAATTGTAAAACTAACATGCTATATTAAGTTTAATAATAATGTACAATATTTTTTTATTTGGCCGTATTGTAACGCTAGGATTTAAACTAAGACCCTGTTTGACATTGCGTTTTAAAAGTGTTTTTAAAGAAAAAAATATTTTAAATTAAAAACAATTGATATTTTTAAATCATTCTCATGTTATGATGTTAAAAATAATTTTTTAAAAATAAAATAATTTTATTTTAATGTATTTTTGAACAAAAAACACTTTCAAAAGCAACATCGATCACATTTACAAAAAGAAACTAAGTATATTTAATATCTTGTTGAATTTTAAGAAGGAAGAATGAGATTTGAGCAAGCAAAGATCCAAAATTAACAAAAACACACCACCCAAATGAAGGAACTTCCAATTTACTTTGCTTCTCACCTTCTCTTTACTTGATCAACAAGTAATCTCCTGCAATAAATGCCTTGGCATGCATCCATAGATCATCAGGATTTCTTGCCGATTGCAGGGGAATAACTCCACCTACAGCAATACTAATAAAGAAAAAAAAAAGGTGTCCATTAACTATTAATTAAAAAAAAACAAAAAAAAGCTGGCGAGCATTAATTAACAAACGCGGCTTCGCATCTCCGCGCGCAGACAACCTGCTGCTATGCCTGCACGTTGCTTTCAACTGAGCACGGTCCAGTGAGAGAGCACGACGTGTCTCCTTCTCCGAATAAAGTAACCAAAGGCAGGTTGGCTCTCTCTCATCTTTCTCGTGTCCTCTTTTAGCGATGGTTTCTGAGTGTTTTTAAAAATATTAAAATAATATTTTTTTATTTTTTAAAAATTAGTTTTAATATTCATTGATGAAAATAATTTAAAATTACTGAAAAAATAAAATAAAATAATTCAATTTTTTTTTAAATCGTTTTTGAAATGTAGCGAAAAATATCCTTATAAAAAGCCTCCCGCACCCTAAATCCCTGCCACCTATCGGGACTTTCTGTTGGAAAATTGAATGAATCACGTACCAGGCCAGAGCGAAGGATCATTTCTTGATGTGTTCTTCATATGGGACATGTTTTTCAAGTCCATTTCTACGTTTTAAGTTGATCGAAACTCAATTGTAGGATAAATTAGATCATCAAATTGGATTTATTACACCAATTGAATAGTACATTCTGTATGGCCTGGGAGTACGATTGCGGTAGCTTTTTAAAGTGCTTTTCGTGCCGAAATACATCAAAATGATATTTTTTTATTTTTTTAAAATCATTTTTGACATCAGCACATCAAATTGATCTAAAAATACTAAAACATATTATTTTCGGCAAACACCGGTTGTAACAGACTCCCAAACGGGGTGTACTACTTGATTTCTTGTCATTGCACTTCGCCGGTGATTTGTTCCTTGGAATTTTCCGGCAGCCAAGCTAAGGGAAAGGCCATCTAAAGAGCATGATGGCTCTTCAGGTCATTTTTTTTTCCTTACTTTATTCCCTCCACCAGAACTTTTTGCACAACTGAATTAACAATACTTTGTGCAAAAAGATGATTCCTTGAGGTATCATATTCATGGCATTTATAAAAAGTCCAATACCTCTTAAAAAATTTAGAGCACCGAAAACCCACTTCAATATTTTGCATGTAGAGGCAAAAAAGTTGTTCCCATTGATGCCCAAACCAGGAACAAGTAATTTGATTTCAAGCTCCATTTTGCTCCCATCAATGGAAGCCGGTAATTGCAGCTGGCTGTAGATGAATCATAGGGATATGGGGAAAAGTAATTATGAAGAAAATTATGATTACTAAGCAAGATCTAGCTGTAATTAGCTTTACAGAAGACAACTTTTTCTGCTAATAACTGTTTCATCTCAGCAAAATTTACACTTCCCGGAGAAGTACAAGATCAAAACCATGAAAATAAGAAAAGAGAAGCGATACAAGAAAGCTCCCAGAAAAAAAAAACTCTCTTTAGTCATTTTCCACTCCAAAATCGGGTTTATTTCCTGCTCATTGCAGCTTAATTTTGTTCTTGAACTTGTTGGTTCTCTTGCGTCGTCTCTGTATTTTCTCCGGCCGTCGCTGCTTGATCATGGCTGTCACCGATCATTTCTTGATTTTTCACCTTGTCCTCGTGGCAAGAAGGTGTACTCTCTGTCTTTTCTTCTTCTTCGTTGCCAATATTGGCTACAAACGAAGAGGCTTTGCGACAAACAGGAGTGGCTAAAAATGTCGGCCTCTCATTTCCAGCCATAATTACCAAAAACTTCTCCTCAAAAACCTTATTCTCTGGCTTTCCTTCCTTTTCATTTCCACTTTCAAGATCTCTCTGGTCATCACCTTCATTCTCACTGTCTAAACGAGCAGAAATTCTCCAGTAAGAGCAGGCCAGGATTAATAAAGCAAAAGCAATCAACCCCAACATAGCTGCTAAACCTCCAAAGAGGTACGGTACTGGCGAGTGCCATGGTGAGCGGGGCTGGACTACTGCTGGTGGCGACGGTGATGGTGAAGTGGCAGCTGCCTTTGCGGTGCTGATGGCGGTGTCAAGGTGGCTAACGTGTCTCATTTTTTGGGTTTATTTTAATGTCTTTATCTTGTTTGGAAAGGGGTTATAGCTGGGAGGAACAGAAGAAAGCGGGTTTAGTTTGGGTAATGGAGATGGTAGGGGAGTGGTATTTATAAATGGGGAGTTAGAAGGAGGGGATGGTTTTGTGCTTTGGATAAACTACATTTTAGTCCTCATAGATATACAAATATTCCATATCAGTCCTTATAATTTAACATATAAATACTAATCTTATATATATATATATATATTTAAAAAATTATATTTTCAAAATACAACCGTAAAAAATATTACAATGTCAAATACATGATTAGTCTAATGACTACAAATTCAATTATTTTTTAATAAATTAAAATCTAAGTTAGAATGGTTGTGAGTTTTCGTTATAAGAATAGTAGGTTAATTAAGATTGAAAATTCTGAATTGTAAGGACTGAGATGGATCATTTCTACATCTACAGGGGCTAAACTATGCTTTGCTTTTGTACTTTTTATTTGTGTGTCACGGATTTGGGCCACTGTGGTGACAGTTTTCATGTGTGTATGTGATGTGTATGTTATGTATGGATGTAAATGGGAGTGAGTCCCATGAAACTTGATCCTGTGTATCCGAGGGTGTATGTTTCCCATGGGTGTTATGGTGGGGCCTCGGGTATTTTAGAGTGGACCCTACAGACCCAATTGCAAAAACATGAGAGAGCAGTAGTGCCCCCATGATGATCTTGATTGATTAGAATATGGCGATTCATCAGTTAATTAGGTTCCTTTCATTTTTAGAAATATATCGATCACCAAAATATTCTATAACCGACATCTCGTCATATAAGATCAACATTCTGATCGAATCATAAAGTTGAGGCAATTTGACATGTTAACTAGTCCATTTCCAATTCCAATTGCATGAACCCTAATTTGTTTTTTCATTAGAGGCCAGATTGATAATAACTTCACCTCAATATGGTTTGAGGTTGAGTTTATTTAATAAAATTTAATTTTAAATTATAATTATAAAACCCAATTTAGCTAGATCAATCTAGTAACTTGTTGGTTTGAGTCTGGATTCAATAAAATAATATTATTTATTATAAGAATCGAAACATCATTGTTTTGATAAAAAAAAAAAAAGTAAATTCATTAATGTTTTTGTTATTACGTTTCAAAAGTATTTTTTTTAAAATTATTTTTTACTTTAAATTAAAATATTTTAGTATTTTTAGATCATTTTTATGTGTTGATATCAAAAATAATTTTTAAAAAATAAAAAATTTATATTATTTTAATACATTTCTGAATGAAATTTTTTTTCAAAAACAATCTCAATCATATTCTCATACAGGCACTTAATTGTTAAACAAGATCTTATAACTATGATATATAAGATATTTGATATCATATTAAATGAATTTTTTCTCTCCCAAATATACTAGTTAGCATCCATATCTAATGGAAAATAATTCATCACAGTAGAATAATAGATCTGATTTTCAGAATCTGGATTGCGAATGAACAATTTGCATTGACATCTATATGGGATCGAGCAGAGAATCCGACATTCTTCATAGGTTTTTGTAAGAAAACAATTGATCGTGACACGATACCGTCATGGATATCACACATTTCGTTTTCCACTTGTGATGCAACTTATTTCGGAAACAATTGTCTTCATCACGATGATTATTATCAAATAATATTCTTCGAGCTCTCAATAAATATTCTTCCACTGTGTGTAGTAACATCTGTAGATTGACACAGTCCTTCCGATTGATCCTCTGTTTTAGATGAAAGGACATGTTGTTCTTCTCTGTTGATAATTACAGGTTTTACTTCGGTTTTCAAGTTGTGATTTTTTCGTTGAATGTTGCCCTCAAAAGATTAGATTAATGTTAAAAAATAATACAAATCACGTATTAGAATTCATTTAATAGTTTAATATATTAGGTGAGATGGTTCCTTGATATGGTATCAGAACTTTGTTGACTTAACGGTTACGAATTTGAATCTTATCATTCTCGTTCTATCTGATAAAAATTAGCATAGAGTAGTGTGGACATGTGTGCAAGTTTAAAACTCAAAGAATTTTCACTTGAAAATGTGCGTGTTAAAAAATAATATAAATCATATCTTAGAGCTTTACTTAACAACTTAAATTTTTAGAAAAAATGATCTCTTGGTAATGAAACCGGATGCTTTCTTCATTTTGCCCCCATGCAAAGTAGAGGCATCATATATTTTGGATCATTTGACGTTGTGATGTTCTAGATATTCAATTTTCTATTGGTTAAAATTATTAATTGGATTCGTAGCATCAAATGGTATGATCCCATCATATACTTTAAAACCGACGAGAAACTATATATTATGTCAACTCACCATAAATTATTAATTGTTAAAATTCTTTCAAAATACTTTTTCATATTTGACTAGTGTGTGTTTAGTAACATGATGCATTCTGGTGTTTTTGTAAAAGTGTTTTTTAATTGAAAATATATCAAAATAATATTTTGTTAAACTTTTTTAATATTAAAATCATAATAAAAACATTTTAAAACTAATAATTTGATTAAAATGCATTATCAAACAAAGTATAAAATCCTATCAGATTTCAACTTGAAATAATAATTTATATGGAAAGTAAACTTAGAAGCTGTTTGGGACAACTTTTAAAATTGTGTTTCCAAAAAATTCAATTTTTTTTTTCATTTTAAATGAATATATTTTAGTGTTTTTAGATCATTTTGATGTGCTGATGTCAAAAATGATTTTTAAAAAATAAAAAAATATCATTTTGATATATTTTGGCACGAAAAACACTTTAAAAAACTACAGCAACAGCTATCCTACACCTGCCTTAATTCTTCCCGGTAAGAATTAACAGGTGCACTGGCTAAAGGGTGTGGCTTCCTCGAAAATAAGAACAATTACACTTAAATCTAATGCATTCCCATAAAGGTCATCACGAAACGTGATTTAATGATATAAAACTTGCAATCTGCATAACAAGTTTTAAATTCGAGTTAAAATATATATTTTTTGTAAGTACTTGAGGCAACCGGAATTTTATTTACCAACCCAGAATCACAAAATATGTTTTTCAGAGATGAAATTTACTCGTATCCAAAAAAACTAAATTATAATATTATCAGTATTTTTTAGGTTGCAAGAACGTTACCATGCTCCTTGAAACCATTAAATTTAGCCATATCAGGAGAGACACTTGCGGTGCTGCTCAGGGTCCATATCCTTAGGCCACAGTAAAAACGCACTGAAATTTTGGAGTGATGAGATCAAGAGGGAGACGACAATTAACAAAGAACCTAAAAGACGATGGTGTTTCACTGTCGCTCTACACCCATGTGAACTGTTCATTGGCAGTTTGATTCCGTGTGTTGCGCGAGTTGTTCTACTTTTTTTTTTAATTCTATTTTGAACAGTGAAATAACGTTTTTGTCCCTCGAAAAGGACAAAAAACGGTTCCATGCTGGAGGGGTGCAGAGGTAATTACACACGTACGGACCGGTCCGGTTCGGTTCAAACCGGTCCGGTCAGCCGCACTTTTTTTTTTATTATTATTTTTTTAAAATGGATAAATACGAAAATGGCCCCCAATAAGATAAATTTTTTGAATAAGTAATAGGGGTATCCCGGTAATTGACCAACATTTTTTATTAATTTTCCAGAAATACTGTCGGCGCGTGTAGAACACGCGACCGACAGTTTTTTCGCTCACGCCCTGTTCAGGTGGCGCGTGAGTCGTCATGCGGTGGAAAAAATGGGCAGTCGGCGTCTCAGTCGCTTCGCCGTCGAGTGGTCGTTCTCCCGGTGCGGAGCGTTTCATCACCCGGTGTACGTATACGCGGCGGTGGCCGGTTAAAGACGTTTGTTCCGTTTCTCTCTCTCCTGCACGTAAAAGTACAGGAGAGGCCCCAAGGTTTGTTGATGTTCTACTTCAGTCCTTGGACTTCTGATTTTCCGTATGGTACAGAAGAGGAACCAAGTTTTGGATTTGCAATTCGGTCCCTTCCCTTTTAATTGAGTCCTTCGATCGAGATTAATTAAATGTTAATGTTTCACTTCGGTCCTCCTTTTAATTTCCGGATTGAATTGAAAAGCCTTAATATATTTTGGTACGGAAGTTGTGATTTTTTCAATTTCATCCTTTGATTACAATTGATAATATATTTGATTTTCATTTCGACCCTTATACTTTTAATCTTTGATTTTAATCCCTATATTTTTTAATATTTCTATAATTGTCTATGTTTTTGTCAATGTATATATAAATATGCCCTTAGCTTTGGCTTTTAAATTTATTTTGTGTTTATAATCATTTGAAAATTGATATTTTTTTCCCTACCTTTGCTCTTCAATATCTTTTGTTAAAGTTTTTATGATTTATTTAGGCTTTCATTTTTTTTTTCATTATAATAATAATAATAATAATAATAATAATAATAATGATAATAATGATGAGAATTTAATTGTTTTTCTTGCTTAGTCTTTTGTTAATTTTTTTTTTCTTCTAAGAATAATGTAAGAATTGTTTTTTTTACAATAATAGCAATGATAATTGTTTTTTTATTAAGTTTTTTTTGTTTGATCTTTTGTTAAAGTTTTTAACATGTTTTTAGTCTTTCATTTAGTTTTCTTTCTTTCATTATTAACACAATGATGATGATAATAATAATAATAATAATAATAATAATAATAATAATAATAATAGTATTATTATTAATAATAATACTAATAATAATAATAATAATACTAATAATAAAAAAATAATAATAATAATTGTTTTTTACAATAATAGCAATGATAATTTTTTTTTATTAAGGTTTTTTTGTTTGATCTTTTGTTAAAGTTTTTAACATGTTTTTAGTCTTTCATTTAGTTTTCTTTCTTTCATTATTAACATAATAATAATAATAATAATAATAATAATAATAAAATAATAATAATAATAATTTAATTTAATTTAATTGTTTTAATATTTATTGAATATTATCGCCTAATAATAATAATAAAAAATTATTATATTATTAAAAGTATGTCAAATTAATTATACATTTGTACATTTATGTCAAATTAAAATATGTTAAATTGATTATATGTTTGAATATTTATTGAATATTATCGCCTAAAAATATATACGAAGAGAGAAAAAATGACCAAAGATTTTTTGAAGGAAAAAAATTTATATCAGTGTTCTTAAAAACATTTAATATAATAATATGATGAATAAATCTTATAAAATAAAAAAAAATTGCCTCAAAATATTATTTTTGTGCTCTTTTGCTCAAGTTTATTTCTTGAAAAAAATTTACAGTATTTTGATTTTTAATATTACAGATCTAATATTACTTGGGAAAAATGCAACTCAAAAAAACAAAAGGTTGAAAAATTTACCTCCATTATCTGCAATTAAAAAATATGCAAGTCAATTCCCCTTTCGATTACACTATTCTTTTTAGACGACAAATAAGTAATTATAGCATGTAAAAAAAATCAGTTTATTTTTAAAAACAAATTACAATATTTTGATTTATTTATTGAATATTATCACCTAATAATAAAAAAAATTAATATATTATTAAAAGTATGTCAAATTAATTATACATTTGTATATTTATGTCAAATTAAAATATGTTAAACTGATTATATGTTTGAATATTTATTGAATATTATCACCTAAAAATATATACAGAGAGATAAAAATGACCAAAGATTTTTTGAAGAGAAAAAATTAATATCAGTATTCTTAAATACATGTAATATAATAATATGATGAATAAATCTTATTAAATAAATAAATAATGCCTCTAAATATTAATTTTTTTCTCTTTTGTTCAAGTTTATTTCTTGAAAAAAATTTATAGTATTTTAATTTTTAATATTGCAAATCTAATATTACTAGGGAAAAATGCAATTCCAATTAAAATAAAATGACAAGTTTACCTAGGTTATCTACAATTAAAACATATATGAACCACTTCCAATTTTGCTTATTCTATAAAGTATGTTAGACTAATTATATATTTTAATATTTATTGAATATTTTCACCTAAATATATATATATATATATATATATATATATATATACAGAGAGAGAGAGAGAGAGAATGACCTAGGATTTTTAAAAAAAATTAATATCAATATGCTTAAATACATTTAATATAATGATACGATTAATAAATCTTATAAAAAAAAATTAACTTTGAATTTAAATTTTATACTCTTTTGTTTAAGTTTATTTCTTAAAATTTTTGTTCCAATTTTTTCATTTGTAATATTTCAAATCTAATATTACTGGGGAAAAAATACAACTAAAAAAAAAAACGTAGACAAATTTACCTACATCAACTCAAATTGTTTTCTTTTGACAAATTTACTTAGATTATCTACAATTATAAAATATGCGAATAAGTTCCCGTTTCGATTACACAGTTCATTTTAGACTGCAAATAAGTCATTACAGGATGCAAAAAAAAAAAATTATTTCTTACAAAATTTACAATGTTTTTATTTATAATGTGTCAGATCTAATATTGCTTGGGAAAAAGGGCAACTCAATTTTTTTTTTACAAATTTATCTAAGTTATCTCCAATTAAAAAATATACGAACCACTTCCCATTTCGATTACACTATTCCTTCTAGGCAGGGAGAAAATTGATTTGTTACATATTTTATCTATTATAATACTACTAATTAAATATTTAAACAACTAATTACAACATGTAAAAAGTCAATTAGTTTTCTGCATAGAAAAAACCCTAGCGCGATGCGCGGGCAAGCATACTAATTATACGGCGCAAAAAACTCATTTCTAACATATTTTATCTATTGCAATTTTAATAATTAAACATTGAAATAACTAATTATAGCACGCAAAAAATGTTAGTTTATTTATAGAAAAAAAAATTACAATATTGTTATTTATAATGTGTCGAATCTAATATTACTTGGGAAAAAATGCAATTAAAAAAAAAAATTACCTACATTATCTGCGATGAAAAAATACACAAACCACTTTCCATTTCGATTATATAAATGTTATCAATTATAATTTTGCTAATTAAATATTAAAATTTCAAAATACAATGCAACTCATAAAAAAAAATTACCTACATTATCTGCGATTAAAAAATATACAAACCACTTTCCATTTCGATTATACAAATTTTATCAATTATAATTTTGCTAATTAAATATTAAAATTGTAAAATACAATACATATAAAAACAATAAATTTTTTACATAGATAAAAAAAACCCGCCGCATCGCGCAGGTAGATCGCTTGTCATTTTCTAAAAGATAAAAATGGAATAAGCATTGTGTGTAAAGTGGCAACAATCCACTGTGATCTTTCTTTCGTTTCATCATTTGCTTTGTCATCCATTTGGTGATCTCTCCGGAAAAAAGATGCACCATGTTCGAAAAAATCTGCCCCGTCCTCCATTCGCACAGAGAAAAAAGATGCACTTTTAGTCCATATTTGTTTTCCAGAATTCATTTTACAGGAAATTATTTTCCAAATTTTCCTGTGTTTATTTGCTTTCCGGAAAGTTTGTCAATGGAAAACACTTTCCGGTCAACAGAAAACACTTTCCAGATTTACCTTGTTTTCAGGAAAGTGTTTTCCAGAAAATTTGGACGGAAAACACTTTCCGGAAGTTGTGAAAAATTTAGAAATGTCATTATTTGCTGATTATATCAAATTTGATCCTCAAACTTTTGATTGCTATATATAATTTGTTTTTTGAATATTTATTTTTCAATTCCATCTCTTAAAATTTAATTTTTATATTAATTTTGATCCTTATTTTTATAATTGCTATTTGCTTTTTTCTTATCATTTTTTTATTGAAATTTTTTATCTATCAAATTTGATCCTCATTTTTTTTATTGTTACTTATTTTATTTGAAATAATTTATGAAATGTTAATTATTATTATTTTAATTTATTCACCTTTCATTTTTTTTTTAAATTTTTAGATTTGATCTCTATTATTTTGATTATTATTTATTTTATTTGAGATAATTTATGAAATTATATTTTTTTCAATTTCATTCCCATTCAACTTTTTAATTTGTAAGATTTGTTCCTCATTATTTTAATAAACTTGAAAAAAAAATTAATTTATTAATAAATTATTTTCCAGTTCATTTTTCATAACACAAACAAACACTGGAAAGTGTTTTCCAGTTCATTTTCCATAACACTGTCAAACATCGGAATTCACTTTTCAGGAATTCACTTTCCCCGGAATTCACTTTCCAAAAAAAAACCACTTTCCAGCAAATAAACAACCTTACATCCTGTTTAGGTTTATTCTACCAGTTGGGACCAGAAACGTTGGGAAATTGCTGAGATATCAAGCTTTGTCCCCAAACACCATTACTCGGTCTCTCCCCGCGTCATTTAATTATAGCGTGATGCACACATAAGTCTTCAGCATTGTTTGTGAAGCTGTATAACAGTATGAAAGGCTACATAAAGTTGATAAATTTTGTGTACAAATTAAAGCTCTTGGATGGGTTGGACTTTGGAGGATCATTTCCAGCTATGGTGGAGCCATGGAAATGGGAAGTTTTGAGATTCGCTTATGATCGATCATAGGTAGTTTCTTCTTCATTATGACTCGAATCATATTCTAACTTGAAGGTAACGTTAAGTAACGCGTTTTTGAAAAATAAATAAATTCTTTTATTTTTATTTACTATTTTAATTTAACAATTTTTAGTGTTTTTATATAAAATATTATTTTGATACATTTCTGAATAAAAAATATTATAAAAAAGAACATCAATCATACTTTTAAACACGCACAAACTCAATGAAAACAAGATACTCTAATGAAAATGCTAACACAATTAAGTGATCTTCGAACCACATGAAATAATAAATTTGATTTTTTTTTACTTCAAAACCAGAATAATAAATCATATTATAAACACCTCAATTATAAAATTATTGCTAATCATATTTTTAAAACAGGACTTAATTTGACACTCGAATCATATGAGTATTATGGTGAGACTTATTATATAAATATATATATATATATATATATATAACGCTTTAATTTTTCTTAAAAATAAATTGCGTGAAAGGAAAAGAAAACTGTTTTGGATAAAAAAAACAATAAAAACTCAAGTCAATCATTCTATATAACTACTAGATCGAACCAACCGACTCATGATAATCTGCATCGGGTTTCAAAAATATGTCCCAAGTGTGTTGTCACCTATAATTCTTTTAGTTAGTTTTGTGCATTAAATGAACAAGAGGTGCTAGCCGGTCGGCCCGTGAAATTCAGTGAGACAAGCCACCTAATCATATATATTTCATTTTCCTCTTCACACCCATTTTTTTTTTTATGATATATTCTTTTAAGTGAGATCTGCTCATCATGAGGACATGCATGCTCCATCGATGAATGGGAGAAAGACAGGTTTACATGCATGATATCATAATTTTATTAACCCAACAATTACGAGTTCAAGTCTCATTATTTTTATTTTATTTGATAAAAATCAAATATAAGATAGTGCAAGTCTGTGTGCAAATTTTAAACCTAAAAAAAGCTTGAGATTTTAGGTGGATGATTCCTTGATATGGTATTAGACCTTATTAATTTAAAAATTACGAGTTCGAATTTCATTATTCTCATTCTATTTAATAAAAATCAAGTATAAAATAGTATAAATTTATGCAAGTTTTAAAATCAAAGAGTTTTTCCTTAAAAAAATATATTAAAAAATAATATAAAATATTTTGTAAAATTTCATCTAATAATAACTTTAGTTTTTTAAGGTGAATTGATTATGGGACCCAAAAACGATGGGAAATTGCTGAGATATCAAGCTTTGTCCCCAAACACCATTACTTTATGCTCTGCTTGCCACCTTCCCTAGGGGGTCCATAGCCATTGCTCTCGCTTCTTCTAACTTGTCTCTTGGTGGGGCATGGAGTGATCAAATGTTATCCAAATTGTACAAGTGTCTAGCTTCCACATCTCTCATTGTGCTAATTATTTATTTGATTTTTGTTTGTGGGTTTTCCATCACCTCCCACCATGTTGAACGTACAATTTCAAGGACTAAAGTAGCTTTATGTCACTTGCATAGTTGCTAAATTTTATAATTTTAAAAGCTCAGTGCACATAGGGGAGCAATGCTTGGTAGTTTTTCCAGATTTGTGGAGTGAATATTGATATGCCGTTAAGGGCCCGGGTATCCAATAGGAAAATTATTTAATAACCCACTTTCATATAAATTAACCAACAAGTCTTGATTCTATCATGTCTTTGATTTTTCAATTGTTATATGATAAAAATTTAATTTAATTAGTATATATATATATATATATATGTGTGTGTGTGTGTTAGAGTATATAATTATATTCTGGGGCCTCACCTACAAGTTTAAGCTTTTAGGTGAGATGATTTCTTAATATGGTATCAGAGCCTTGTTGACTCAGCGGTCACGAGTTCGAATCTCACCACCTCCATTCTATTTGATACACAAAAACTAAAAGCATAAAGTGATGTGGGTCTATGCAAGTTTCAAGCCCAAAGAGCTTTCACTTGAGGGGGTGTGTTAGAGTATATAATTATATTTTGGAGCCTCACCTTCAAGCTTAAGCTTTTAGGTGAGATGGTTTCTTAATAATATATATATATATATATATATATAAATAGAAAAAGAGAAAACCCTATCGATCTTCGTTGTTCCAAAAACAAACCCTACGATCTCCCACTTTCTCCTGGCATCACTTCTGAAAAAAAGAAGAAAGTCTACAGAAATGTTTTTCAGGAGAGCCCTCAACGTTTTTCAGATTTTTGAGAGGATCTTTTTTTATTATATACTTTTTATTCATATCTCAATCCCGTAATGTTAATTTTATGCTCATTTTGATGCTTGATTCGTAGCTCTAATTTTCATTTTCAATGTCAAATATGTATTGATGATATTCCTCTCCGGCCCCTTCCACTTGAAGCAACTTGGAGTTGAAATTGGCGTGCCCCAGACTTTTATTCTTCAACGTAAATAGTGTATATATCACCTTTACTTGATCCACAAAGTACGTTAGAGATGGTCAGATTCCACATCCACTTAGTTATCCTTCTCCTAATCATGATTTATGTCTTGATAAAAGGATAATTACCCACAAGGTTCATTAAGATTTGTGAAGAAAGTGATTGCATTTTAAGAACCGATGATTTCATGTCCCATATTTGAATCACATATAGCTTGTGAATTTCTAATCTTTATGTACCATATAAATCTGAGCTTCTTCCATTTAAAAGAGTAGATCTTCAATGACCACTTGATATAACCAGTGTTGTTAATTTCATTTTGTTTCGGTCGAAATAATTAAAATGTTTCATACTAGTTAAAAAAATAAGATAAAATATCGCAGTTTTCACCTCGCTTAAAATTGTAGCATGTTTTGAAAATTCTGTCCAAATTTCAGCCGGAACGTTTTAGTTTTGTTCTGTCTGTTCCGCTTCGGCCAAATATTTTTTTTTAAATAATGAATAATTTTGCAATCTCAATCATATCTCTTAATCCGACTTTTAGATTGAGCTGAAATTTTACGAGGAGTCTCTTCATATATTTATATATATTATGTTAAAATTTCAGAGCAATAAAAGATATTCTCGTAATATTATACATGTTTATAATTTTATTCAGAAAAATCATTTTATTGTGTCTTTTTTTAGATTAAATATCATAATTCTAAATAATTTTATTTTTGAATTTAAACTAATTTTTTTTAATATATATATGTATAATCAGCATAACCCCGAAACAACATGTTAAAACACTTCAAAACTGAAATATTTTGTTTTAATTAAAAAACAACCAAAACAAAACAGAGTTGATAAATTTAAATATATTAGCAGACGAGCCTTGGCATGGCTACAAGTTCTAAGCTAAGAGAGACTAGCTAGTGGTGGTGGTTCATATAAAGAGATCCACAAAAATCTTAGTGTCTATAATCAACACATACTCTACTAGAAAAGAGAGATTGTTATTGAATCCTGCTTACATCCTATGAGATTACTAATTGATTATTGTTATTTTATATATATATATATATATATATATATATATATATAATACGGGCCCTCCATGATTACAAGTTAATTCAGTGGCTTAATCAAGTTCATATCTCCTAAGGCCCCGTTTGTTTCCCGGAATTCACTTTCCGGGAAACCACTTTCCAAACTTTCCTGTGTTTGTTTGTCTTCCGGAAAGTTGGTCAACGGAAAACACTTTCCGGTCAACGGAAAACACTTTCCAGTCAAAGAAAAATTTGGCTTGGTTTTCAGGAAAGTGTTTTCCGGAAAATTTGAGCGGAAAACACTTTCCGGAAGTTGTGAAAAATTTAGAAATGTCATTATTTACTGATTATATCAAATTTGATCCTCAAACTTTTGATTGCTATATATAATTTGTTTTTGAATATTTATTTTTCAATTCCATCTCTTAAAATTTATTTTTTATATTAATTTTGGTCCTTATTTTTATAATTGCTATTTGCTTTTTTCTTATCATTTTTTTATTGAAATTTTTTATCTATCAAATTTGGTCCTCATTTTTTTTATTGTTACTTATTTATTTGAAATAATTTATGAAATGTTAATTATTATTATTTTAATTTATTCACCTTTCATTTTTTTTTAAATTTTTAGATTTGATCTCTATTATTTTGATTATTATTTATTTTATTTGAGATAATTTATGAAATTATATTTTTTTTCAATTTCATTCTCATTCAACTTTTTAATTTGTAAGATTTGTTCCTCATTATTTTGATAAACTTGAAAAAAAAATTAATTTATTAATAAATTATTTTCCAGTTCATTTTTCATAACACAAACAAACACTGGAAAATGTTTTCCAGTTCATTTTCCATAACACTGCCAAACATTGGAATTCACTTTACAGGAATTCACTTTCCAGGAATTCACTTTCCCCGGAATTCACTTTCCAAAAGGAAATCACTTTCCAGCAAACAAACGGGGCCTAAATTGCAACAATTATTTGAAGTCACTAAGTCCCTGTTTGGGAGTGCGTTGCAACTGCCGTTTGCCAAAAATTTGATTTTTTTTTCATTTTAAATGAATATATTTTAATGTTTTTAGATCATTTTGATGTGCTGATGTCAAAAATGATTTTTAAAAAATAAAAAAACATCATTTGAATGTATTTCGGCATGAAAAACACTTTGAAAAGCTACTGCAATCGCACTCCTAAACAGGCACTAAAACCTAAAGAGGAGAATAATATGATTTCCCATCATGTTATATAATGAAAGACAACATTGATTTGAGATATTAATAGTGGATGAGGCACTTGAGTCGGGCCAGACTCCCTCCATTACAGTGTCTCCAATCAAAAGATTTTGTGTCCAAACTAATCTAACACTCAGCAAGGATTTGCTGCTGGAACTTTTCGTCACAACACATAAAATGGGAGAGCAGGCACTCATTCCCCCACTTGGGGTGGATCTATGACGTCGTTTTTAGAGCTCCATTTATTTAAATTAAATTCTTTTCCCCCCCTCTATGTTCTCTATAGATAAGGGTTCTGCCCACACATTGCCCCCACATATATCCACTTGAAGATATAACGATGTGCCTTCACAATTCATTCTAGGCGGATACTTTATTTTATTTTATTTTTAAAAAAAGAAGATACCTCATTTTGTTGGTCTAGATGAATGAGTAAAACTTTGATTGTTTTAAATTCTTATAAAAAATATATATCCTGACTCAAACTCAAGATCTATTATATAAATCGTAAATTTTTTATTATCACGCTATAATTTTAAAAACATTCTTGTAGGCCAAATCTTTGAGTTGGGCAATAAGTCCCATCCTTCTTCATTCTCAATTGAAAACGAAATTTAATTAATTAGGCATTAGAGCCTTTTCCAGCCAGAGAAAATCTTCAAATTTAGTGGATTTCTTAGATAATTTATTCACTAATGGGTATTAAACAAACTTCCATGATAAAATATTTATTATATAATATACTTGTACAAATTTACTATCCTTTCATAGTACAATAGTTATAAGTAGTTGAGATTGATTTTGAAATTGACATTAACCTATAATGATAGTAACAAGTAGACATTTTTTACTCATTTTTTGATAATATAGAAAAGGGTTTTATAATAACATGGGCATGATTGATTTACCAAATCTAAAACACTTCGAATTTAGTTGATAATTAAACTTAAAATAACATGAACCCGATGAATGCGCTTAACCTTAAGCAATATTGGTCTGGTGAACTTGTAAGACCAAAAATATTTGAGCTTGACAATTATCCAAACCCAATATAGTATCAGTTTAACGAACATATTTGGGTTTAACAATTAATCAAACTCAAGATAATATAAATATGAAAACATGCAAAACTCAAAATATTCGAGTATGTCAACAAACCCAAATCCAAGGTAATGTAGATCTGATAAACATGACAAACCCATGATGTTTTGGATTCAGTAATTAGCCAAACCCAAATAACTTGAGTTTAGCAATTAGTCAAACCCAAGACGATACAAGTATGATGAATGAGTCGGATCCATGATTCTCTAGATTAAAAGTATTGTAAGCATGGTAAATTATCGTTTTTCTCTATCTAGAACAATTACATCTACTATACTTTTCATCTCATTTAGGATATGTGATGGGTATTTGTCCATCATTAATGTCATCAAGAGCAAAATAATCCTTCTTTTCCCAAAAAATAACAAGGTCCCACGTAAATGATTCAAAACTTCTTTTACTCTAAATAACTTGCATGTATTTTGGAGTATTAACCATCTTAAAATTCAATAATAAATAATTTTATTCCTTGAATTTAAAGTTTTTTTTTAAAATCATTTATTGTACTTCTAATAAAGATATTGAATTTGTCATCGAATAACCTTTGAATTCATCCAATTGAGACTGAGAGCTGGTCCCTGGCTAACCTTACCATCTACTTTATCACCAATACACACTCGAACCAGTGCCAAGTTGAGGGACCTACGTATTCCATTATTAGTCGATTGTTTTCGATTCCTGCCCGGCCAGATGCCAACAAAAACAAGTACACAGATTCGATTGTATCCGTCCAAATGATCAAAATACAAGCTCTGAGCCATAGGGAAATGAGATGAAATAGTGATCGGTAGAAAGAAGATGACAGTCACACAGTTCTTCTTGTCAAGGGTAAGCGCGTAGGTGCATTGGGAGTATGCATGCATGTCATATTTTAAATTCGAGTTATAACGTGTAATTTTTATAAAAACCTGAAATAATTTATATTTTCTTTCCCGGCTTGTAAAATACGCTTTGGCTCATAAAATATGTTTTTGAGCTCATAAAATATGCTTTAACTCATAAAATACGTTTTGCTTCTAGACTTATAAAATATATTTTTCGAGGATAGTGTTTACTGGAATAAAAAAAAGAAAAAAAAAAGTTTAAAATCAAGCCGAGTTTCTCCTTAGGAACTGTTTTTTTTTTTTTTATTTAATACCCATTCCCCATATCACCAAATAACATCAGAACATGACCAGGCCCAAAATTTAACCCCAGTCAATCTCACCATATTTCCCTCAGCTAAAAGCACCGTAAGCCCAGGCCCGTCCAGTCTTGTTATATAGTTCTGTTTCCTAACCCAAACGTAAGAAATTCACATACTTTCGTAAATATCGAATATCTTTGGTGGTGGAATTATTAGATTTACTCGGATGTTTGATATATTTTAAGAGTATTTTTTTATTTAAAAATATTAAATTAATATATTTTTTAAATAATTTTAATGAGCTGGCAATAAAAATTAAATAAATAAATAAATAATTTATTTTCATTGATATATTTTTAAATAAAAAAATTATTTTAAAATTATAATTTCAAGCAACCTACATGTCATTCGAATTTGGCCAATTCAATATAGATCTAGATTGAAATTTAGTCATGTCAAGCTTCTCAATCACAAGTTTTTCAGACTAATGATACGAGACTCTTTGAGTTTATAGTTGAAGTTGTTATTGAAAGTGTTTTTTCTTCAAAAATGTATCAAAATTGATATTTTTTTTTTATTTTTTAAAATTATTTTTGACACTAGTATATGAAAATGATCAAAGAAAATTATTTTTTTTTAATTTAAAATAAAAAAATATCAATTTTTTTAAAAATATTTTTGAAACGCAATACCAGATAAACCTATATCTTATTATAAAAAGTTTAATAATCATGCAAAAATAAGATGTGAGCATTTGCACCCAATCACCTTGAAATTAAATTAGGTTTATAATTATTATATATTTTTGGGTAATTCTATATGCTAATAATAAAAATAAAAAATATCATTTTAATATATATGTATTTAATATTTTAAAAACAACACAAAACAACTATATTAATAGGTTGCAGTATGAAAAATAAAATAAAATAAAATAAATTATAAATTATAATTTTTCTCAAATTCAATTTTATACTACAATTTAACTGAAAAAAATAAGAAAATCAAATATTTTTTTTAAATTATAATCAATATAAAAACAGCTCCATTGATTGAAAAATCAAACTACCGATTCTCGTAAAAAGAAAAATGACATAAAATTGAAGGTTGACGTTAAGCCACATATACACTAAGACCTGCCTCCATCAAGCGCCATGTGTTCTCATCGCCTTGGACCGTGCTCTTCTCTTGGTGGTGAAAGAAGTAGAAAAACTGAAGCCGAACCTTCAAGAACCCAAAACTCTCGTATGATCAAATCATCAAAATGACTTCTCTTACTTCACGTTTGATCCAATCAAGAACTTCCCTCTTCAAATCATAGTACGTTTCTTTTCCTTTTTTTTTCCTATTTTTTTCCTGTTATTTCAAGAATTACAGAAGCATTCTTTAAAGAATTATTTATATTGATAAGTATGCAAAATTTATTCTGTGATTTATCTTCTATTTAGGGAGAAAATGGGTTCTTTCTTTTAGTATTGCGTGACATTGATTTCTTGTAAGATTACATTGTGTTATTTACTTGTTTCTTGAAGGGATTGTTAAGAGTTAGTGATTTCTTTACAGACATGGGGTGTTTTTGAAGCGAGGATTTCATGATTATGAGTGTTTAGAAGCTTATCTTTTTATTGGAAAGTGCCAAAAATGAAAAAAAAAGGGGGTGTTTTGGGAATTGTCAATGATCCTTGCTTATGTGATGTAAAAGATCGGGACTTTTCTTCTTTTATTTGCATTCAGATATTTTGCGAAAGGAATAATTGATGGCAACTGAAAGTATGATTTTGTGGTGTTACCAAATGTGAAGGTGTTCCGTTTTCTGATTAGTTTTTATTATTATTAATTTGAAATAGTACAATTGCTGCATCAAGAAATGGGAGATATTTCTCAACTGATTCTAATAAGATTGATGAACCCTTTAAAGTTGAGGAGGCTGAGACAGTGAATGTACCTCCACCCTCGACAGAGAAGGTATGCGTGATAATGAATCATAGTTGGCGCTTTTGATATCTTCTGGTTTATTGTTTTGTATATTTTGACTGACATTCTAGCCAATGCAGTTGCTTGTATTGGGTGGGAATGGATTTGTTGGATCTCATATCTGCAAAGAAGCTGTAGACCGTGGCTTAACTGTTGCTAGCCTGAGCAGGTATTGTGATCCTCTAAAGTTGTATTTTTTTTTTGATAGTTGGTGATTCTCAGCTGATGTCTAATTGTTAATGTTCCTTTTAGGTCTGGTAGGCCATCGATACACGATTCATGGGTTAACAATGTGATTTGGCATCAAGGTTTGCATTGTTCTATGGTGCTTTCTTTTTCTCTCCATGCTTTTGATGTCAAGATGGCTGTAAACTTTTGTTTCTAACAGTCTTCTTTTTCTAGGAAGCCTTCTCTCATCTGATTCATGGATGGAAGCACTAAATGGGGTTACCTCTGTTGTATGTGATCTCCCCACTTTTCCACGAAAATAACATTTCTTCTGTGTGTGCACGTGTGCAATGGTGGTTTTGCTACACAGGATGTGATTCTTCCTCTTCTTCTCTTTTAATGAGTGATTTGTCTTTTCTACTAATTTGCACCTGCTTTCTAGATTTCTTGTGTAGGTGGTTTTGGATCACAGTCTTATATGTATAAGATTAATGGAACTGCAAATATTAATGCAATTGGAGCTGCATCAGAAAAAGGTATATGTAAAAGAAGCTACATTTTTTCTGCTGTTTATTTATCCAATTCGTTTTTGTGGCCTTGTGGTGATTCATCACGGGTGAGTTGTGCATAAGTTTTGGAAAGCTGTTCCAAATAGAAGCTCTCAGAGGCTCGAGTCTGTTTCACAGTTGTTGTGAGAGGGAATCCTAGTTTACTAGAAGTTGCTCCACCCATTGTTAGAATTTTATTTGAGAATGGATCCTTTATGATGAATCTTCTCATGTGAAAGAGATGCTTACATATTTTGGAGTTGTGAATAAATTAGGTGTTCTAGTGGTCATAGATATCCACAAAGTTGTGATTGTGTGGATATTTGTTAATAAGCGAAGGAGTGAATTTCAGCCACTGTGTTATTAATTTTTTTCTTGTTAGTTATTTCTGCAATCATCCTCAAAGGAAGCAAATTCTAGAAGGCATTTTGATCTAGCACGGTCTTTGCCAGTTGCCTTTTCATTTCGTAGTACATCTGCAATCTAACAGCATGCTGCGTTACACTGATGGCAAAAGGAAACCTTTTCAAGTTTTGTGAATTTTTACACCCTGTTAGTGAGTAGGTGGTTCCATTTCTACTATTTTTTTTTTTGGTTTTGTGGAGGGGATGTTATTGAACTCATAAATACCCTGGGAACTTGCATGTGGCCTATCAGCTAAGCTACCTCCCTATTTTATTTTAGTGGATTGGATTTGATAGTTCGCTGCTTATTTGCTATAGGTGTAAAAAGATTTGTTTACATCTCTGCTGCTGACTTCGGGTTGGTCAATTACTTGCTGCAAGGATATTACGAGGGAAAGGTGTTATTTTCATTACTTATTTGATTTTTTGTTTTAGAATCATGTTACTTTAATGCGAATGTCTGGCATGGCACATCTACATTTTTTTTTTTCAGGAAACAAGGACTGTTTTCTAAAACTTTAAAAAACTAGTTTGTATTATATGTAGATTCAATTTGATTTCTGTAACACATTTTGATAATAAATAGTTATATCACAAGAAGAATCAAAACTTTCAAGTGTCGTCATGATATTTACTTTCCCCTTTCTTATCATTCTTACCTCATATAAACATTTTACTTGTGGTTTGTTTGAAGTAGAAAGCTGCTGAAACAGAGCTATTGATCAAGTTTGCATATGGAGGTAAAAAAAATTCTCTTTTCATTCTTGTTATATGTACTCTTTCTATTTCTGTTGTAAAGCTGTCTAAAAACTTTAATTTTGGAAAGTGGTATAATTTCCTTAAGGTGTAATGCTATTATGATTTATTGATTTCATCCTTCATATCTTGGTACTCTTTTTGCTGTATTTGATTTTCAAAAATCTTGTAGTTTAGAGTACTATTGTGTGTATTGATTAGTGATGTGGATATATGTCTCTCTTGTAGCTGACAGCATATTAATATCTTATGCTATGGATTATAGCAACTCTAAATCTGATGAAACGTTTCACGTTTCCTTGTGTAGGAGTGATCCTGAGGCCTGGGTTTATTCACGGAACTCGCAATGTTGGAAGTGTTAAGTTACCTCTAGGTGTGATTGGTTCTCCATTAGAGATGGTAAGTTCTTATGCTTCCTTGTATATTTATCGAGATTACTAGGCTATCCCAAAGTACGCATGAATGATATATATCCAAGCTGCCGCTCTTTGCAGATTTAGGTTTGCAAAACAAGGCCATAACCTGTGATGACTTTTCAAATTCACAGTATAATTGGTCCACATCGATGAATCTTGCAATAGGATCCTAGTTTTAGTCTTTTAGGGGCATTCTAGGATTGCAGTCACCAGAAATTAAGTTTCGAGAAGTGTTGTGTTGCCATTTTATCATTGACATGGGAGAAATGCTTGAAAATGCTATATGGAAGATTTATAAGCAACTGCATTCAATCCTGTCATTTGGAGGTTCATTGTAACTCATGAATTTCAATCCCGCCGCAGGTTCTTCAACACGCGAAACCACTGAAACAGCTTCCCCTTGTCGGGCCCCTGTTCACCCCCCCTGTCAGTGCTACTGCCGTGGCAAAAGTTGCAGTAAGGGCAGCAACTGATCCAGTTTTCCCTCCAGGCATTGTAGACGTTTATGGAATACTGCGGTATAGCCAGCAAAGGGCAACATAGATTTCTTCATCTCCCTCCCTCTTTTATTTATCCACCAAATATAGAGCCCGTTCTTGAATATGAAGATTTCATTTGTTTTCTTCTTTTGTAAATTCTCGAAATGTTGTTAGCTGTTGGACTTGTAATGTTTGGTGCAATGGAAACGATGCAAAAAAAACGGTTCCATTAACATATCCGGTGAAATAAAAATCTGAAATCACAGAATAAGATGATGAATCAGTTCTTGGATGATAGCATTTGTAGTCGTATCACTTTTGCTGATGCTCTCTCCTCTGAAGTGCTTGGGGCTGCATTTCTTGAAATTCTGCCAGTGCTTTAATGACTATGTGCTCCATCCATATAAATTTATATACTTATATTAAATTGTACGCATTAATTAACTTGAAATCGGAGCATGCCTGCCGTAGTTGCAACACCAACAGCAATCATGATTATGAAATCTTTTTTTTTATATATAAAATATATTATATTTTAACCGGCTTGGGTAACAAATTAGATAGATAACTCGGTTGATCCAGCAATAATCATAAATATTTTGATTTTTTTTTTTAAATTTTAACCGGCTTAAGTAACGAATTGGGCGGTTTAACTGATGTTATTTCATGTTTTTTGTTTTTTTATATTGAAATAATATTGGTTTGAATACTTTTTAAAAACTAAATCAAGATTTGATCAAGTATAATAAATTAATTGGCATCTGTTTTAATTTTATCAAGTCACGTGTTAGCAAGTAGCTAGGTTGGTTTTCAAGAGGCATAACTAGATAATAAAAGGTTTGAGATCTACACAGCAGGTCTCGAGTTCGAGTTAAAGCGTGTATTTTTTTGTAAGAACCTATGATGCAGGTCTTGAGTTCAATTTAAGACGTGTATTTCCTGTAAAAATCTATAACAACTAAAATTTTACTCACTCAATTGAACCTACAAAATAAAGTTTTTGAAAAATAAATTTTTCTCGTATAAAAAAAAAATAGATTGCCTTCTTATGCCAGTACCCAAACTGATATTGCCACGGTAAAACTAATAAATTAAAAGATTTATAACAGAGAAAAATAATATTCATAAATGTTACTTTTTAAAATATTTTTTATTTAAAAATATGTTAATTTTTTTTTACATTAATATATAAAAATGATAAAAAATATAAAAACAATTTAAAAATTTCAAATATTTTCAAAACTTCGTTTCAACCTGAAGCCAAACACCCCCTAATTAGCGAAATTTACCGGTAAGCCAGAAAGGCTGACTTCGAGCATACAAAATCAAGGAAGTAAAAGAAATCGGGAAACAGAGAGAACAATGAACAACATGAGTAGCAGTAACAGTCAGCAACAGCAGCAATCAAGTGAAGCAAGGCACGATGATGATGCCGTTCTCACTGAATTCCTCGCTTCTTTAATGGATTACACTCCCACTGTGAACCCTCTTCTCTAAAAATTCCATCTTTTTTAGCTTAAATTTCTTCTTTTTGTTAATTGTTTTTGACAGTGTGATGATTTTGGTGGCGCAGATTCCTGATGAATTAGTGGAGCATTACTTGGCTAAAAGTGGGTTTCAATGTCCTGATGTCAGATTGTAGGTACCCTTTTCTTTTTGTTCCAAAAAAAGAAAAGAAAAACATAAATTAAGGTTATCGTTGTAGCTGAAATGGGTTTGTTTTTGAATTTGAAATACTGGGTTGTTTTAATTAATGTGGTGTGTTTAGGGTTTTGGATTTATTTTTAAGTTAATGGGATTCTTTTTCGATTTCTTTTGCAGGGTTAGATTAGTAGCTGTTGCGACACAGAAGTTTGTTGCAGATGTTGCAACTGATGCTCTTCAGTACGTATCTGTTCAGTGTTTTTGGTTTTGATTTAATTGGATTTAAACATTTTTATTAATTTTGTTGTGCGTGTGCGGGGTGGAATGGGGGAGGGGGTTAGGGTTTTTGATGTGGAAGATCCTGTTTAGGGTTGGACCTGAAGATTGTGGTAACTGTATAAAACTACTATCTTTTTGGGGGAAATGATAAGTCAATTATCTTGTTGTATGTTGAGATTCTGGACTTGACCCGATCCTGGTTAAATCTGTGGTTAGAAGCTCTTTTAAAATATGATCTGTGGTATAAAAAGCATGGAATGGAAATGATTTTTTTTTTTTGCGAGTGCTGATTCAACATCTGAACTAGGAGTTAATTGAATTGTAAAGTTTCTTTGTGCTCACCAAAGTAATTGTTTAAATGATTTCAATATCTAAGTGACTGCCATTAATGTTATGCATCGATGCTGTAGGCAATGCAAGGCACGGCCGGCACCAGTAGTTAAAGACAAAAGGGACAAGCAGCAAAAGGTGCTACAGTATTCCTATTGCAATCTTATGTCCCATTACAACCGGTCTTAACTTTTTATGATTACAGGAAAAGCGCCTAATTTTGACAATGGAGGATCTGTCGAAGGCACTGAGTGAGGTAAGCCCCAAAAATTGTTCTAAGATCTCTTGCCATAATCATATTGTATTTTCTAAGATCTCTGGATTCATGATTCCTGCCTTTGATGTAGAATTTCAATTAACTTCAACCTGAAAATAGATGAACATTGTCATTGATTGTTTGGAGAATTGTGAGAGCTGGAAGATTTGAAAATAGTTTTATTGAAATGACCCAGTATGATATCAATCTCATGAGATTCTCTTACCTGCCAACCAAGGACAAGTACCTTCTTCTCTCATTGCTCATTAATGTATGCCCTCCACTTTTGAAGCTATGCTGTTTTTATATCCCACTTTGACTTTAAGTAGAATAATGGATGTTATTCAACGTATTGATCTTCTTTAACTTGATTTATTGGGGTTATTGTTTTAGTGGCCGATAAGAATCCCTTGCTCTGGTGTATAATTTATTTCACAGAACTTGTGCATGGTAGAGCATAAAAAATGAAAAATGATTTTGAAAAATTCAACATAATGTTGAATGTTAATAGGACATGCATGTGATAACTGTGCAAGGGATAGTCATGCAATTTGCTTCATCTGCTTGAGAAAATTGTGACACTAACTACTAAGGTCTGCACTTGAAATCAGTTCCCACTTCCCACTTCAGTTCTCTTTGTTCATCTAATAATGTTGATTCTTTGTTATAATTGAACGAGCAGTATGGTGTAAACATGAAGCACCAGGAGTATTTTGCTGATAGCCCATCGACTGGGATGGATCCTGCATCAAGAGAAGAGTGATCTGGGCTAAATTTTTATAATAAGATTGTGAACTTTGTTTTGTATGTCAAGTCCATATACATGTCTGTATCTTCATGATAGCACCATTGCTGGTGCTAGTTTATCATCTCTTTACCTCTGGATTTTCTGTTTCTTCCTAGCTGGTTGATGCTATTCATCTCTGATCTTTGTCCATCTACAAAAGTAAAGGTCCAAATCCCAGGCTTTCCCCAGGTATTCTGGAATTACAAGCGCCATCCATAAGTTTTTATGTTTGACAGAAACCCCCTCATGTTTTCAACCCTAATGAAGTTTCTGTCAAGGTTTCTGTCAACTTTATAGTACAGGGTTGGAAACATGAGGGGGTTGCTGTCAAGCATAAAAGCATTTGGATGATGCTTGTAATTCTGAAATACTTTAGAGAAGCATTTGTAATTCTTTTTTTTTTTGGATATCCTTTCGGAAGGGGGAACCACATGACCCGGAAAGTGCACTTTGTGGGCACAAGGCATGCGAAAATCTCCGGCTGTCCCAGGCTCTTACGAGGGGCTTTGCTGAGGCTCGAACCCGGGGATTTGCTGTCCTAGACAGCGTACCCTCACAGGCCCTTACCGCTGCGCCACTCACCTCGGGGACGAAGCATTTGTAATTCACCTCACCTCAATTACTAATTCGTGGTTTTTATCTGATCTCTCTAAGGTTTTATCCTTAAAGTTGCTACCATGCTGTCTCAAGTCTTTCCTATTCCCTAGCCAACTAGAAACTCTCCAAATTGAGTAGATGTTGATATTTCTATCACGGATGGTGATTAAAATCATAGTTGTAAAACCTGCTCGACAGGCTGAACCAAGACCTATCCAACCTGGGGGGGCAAGATTGGTGACAAAACTGGTTTTGGAACCGTAATTGTTTTTCTCTGAATACTGCTCGAGCCATGGATGTAAATCAAATATTTTTACTCTTAAATCAATCAACTAGATAAATTAAATTCTAGAGATGAAGACCACTAAGCAGAATTGAATTCAAGTATAGACTTTGAAAATTGCGACTTCTTTCAGCGTGACAATCTACACTGAACGAAGACTTGTCATACTAGTAAGGGATTAATTTTCACTCCAAGTTGACATTATATTTGACGTTTCTTCTACTTAGCTTATAGACTCCCATCTTCCTTGGAATCACCAGCTAAGGGGGTGTTTGTTTTAGTTTTTTCAACCATGGTTTCTAAAAAAATTGTAATTTTTTTTTTCATTTTAAAGACCGGCGGTTTAGTGTTTTTAGATCATTTTGACGTGCTGATGTCAAAAATGATTTTTTAAAAATAAAAAAAATATCATTTTAATGTATTTCGGCATGAAACACTTTTTGAAAAGCTACAACAACAGTTCTTCCAACCACCCTCTAAAGTTCGTTTGATTGCCATATCCTGAGAGAAAGTGCTTGCCCTTAACTAAAAATGGAAAAACCAAACCCTAGAGAACAATTTCCCTCCGTTGAGATGCAGGAAGTTGAACATGAGATAACCTAGAAAACAAAGGATGCTTCCTCTAGAGAGCCATGTGAAGTAGATTTGCATACCTTGTCGTGAATAACGCGTGGAAGGTTTGATGACTGTTTACTAAGTAAGAGTCTGAGCCATGAACGTGTGATTTGCTTCATTTTGCGTACTCTAATCGTATTAATCATGTAAAAAAGGATAGTAATAGTTGACCGACACAAACCTTGTCTTGAATAGTTGACACAAACGTGTGTGTACATACAACGTTTCAAGACTGTTTACCTAGTACAAGATTGAAAAGGTAGACTCGAAGTCATGAACGTGCCCTGAAATCTAATTTGTTGACCGATCAATTATCATTAATTAGACGACTGAATATTAACTGAATTGAATTTGGGTCACGTAGGGTAAGAATATTATGGTCACGTAGGGTGAGAATATTATTTGTTTGGTTCCAATAAGCAATCTATCTTTTTGTAAAAGCTGTTCTTTGTCTGTATTAGCAAATTTTATGCCAGTGTAGTTACAAACTTCTCATAAAATAATATAAATAATATTCCGGGATCTCATTTAACAGCTTGAGTTTTTAAATGAGATGTTTCCTTAACATGGTATCAAAATCATTGACCCAACAGTTACGAGTTTGAATCTCACCATCCTCATTTTATTTAATAAAAATTAAGCACAAGATATTGTGGATCTGTGTGCAAGTTTCAAGTCTAAATGATTTTCATTTGAAGTGATGTGTTAGAAAATAATATAAATAATATTTTGAAACTTCACCTAGTAGCTTGATTTTTTTGGTGAGATGGTTCTTTAAGAAAGCTTGAGTATACCATGGTCATTAACAACTTATATTTTGATTCAGTCAAGATAAACGATGATTAGTCAGGAGAAAATTCCTTATAGAGCAGTGCCCTTATAAGTACCAGTCCTTTCCTTTCTAGATCAATCCATGTTGAATCATAGTTTTCTCATGCTCCTGTTCCTTCCCTGTGGTCTAGTCTCTTGGTTTTTTAGTGCCATATAATGCCCATCGCCCCTTTTTATCCAAAAAGTGTAAGAAAAAGCTAAAATTTTCTTTTAGGTGCACAGCAAGATGAGAAAAAACCCTTCAAATCCTGTTCCATCTTTCTTTTTCTATTTTTCTTTGAAGTTTTTCTTCATAGCCATGGGGGTGGCCCAAGACACAACAACTATCCCTGTGAAAGTTGGTGTGGTTCTTGACTTGGATGATGTTTTGTATGGAAGTATCGGGCTGAGTTGCATCAACATGGCCCTTTCTGACTTCTATGCCAGTCACAGTGACTACAAAACCAGACTGGTCCTCACCACCATAGACTCCAAGGGAGATGTTGTTGGTGCAGCTGCAGCAGGTTCCTTCTGCCCCGCCCTCTCTCTATTTCATCAGCAGCATGCTCTAATTTCGAATAACTGTTTGTCAATGAACCATTTTATCTAAAAATTTAAACTGGTAGGTGAGATTCTAGAATACGATTTATATTATTCACTAACACACTCTTCTTTAAGTGAAAGTCCTTTAGGCTTGAAACTTGTATAGACATGCATTACCTTATGTTTGATTTTTATCAAATAGAATGGAGGTGGTGAGGTTCGAACTCGTGAATGCTAAGTTAACAAGATTCTGATACCATATCAAAGAACCATTTCACGAGTTCTTTTTTGAATTTATTTCTTTTAATTTTCATAATCAATTGTAACATTTGTGACTATAGGGACAAAATTCATAATTAACTGTAACATCTGTGACTATCAGGATAAAAATGAATAGCAACTATATATAACTATTGCATGAATAATCATATAATTTCATTAACAGTCATAGCAATTCATTATACTGTTTCAAGTTTATACAAACCTATTACCACACAGAAAAAATAATATATACAAAAAGCAAATGTATTTTCTTTTCTGTCGTTTCTTCTTACTGTTTAGGAGGTTTAGAGGGATTAGTTATATCCTGAGAGTGTTGTCTTTGTGTAGAACAAATAAACACCTTGAAAACAACTCTTTTATCTGTTTCATTTTATACATTTTACGGTAACAAGGAATCCACCTGAAAACCCAGGTCTTCATAAGCAACAGCTAGTTGCTTTTAGAAGTCACCTATGAAGGCCGTAGTCTCTGTGTTATGATATTGTAGACTAGATAAATTCTGCTGCAGAAAGATCATTGACTTCACAGAAGTGTTAAAAGTTCAAAAGTTCAGACATGATACAAGATCTTTGTTTGAAAACTTGTGGTTAGTGTATATAATTCAATACAACTATATTCTTGCATCAAAATTCTTCTCTCATATAAAACACCATATGCTTTCATTAGAATTTCCCATCAGTCTTTATTTATTATGATAGCAAGATATCAATTATAATTGTTCTTTCTTATCCCCTTTAATACACAGCCCTGGATTTGATAAAAAATGTGGAAGTGCAAGCAATCATAGGGCCAACTTTATCAACGCAAGCCAAATTTGTTATTGAGCTTGGAGATAAAGCTCATGTGCCCATCATATCATTTTCTGCATCAAGTCCGTCTCTCACTTCAATCAGGAGTCCGTATTTTTTTCAAGCTACACAAAATGACTCGACTCAGGTGAATGCCATAAGTGCACTGGTTCAAACCTTCGGATGGAGAGAAGCAGTGCCCATCTACATTGACAACGAGTATGGAGAGGGAATCATTCCTTATTTAACTGATGCTCTGCAAGCAGTTGATGCTCGTGTCCCTTATCAGAGTGCCATTTCACCATCAGCCACTGATGAACAAATTGTTGAGGAGCTTTGTAAGTTGATGGGAATGCAAACTAGAGTTTTCATCGTGCACATGTTTCCATCTCTTGGCGCTCGGCTTTTTGCGAAAGCGAAAGAGATTGGAATGATGAGCGAAGGATATGTTTGGATCATGACTGATGGTCTAACAGCTGACTTTTTGAGCTCACCAAATCCTTCTGTCACTGATACAATGCAAGGGGTATTAGGTATTAAACCTCATGTTCCAAGGACAAAAGAACTCAAAGATTTTCGAGTTCGGTGGAAAAGGAAGTTCCAACACGATAATCCTGACATCATTGATGCTGAGATGAACATATATGGACTGTGGGCCTATGATGCTGCAACAGAGTTGGCCTTTGCAGTTGAAAAAATGGCAGATTTTGGCTTCCAAAAGGTAAATGTTTCTAGCAATTCATCAACAGATCTTGCCACTCTTGGAGTCTCTTTAAATGGACCAGACCTTCTTCAAGCTTTATCAAACACTAGTTTCAAAGGCCTTACGGGAGATTACCTTTTTGTTAATGGGAAGTTACAAGCATCAGCCTTCCAGATAGTTAATGTGAATGGAAATGGAGGAAGAAAGGTTGGATTCTGGACACCAACGAAAGGACTTGTGCAAACATTGAATTCAACAACAACTAAAAGTTTGAATTCGTCTCCTGTGTCTGGTATTTCAACTGTAATATGGCCTGGTGGTAAGTCTGCTGCTCCCAAGGGTTGGGAGATTCCATCAAATGGGAAGAAGTTGAAAATTGGAGTGCCAGTAAAGGATGGCTTCGGTCAGTTTGTGTCAGTGACAAGAGATCTCAGCTCTAACACCACAACAGTCAAGGGATACAGCATAGATGTTTTTGAAGCTGTAGTGGGATCATTGCCTTATGCTCTGCTTTATGAGTACATCCCCTTTGCAAATCCTGATGGAGGACCAGCCGGAAATTATGATGATCTGATTCGTCAAGTGTACTCAGGGGTAAAGTTATAATAAACCTTGTCTAATTACATGCAATACATTCAACATAAAATCTGAATCTTGCTTGGTGAACATCTAATTTCATGGCTACTACCAACAGAATTATGATGCTGTGGTGGGAGATACAACCATCGTCTTCAACAGGTCCTTGTACGTTGATTTTACCTTGCCTTACATGGAAAGTGGAGTCTCCATGATCGTTCCTATCACAGAAAACAATAAAAAAAACGCATGGATTTTCTTGAAGCCTTTGACATGGGACCTTTGGGTCACAAGTTTTTGTTTCTTCATTTTCATTGGATTTGTGGTCTGGGTTCTCGAACACAGAATAAACGAAGATTTCCGAGGCCCTCCTTCAAATTACATTGGCACTAGCTTTTGGTTTTCCTTCTCAACCATGATTTTCGCTCACCGTAATTTCCTTTCCTCTTTTAAATTCATTGCCTCCTACTCTAACATATACGTTAATGATCTTTATTCTTCACTTTGAACTATACTTGCAGGGGAGAGAGTGGTTAATAACCTGTCCAGATTTGTGCTTATCATATGGTGTTTCGTTGTGCTGATCTTAACACAAAGTTATACTGCCAGTTTAACAAGCCTACTCACAGTCAAGCAGCTACGGCCTGAAGTTACTGATGTAAATGAGCTCATTAAGAAGGGGGAGTATGTTGGCTACCATGAAGGTTCTTTTGTTGAGGGAATCTTGTTAGAGTTGGGTTTTGAAAAGTCAAAGCTCGTGATGTATGATTCAGCTGAAAAATGTGATGAGCTTTTTTCCAAAGGAAGTGGAAATGGTGGTATTTCAGCTGCTTTTGATGAAGCGCCATATATGAAGCTCTTTCTGTCGAAGTATTGCTCCAGATATACCATGATTGAGCCCACATTTAAAACGGCTGGTTTTGCCTTTGTAAGTTCACTTCACGATCTCCATTTCTCTCAGTGGCTCATGTAAGTGCATGGATTTATATGTTCATATGTTTTCAGGTCTTCCCTAGAGGTTCTCCTCTAGTACCTGATGTATCAAGGGCAATTCTAAATTTGACTGAAGACAATAAAATGAAGCAAATCGAGGATGAATGGTTTGGAAAACAAAGCAGCTGTCCAGATTCCAGCACCTCAATTTCATCAAATAGCCTAAGCCTCAAGAGTTTTTGGGGATTATTTTTAATTGCTGGAATAGCTTCACTTTCAGCTCTCTTAATCTTCACAGTCAATTTTGTTTACCAGGAAAGGAGAGTCTTGAGTCCTGATGATCCCAGAGCTTCAATGTGGCGCAGAATACAAAATTTGTTCATAGTTTTCGATGAAAGGGACCTAACAGCTCATACATTCAGAAAAAATGAAGTGAATGACAGAAGTGGTGCTAATCTTCCTTATGCGGGCGAGCCAAGTCCAGTAGCCAATTCAGTTCACACAGAATCCCCTGGATATCCACCCTCTTCAGAGTGTGACTCAACTCCCCACAGGCAAGAATCTCAAGATTTCGTAATAGATATCGATCATCTCAACAACCCATTTGAAGAGAGGCGAACAGCTTTTGACACAGCCTGTAGATTACAAAACTGATTGTTTAAAACTTTTGATACGAGTAGGTATAGTGCTTGCAGCATTGAAAAATATTTGTAATTAGGGTAAAGACTAGAGTGCTGATGATTTGAGTTTGAACGTCGGTACAATGTAGATGGCTTCCAGAACAACTGGATTCGACGACACAGCGAATCCCTTGGAATTATATTTTGATCTTTCTTTTGCATCCCTTCCTCTTGAAAGATGTTTCTAATTTCCAACTATCAACTTAAGCAGAAGGCCTTACCAATTCAGAGTCGATAATTTTCAGTCTGTAACTATATGCCAAAGACAGAATTAGGCACTCTGACAAAAACTGAAACAACGTTCTCTGAGAACAGTGGATATCTATCTAATGCAGGAACCAAGCTAAGTCAGTCCAGCTGGCTACAGGAAATGGGAACCGAACCCTGCATTTAGGACACCCCACCCTGCTGATTATCTTCACAGGACTATCGTTTTAGTTGTTTCAACGACAAGGGTATCCTCAATCAGGCCATAGGTTTTGTGCAGCAAGACCCGTCGATATTTCCAATATTGAAGCGAAAGGCTGACGCAGCTGTTGAAGATAAGATTACCAATGATTCCGAGACTGCAATTGGAAGTTGAAGGAGTGAAGACAGAGCTGCAACAGAGTCTGAGTTGTTTTGTTTTAATCAGTATTTTTAGTTTAGTAAAGATCAATTGTTTGATCAAGAAGTCTAGTATTTTACAAAGTTTCAGTTTAAGTTTACTTAGAATTAGTATAGAACAAGGGTTTGCATTTAATTAGAATTCTTACTCTTGTAAGTTGTTCAATTTCGCTCTCTATAAATAAAATCAGAGGGATGGCAGTAACCTAATTGCCAAATATACTTGTTCTTTCGTTCTTTGAAATTCTGGAAATTCATCAGAGTTTTTGTCACTGATTTGAACAGTGACGTTTTTCTGGGCAAGAACACAATTCCTGTTACTGATCTGAACAGTAATTGTTTGTTCATCAGAATTTTTTCCAACAGCAACAACCTTAATATTGGGCATTGACTTTGAAGTCTTTTGTATAGAACAACAGGACATGGAAATTTGTGGACCAGAATCAGTAGAGATTCTTACAGCAACTGGTCATGACCACAATAATTTCTAATACTTACTACATGGTCAAAATCCAACTTTAAATAAAACAATGTAATAGTACAACATTTAACCAAAACTAAAAGAAAAAGGCTCGCAGAAGCAAGTAAGGCGTATATACCAATCATAAATGAAGATGCAGGAACTCTCGAATAACCTGAAACTAAAAACCTGAAAATAATATTAAAATGAAGAGGTGAGTTCAACCATTTCAGGCTTAATTTCAGCGCTATCAAATGATGGATTTTTCATCAAGCCAATCACCTATCGCAACTCAGGCTCTTCTCGAGCTTAGCTCCATTCTATTGGCCCATAAACATCCTTGCAACGCTATTTGTCAATTATACCAGTTATGACAACCAATAAGAACCAACTGCATCATCAAGTCATAACATAAATATTTTTGCAAAATATGATGACAGTGCTGAACATGTATCTGGGCTTCTGCCAATATCTATTCCAGTACAATCACGAAGTCCCAGTAGTGAGAAGTTATCCCATGGACATATTCATAACCCAACCAGTCACATTAGACCTCCATTACAGGGTTCATTTTACAAACCATGCAGATGTTTTTGTCCTAGACGAACCTGGTCTGGGTGGCAATGTCTTCCAGTTGTTTTTCTCTCCTACCATCTATCAACTTAAGCAGATGGGCTAAACATTCAAAGCCGATCGTTTCCAGCCTATAGCTATATGCTGAACACAAATTTGACACTAGCCAAAATTGAAAGAATCTATACTCCCTCCCCAAGAACAGTGGAAACCCGAATACAGATGAAGAATTTGGTTCCAATTCTGCTAATAAGTTTTTTTTATTAATGTTAGTCATTTAATTCCATCATTTAGTGATGTGTTTTGATTATTCTTCTCTATTTCTAGTTTAAATCTTATTTATGATAGATAGGAGTTTGTGTTTGATTAGAGTTCTTCTTGTAATGTTTTGATTTCTTCTATAAATACAATTAGAGGGATGAAAATAAAAAATAGATTTTGGATTTTACCCCTTGATATCTACAATTACATGTTCTTTGTTTTTTGTTCTTAGCTAAGGGCTAGAATATTTTCAATTGAAATAATGGACACCTTTACATTCCAATAATTGGTATCAGAATTGTTTTCAATTTTACAACATGCAGGAACTCAGATTAATTAGTCAGTGCACCTGGATACAGAAAACGATGAGAACTGAACCCGGCATTATCTAAACCAAAACCCTTGTCAATGATCTTCACATGATCACCCTTATCTAAAGTCGAGGTGTGCAAGCTGTCCTGAACACCATCTATTCAAGTATTGGACCAAGAATGAGACGCCAAAACCTTAATATTGGGCATTGACTTGGCAATTTTTCGTTTGTCCACAATAACAGGACATGCAGGGTGTTTCCTGGAAAGAGAGAGATGATGTCATTCTTCTTTGCCACGTACGGTCTTTTGAGGTTATTCCTTAGATGACCAACTCGTACAAACCATGGCTAGCTTGCATTGCAGGCAACAGCACATGCAATCTTTGATAATAGCCAATAATTTTTTTTCTAAATTAAATTAATGTCAGCGTGAGCTGTACAGGTTAGGAATTAATGTTAGCGTGAGCTGTAGAATCAAATATAGGAATTATATTTCATTATCCTGTAATTGTATGTATCCTGATATATATGGGATTAATGCTACTTACCTAGACAGTTATTATCTTAGGAAGGGTTTCTCTATAAGAGAACTCCTCTGTAACGTTTTCCAAATAAGAAAGAAAAAGAGAATATATAGGGCGTCTGCTCTCTGATTTATCAATTAACACCATAGTTATTAATTTCGTTCCGTTCCGTTAATAAAACCAGGACAAAACGACATCGTTTTCTTCCCGGTTTTAATTCCTGTCCGTTCCGGAAATTCCGGCTGGAACGCCCCGGTTCCGTTCCAGGTTCAAAATCTTTTTTTTATTTTTTTAAAATTATTTTTGACATCTATACATCAAAATAATTTAAAAACACCAAAAAAATATATTTTAATGCACTGCTTTGCTTAACTTGGGACTCAAACACCTATGTTATAACCCTATAAAAAGATTTCAATTTAGTGCAGAAACTCAACGTGTATACTTCTTGGGTTATAGAGGAATATTACCTCTCTTTTTATTTTCTTTATTGGTCACAAAGGTGAAATTTGAACTATTTATAGATCTCTGGAGGAAATAAAGACAACTCTGTCACTTAAATCGTAGCTTATTAGGGTCAAAATTTTAGGAGTTGTTTGGTAATGAATTTTTTTTTTTATATTTTTAATACATCAAACTTACTTTTTTTTACTTAGGATTTAGGTCGTGATTAGGCTAAAACCAAATCTAGAGCACTAGTCCGTTAGAGACTAAATCCAGAGCGCCCTTGATTAGGGGTCAGGTCAGTATCGGATGCTTCGAGGGTTGGATTGGACCAAAACTAGGTCCAAGATACCACAGGGTGAACATTACAAATTAGGAAAAATCTTATGTATGTTGGATTTAAAGAAATCAAGGGTAGGATCAAGGTGAGGTTACTGTCATCTATTTTCTCTTATTTATAATGAAAAACTTTTAGAATTACATAAGAGTTCTAATTTGATTACAACTGCTTATGTTTCTTACTTCTAGATTAGAATTGAAATTGCATTTAAACTAAAACACTTGATCAAACATTTGATCTTATTTAGGAAAGAAAAAACATGCTAGATAAATTCTAATCTAACTCTAACACCTTGTTGTGATCTCCTCAATCTTCATCCTTTAGATGTCGTGGACTTCAACCTTTACTCTTCTACCTTCAGCAGTCTTGGAGTCCATAAATTTCAACAATGTATACTCCTAGTCTTAGTTTTTCTTTTGTAAATAGGATTCCTTGCATAAACATGACTCCTATACATGTATAAATAGGCCTTCAATGCAATTAAAAGATCAATGAAAATTATTATTGATCAACATACAATTACTTCTCATTATCAACATGGTATCAAAGCAATCAATCCAAAATCTAACTTGTTTTTAAAAACAAAATCACAGACCCTAAACTATGGTAGACGCCAACCCACAAAACCAGATGACAACCATAAACCCTAGAATCGACCCTCAAATCATCACAACACAAAACTATAACCATGACCTGCCAGTAGCCATCCCTGGAATCAAACTTAATGGCCAAAACTATGAACTATGGTCACAAGTCATGAAGATATTTATCTCCGACAGAGACAAACTTGGATTTATCTCCAGCGAAATCAAGCAACCAACACTGACAAACCCAACATACAACAAATGGAGAACAGAAAACGCTGTAATTAAAGGTTGGATTATCAATTCCCTAAACCTAGATCTAATTGGGAATTTCATCAGATTTCCTACAACTAAAGGGGCGTGGGACGCCATTGCTACAACCTACTACAATGGTGGAGATAACATCTAGGTATATGACGTGAAAAGAAGGGTCAGCCGAACAACACAAGGAAATAGCTCCCTTGAAGAATACTACACCAGCTTATAAACCTTTTGGCGAGAAATTGACCACAGACACCCAAACCCTATGACATATGAAGAAGATATACAAAAATACAACAAATTAATTCAAGAAGATCAAATTTATACCTTCTTGGATGGTTTGGGTGACCAATTTGACCAGGTTCGACGAGATATCCTTCAACAGGTGCCTTTGCCTTCGATCAAAATAGCCTTTGCTCAAGTACGAAGAGAGAACAATAGACAAGTTGTGATGATGGAGATGGAAATTGGTGAAGCTAGTGACAGTTTTAGTCTATTATCTAAAGGCAGAGATAAGCGATGGAATGAGATGAAAATTATAAACCTAGGGATTCAGAAGGGGAGCCACGATAATGATGATAGGAAAGAAAAAAAAGAAGGTTGGGCAAGTTTTAAGGGTCTCACTCTCACCAGCCCACAAAAACATGCCCGGAACCCTTCAAGGCAGTATCTTGGCCCATCATCATCACGGCCCAAACTTGGCTCACACGGACAGAATTCCAGCAAGCCAACTTTTGTTAGACCAAAAGACCAGGAGGGAGGGTGCATGCATTGTGGCAGAAATAAACACACCAAAGATACGTGTTTTCAGCTACACAGATACCTAGAATGGTAGTATAAACTTAAAAGAAGAAAGACCGAACAAGGCCATACAACAATCATTACTAATATGGATCCAAACACACTTGTGCCACTCAAAAATCAACCGCAACCCAACAATAAAGATCCAGGTATTATTGGCCTCACAAATTTGGTAGCCCATGAGGAGCATATACACAGTTGGATTATTGACTCAGGGGTAACATATCATATGACCTATGATCTTAATGATTTTAAAACAAAGTCAATTCCTCGATGATAAGCCATATCAAATGCTAATGGTGACATGTATCTAGTAACAGGAGGGGGAACAATGGAATTATCAACCACATTTACTCTCCCTCATACTCTCTTTGTGCCTTGACTCTCCACGAAACTATTATCAACAAGTCAAGTGATTGAAGAGTTATATTGTTTCATGCTAATGTACTCCTCATTTTATTTATTTTAGGATGTTCTCATGAAGAAGATTTTTGGGTGTGGTAATAAGAGAGGGGGGTTATATTACATGGATGAGTTGGATCTTGAAAAAGTTAATCATGCTCTATTTAGTGCTGAAGCAAAATTTAAGGTGATGACCAATGGATTATGTGAGGTACTATGGATAAAAGGGCTACTTAAAGAATTGAGATATACTATGGAGTCTGAGATCAAAATATACTGCGACAACAAAACTATAATTGCTATAGCCAACAATCCAGTTCAACATGACCGAACCAAGCATGTGGATGTAGATAGACATTTCATTAAACAGAAACCTGATGAGAAGACTGTGATATTTCCTTTTGTCAAATCTGAGGATCAACTGACTGATATACTTATTGTTGGAAAATTGGAAAAAACTCTGATACCAATTGTTGGAATGTAGAGGTGCCTACTATTTCAATTGAAAAATTCTAGTCTTTATTTAAGAATTAATTGAAATATTTCAGCCCTTAGCTGAAGAACAAAAAACAAAGAGATCAATGGGTAAAAACCCAATATCTAATTTTTATTGTCATCCCTCTAATTGTATTTATAGAGGAAATCAAAAGCATTACAAGAACCCTAATCAAACACAAACTCTTAAACTAATCTTATCATAGATAAGATTTAAACTACAAGTAGAAAAGAACAATCAAAACACATCACTAAATGCTAGAATTTAAATGACTAACATTAATAAAAAAACCTTATCACTAATTTGTAGCAGAATTGGAACCAAATTCTTCAACACTCCTCCTTGGTTCCAATGCTGCACATATATATCTTCTCCTTTAGCTCTTTAAATTTGTCTCTTTGTGGGAGTTGATTGTCACTCTCCACTATCTCCCATAAATCGAAAGCCTTCAAATATGCCTCCATCTTCACTGTCCAAATTTCAAAATTCTGACTAGTAAACACTGGTGTTTTTGGTGAAAAAGATGCAGAATCCATTCTGAAAAATTCAACCGTGATTTGTTGAAAAAGAAGTTTAACAATTGCTGTTGTGAAGCCTTTGTGCAATTGTTTTAAAGAATTTGAGAAGAGTAACTAATCCTTCTACTTCAAGATTTTGCAGAAAAATAAGAACTCTCGTTTTTCACTCAATCCCTTCTAAGATCAAATCAACTCTGATATACCTCACAAAAACCTTCAAAGCCCTTAGCTTTGATTTCCCTTAAAACCTCACTTTTAAACTCTCGTGTTTCACACAATCCCTTCAAAGATCCTAATAGCTCTCTCAATTTTTTTCTTTCAAAAAACCCTTCAAAACCCTTAGCTTTGATGTCCCTTTTAAAACCTCACTTTTAATCTCTCGTATTTCACACAATCCCTTCAAAGATCCTAATAGATCTGATACCAATTGTTGGAAAATTGAAAAAAACTCTGATACCAATTGTTGGAATGTAGAGGTGCCCACTATTTCAATTGATAAATTCTAGTCTTTATTTAAGAATTAATTGAAATATTTCAGCCTTTAGCTGAAGAACAAAAAACAAAGAGATCAATGGGTAAAAACCCAATATCTAATTTTTATTGTTATCCCTCTAATTGTATTTATAGAGAAAATCAAAGGCATTACAAGAACTCTAATCAAACACAAACTCTTAAACTAATCTTATCATAGATAAGATTTAAACTACAAGTAGAAAAGAACAATCAAAACACATCACTAAATGTTAGAATTTAAATGACTAACATTAATAAAAAAACTTATCACTAATTTGTAGCAGAATTGGAACCGAATTCTTCAACACTTACTAAAGCAGTATCGAGTAAAATGTTTCACTGTTCTCTCAACAAGTTGGGCATACGAGTTATATTTGCACCAACTTGAGGGGGAGGGTTAACAAGAATCAAAACAAGAACATTACAATTTAGGAAAAATCTTATGTATACTCCTAGTCTTAGTTTTCCTTGCATAAACAGGAGTCCTTGCATAAACAGGATTTCTATACATATATAAATATGCCTTCAATGCAATTAGAAGATCAATGAAAATTATTATTGATCAACATACAATTACTTCTCATTATCAACAAGGAGCTGGGTAGGCTCGAGCCACAATGGGTCTTGGGTGCTCTAGTGGTTGAGATGGGATCCGATCCTGAGCGCTATGTGGTCCTACTAGACCAAGTCTCGAGTGCTGGGAGGGTCAGGCTCCAATCCGCCTAAGGCAATGGAACGGGGCTGAGACTAGGTCCTGGACATTAATAGCTACGCTAGGATCGAGTTTGAATTCAAATACAGGCTACCAGGGAACCGAACGTTGGGTGGAAGGTATCTAAGAATGAAAAGAAGAACAGAATGCTTGGAGTCAAACAAGTTTATATTCAAAATATCCTAATTCAAGATTGGTGAAATCATAATTAGAATAAAAAAGGGTAAAAAATCATGTAAACAATGAATGGAATGTAGCACAAAGATGGTAAAAAATCATAATTAGAATAAAAAATAAAATAAACAAAGGAGTGTCAACTGTTGACTAAACGAGCTCATAATTTAGAAGTGATTGCTTGGATCAGCACGATTTTCTTTTTCACTACTTCAAACAATACAGCTGGCCACTGATTTCCATGCAGTGTTCTTATTTCTTCAATTTTCAATGTCAATATGTCAACTCCGGCGATCTTATAAATAACAGATATTTCGGTCAATGCTTGGCTAACTCGTAAATCAAGAAGGAGAAACCAGCATCTCAATGGGCACAAATATGAGGGGAAACCCACCTTCAAATCAAATTCTCACATTGCTTTCTGTCCATATTTTCTTCATAGAGTTGGCAATGGCTCAAATCACAGCGTTTATTCCAGTGAATGTAGGTGTGGTTCTTGACTTGGATTATTTGGAAGCAAATATTGCGTTGAGTTGCATCAACATGGCCGTCTCAGACTTCTATGCCAATCATGGAGACTACAAAACCAGGATGGTTTTGACCACCAGGGACTCCAAGAAAGATGTTGTTGGTGCAGCTGCTGCAGGTTCTCTCTAATTCTTCTCTCTGACCTTAGTTTCAATATTCGGTATCTGTTTGCTCTATTTTCGGTCATTTATTACTTGTAATTCCTCTGGACTGATAATAAAAAAAAATTGATAAACAAATTCTTGATATTTAATTATAAAGCATAATTATAAGAATGACTTAAAGTTTAACTCGATACAAGGCTCAGGTAGCGGGTTGATTGAGTCAACCCACAGACATAAAGTTTATTTTTTTATTAGAACAATATTATTTTTTTTGTAATGAAATAACATGGTTTTAGTAAAAAAAAATTCCCTGATTTAATTTAAATTGCGGAGATGATATAGCCATACTCCCATCAGATTTTCCAAGAACTCCAGTGCTTCTAACCCTTGAGTTTTTTTTATTAGATCAGGTTATTTAGCTAATCAAACTTAGTTGAGCTGAATATTAAAATATGGGTTGACAATCTGACTTGGTTGGATCAAAACTTAAAAAAATAGAAAAGAAAATTCATGACTCATGGTCCTTGGTTGAGTTAGATAACTATATCTATAAATATTTATAACTTTAGTTTTTTTTTTCTTTAACAAAATTGAAATTATTTGACAACGGGCCGGCTGTAACTCAATTAGTTGACATTAGCATTTAGGTAGATTTGAAGTATGAGTCTCTCATTTTTATATACTAGAACTTTATGTCTTGGATCATGCATTTAGAAAACCTAGTGTCACATGGTAGTTCATGAAGGAGATAAAATATATCGTCCTGATCCGCGCATCTTTACAAGTCTAACGCATAAATCTAGCCAACATCTTAAGGATTCCTTGCTATGATTTACTGTTAGAAAGGTGAGAGTAGGAGGGTACTCAACGTGTCTACTTGTTAGCGAATATAGAAGAAACAAGAGCTGATCAAGAAGTGGAAAGCTCAATCATCCAACGGATGAACATTTAACAGTTTGATCTCTTTTGTGATCGCTTTAACTTCTACTTTGATTTCATTTAATGATAATATTTCTGATCTCATTCAAAAGAAAAATGAAGTGAAAAATTCTAAAAATAGCAGGATAGAAACCCTGATTTCGATTTCTTCGCCAGTCTTTGTGATATAAAAAGATACGATTTATTGGTTGGATTACCAACATATTCTTGATACGAGTATCAAGCAACTCCATTTGGTTTTCGGCTAGTCTACTCCATTGATCTTTTTTTCTTCGGTCACCTTTGTGAATCGCAGCGTTGGACTTGATAAAGAATGTGGAGGTGCAAGCAATCTTGGGCCCGACAACATCAATGCAAGCCGATTTTGTTATTGGCCTTGGTGAAAAAGCTCAAGTGCCTATCATATCATTTTCGGCATCAAGTCCTTCTCTTACTTCCACCAGGAGTCCCTATTTTTTCCGAGCTACACAAAATGACTCAAGTCAAGTCAACGGCATCGGAGCATTGGTTCAAGCCTTTGGATGGAAAGAAGCAGTCCCTATCTACATGGACAATGAATATGGAGAGGGAATTATACCTTATTTAACTGATGCTTTGCAAGCAGTTGATGCTCATGTACCCTACCGAAGTGTCATTTCCCCATCGGCCACCGACGATCAAATTGCCGAGGAGCTTTACAAGTTGATGACTATGCAAACGAGAGTTTTCATTGTGCACATGTTTACCTCTCTTTGCGCTCGGCTTTTTGTCAAAGCTAAAGAGATTGGGATGATGAATGAAGGCTACGTTTGGATCATGACTGATGGGCCAACTGTAGGTCTCTCAACCTCACCAGATCCTTCTGTGATTGATTCTATGCAAGGGGCATTGGGTATTAAACCTTATATTCCGAAAACAACGGAGCTGGGAAATTTTCGATTACGGTGGAAAATGAAATTCCAACAGGATAATGCAGACATGGTCGATGCTGAGTTAAACATTTATGCACTACAAGCCTACGATGCTACTGTAGCTTTGGCCATGGCAATTGAGAAAACTGGTACAGCAAACTTAGGCTTTAGAGAGGCAAATGTTTCTAACACTTCAGTAACTGATCTTGAAAATCTGGGAATCTCTCAAAATGGTCCAAACCTTCTCCGAGCATTATCAAACACTAGTTTTAAAGGTCTGACTGGTGATTTCTTCTTCAATAATGGACAGTTACAACTATCGGCTTTTGAAATAGTTAATATGAACGCAAATGGAGGAAGGAGGATAGGGTTTTGGATGCCGACAAAGGGACTCGCAAAAACCCTTAACTCGATAGCAAATACCACTATTACTTATTCTACTTCCAAGTCCAGTCTTGCACCTGTTATATGGGCTGGGGATTCAACTTCTATTCCCAAGGGCTGGGAGATTCCGACAAATGGGAAGAAGTTGCGGATAGGAGTGCCGAGTCCAAGCACTTTCGGTCAATTTGTGAAGGAGACAACAGATCTCAATTCCAATACGACAACAGTCACAGGATACAGCATAGCTATATTCGAAGCTGCTGTTGACTCATTACCTTATGCCATAACTTATGAGTACATCCCCTTTGTCAAGCCTGATGGAAAGTCTGCTGGAACTTACAATGATCTGGTCTATCAAGTGTATTTAAAGGTAAAACACCTCTTATGTTCTATATCATGCATTCCTCATCACATCAGCACAATTCTTATAGGTAACGCATTACTGGAAACAGAAATACGATGCTGTGGTCGGAGATACAACTATCATAGCCAACAGGTCCAAGTACGTCGATTTTACATTGCCTTACACGGAAAGTGGCGTCTCCATGATCGTTCCAATCAAAGACAGCAGAAACAAAAATGCTTGGGTTTTCTTGAAGCCTTTGACTTGGGACCTTTGGTTCACAAGTTTTTGTTTCTTTGTTTTCATCGGATTTGTGGTCTGGGTTCTTGAACATGGAATAAATGAAGATTTTCAAGGGCCTCTTTCGCATCAAATAAGCACTAGCTTCTGGTTTTCTTTCTCAACCATGGTTTTTGCACATAGTAATTTCCCTTTAACTTTTAAGTTTATAGTTCAAAGCACTTCAATCTCAAACATTGACTTGATGTTTATGATACCTATGTTCTTTATGTTACAGGGGAGAGGGTGGTTAGCAACTTGACTAGAATAGTTGTAACCATATGGTGTTTTGTTGTTCTCATTCTTACTCAAAGCTACACTGCCAGCCTGAGTAGCTTGCTTACAGTTCAGAAGCTCCAGCCTACAGTAACTAATGTTGATGAACTCATTAAAAAGGGGGAGTTTGTGGGCTACCAGAAAAGCTCATTTGTGTTGGGAATCCTGAAAAACTTGGGTTTTGATGAATCCAGGCTCATGCCTTATAATACTCCAGAAGAATGCGACGGGCTTTTTTCCAGAGGTAGTGGAAATGGTGGTATTGCTGCCGCATTTGATGAAGTGGCATACATGAAATTCTTTCTATCTATGTATTGCTCGAAATATACAATGATTAAACCCATGTTTAAAACAGGGGGTTTCGGGTTTGTAAGATCACTTCTCTTCCTTCCTCTTGCTCTTCTTGTCTCTGTGTGATATATCATTCATGTACGAGCACACGAAATTTCTCAAGTGGGATCATTCTTTTTTGCGTTTCAGGTCTTCCCTATAGGTTCTCCTCTTGTAGCTGATGTATCAAGGGCAGTTCTACGTGTGACAGAAGGGGATAGGATGAGGGAAATCGAAGATGCGTGGCTTGGCACACAAAGCAGTTGTCAAGAATCCAGCACCTCATTTTCATCTAATAGCCTTAGTCTCAAGAGTTTTTGGGGATTATTTCTTATCACTGGCATTGCTTCCATTTCAGCTCTCATGATCTTCACAACCATATTTGTTTACGAGCACAGAGCAGTACTCTTGCAGCCCTCTGATTTAAGAACAACAACATGGAGCAGAATTCTTGTTCTGTCCAGAATTCTCATTCAAATGGACAAAACATCCAGTAGAAGTGAACTGAATCCGAACCACATTGCTATCCCTGGAGATCTTCCACCGACAGACAATGATGATGATCGAGATCCAAATGCACAACAACCTGATCAAGAGGAAGTACAAAATATCAATGAGCTTGTCGTCCCAAATCAAGAAAGACCAGCAGCTACTGAAGTAAACCATGAAAACAATTGACTAGAAGATCAGCACATTGATTGAACGACATTTATATATTTATAACATTGTAAACAAGCTTGTATTTGTATAATAAAAAAAACATATAAGTGGAATACAGTATTGTATTGATTTGTACTCTTTATATATACAATGTGCCTTAGGGATTCCCTGTAAATCAGGAAATTGATAAGCAATGATAGCTAATTGTATGCTGTTTTGGATACTAACGTGTCCTTCCTAATTACATAATGATATAGCTCTCCTATTTGTATCAAAACACTGTCAATGTTGTCAATGTGAGTTCTAACACTCCCTCTCAAGTTGGAGAGTGAATATCAATGACTCCCAACTTATGCATGAGTTGCTTGAACTTTTCTTTGTCCAAAGTCTTTGTCAACACATCTGCTAATTGTTGTGAAGAAACCACAAATCGAGTAGCAGTTTCACCTCGTAAAATTTTGTCCCGAATAAAATGACAATTCATTTCAATGTGTCGAGTTTTCTCATGAAATACAAGATTTTTTGCAATGTGTAAGCCAACTTGATTATCACAGTGTAGAGTAACAGGATTTGAAACAAGTATGTGTAAATCTGTTAATAAATGCCCAGCCAGGTGAGCTCACATGTACCTGCCATTGCTTTATATTCAGCTTCCGCACTTGACAAAGAAACAGTCTTTTGCCTCTTGGTTGTCGGACTTTATTGAAGGCTTACCCTCTTCTAATGGGTATATTGTCATCATGGTCGTCGTTGACAGATTGACGAAGTTTCTAGCCTTGAAGCATCCATTTTCAGCTGTCTGTGTAGCCAAGGTATTTGTGGCTAATGTGATTCGCCTGCATGACATACTAAAATCCATTGTTAGTGACCGCGACAAGGTGTTTATTAGTGCCTTCTGGCGCACATTATTCCAGATGCAGGGAACACAATTGTGTATGAGCTCCAGTTACCATCCTCAATCTGATGGCCACAAGGCACTATCCATAATTGTGTATGGTCAACCGGACTTTGGAGCAGTATCTATGTTGCTTTGCAGGAGACCAACCCCGGAAATGGGTTGACTGGATTTCCTGGGCTAAGTTTAGCTACAATACTTCCGTTCACTCCTCCACCAAGATGACACCCTTTTGTTTTGCATCAAAAAGCAAATGAGACCGGCACATTCATAGATAACAAGTCTAAAACAGTGGTGGTAAGTTGTAACATCCCACATCGAAAGAAGAGTGTCCAGAGCCAGGGCATATTAAGGCAAGGTGGTACCTAACCTTGTAGGACGCGTTTTGGGGCCTGTGGGCTGCCAAGAACAAAACCGTGAGGCGTGGACGCCGGGTTGGGCTGAGCCATAGCGGACAATATTCTACAAGGGAGAGTGGGCCGGGCCTTACATATGGTATCAGAGCCGAGGACGGCTCGTTCTTAAGGTGGGGGGATTGTAACATCCCACATCGAAAGAAGAGTGTCCAGAGCCAGGGCATATTAAGGCAAGGTGGTACCTAACCTTGTAGGACGCGTTTTGGGGCCTGTGGGCTGCCAAGAACAAAACCGTGAGGCGTGGACGCCGGGTTGGGCTGAGCCATAGCGGACAATATTCTACAAGGGAGAGTGGGCCGGGCCTTACATAAGTACTTATATATTTATATATATATATATATATATATGAAATATCATTCATATTCAAATTAATATATTTTTACATGGACTTGTCTGTTTGCAGGAAAATTATAGAAATGAGATTATTGCAAAATATGGACCTGATCAGGACAATCATCCTTCTTTTGATGGAGCAGCTTGGTGTGAGGCTTCAGTGGGAGTAAGCAAGGATAGAGTATATGGTGCACCTCGTATGCCAAAATCTAAAATTAATGTGAGTTTTTCATCACATATCTACTCAGTACAGTCATCATATCCAAACACAGCTAATAGAGGGTATAAAGAGGAATTGCAAGCAAAAGATGATATTATTAGTGAAATGAGAAATGAAATTGCTTCCATTAAAGATTATCTTAAGAGCTTACTGGGAAGTTCTGTTAGGTCAGAGTATATGGGTTAAGGTATGCCAACACCTATGGCTCCGTCGATGCCATCACATACAATGGCACCTATGGGTCCCGTGTCTTCACCAGTATATCGATTGTCGCACCCCAAAAAAAAAAACGAAGCGCGGCGTCGTGACGACTCTTCCCCGTGTACGGGGAAATATCACGTGTCGGAGGGATTATCTATTTTCGTAAAAAAGGGAGTCGCCACCTAGTATTAACGGTTACTAGGAAACCTAAAACTGGTCTTTCAGAGATTCTAGGGTAAGGGACTGGTTGCGTAAAGGGAAGGTTTTAGCACCCCTAGTACGCCCTACCTCAAAATGCAAGAAATGATTTTTTCTTTGCGAAATCCATGCTAAAACTCATTTTTCTTCAAAAACCCAAGAAGATATATATTTTTGAAACAAAAGAACAATTTTTTAAAATATGCTAGTGTATTGGCCGTATGCAAGAAAACAACACATTTTTTTTATAAAAATATTTTTTGGAAAAAATTGTATTTTTATTTATTTTATTATTATTATTTAATATATATATAGGGAGGGGGGGGGGTGGCTGCCAGCCCACCTACAATGGGGCTGGGCTGCCAGCCCGCCCATTGTGGCTGGGTTGTGGCCCAGCCTATCTGGATCTGGGCTCTCGGCCCACACAAATATGGTGTTGGGCTGGGACTTATTTTCATGGATCGGGCCGAGAACAAAGCCCGGCCCAACCCAGCCCGCGGGGGGAGTGAATTAATTCACTCCCCCGTGCATGCAGAGAAGATGATGAACAGTAAATGCTTGATTTTTCGAGTGTGACGAAATGCGTACCTGTTTATACCGTTGGGTAGAGGTGATCGTGGTGATTCTTCTGGTCGTTGTGGCATCGGATATGGTGGCCTGTGGTGGCCGGAATGGCGTCGGAACGGTGACGGTCCACGTCGAAGCCCTTGCTGTCGCTTCTGTTACCGTCGCCTGGGGAGATGACTGAATTTATGGGGCTGACGGGAGGATGATGGTGGTGATGATGGTGGATCTGGGTGGTTGAAACGGGCGGCCGGAGTTGACCGAGAGGGGGAGAGAGAGAACGTTGGCTTCTGGTTTTAGAGAGAGAAGTGACTGAACGACCAAGAAAGAAAGAAAAAAAAGAAAAGGACTGATGATGCTGGGGACTCTGTTGAAGAAGATTACTGAATTTTTTTTACGTGAAATTCACCTTGTGAATTACTCTTTTTTCCTTCTTCACCCTCTGTTTCTTTGTTTTATTTTTCTGCTCTCTCTGCCTCCTCTCTTCCTTTTTTCCCCCACTCTCTCCTGCGCGAGCTGCTATTTATAGCAGAGGAGACTCGAACTGCTAAGGAAAGAGTTTAATGCAGTGTTTTGAAGGCAATCAGAGGAGAATCAGGACGAAAATTTGATGGAGATAAATCAGGCAAGATCACGGTTGACTCGGAAGAAGATTGATGCGTTTTTGCTGTGACGGAGATGAAATGGGAAGAAAATCGAATTGAAATGGGAAGAAAAATTTAACTGATCCTGTGAATGATGGGAATGAAACAGGAAGAAAATTATGATTTATATATAGGAAGAATTTGAAAATGACGATCTGCCTTGCTGTGAAAAAAAACAATGCAAATAACGGTACAGTGCATGTTTCTTTAAATGCAGATTTCAAAATTTTTAGGAAGGAAAAACAATCCGATTTGGTCCTCTAAAAATTCTTTAATTGCACCCAATTTGATTTAAAACTTGACTTTGCAATTAAATCCCATCAAAAATTCAATCTCAACCTTAGCTTTGCGCGATCTCCTAATCTGGCCCTTGGCTCCTGATTTTCGCGATTTAACCCTCAATCGGCCATTAAACTCCAAATTGCTCGAATTCGCCCTTGAACCCAAAATCTGTTTTTTTGAAATTTGTTTTTTTTGAAACATAAAAAATAAAGAGTCAAAAATTGGGTAGCAACAGATGCCCCCTCTTTACAATGCTTACGACTAAAGTCTTGTAAAAGACTTTAAATAGTAAGTGTTGTAAAGAAAAACATAATGGAGGATATGGGTCTCGTTTTTCTGGGTGACCTACCCAAACTAGATATGAAGGGTCTCATTTTCCTGGGTGACCGACCCGGTTAGTGGTTAGCAAGGTCTCATTTTTCTGGGTGACCGACCCGGTTAGCATGGACTCATTTGATGGGTGAACGACCCGGTTAGCATGGCCTCATTTGATGGGTGACCGACCCGGTTAGCATGGCCTCATTTGATGGATGACCGACCCGGCTAGCATGGTCTCATTTTTCTGGGTGACCGACCCGGATTAGATATGATAGTGACGGGTGATCCACCCAGGTCTCGTTATGACGGGTGACCTGCCCCAGTGTAAGATGAAGGCGGTTTTGTTGTCACAAGTGATTTTGAGGAACGAAACAGCACCAGTCCTCAATTCATATTTTCTTCCGTGGTTTCGTTCACTTGAGATTCTGCTTCTCTCTTTTGGACACATAGGTCGCCTTTCTCTGATGTTCCATTATCACAGGATGTCTTTGCCTAATCTCCAAAGCTTTGCAGGCTTCTCTGATTGGATGGCTCATTCAAGTTGTCATAAATCATTCATCCACTCAACGCAAGCACATTGCTTATCGTGGGCTATCTGCGATGATCTTTGCTTTTATCCAAATCTGACCATGCCCCCAAGTGTGGGGTTGCTTGATTTTCCATTTAGCGCAGAGTTCTATTATTCTTCTTCTTTTGAAGTTCTGAGCATTATCAGTTATGATCTTTTCTGGTGGTCCGTATCGACATATCAAACAAATTCCTTCAACAACTTTTGCGTCACATGAGCAAATAACCCAGCTTCTACCCATCTTGTGAAGTAGTCGATAGCCACGAGAGTAAACCTATGATCATTGCTGGCTTCTGGTTGATAGGCCCAATCACATCAATTTCCCACAGTGCAAAAGGCCACGGAGATATCGAGTTAAACATAAGAGCCGGAGGGGTATTGATTTTGTCACCACGGACTTGACACTTATGACACTTGCGGACATAGTCGATGCAATCCTTCTCTAATGTCCTTCAGAAATAACCATTTCTTTGCATTTTTCTAGCCATCATATGCCTATTAGTATGGGTTGAGCGGATCCCTTCATGGACTTCTCGCAACGCGTTTCTGGCTTCAACTCCATCTAGGCATCTCAGCAAAGTATCGTCAGATGACCTTTTACAAAACCTCCCCATCAAGGTAAAAATCCATCGTTAACCTCCTCAAGGTTTTCTTCTCTTTTTGGATGCCCCTAGGGGATAAGCTTGGTTTTGGATGAAATTCTTGATATCGTAGTACCAAGGGTTTCCATCTATTTCTCCTTCAACTGAGCAGCAATGAGCTGGTTTATCTTCTGATATCAATGTGTATCGGCTGTAAGTTTTGCATGAAGTCTATCTTAGCCATAGAAGCTAGTGTGGCCAAAGCATCGACAAACTGATTCCCTTCCCGCATACGTTTACAGCAACATCCAAGTACATAGTCCACCATTTTGGTTTCCCTTCTTCGCCTGAAAGTACATCTTCATCAGGAAGGTTGAAGTCTAATGACTCAATATCTTCTATAGCATGTCGTGCATCGACAAACTGATTCCCTTCCCGCATACGTTTACAGCAACATCCAAGTACATATTCCACCATTTTGGTTTCCCTTCTTCGCCTGAAAGTACATCTTCATCAGGAAGGTCAAAGTCTAATGACTCAATATCTTCTATAGCATGTCGTACTCGGCTAGTAGAACTTGTCATCTTGCAATTCGGCTGGACAAGTAGGGGTGGATTTAACAAGTACTGCTTGATTTTCTCAGAAGCCTCTTCACGGCCTTCTTTCCATAAACTTTCAAGGATGATAAAATAGGCTCCGCTAAAATCTCAAAAACAGAATCCGACTGGGATCACACAAATTTCACTTTTACTGTGGTGCTGATGGATCTAATTTTGCAATAAACCTTTTTGAGGCTATCGCAGACCTTTTCTTGTCTTGGGAGGTCTGATTCTAACACTTACAACAGAGGTTGGAAGAGGCCTTTTGGAAGACATAGATTTCGTTGATGGTTCTGACTTCTTGGAGGAAATGAGCGATGAGTTTAGAATGGCCTTAACAACTTCACGTTGTTGTTTCCTCTTTGTAATCATATCTAAACAAGCATCTACAAGATTAGGATATTTACCATCATTGACCTCCTTGCTTTTGAGGCTGCCCTCATCTGAGGATGTAGAACTCTCCAAATTCTTCTGGCTTCTCTTACCTTCAATAGATTTCTTTGTTCACCGGAGCCCAGTTTCTTCTCGCTTCTTTCTTTTCCCTTGCTTTTATCACCAGTAACAGATTTCCCTGGAATTACAGACTTGACATCCATTTTCTCTGGAAGATCATGTTCCTCTCTGGCTTTTCTTTTGCTACTTCGGATATAAAAATCCTTACCGTCCCCAGCAACAGTACTATTGCATCGGGTCACAGAACGAATAAAGTTTTTATCCTTGCACTTTCTTCTCATTTTATTTGCCTAGTTTGCCACTGCCTCTAGAATTTTCAGCATGCCTAGACAGTCTCGAATGATTATTAATACCTTTTCTCTTGCAAGCACCCCTAGGAGCTGTTTCAAACAAGGATTCATATGGCGGTTTCGCTGAGATGACCAAATTCCTCTCTTTAGCATCCTTTACTAGAGCTGCCCAGTTCCAGTTTGTCTGCAAGGTCCTCGCATTACCCAAAATCCAAAGCAAGAACTTGGCTCTTGTCAAGGCAACATTCATCCGTCTTACATCAGCGACAAACCCAATACTGCTGGAGCTCAATCCATTCATAGATGAACTTAAATCAGCTGCTCTAACAATGGAAAGTATCAGTATATCAACCTCTCGGCCCTGGAAGCCATCAACATTATTGAACTCCATATCAGCAACAACAGATGATCCAAATGCACTAAAGGAACGAGAGCGCAGAAGTGAGAGCTGGCACTTATATGGAGTTATGATGCCAATTCTACCACCAACAAACTCGGATGAGTACCTCCTTTTGAAAAATCATAGCAGCTCAACTGCAGCTTCAACCTCACGTTCATTATAAGAGCCGATGCACCAGAGTTTTTTTTTTTTTTAATGTCATAGAATAAATAAGGGCCAAGAACCCCAATAATCATCATCTAATGATTCGTTTTAACCTAGCTAACACCCTTAAATATCAAATAATACCCAACAAATCGTCAATCATCATGTCATAATAAATCATAAACTCTCTTAATCCTCCTATCCACCGAACAATTTTCCCAATCAAAAACAATAAGAGAAATACTGTGTTTCTTCCACCCGCTGTGAAACCAAGATGTAATTGTTTTTGATTAATCTTTACTGATTATTGAAAATAATTGATCTATACAGTAATTGTTTTCTTAATTAATCCTTTTCCTAATACAGCCCTGGACCTGATAAAAAATGTTGAAGTACAAGCAATCATAGGCCCAACAACATCAATGCAAACCAACTTTGTTATCGAACTTGGAGAAAAAGCTCAGGTTCCCATCATATCATTTTCTGCATCAAGTCCTTCCCTCACTTCCATCAGGAGTCCCTTCTTCTTCCGAGCTACACAAAATGACTCAACTCAGGTGAATGCCATAAGTGCACTGGTTCAAGCCTTTGGATGGAGAGAAGCAGTGCCCATCTACATTGACAACGAATATGGAGAGGGAGTGATACCTTATTTAACTGATGCTCTGCAAGCAGTAGATGTTCGAGTCCCGTACCGGAGTGTCATTTCTCCATCAGCCACTGATGCTCAAATTGTTGCAGAGCTATACAAGTTGATGACAATGCAAACTAGAGTTTTCATTGTGCACATGTTTTCATCTCTTGGCGCTCGGGTTTTTGCCAAAGCAAAAGAGATTGGAATGATGAGTGGAGGCTATGTTTTGATCATGACTGATGGTCTAACAGCTGAGTTTTTGAGTTCACCAAATGCTTCTATCACTAACACAATGCAAGGTGCATTGGGTGTGAAACCTTATGTGCGAAGAACAAAAGATCTCGAAACTTTTCGAATTCGATGGAAAAGAAAATTTCAACAAGATAATCCAGATTTAGTTGATGCTGGGTTGAATATTTTTGGCTTATGGGCATATGATGCAGCAACAGCATTGGCCTTGGCTGTTGAGAAAGCTGGAACTGGAAATTTAGGCTTCCAAAAGGCAAACGTTTCTAGCAATTCATCCACAGATCTTTCAACTCTTGGAGTGTCTTTAAATGGTCCAAACCTCGTTCAAGCTTTATCAAACATTACTTTCAGAGGTCTTACAGGAGATTACCTTTTCGATAATGGACAGTTACAGTCATCAGCTTTCCAGATAGTGAATGTGAATGGGAATGGGGGAAGAACGATAGGATTCTGGACACAAACTGAAGGGATTGTCAAAACATTGAACTCAAAAACTAATATGACTGCATACTCAGGTTCTAAAAACTATCTTTCAACTGTCATATGGCCGGGTGATACAACTTCTGTTCCCAAGGGTTGGGAGATTCCAACGAATGGGAAGAAGTTAAGAATAGGAGTGCCTGTGAAGGATGGTTTCAGTGAGTTTGTGAAAGTAACGAGAGATCCTATTTCTAACACCACAACCGTCACTGGATACTGCATAGATGTTTTTGATTCTGTTGTCAAAGCATTGCCCTATGCTTTGCCTTACGAGTATATCCCCTTTGCCAAGCCTGACGGCGAGCCGGCTGGAACTTACAATGATCTGATATATCAAGTGTACTTGAAGGTAAAACTTTCACCAACCTTTTCCTGTACTTGATCACATTCAGTTTTATATCTGAAACAAGATTTGAGACAGATTCATGCATGCAAATCTAATTTTTATTCATATCTTGTTTCTTTTGCTTGCTATCAACAGAATTTTGATGCTGTAGTTGGAGATACAACTATTATTTACAACAGATCCCAGTATGTTGATTTTACTTTGCCGTACACTGAAAATGGTGTCTCCATGATCGTCCCTATTGTGGACAACAACAGCAAAAATGCATGGGTTTTCTTGAGGCCTCTGACTTTGGATCTCTGGGTGACAATTTTTTGTTTCTTTATTTTCATTGGATTTGTGATCTGGGTACTTGAACATAGAATCAATGAAGATTTTCGAGGGCCTACTTCACATCAAGCCGGCACTAGCTTCTGGTTTTCTTTCTCAACCATGGTTTTTGCACAAAGTAATTTTCCTTTCCCTTTTGAATTTCTTCTTTTGTTGAAGATATTTGCTTTGTGTCTCAAACACCAAATTGACTTCATCTTTATTTTTTTCAACTACGATTGCAGGGGAGAGAGTGGTTAGCAACTGGTCTAGAGCCGTGGTAATCATATGGTGTTTTGTTGTGCTGATTCTCACACAAAGCTACACTGCCAGTCTAGCTAGTTTACTTACAGTCCAACAGCTGCAGCCTACAGTTACTGATGTGCATGAGCTCATTAAGAAGGGGGAGTATGTGGGCTACCAGGAGGGTTCTTTTGTTCTGGGAATCCTTTTACACTTGGGTTTCGACAAGTCCAAGCTCATTGTGTATAATTCCACAGAACAATGTGATGACCTTTTATCCAAAGGAAGTGGAAATGGTGGCATCGCTGCTGCTTTTGATGGAGCGCCATTCATGAGGCTCTTTCTGTCAAAGTATTGTTCTAAATATGCCATGATTGATCCTACATTTAAAACAGACGGTTTCGGATTTGTAAGTTTATTCACCCCTCTCCGTTTCTCTTTCTGCCTTGCAAGTGCAAAGTTTGTCAATCCTGAGAAAGAGTGGCTTCCTTGTTGCTTTGTGTCGTGTCTTTCAGGTCTTCCCTAAAGGTTCTCCGCTGGTACCTGATGTATCAAGGGCAGTTCTAAACATTACCGAAGGAGATAAAATGAAGGAAATTGAGAATGCTTGGTTCGGAAAACAAAGCAGATGTCCAGATTCCATCCCTTGGGTTACATCTAGCAGCCTTAGTCTCAAGAGTTTCTTGGGGTTATTTTTAATTGCCGGAGGAGCATCCCTCTTAGCTCTCATTAGATTCATGGTCATGTTTGTCTACAAGGAAAGGAAAATGTTGAGGCCTTCAGACTCCAGAATTTCCATATGGAGAAAAGCCCATAATTTCTTCAGCATCTTCATTCAGAGGGACTTAAAATCCCATACTTTCAGAAAAAGTGAGATGAATGACAAAAATGGCACTAGTCTGCCTAGTATGGGTGGGCCGAGCCCGTCGGCCTATTCAGTTCGAACTGATCATGCCCCTGGAGATGGAGATCAGTCTTCTTCAGAGTCTGTTAATTCCAGTCCAGATAGCCAACCATCTCAAGAGGTAGTGATAAATATTGATCAACATACAAACCCAAATCAAGAAAGAGTAGCAGCTTTTGAAGTAGAACATGATCTCAATGGACTTTCAAATGATACCATTAACAGTTTGACACTGGAAACTTATGAATATGTAGATGTAGTTGTAGCATTGTAATGTAGTTGTGGGCCATTAGTGGCCCTGGTTCGGAGAAAAGATAAGTTGCCAGAGGAAGCCCTAGGATTGCTTGGTTAGAAGTGTGAAGGATCTAAGACCTCTGTGTATGATCCATTTAGCCAACCTCAACTAGTTTGGGATTACAGCTTTCTTGTTGTGTTGTAGTATGGAATGTTATTATGTGTTTATATATTTACCTCAACTAGTTTGGGATTAAAGCTTTCTTGTTGCGTTATAGTATGGAATGTTATTATGTATATATATTTATCTTATATAGGTTTCTGATCATGTGTAGTATACCACATGGTTAGTGTCAGAGGGTCAATTTTCTTGTCAAAAATTTCGACCCCGCGCGGCAGTCTAATCTCGCGAGACTCAGCCTTTTCACTCACCGGTTCACTCGTGTTTGCCTACAACTAGTTTGTCCCACAAACCCAAGAGTTTCCCCCACTCTTCTAATATTGTAAACAAGCAGAATACACCAACGAATCTGAACAACAACAAGCACACAAGAAATTACAGGAATTCATCCCAACCTTTTATTAACTCAAACGGATATACACACGTCCGTTTGTGTGGGTGCTAAGCACATCTGTTTGCCTACAGAACTTGCATGCTACTCACATATATATTATCCTATACAATGAGTACTAACACATAGAATACAACAAAAATTGTCTTCCCAAGACCTGGAGCATAACTAGCCAATTTTCCTCCAAAATAGTGACTGCCGAAAACTGTTGCATCTCCCCTGGCCTGCCACACAACAAACCAGCTGTCCATCCTGCCAACTCTCACGCTGCTAGAATATGTGTTTGCATGCCTTTAGACTGTCCATTGTCCAAAGTCTACACTCTCGTCAGCCTAGCACTAATAAGCCACTGCTGTCGAATTGCTAGATGTATACTGCTGCCGATGCCCATGCATGCTAATTCTCACATAGACGTGCCAATGAAGGATGCCAATCATGTCAGTAGTGTTTTTCATCAAGTCTTGGACTATCCCATCGTCTAGACTTATCTTGCCGATGCCCAGCCCCTGCTGTCGATTTTGCCGACACTACCTATTTTGTTAACGCTGTCGATGCCCATGAGTGCTGCCAATCTCGACACTTTCTCAATGTGTCTTCTCAGCACTATATTTTGTCAGCCTTCCCCTGATGAATTTAGCCTTGTAACAGTTAGTATCATGTACAACCCTACATCTATCTATCTATCTATCTATCTATCTATCTATCTATCTATCTATCTATCTATCTTACATAAGGGGAATGATGTACATTACATATCACAACCTCTAGAATATATTTCAAAACTCCCCTTCTTCCTTAACTTCAACTTTGTATCATAGCCAATTGATCTTGCCCTAGTGCTAGAAATTTTTCAACAGCTCTCAATAACAAGTTCTATCGGCGCCTCCCTCTGTCTCAGCTTCTTCTCGGCATTCTCGTCCCTTGACATCTTGTAGTGTATTGAAAAAAAATTAAAAGGAAAAGGCAGTAATGCTCTTGGTGGCTTAGAATTAGGTGTAAATGAATGAACAGTATTGTAGTAATTGTATAAACTTTGTATATATAAACTCAGGCTCATCAATAATTTTTGCACTATTCTTATTTCAGGTACATCTTCTCCAAGTGATTTCAAGCTGACCAAATAGTGATCTAATCTTTCACTATCTACCATCCTCATGTATTCAAATTCTTCCCTTATTGCTTGTAATTTTACAGCTCATCTTTTTATCTCTAAATTCTTTTCTTAAGACCTTTTATGCTCCTTTTGTAGTTTTCTCATTTCTAATATGTGGGAATAGATCATCAGACAATGCTCCTTGAATGAGGCTCAATGCCTTAGCATTTTTTTATTTGTTTACTCTTGAGACATCATGTTTTTGTTCTGGAGTGTGTTCAGTTTCACTTCCTTCTCCTGCAGATTCACCTTTTGCTTTAGGATTTTGATGAAACCGAGGTAATGTAACCTCTACTATATCTCATAGATCATATACTATAAAGATAGTCTCCATTTTACCTACTAAAAAATCATAATTTGTTCCACTAAACTGTGGAGTTCTTAGGTCTCCTCTAGCAGAGCTTGATCCCACCATTTTGCTTATGTTAATATCACTGTGATTACTGTTGAATTTTGTTCATTTCAACTAACATCTGTTGTTAATTGTTTGTTGCAGGTAATTCACTTTGGGTAGTTTTTGTGGAAGATGAGAAGAAGAAGTTTAAACAGAGAGAGAAAAGAGATAAGCAGCTTTTTCACTAACTTCGTATATTCTTGTATTGTGTATATGTAAAAATTGCTTACATTGTGTTTGATGAAATGCCCTATTTATACTGTCATAGGGAGCAGATTGTTTACATGCTTTTCTTGTGTGATTAACTGTATTAACAGTTTGTTAACCACATTTAACTACTTGGAATCAGTTACAATGATTTAACTAATTCTTTTAGTATCTTGTTGGCCTCTTCTTCTTCCTCTGACTGTTATGACAGACAGTAGTTTATCATTCTTCTTCATCTTCTCTTGATGCTGCTTCACGTGGCATTATCTTCACTTGACTTGAATGTCAGTGTGTTGCTTAGTTATCAACAGCCTCTCCTAAGCTACTCACTGACTTCACTCCCAGCTTCAATCTTAGTTGATTGAATTTCTCCTTAGGTAGTGCTTTAGTTAGGATATCTGCCAATTGCTCCTCACTTCTACAATATTGCACATCTATAACTCCTTCCTGTAGTGCTTCCCGTATGAAGTGGAATTTTCTGTTGATATGTCTAGTCTTTTAGTGGAAAACTGGATTTCTAGACATTGAGATTGCAGACATGTTGTCACACTTCAAGAGTGTAGCTTCTGTCTATGATTCTCCTAGATCTTCAAGCACACATCTCAGCCAAATGACTTGTGCTGTGGCCTCAGAAGCTGAAACATATTCAACTTCTGCCGTAGACAGTGCCACTGAATTTTGTTTGACTGATGCCCATGAGAAAATGCCACTGCCAAAACTGAAAATATACCCTGAGGTGCTCCTACTGTCATCCTCACTTCCAGCCCAGTCAGCATCGCAATAGCCAATAAGAGTTGTTTTTTTCTCCCTTTTGTATTCAATCCCATAGGTGTGTGTCCCTTGGATATACCTAAGGACCCTCCTTGCAACCTCCATGTGTTTCCTTGTAGGATTAGTCATAAACCTTGACAAGAGACTTGTTGAGTACATCAAGTCTGGTCTTGTTGCTGTTAAATACAACAAACTCCCTACTATTCTTCTGTATAGACCTTCATCTGTAGCCTCACTACTATCCTCCTTTCTTAGTTTCTCACCAACAACCAAGGGAATTGTGACTGGTTTACAATCTTCCAGTCCAAATTTCACTAATAGGGATTTTGCATACTTACTTTGATGTATGAATATCCCTTGATTACTTTGAAATATTCCCATGCCAAGGAAATGATGCAACAACCCGAGGTCTGTCATCTCATACCTCTGCATCATGTCCTTCTTGAATTCAGCAAGCATTCTTTCACTGTTTCCAGTATATACTATGTCATCCACATAGATTGAAACAATGATGATCTCTCCTTCACAGTCCTTCCTGGTATACAGAGTAGCCTCATTGATGCTTCTCTTAAACTTGCACTTTGCAAGGTGTTTGTCAATCTCACTATACCAGGCTCTAGGAGCCTGTTTGAGCCCATACAAAGCCTTATTCAACTTATAGACTTTGTTTTCTGCATTCATGGTTTCATACCCTTCAGGCTGCTCAACATACACCTCCTTATTTAGAACCCCATTTAGGAAAGCTGACTTGATATCCAATTGTAACAGTCTCCACCCTTTTTGTGCTGCCAATGCAACAATGGTTCGAATTGTGTCAAGTCTTGCCACTGGTGCAAAGGTCTCATTATAGTCTATACCAGGTTTCTGTGCATAACCCTTGGCAACCAACCTTGCCTTGTGTTTTTGAATGGTCCCATCCAAGTTTAACTTGGTTTTGTACACCCATTTGACCTCCATTACTGGCTTGTCAGCTGGCCTCTCTACTAACTCCCATGTGTCATTCTTATCTATCATTTCCAGCTCAGCACTCATAGCTTCTAGCCAAGCTTTATCCCTTGCTGCTTCTTGATAGTTTTCTGGCTCAATAATGCACATGTTACACCTAGCATAGATGTCTTCAAGACTCCTCATCTTTACTGGTGTTGAGCCATCTTGACTGCTGTTTTCATCTTCATCTTCAGGTGATTCAGTATTTAGTTGTACTGAATGATAGTTCTCATCACCATTATTCTGAGTTTCCAGTGTCTATCCTGCATGATCTTCCCCCTTCTCATTACTGTCCTCAATAGGAAAAATCACAGAAACCGATTGGTCATGTTCTATTCCCCAGTTCCAGGATTTATCTTCATCAAAGATAACATCTCTGGATAATATAATCTTCTTAGCATGTAGGAGATATACTCTATACCTCTTTTCACAGCTGCCATAGCCCATAAACACTCCCTTCTCAGATATTTCATCAAATTTCTACCTCAAAACTGATGGAACAAAAGTGTAGCATATGCAGCCAAATACCTTGAGGTGTTTAACCCCAGGTTTCCTTCCTGTAAACACCTCAAATGGTATTTTTTCTTCATTAGCTGATGTGTAGCATCTGTTTTGGAGATAAACAGATACATTCACAGCTTCAGCCCAAAACTCAGTTGGGATTCCCTTCTCTGCCATTAAAGTCCTTTCCATTTCACAAATTGCTCTGTTCTTCCTCTCGGCTACCCCATTTTGTTGTGGGGTATGAGCAATAGTGAGCTGCCTCTCCATCCCCAAATCAGAACAGAATTGTTGGAACTCATTTGAAGTGTATTCACCACCTTTATCACTCCTTAGCCTTTTTATTTTGTAACCACATTGCAGCTCTACAAATGCTTTAACCTTTCTAAAAACATTGAATGTATCAGCCTTGCTCCTAAGAAAATATACCCAACACATTCTTGATAAATCATCAATGAATGTGATGAAGTATTTGTTCCCTTCGGCTGACTCACACTGCATTGGTCCACACAAGTCAGTGTGTATTAATTCCAGTGGACTCTTGGCTCTCCATGCTCCTTTTCTGTCAAATTGTTCCCTGTGATGTTTGCCCAAAACACAGCCTTCACACACACTCTTCACATCTGAAATCATAGGCAGTCCAACCACCACCTCCAGTTTCTTCATCTTCTGTAAATTTGTGAAGTTTAGGTGACCAAACCTCCTATGCCACATCCATGAATCTGGACAGATTGTGGTGTTCATTGCAGCAGGTGTAATGGACTCCAATGTGAGTGGAAAGCATCTATTTCCACTCATTACCACCTTAGCAATCACATTTTCTAAGCTTCCATAATCAAATATAACAGCAAGATTACCTCCAAATAGAACATAATAGCCATGTTCAATCATTTGTCCCACACTCAACAAGTTCTCATCCAGTCCAGGAACTAAAAGCACTTCATTTATGTACCTTTTTCCATGCTTTGTGTTCACAACAAGTGTTCCTTTCCCTGTTGCATCCACTAAATCACTCGAACCCATCTTGACTTTGCACTTCACTGACTTGTCAAGATTAATCAATTCAGATTCTTGTGATGTCATATGGTTGCTACATGCACTGTCAACAAACCACACACTCTTGTCTTCTATACTGGCAGCATGGCATGCATAGAATAGGGTTGCTGTAGTTGTTTCTTCTTGCTTTGCATAGTTTGCTTGTGATTTGTGTATGTTGCTGTTGCTGTTGCTGTTACAATCTCGTGCACTGTGACCAAACCTACTGCACTTCATGCATTTTGGTTTGCCTTTGAACCTGCACACACCAAAATGATACTTGCCACAAACCTGACATTGTGGCTTCACACTGCTCTGACTCCCTGCACTTGTGCTGCCATTCCAGCCTGCATTACCATAATTATTGAAAGGCTTAGCAGGCCAGGTTCTTTCTTTCTTGTTTTGTGACTGCCACTTTGCATGATTGTGTCTTCCTTGTGTGAATTTACTTGTGTTATAACCTTGATTGTTCCCAATCTTTAGGTTGTTGAAGCTCTCCCAGTCCCTGCATTTCTATCCCTCTCATCATGCAAATCTTCCCTTTTATCATAGACTTTAACCGAGGCTATGACTTCTTCAATTCTCAGGACATTAAGGTCTTTAGTTTCTTCAATAATAGAAACTATAGACTTATATCTTCTACTCAAACTCATCAAGAGTTTCTGCACAATTCTTGATTCACTAATTTCTTCTCCAGATGACTTCAAATCATTTATAGTTTCAAAGAATTTTGCAAGATAATGATCTAAACTTTCAGCATCTAACATCCTCATATATTCAAATTTAGCCCTTATTGCTTGCAATTTCACAGCTCTTACCTTCTTATCACCTCTGAACTCTCTCTTCAGAATCTCCCATGCTCCTTTGGCTGTTTTTTCATTTCTGATTCTCGGGAACAAGTCATCAGTCAATGCTCCTTGAATGATGCTTAGTGCCTTAGCATTCTTGATCCTGATTTCTTTTGTGGCAACTTGATTCTCCTCTGAAGTCCCCTTTGCTTTACTCTCCTCTTTTGCAGATTCTTCTGCTTCAGGGTTTTGAGTTTGATCAATGGTTTGAACTATGTCCCATAGATCATAAGCTGTAAGTGTGGTCTCCATTTTCACTGCCCAGAAATCATAATTTGTTCCATTGAATTGTGGTGCTCTCAGGTCTGATGATCCAGCCATGTCTTGTTGTAAAGTTCTGATTTGTTTTGAAGATTGTTCACAGATTACGCCCCTCCTTGAATCAGTTCACAGCTCTGATACCATGTTGAATTTTGTTGATTTCAACTAACATCTGTTGTTAAATATTTGTTGCAAGTAATTCACTTTGGGTAGTTTTTGTGGAAGATGAGAAGAAGTTTAAACAGAGAGAGAAAAGAGATAAGCAACTTTTTCACTAACTTCGTATATTCTTGTATTGTGTATATGTAAAAATTGCTTACATTGTGTTTGATGAAATGCCCTATTTATACTGTCATAGGGAGCAGATTGTTTACATGCTTTTCTTGTGTGATTAACTGTATTAACAGTTTGTTAACCACATTTAACTACTTGGAATCAATTACAATGATTTAACTAATTCTTTTAGTATCTTGTTGGCCTCTTCTTCTTCCTCTGACTGTTATGACAGACAGTAGTTTATCATTCTTTTTCATCTTCTCTTGATGCTGCTTCACGTGGCATTATCTTCACTTGACTTGAATGTCAGTGTGTTGCTTAGTTATCAACAATTACGCCCTCTCAAGATCAATTAAACAAGCTCTGATACCATGTTAAATTTGTGTTTTTGATTGTGATTTGCAGATAATGTGTGCTTGGTTTCGAAGAGAAAGGAGGAAGACATAGAAGAGTTGAAGAGGAGAGAATTTGCATAAGAAAGATAAGTAGATTTTGTATTGCATATCAACTATTTGATAAAATGCCTATTTATATACTTTGGGTAAAACATGCATTACACGTTTTTGTAACTACTTGTAATAGATTTATAACTTCCCTAGAGAAGTCAATTTCATCTTCTTCTCTTAGAATTGAATTAGTTACAATTAGAAAGAAATACAACCACACAGTTGTGAAGTTATAAACTGGAACTTCTTCTTTCTTTCTTTCTTTCTTTCTTTCTTTCTTTCTTTCTTTCTTCTCTTCTTCTCCGAAGCATTACGTCTTGTAGAATCAATCTCTACAAGAAAATGTCCACGTGAGCAGTTTAGTTGTCAACAGATATTGCAAGTATTGGACCGAGAATGAGATGCCGCAACCTTTTGTTTGTCTTCGCAAACAAAACTGGCATTGACTTCGCACTTTTTTGTTTGTCTATAATAACAGGACATGCAGGGTGTTTCCTGAAAAAAGAGAGATGATGTCATGCTCTCATTTGCAATTGTTTTTGAAAAAATAAAAACATAAAACTTTATTGGTTACAAAGGTGAAATTTGAACTGTAGATCTCTAGAGGAAATAAAGACACCTCTGTCACTTAGGCCCCGTTTGTTTGCTGGAAAGTGGTTTCTTTTTGGAAAGTGAATTCCGGGGAAAGTGAATTCCTGAAAAGTGAATTCCTGGAAAATAAATTCCGATGTTTGGCAATGTTATGGAAAATGAACTGGAAAACACTTTCCAGTGTTTGTTTGTGTTATGGAAAATGAACTGGAAAATAATTTATTAATAAATTAATTTTTTTTTCAAGTTTATTAAAATAATGAGGAACAAATCTTACAAATTAAAAAGTTGAATGAGAATGAAATTGAAAAAAAAATATAATTTCATAAATTATCTCAAATAAAATAAATAATAATCAAAATAATAGAGATCAAATCTAAAAATTTAAAAAAAATGAAAGGTGAATAAATTAAAATAATAATAATTAACATTTCATAAATTATTTCAAATAAAATAAGTAACAATAAAAAAAATGAGGACCAAATTTGATAGATAAAAAATTTCAATAAAAAAATGATAAGAAAAAAGCAAATAGCAATTATAAAAATAAGGACCAAAATTAATATAAAAATTAAATTTTAAGAGATGGAATTGAAAAATAAATATTCAAAAACAAATTATATATAACAATCAAAAGTTTGAGGATCAAATTTGATATAATCAGTAAATAATGACATTTCTAAATTTTTTACAACTTCCGGAAAGTGTTTTCCGTCCAACTTTTCCGGAAAACACTTTCCTGAAAACCAAGCCAAATTTTTCTTTGACTGGAAAGTGTTTTCCGTTGACCGGAAAGTGTTTTCTGTTGACTAACTTTCCGGAAGGCAAACAAACACAGGAAAATTTGGAAAGTGGTTTCCCGGAAAGTGAATTCCGGGAAACAAACGGGCCTTAAATTGTAGTTTGTTAGCCTCAAAATTTTAGGAGTTGTTTTGTAATGTATTAAATTTTTTATTTTTCATACACAAAACTTACTTTTAAAAAAAAAATCAAAACTTGCTTAACTTAGGATTTAGATCGTGATTGGGCTAAAACCAAATCTAGAGCACTCGTGTCAGGTAAAGACTAAATACAGAGTGCCCTTGATTAGGGGGTCAGTTCAGTACTGGGTGCTTCGAGGGTTGGATTGGAACAAAACTAGGTCCAAGATACCACAGGGGCTGGGTATGTTCGAGCCACAATGGGTCTTGGGTGCTCTAGTGGTTGAGTTGGGATCCGATCCTGAGCGCTATGTGGTCCTACTAGACCAAGTCTCGAGTATTGGGAGGGTCAGACTCCAATCCGCCTAAGGGCCTGTTTGGTATTGCGGTTGCTGTTGCGGTTGAGGTTGAAAAAACGGAGTTTCAAAAAAAGTGTTTTTTCTGTGGTTCAAAAAAGCAGTTAAGTGTTTGGTTAAAACTGTGGTTGAGTTGGAGGTTGAAGAAAAAGCAGTTTTTGGTGTTTGGTTTCCAAACTTTACAAACTGCTTTTAACTTGTAAAATTACTTAAAAGTACATGGAAATATACACACACATTTATACATCCATCCATCCATCCATCCATATATATATATATATATATATATATATTTAACTTCTACAAATAAATTTAAAAATAAATAACAATTTATATTAATGTGAATACTTCAAATAAAATGGAAAAATAATTTCATTCTCCCATCAAACTATTTGCAATGTTCTCGCGCACAATATCCATACGGGAATTTCTGCCCGAACTCTGACTATTCATAATTCCCTAGCATTCAGCTAGGCCAAATCCTAGATGATTTGTAAGGAGTGGGTCCAAAAAACTATCATCCTTCGGATAAGATATTGTACAATCTAATATCCTCAAAATAACAACAAACCTTAAAAAATATACAACTCTTGAGTTTAATATAAAAACAGTACAGGTTTACATGCTGGAATAACTGAGCTTTAAGGTATAGCCAAAGTATACTGAAAATTATGCACCGAAATTGGCAGAACCAATGCACATTTTATTCAATACCAATTCTCACTTTAGCATCCACCATCTCCAAATGTCAACCATGCTCTACAAGTCATATACTATACCATATGAAATTGCTAATTAGAACAAACAGACAAGACTCAGAAACTATGAACGCTATACAAACCCAGTAGTCCTCAAAGTTCCCTACACAAAGTTGACGGTGATGGAGTCTAATCTTACAAGTGATGATTGCTTTTCGCAATTTTTTATACTCACACTCGGTTCGGTATTCATGTTGTATTCTACTGGATTCCATTAAATTCATAATAAATATATAATAAAAAACAGGAAAAAAAATCAACCCCATAATCTAAACACGCACAAAATTGTGAATACTACATAGAAAAAACCGATCACAAATCCCCCCGCCCAAAATTAGAACGTTAGAACCCACCCGGGAAATCGTTATTAATAATTAAAAGCAAGCAATAACAGCAAATTATATATATAAACTCACGTGTTCTTGATGGTCATAACTTCCTCCATTTGTTTCCCTTTCACCCATTCAGTAGCTGGAAAAACAACACAAAATCAGCACCTCATATTTACTTCTAATTTATTCACAAATATAAATAAATTAATAAGTGAATTAACATTCAGCATAATGAGTTAATAAAAGCCTAAAAAATTCGAAAAAAAATCAACAAAACCAAAAATAGAAATTGGAAATAAAATGAAAAACATACCAACAGAGGAGGAAGCAATAGCGGAGCCACAACCGAAGGTTTTAAAACGAGCATCTATAATCTCACCAGTTGTATCATCCACCTTTATCTGCAGCTTCATCACATCACCACAGGCAGGTGCACCGACAAGCCCAGTACCCACCGCCGGATCATTCTTGTCAAAAGAACCAACGTTGCGAGGATTGTTGAAGTGATCAATCACCTTCTCGTGATAAAAGCGAGGCAGGATCTGAATTCTTTGGGTGATCAATCTCTTGGATGCCAGTTGCCTCAACATCTTTGGTTTTGATAAGAAGAGGAAGTCGATCTTTTGAGACGTTCATTTTGTGCGTTATATGCAGAGAGTTTGTGAAAGGGTGTTTTGAGAAGATAAGAAGATAATAAACGTGTGTGACAGACGCCGTTTCAGAACGGCGTTTCAAAAGCACCTCCAAGGTGCTTTTGAAAAAACGCCGTTCGGGTGTTATTTTGGGTGGGTCCCATTAAAAAAAAATGGTGTTTGGTTTTTACCAAACACCAAAACACCATCCCGTTTGGCAAACGTGGAACGCACCACGTTGCCAAACGGGTGCTAAGGCGATGGAGGTCGGGGCTGAGTTTAGGTCCTGGTAATTAATAGCTACGCAAGGATCGAGTTTGAATTCAAATAGAACGTAGCACAAAGATGGTCAAAAATCATAATCAGAATAAAAAAAAAAGAGTGTCAACTGTTGACTAAACGAGCTCATAATTTAGAAGTGATTGTTTGGATCAGCACGATATTCTTTTTCACTACTTCAAACAATACAGCTGGCCACTGATCTCCATGCACTGCTCTAAATTCTTCAATTTTTAATGTCAAATCCGACGATCTTATAAATAACAGATATTTTGGTCAATGCTTAGTTAACTCGTAAATCAAGAAGTAGAAACCACAATCTCATGAATGGGCACAAATATGAGGGGAAACCCAACTTCAAATCAAGTTCTCCTATTGCTTTCTTTCCTTTCTGTCCATATTTAACAAGCCTACTCACAGTCAAGCAGCTACAGCCTCAAGCTACTGATGTAAATGACCTCATTAAGAAGGGGGAGTATGTTGGCTACCATGAAGGTTCTTTTGTTGCGGGAATCTTGTTAGAGATGGGTTTTGACAAGTCAAAGCTCGTGATGTATAATTCAGCTGAAAAATGTGATGAGCTTTTTTCCAAAGGAAGTGGAAATGGTGGTATTTCAGCTGCTTTTGATGAAGCGCCATATATGAAGCTCTTTCTGTCGAAGTATTGCTCCAAATATACCATGATTGAGCCCACATTTAAAACGGCTGATTTTGCCTTTGTAAGTTCACTTCTCTATCTCCATTTCTCTCAGTGGCTCATGTAAGTGCATGGATTTATATGTTCATATGTTTTCAGGTCTTCCCTAGAGGTTCTCCTCTAGTACCTGATGTATCAAGGGCAATTCTAAATTTGACTGAAGACAATAAAATGAAGCAAATCGAGGATAAATGGTTTGGAAAACAAAGCAGCTGTCCAGATTCCAGCACCTCAATTTCATCAAATAGCCTTAGCCTCAGGAGTTTTTGGGGATTATTTTTAATTGCTGGAATAGCTTCACTTTCAGCTCTCTTAATCTTCACAGTCAATTTTGTTTACCAGGAAAGGAGAGTCTTGAGTCCTGATGATCCCAGAGCTTCAATGTGGCGCAGAATACAAAATCTGTTCGTAGTTTTCGATGAAAGGGACCTAACAGCTCATGCATTCAGAAAAAATGAAGTGAATGACAGAAGTGGTGTTAATCTTCCTTATGCGGGCGAGCCAAGTCCATTAGCCAATTCAGTTCACACAGAATCCCCTGGATATCCACCCTCTTCAGAGTGTGACTCAACTCCCCACAGGCAAGAATCTCAAGAGTTCGTAATAGATATCGATCATCTCAACAACCCATTTGAAGAGAGGCGAATAGGTTTTGACACAGCCTGTAGATTACAGAACTGATTGTTTGAAACTTGTGACTCGAGTGTTAGAATTAGTGAGTTTTGCATTTAAGATAATAGGATTTAGTCAAAGTTAACCCCAAGGGGTTGGCCTGGCGGTGGAGGCCTGGGGCTCATGGGTGTGCTCCCCATGAGGTCTCAGGTTCGAATCCGTTCAGGTGCATACAATTCCTTGGGGCCATCGGACTTGGGCGAAGCCCATGACTTAACCGTGGTGCACTTTGTTAGCATTTACTGTCATTGGAGAGATTCTAGGAATTGATTTATTCTACAGTTGTAAATTTCCTAATTATAATAGGAACCTAGAACGTTACAAATTCCTTCTTTTGTATATATACTACAACAGTGTAAACGTAAGAGATTTAATAAAGAATTTACAATTACCAAATTTCCTTCAGTTAAGGAACCATCTCACCTAAAAGCTTAAGCTTTTAGGTGAGATAGTTCCTTAACATGGTATTAGAGCCTTATTGACCCAGCGGTCATGAGTTCGAATCTCACCACCCCCATTCTATTTGATAAAAATCAAGCACAAGGTAATATGGGCCTGTGTGCAAGTTTCAAGCCCAAAGGGTTTTCACTTGAGGGGGTGTGTTAGAGAATAATATAAATCATATTCTGGTGCCTCACCTATAAGCTTAAGCTTTTAGGTGAGATGGTTCCTTAACACCTTCCTTACTTTCATGGTATCAGAGCAAATACCCTAAATTTTTTAACCTTTTTTTTCCTTTGAGTTGTGAAACAAAGAGGCAGCCGCCACCCAGAACAAACTATCTCTCCCTGTTAGCGTAGAAACTTGATGGAAATTCCTACTGATTTAGTAGATACGATGGCAGCCCCTACCGATTTAGTAGAACAAAATCAACAAGGAACAGAGGCTATCCTTGAAGATTTGACTACGAGAATGACCCAGGCTTTGAGACAAAGCCTGAACCAGACCCCTGCAGTAACATATGATACTGCTGCACCGATTGCTATCAAACTCAATGGAACTAATTATGCTCTATGGTCTCAGATTGTCGAGATGTATATCTCAGGAAAAGACAAACTGGGATATATCAATGGTGATCTTCCGCAACCAGAATTGAATGATCCAACATTCAGAAGCTGGAGGACAGAAAACTCTATTGTAAAGGGTTGGCTGATTAATTCAATGGACCCTTCTCTAGTCGGCAACTTTATCCGATTTCCAACAGAAAAACAGGTATGGGAATCAATTGCCACAACTTATTTTGATGGGAATGATAAATCGCAGGTATACGATTTGAAGAGAAGGGTCACTCGAATGAGACAAAATGGGGAATCTATTGAGGGATATTACAATTGTCTTCAGGGCTTATGGAGGGAAATTGATTACCAGCGACCAAACCCAATGGAGTGTGCAATTGATGTACAGAGACACAACACCCTGCTTCAAGAGGATCGGGTGTATGTGTTCCTTGATGGACTGGACGATCGGCTAGATAAAATCAGAAGTGATGTTCTACAATTACAACCTTTTCCATCTGTTGAGCAGGCCTACACATATGTTCGAAGAGAGGACATTAGGCAGTCTGTAATGCTTGAAACAAATGGTGGCCCTACTGCTTCAGTTATGGCAACGAAGAGTGGGAAACAAAATCAAATGCTGCGCATGACCAAAAGAGCACCCGGATATGCAGCAACGGGGGGAAGCAAAAATCTGTCTGGAGGACTTGGCTGCTCCCATTGTGGTAATGCCAAACACACACGGGAAACGTGCTTCAAGCTACATGGTTATCCGGAATGGTGGAGTGAATTTAAAGCAAAGAAATCACAGGAAGCTAATGGAGGAGTTGGAAGGGCAGCAATAGCACATGGAGGAGTTGAACGGGCAGCAATAGCACATGCAGAACCTACTCTTTCTCTCATTCCCTGTGTGGAGACAAAGGCAGAGACGGCTAGTAATGGCAGTGATCAAGGTAAAGGCTGCTGTTATACCAGCAGTGCTTTGGTAGTTTCTACGAAACAAAAGGATGATGACTGGATTGTAGACTCTGGTGCAACAGACCATATGACCTACAATCCAGACGACCTTGATGAATACATAACGCCAAGAAGGAACAATATTTCAAATGCTAATGGGGTCTTGTATCCAGTAACAGGGGCTGGAACAGTACAATTATCACCATCAATATCCTTAACTAATACTCTTTTAGTTCCTTCTCTTACAACAAAATTAATATCTGTGGGACAAGCTACTGAAGACCTAAATTGCATTGTTTTAATGTATCCACATTTTTGCCTTTTTCAGGATATTCTCACGAAGAAGATCATTGGGCGTGGTACTAAGAGAGAGGGGTTATACTACATAGATGAGTTCAGTATCGGCAAAATCAATATGGTGAAGAACTCAACCACTGCACAAGAAAAACATATTCGGCTATGGCATACTCGTTTGGGGCACCCGTCATTCGGCTATATGAGGCAATTATTTCCAGATTTATTTTCTAGTCAAAAACATTTAGACCTCAAATGTGATACATGCATTTTTGCAAAAAGCCACCGTGTATCATTTCCGGTTAGCTATAATAAAAGTGATATTCCTTTTGCTTTAATCCATTCGGATGTTTGGGGACCATCCCCTATCACCACGGTTCATGGTGTTCGATGGTTTGTGACTTTTATAGATGATTGCACCCGGATGACGTGGATATATTTGCTCAAAAATAAGAATGAAGTCTTTGGTGTATTTTGTGCGTTTCATGCTATGATACAGAACCAATTCTCGGCAAAGGGACTATGCGAATTATTATGGCTCAAGAGGTTATTGTCCGAAATTGGGTTCAGTCCAGAATCAAAGATGAACCTATACTGCGATAATAAAGCTGCCATCGAAATATCTCATAACCCAGTTCAACATGACCGCACAAAACATATCGAGATAGACAGGCATTTCATCAAACAAAATCTCGAAGAAGGGGTGATTAATTTTCCATTCGTGAGGTCAGAAAACCAGCTCGCAGATATCCTTACAAAGGCCGTCTCCAGCAATTTTTTTCAGAATTCACTTGACAAGTTGGGCATCGAAGATATCTTTGCACCAACTTGAGGGGGAGTGTTAGCATTTACTGTCATTGGAGAGATTCTAGGAATTGATTTATTCTACAGTTGTAAATTTCCTAATTATAATAGGAACCTAGAACGTTACAAATTCCTTCTTTTGTATATATACTACAACAGTGTAAACGTAAGAGATTTAATAAAGAATTTACAATTACCAAATTTCCTTCCTTACTTTCACACTTGTGGGAAACATGCTTGCCGAGGCCCTGTGCACCCCCGGGATTAGTCAGGCCCAGCGGCCTGGATACCCGTGGTTAGCTTCGGCTTATCCAAAAAAAAAATTTAGTCAAAGTTTTTGAATTTCCGAAATTTACTGTTCTTAACAGGTATTTTCTCAAAATCTGTTTTCCTCCAATAGTCTCTCAAGGTTGTTGAGAGCTTTATGTTCTTAATTCATTATCTTGTAAGCCTATATGTAGGCATTTCGAATTCACTAAAATTTATGTGATTTGATTCCAGATTTAGTTTTGTGTTCTTCAGTTTTCTGCAATTTCTGTTCTTCAATCCAAACAGTAACTGCTCTAAACAGTTATTGTTCAGATCATTCAATTTAAAACAACGAGTAGGTATAGTGCTTGCAGAATTGAAAAGTATTTGTAATTAGGGTAAAGACTAGAGAGCTGATGATTTGAGTTTGAACGTCGGTACAATGTAGACGCCACAGCGAATCCCTTGGAATTATAATGATATCTAGTTTCAGCTCACTCTATATTTTATATTTAGATCAAACAATCTTACCTTTGCTTGAGCTAGAATTAGTATTATATTTTGATCTTTCTTTTGCATCCCTTCCTCTTGAAAGATGTTTCTAATTTTCAACTATCAACTTAAGCAGAAGGCCTTACCAATTCATGGTCGATGATTTTCAGTCTGTAACTATATGCCAAAGACAGAATTAGGCACTCTGACAAAAAATGAAACAATCGTTCTCGGATAACAGCGGATATCTATCTAATGCAGGAACCAAGCTAAGTCAGTCCAGCTGGCTACAGGAAATGGGAACCGAACCCTGCATTTAGGACACCCCACCCTGCTGATCATAGGACTGTCGTTTTAGTTGTTTCAACGGCAAGGGTATCCTCAATCAGGCCATAGGTTTTGTGCAGCAAGACCCGTCGATATTTCCAATATTGAAGCGAAGGGCAGACGCAGCTGTTGAAGATAAGATTACCAATGATTCCGAGACTGCAATTGGAAGTTGAAGGAGTGAAGACAGAGCTGCAACAGAGTCTGAGTTGTTTTGTTTTAATCAGTATTTTTAGTTTAGTAAAGATCAATTGTTTGATCAAGAAGTCTAGTATTTTACAAAGTTTCAGTTTAAGTTTACTTAGAATTAGTATAGAACAAGGGTTTGCATTTAATTAGAATTCTTACTCTTGCAAGTTGTTCAATTTCGTTCTCTATAAATAAAATCAGAGGGATGGCAGTAGCCTCAAGCACAATTCTGCCCTTTGTTCTGAAAATTAATTGCCAAATATACTTGTTCTTTCGTTCTTTGAAATTCTGGAAATTCATCAGATTTGAACAGTGACGTTTTTCTGGGCAAGAACACAATTCCTGTTACTGATCTGAACAGTAATTGTTTGTGTTGTAAAATAAATATAAATAGATATTTCAAAAGACTATCCTACATTGGTAAAACACAAAAGACCCCTTGAGTGTAGAGAGTATATATAGGACCTACTATCCCACATTGGAGAAAGAAGAACTTCATCAAGTATTTATATACTAAAACTTGAGATGGGTAGTAACCTTATCCTGTTGTTCTATACAAAAGACTTCAAAGTCAATGCCCAATATTAAGGTTGTTGCTGTTGGAAAAATTTCTGGTCTGGGTGTTATAAAATTTTATAACACCTATAATTTAAATTATTATATACTAAAACTTGAGATGTTTTTGTCCTAGACGAACCTGGTCTGGGTGGCAATGTCTTCCAGTTGTTTTTCTCTCGTACCATCTATCAACGTAAGCAGATGGGATAAACATTCAAAGCCGATAGTTTCCAGCCTATAGCTATATGCTGAGGACAAAAATTGAAATAATCTATACTCCCTCCCCAAGAACAGTGGAAACCCGAATGCAGGAACTCATATTAATTAGTCAGTGCACCTGGATACAGAAAACGATGAGAACTGAACCCGGCATTTGGTAAACCAAAACCCTTGTCCATGATCTTCACATGATCACTTTTATCTAAAGTCGAGGTTTGCGCAAGCTGACTTGGACACCCATCTATTCTGCAACCTTAATATTGGGCATTGACTTGGCAATTTTTCGTTTGTCTACAATAACAGGACATGCAGGGTGTTTCCTGGGGAAAGAGAGAGATGATGTCATGCTCTCATTTGCTGAATAGAATTCCCAGAGATGCTTAGAGTTACAGTAATCATCTTTCATTTTTTATTCTTCTTTGCCACGTACGGTCTTTTGAGGTTATTCCTTAGATGACCAACTCATACAAACCATGGCTAGCTTGCATTGCAGGCAACAGCACATGCAATCTTTGATAATGGCCAATAATTTTTTTTCTAAATTAAATTAATGTCAGCGTGAGCTGTACAGGTTAGGAATTAATGTTAGCGTGAGCTGTAGAATCAAATATAGGAATTATATTTCATTATCCTGTAATTGTATGTATCCTGATATATATGGGATTAATGTTACTTACCTAGACAGTTATTATCTTAGGAAGGGTTTCTCTATAAGAGAACTCCTCTGTAACGTTTTCCAAATAAGAAAGAAAAAGAGAATATATAGAGCGTCTGCTCTCTGATTTATCAATTAACACCATAATTATTAATTCCGTTTCGTTCCGTTCATAAAACCGGGATAAAACGGCGTCGTTTTCTTTCCGGTTTTAATTTCGGTCCGTTCCGGAAATTCCAGCTAAATTCCGGCTAGAACGCCCCGGTTCCGTTCCGGGTTCAAAATCTATTTTTTTATTTTTTAAAAATTATTTTTGATATCTATACATCAAAATAATTTAAAAATACCAAAATATTTTAATGCACTGCTTTGCTTAACTTGGGACTCAAACACCTATCTTATAACCCTATAAAAAGATTTCAATTTAGTGCAGAAACTCAACGTGTATACTTCTTGGGTTATAGAGGAATATGACCTCTCTTTTTATTTTCTTTATTGGTCACAAAGGTGAAATTTGAACTATTTATAGATCTCTGGAGGAAATAAAGACAACTCTGTCACTTAAATCGTAGCTTATTAGGGTCAAAATTTTAGGAGTTGTTTGGTAATGAATTTTTTTTTTATATTTTTAATACATCAAACTTACTTTTTTTAACTTAGGATTTAGGTCGTGATTAGGCTAAAACCAAATCGAGAGCACTAGATTCCGTTAGAGACTAAATCCAGAGCGCCCTTGATTAGGGGTCAGGTCAGTATCGGATGCTTCGAGAGTTGGATTGGACCAAAACTAGGTCCAAGATACCACAGGGGGAACATTACAATTTAGGAAAAATCTTTTTTCTTTTGTAAACAGGATTCCTTGCATAAACATGATTCCTATACATATATAAATAGGCCTTCAATGCAATTAAAAGATACAATTACTTCTCATTATCAACATGGTATCAAAACAATCAATCCAAAATCTAACCTGTTTTTAAAAACAAAATCGCAGACCCTAAACTATGGTAGGCGCCAACCCACAAAACCAAATGACAACCATAAACCCTAGAATCGACCCTCAAATCATCACAACACAAAATTATAACCATGACCTGCCAGTAGCCATCCCTGGAATCAAACTTAATGGCCAAAACTATGAACTATGGTCACAAGTCATGAAGATATTTATCTCCGACAGAGACAAACTTGGATTTATCACCAGCGAAATCAAGCAACCAACACTGACAAACCCAACATACAACAAATGGAGAACAGAAAACGCTGTAATTAAAGGTTGGATTATCAATTCCCTAAACCTAGATCTAATTGGGAATTTCATCAGATTTCCTACAGCTAAAGGGGCGTGGGACACCATTGCTACAACCTACTACAATGGTGGAGATAACATCCAGGTATATGACGTGAAAAGAAGGGTCAGCCGAACAACACAAGGAAATAGCTCCCTTGAAGAATACTACACCAGCTTATAAACCTTTTGGCGAGAAATTGACCACAGACGCCCAAACCCTATGACATATGAAGAAGACATACAAAAATACAACAAATTAATTTAAGAAGATCAAATTTATACCTTCTTGGATGGTTTGGGTGACCAATTTGACCAGGTTCGACGAGATATCCTTCAACAGGTGCCTTTGCCTTCGATCAAAATAGCCTTTGCTCAAGTACGAAGAGAGAACAATAGACAAGTTATGATGATGGAGATGGAAATTGGTGAAGCTAGTGACAGTTTCAGTCTATTATCTAAAGGCAGAGATAAGCGATGGAATGAGATGAAAATTATAAACCTAGGGATTCAGAAGGGGAGCCACGACAATGATGATAGGAAAGAAAAAAAAGAAGGTTGGGCAAGTTTTAAGGGTCTCACTCTCACCAGCCCACAAAAACATGCCCGGAACCCTTCAAGGCAGTATCTTGGCCCATCATCATCACGGCCCAAACTTGGCTCACACGGACAGAATTCCAGCAAGCCAACTTCTGTTAGACCAAAAGACCAGGAGGGAGGGTGCATGCACTGTGGCAGAAATAAACACACCAAATATACGTGTTTTCAGCTACACGGATACCCAGAATGGTAGTATAAACTTAAAAGAAGAAAGACCGAACAAGGCCATACAACAATCATTACTAATATGGATCCAAACACACTTGTGCCACTCAAAAATCAACCACAACCCAACACTAAAGATCCAGGTATTATTGGCCTCACAAATTTGGTAGCCCATAAGGAGCATATACACAGTTGGATTATTGACTTAGGGGTAACATATCATATGACTTATGATCTTAATGATTTTAAAACAAAGTCAATTCCTCGATGATAAGCCATATCAAATGCTATTGGTGACATATATCCAGTAACAGGAGGGGGGACAATGGAATTATCAACCACATTTACTCTCCCTCATACTCTCTTTGTGCCTTGACTCTCCACGAAACTATTATCAGCAAGTCAAGTGATTGAAGAGTTATATTGTTTCATGCTAATGTACTCCTCATTTTATTTATTTTAGGATGTTCTCATGAAGAAGATTTTTAGGTGTGGTAATAAGAGAGGGGGGTTATATTACATGGACGAGTTGGATCTTGAAAAAGTTAATCATGCTCTATTTAGTGCTGAAGCAAAATTTAAAGGGATAACCAAAGGATTATGTGAGGTACTATGGATAAAAGGGCTACTTAAAGAATTGAGATATACTATGGAGTCTGAGATCAAAATATACTGCGACAACAAAACTGCAATTGCTATAGCCAACAATCCAGTTCAACATGACCGAACCAAGCATGTGGATGTAGATAGACATTTCATTAAATATTTCCTTTTGTCAAATATGAGGATCAACTGACTGATATACTTACTGTTGGAAAATTGGAAAAAAAATCTGATACCAATTGTTGGAATGTAGAGGTGCCCACTATTTCAATTGAAAAATTCTAGTCTTTATTTAAGAATTAATTGAAATATTTCAGCCTTTAGCTGAAGAACAAAAAACAAAGAGATCAATGGGTAAAAACCCAATATCTAATTTTTATTGTCATCCCTCTAATTGTATTTATAGAGGAAATCAAAGGCATTACAAGAACCCTAATCAAACACAAACTCTTAAACTAATCTTATCATAGATAAGATTTAAACTAGAAGTAGAAAAGAACAATCAAAACACATCACTAATGCTAGAATTTAAATGACTAACATTAATAAAAAAAACTTATCACTAATTTGTAGCAGAATTGGAACCAAATTCTTCAACACTCTTCCTTGGTTTCAAGGCTGCACATATATATCTTCTTCTTTAGCTCTTTAAATTTGTCTCTCTGTGGGAGTTGATTGTCACTCTCCACTATCTCCCATAAATCGAAAGCCTTCAAATATGCCTCCATCTTCACTGTTCAAATTTCAAAATTCTGACCAGTAAACACTGGTGTTTTTGGTGAAAAAGATGCAGAATCCATTCTGAAAAATTCAACCGTGATTTGTTGAAAAAGAAGTTTAACAATTGCTGTTGTGAAGCCTTTGTGCAATTGTTTTAAAGAATTTGAGAAGAGTAACTAATCCTTCTACTTCAAGATTTTGCAGAAAAATAAGAACTCTCGTTTTTCACTCAATCCCTTCTAAGATCAAATCAACTGTGATATACCTCACAAAAACCTTCAAAGCCCTTAGCTTTGATTTCCCTTAAAACCTCACTTTTTTAAACTCTCGTGTTTCACACAATCCCTTCAAAGATCCTAATAGCTCTCTCAATTTTTTTCTTTCAAAAAAACCTTCAAAGCCCTTAGCTTTGATGTCCCTTTTAAAACCTCACTTTTAATCTCTCGTATTTCACACAATCCCTTCAAAGATCCTAATAGCTCTGATACCAACTGTTGGAAAATTGGAAAAAAACTCCGATACCAATTGTTGGAATGTAGAGGTGCCCACTATTTCAATTAAAAAATTCTAGTCTTTATTTAAGAATTAATTGAAATATTTCAGCCTTAGCTGAAAAACAAAAAACAAAGAGATCAATGGGTAAAAACCCAATATCTAATTTTTATTGTTATCCCTCTAATTGTATTTATAGAGAAAATCAAAGGCATTACAAGAACCCTAATCAAACACAAACTCTTAAACTAATCTTATCATAGATAAGATTTAAACTAGAAATAGAAAAGAACAATCAAAACACATCACTAAATGCTAGAATTTAAATGACTAACATTAATAAAAAAACTTATCACTAATTTGTAGCAGAATTGGAACCAAATTCTTTAACACTTACTAAAGCAGTATCGAGTAAAGTGTTTCATTGTTCTCTCAACAAGTTGGGCATACGAGTTATATTTGCACCAACTTGAGGGGGAGGGTTAACAAGAATCAAAACAAGAACATTACAATTTAGGAAAAATCTTATGTATACTCCTAGTCTTAGTTTTCCTTGCATAAACAGGAGTCCTTGCATAAACAGGATTTCTATACATGTATAAATATGCCTTCAATGCAATTAGAAGATCAATGAAAATTATTATTGATCAACATACAATTACTTCTCATTATCAACAAGGAGTTAGGTAGGCTCGAGCCACAATGGGTCTTGGGTGCTCTAGTGGTTGAGATGGGATCCGATCCTGAGCGCTATGTGGTCCTACTAGACCAAGTCTCGAGTGCTGGGAGGGTCAGGCTCCAATCCGCCTAAGGCAATGGAAGTCGGGGTCGGGGCTGAGACTAGGTCCTGAACATTAATGTTAGAGAATAATATAAATAATATTCTGGGACCTCACCTAAAAGCTTGAATTTTTAGGTAAGATGATTTCTTAACATGGTATCAGAGCCTTGTTGACCCAACGGTCACGAGTTCGAATCTCACCACCCCCATTCTATTTGATAAAAATCAAACACAAGGTAGAATGAACCTGTGTGCATGTTTCAAGCCTAAAGCGCTTTCACTTGAGGGGAGATGTTAGAGAATAATATAAATCATATTATGGGACCTCATCTAAAAGCTTGAGCACAAATATGAGGGGAAACCCACCTTCAAATCAAATTCTCACATTGCTTTCTGTCCATATTTTCTTCATAGAGTTGGCAATGGCTCAAATCACAGCGTTTATTCCAGTGAATGTAGGTGTGGTTCTTGACTTGGATTATTTGGAAGCAAATATTGCATTGAGTTGCATCAACATGGCCCTCTCAGACTTCTATGCCAATCATGGAGACTACAAAACCAGGATGGTTTTGACCACCAGGGACTCCAAGAAAGATGTTGTTGGTGCAGCTGCTGCAGGTTCTCTCTAATTCTTCTCTCTGACCTTAGTTTCAATATTCGGTATCTGTTTGCTCTATTTTCGGTCATATATTACCTGTAATTCCTCTGGACTGATAATAAAAAAAAATTGATAAACAAATTCTGGATATTTATTTATAAAGCATAATTATAAGAATGACTTAAAGTTTAACTCGATACAAGGCTCAGGTAGCGGGTTGATTGAGTCAACCCACAGACATAAAGTTTATTTTTTTATTAGAACAATATTTTTTTTTTGTAATGAAATAACATGGTTTTAGTAAAAAAAATTCCCTGATTTAATTTAAATTGCGGAGATGATATAGCCATACTCCCATCAGATTTTCCAAAAACTCCAGTGCTTCTAACCCTTGATCAGTTTTTTTATTAGATCAGGTTATTTAGCTAATCAAACTTAGTTGAGCTGAATATTAAAATATGGGTTGACAATCTGACTTGGTTGGATCAAAACTTAAGAAAATAGAAAAGAAAATTCATGACTCATGGTCCTTGGTTGAGTTAGATAACTATATCTATAAATATTTATAACTTTAGTTTTTTTTTTCTTTAACAATATTGAAATTATTTGACAACGGGCCGGCTGTAACTCAATTAGTTGACATTAGCATTTAGGTAGATTTGAAGTATGAGTCTCTCATTTTTATATACTAGAACTTTATGTCTTGGATCATGCATTTAGAAAACCTAGTGTCACATGGTAGTTCATGAAGGAGATAAAATATATCGTCATGATCTGCGCATCTTTACAAGTCTAACGCATAAATCTAGCCAACATCTTAAGGATTCCTTGCTATGATTTACTGTTAGAAACAAGAGCTGATCAAGAAGTGGAAAGCTCAATCATCCAACGGATGAACATTTAACAGTTTGATCTCTTTTGTGATCGCTTTAACTTCTACTTTGATTTCATTTAATGATAATATTTCTGATCTCATTCAAAAGAAAAATGAAGTGAAAAATTCTAAAAATAGCAGGATAGAAACCCTGATTTCGATTTCTTCGCAAGTCTTTGTGATATAAAAAGATACGATTTATTGGTTGGATTACCAACATATTCTTGATACGAGTATCAAGCAACTCCATTTGGTTTTCGGCTAGTCTACTCCATTGATCTTTTTTTCTTCGGTCACCTTTGTGAATCGCAGCGTTGGACTTGATAAAGAATGTGGAGGTGCAAGCAATCTTGGGCCCGACAACATCAATGCAAGCCGATTTTGTTATTGGCCTTGGTGAAAAAGCTCAAGTGCCTATCATATCATTTTCGGCATCAAGTCCTTCTCTTACTTCCACCAGGAGTCCCTATTTTTTCCGAGCTACACAAAATGACTCAAGTCAAGTCAACGGCATCGGAGCTTTGGTTCAAGCCTTTGGGTGGAAAGAAGCAGTCCCTATCTACATGGACAATGAATATGGAGAGGGAATTATACCTTATTTAACTGATGCTTTGCAAGCAGTTGATGCTCATGTACCCTACCGGAGTGTCATTTCCCCATCGGCCACCGATGATCAAATTGCCGAGGAGCTTTACAAGTTGATGACTATGCAAACGAGAGTTTTCATTGTGCACATGTTTACCTCTCTTTGCGCTCGGCTTTTTGTCAAAGCTAAAGAGATTGGGATGATGAATGAAGGCTACGTTTGGATCATGACTGATGGGCCGACTGTAGGTCTCTCAACCTCACCAGATCCTTCTGTGATTGATTCTATGCAAGGGGCATTGGGTATTAAACCTTATATTCCGAAAACAACGGAGCTGGGAAATTTTCGATTACGGTGGAAAATGAAATTCCAACAGGATAATGCAGACATGATCGATGCTGAGTTAAACATTTATGCACTACAGGCCTACGATGCTACTGTAGCTTTGGCCATGGCAATTGAGAAAACTGGTACAGCAAACTTAGGCTTTAGAGAGGCAAATGTTTCCAACACTTCAGTAACTGATCTTGAAAATCTGGGAATCTCTCAAAATGGTCCAAACCTTCTCCGAGCATTATCAAACACTAGTTTTAAAGGTCTGACTGGTGATTTCTTCTTCAATAATGGACAGTTGCAACTATCGGCTTTTGAAATAGTTAATATGAACGCAAATGGAGGAAGGAGGATAGGGTTTTGGATGCCGACAAAGGGACTCGCAAAAACCCTTAACTCGATAGCAAATACCACTAGTACTTATTCTACCTCCAAGTCCAGTCTTGCACCTGTTATATGGGCTGGGGATTCAACTTCTATTCCCAAGGGCTGGGAGATTCCGACAAATGGGAAGAAGTTGCGGATAGGAGTGCCGAGTCCAAGCACTTTCGGTCAATTTGTGAAGGAGACAACAGATCTCAATTCCAATATGACAACAGTCACAGGATACAGCATAGCTATATTCGAAGCTGCTGTTGACTCATTACCTTATGCCATAACTTATGAGTACATCCCCTTTGTCAAGCCTGATGGAAAGTCTGCTGGAACTTACAATGATCTGGTCTATCAAGTGTATTTAAAGGTAAAACCCCTCTCATGTTCTATATCATGAATTCCTCATCACATCAGCACAATTCTTATAGGTAACGCATTACTGGAAACAGAAATACGATGCTGTGGTCGGAGATACAACTATCATAGCCAACAGGTCCAAGTACGTGGATTTTACATTGCCTTACACGGAAAGTGGCGTCTCCATGATCGTTCCAATCAAAGACAGCAGAAACAAAAATGCTTGGGTTTTCTTGAAGCCTTTGACTTGGGACCTTTGGTTCACAAGTTTTTGTTTCTTTGTTTTCATCGGATTTGTGGTCTGGGTTCTTGAACATGGAATAAATGAAGATTTTCAAGGGCCTCTTTCGCATCAAATAAGCACTAGCTTCTGGTTTTCTTTCTCAACCATGGTTTTTGCACATAGTAATTTCCCTTTAACTTTTAAGTTTATAGTTCAAAGCACTTCAATCTCAAACATTGACTTGATGTTTATGATACCTATGTTCTTTATGTTACAGGGGAGAGGGTGGTTAGCAACTTGACTAGAATAGTTGTAACCATATGGTGTTTTGTTGTTCTCATTCTTACTCAAAGCTACACTGCCAGCCTGAGTAGCTTGCTTACAGTTCAGAAGCTCCAGCCTACAGTAACTAATGTTGATGAACTCATTAAAAAGGGGGAGTTTGTGGGCTACCAGAAAAGCTCATTTGTGTTGGGAATCCTGAAAAACTTGGGTTTTGATGAATCCAGGCTCATGCCTTATAATACTCCAGAAGAATGCGACGGGCTTTTTTCCAGAGGTAGTGGAAATGGTGGTATTGCTGCCGCATTTGATGAAGTGGCATACATGAAATTCTTTCTATCTATGTATTGCTCGAAATATACAATGATTAAACCCATGTTTAAAACAGGGGGTTTCGGGTTTGTAAGATCACTTCTCTTCCTTCCTCTTGCTCTTCTTGTCTCTGTGTGATATATCATTCATGTACGAGCACACGAAATTTCTCAAGTGGGATCATTCTTTTTTGCGTTTCAGGTCTTCCCTATAGGTTCTCCTCTTGTAGCTGATGTATCAAGGGCAGTTCTACGTGTGACAGAAGGGGATAGGATGAGGGAAATCGAAGATGCGTGGCTTGGCACACAAAGCAGTTGTCAAGAATCCAGCACCTCATTTTCATCTAATAGCCTTAGTCTCAAGATTTTTGGGGATTATTTCTTATCACTGGCATTGCTTCCATTTCAGCTCTCATGATCTTCACAACCATATTTGTTTACGAGCACAGAGCAGTACTCTTGCAGCCCTCTGATTTAAGAACAACAACATGGAGCAGAATTCTTGTTCTGTCCAGAATTCTCATTCAAATGGACAAAACATCCAGTAGAAGTGAACTGAATCCGAACCACATTGCTATCCCTGGAGATCTTCCACCGACAGACAATGATGATGATCGAGATCCAAATGCACAACAACCTGATCAAGAGGAAGTACAAAATATCAATGAGCTTGTCGTCCCAAATCAAGAAAGACCAGCAGCTACTGAAGTAAACCATGAAAACAATTGACTAGAAGATCAGCACATTGATTGAACGACATTTATATATTTATAACATTGTAAACAAGCTTGTATTTGTATAATAAAAAAAACATATAAGTGGAATACAGTATTGTATTGATTTGTACTCTTTATATATACAATGTGCCTTAGGGATTCCCTGTAAATCAGGAAATTGATAAGCAATGATAGCTAATTGTATGCTGTTTTGGATACTAACGTGTCCTTCCTAATTACATAATGATATAGCTCTCCTATTTGTATCAAAACACTGTCAATGTTGTCAATGTGAGTTCTAACACTCCCTCTCAAGTTGGAGAGTGAATATCAATGACTCCCAACTTATGCATGAGTTGCTTGAACTTTTCTTTGTCCAAAGTCTTTGTCAACACATCTGCTAATTGTTGTGAAGAAACCACAAATCGAGTAGCAGTTTCACCTCGTAAAATTTTGTCCCGAATAAAATGACAATTCATTTCAATGTGTCGAGTTTTCTCATGAAATACAAGATTTTTTGCAATGTGTAAGCCAACTTGATTATCACAGTGTAGAGTAACAGGATTTGAAACAAGTATGTGTAAATCTGTTAATAAATGCCCAGCCAGGTGAGCTCACATGTACCTGCCATTGCTTTATATTCAGCTTCCGCACTTGACAAAGAAACAGTCTTTTGCCTCTTGGTTGTCGGACTTTATTGAAGGCTTACCCTCTTCTAATGGGTATATTGTCATCATGGTCGTCGTTGACAGATTGACGAAGTTTCTAGCCTTGAAGCATCCATTTTCAGCTGTCTGTGTAGCCAAGGTATTTGTGGCTAATGTGATTCGCCTGCATGACATACTAAAATCCATTGTTAGTGACCGCGACAAGGTGTTTATTAGTGCCTTCTGGCGCACATTATTCCAGATGCAGGGAACACAATTGTGTATGAGCTCCAGTTACCATCCTCAATCTGATGGCCACAAGGCACTATCCATAATTGTGTATGGTCAACCGGACTTTGGAGCAGTATCTATGTTGCTTTGCAGGAGACCAACCCCGGAAATGGGTTGACTGGATTTCCTGGGCTAAGTTTAGCTACAATACTTCCGTTCACTCCTCCACCAAGATGACACCCTTCTGTTTTGCATCAAAAAGCAAATGAGACCGGCACATTCATAGATAACAAGTCTAAAACAGTGGTGGTAAGTTGTAACATCCCACATCGAAAGAAGAGTGTCCAGAGCCAGGGCATATTAAGGCAAGGTGGTACCTAACCTTGTAGGACGCGTTTTGGGGCCTGTGGGCTGCCAAGAACAAAACCGTGAGGCGTGGACGCCGGGTTGGGCTGAGCCATAGCGGACAATATTCTACAAGGGAGAGTGGGCCGGGCCTTACATATGGTATCAGAGCCGAGGACGGCTCGTTCTTAAGGTGGGGGGATTGTAACATCCCACATCGAAAGAAGAGTGTCCAGAGCCAGGGCATATTAAGGCAAGGTGGTACCTAACCTTGTAGGACGCGTTTTGGGGCCTGTGGGCTGCCAAGAACAAAACCGTGAGGCGTGGACGCCGGGTTGGGCTGAGCCATAGCGGACAATATTCTACAAGGGAGAGTGGGCCGGGCCTTACATAAGTACTTATATATTTATATATATATATATATATATGAAATATCATTCATATTCAAATTAATATATTTTTACATGGACTTGTCTGTTTGCAGGAAAATTATAGAAATGAGATTATTGCAAAATATGGACCTGATCAGGACAATCATCCTTCTTTTGATGGAGCAGCTTGGTGTGAGGCTTCAGTGGGAGTAAGCAAGGATAGAGTATATGGTGCACCTCGTATGCCAAAATCTAAAATTAATGTGAGTTTTTCATCACATATCTACTCAGTACAGTCATCATATCCAAACACAGCTAATAGAGGGTATAAAGAGGAATTGAAAGCAAAAGATGATATTATTAGTGAAATGAGAAATGAAATTGCTTCCATTAAAGATTATCTTAAGAGCTTACTGGGAAGTTCTGTTAGGTCAGAGTATATGGGTTAAGGTATGCCAACACCTATGGCTCCGTCGATGCCATCACATACAATGGCACCTATGGGTCCCGTGTCTTCACCAGTATATCGATTGTCGCACCCCAAAAAAACAAAACGAAGCGCGGCGTCGTGACGACTCTTCCCCGTGTACGGGGAAATATCACGTGTCGGAGGGATTATCTATTTTCGTAAAAAAGGGAGTCGCCACCTAGTATTAACGGTTACTAGGAAACCTAAAACTGGTCTTTCAGAGATTCTAGGGTAAGGGACTGGTTGCGTAAAGGGAAGGTTTTAGCACCCCTAGTACGCCCTACCTCAAAATGCAAGAAATGATTTTTTCTTTGCGAAATCCATGCTAAAACTCATTTTTCTTCAAAAACCCAAGAAGATATATATTTTTGAAACAAAAGAACAATTTTTTAAAATATGCTAGTGTATTGGCCGTATGCAAGAAAACAACACATTTTTTTTATAAAAATATTTTTTGGAAAAAATTGTATTTTTATTTATTTTATTATTATTATTTAATATATATATAGGGAGGGGGGGGGTGGCTGCCAGCCCACCTACAATGGGGCTGGGCTGCCAGCCCGCCCATTGTGGCTGGGTTGTGGCCCAGCCTATCTGGATCTGGGCTCTCGGCCCACACAAATATGGTGTTGGGCTGGGACTTATTTTCATGGATCGGGCCGCGAACAAAGCCCGGCCCAACCCAGCCCGCGGGGGGAGTGAATTAATTCACTCCCCCGTGCATGCAGAGAAGATGATGAACAGTAAATGCTTGATTTTTCGAGTGTGACGAAATGCGTACCTGTTTATACCGTTGGGTAGAGGTGATCGTGGTGATTCTTCTGGTCGTTGTGGCATCGGATATGGTGGCCTGTGGTGGCCGGAATGGCGTCGGAACGGTGACGGTCCACGTCGAAGCCCTTGTTGTCGCTTCTGTTACCGTCGCCTGGGGAGATGACTGAATTTATGGGGCTGACGGGAGGATGATGGTGGTGATGATGGTGGATCTGGGTGGTTGAAACGGGCGGCCGGAGTTGACCGAGAGGGGGAGAGAGAGAACGTTGGCTTCTGGTTTTAGAGAGAGAAGTGACTGAACGACCAAGAAAGAAAGAAAAAAAAGAAAAGGACTGATGATGCTGGGGACTCTGTTGAAGAAGATTACTGAATTTTTTTTACGTGAAATTCACCTTGTGAATTACTCTTTTTTCCTTCTTCACCCTCTGTTTCTTTGTTTTATTTTTCTGCTCTCTCTGCCTCCTCTCTTCCTTTTTTCCCCCACTCTCTCCTGCGCGAGCTGCTATTTATAGCAGAGGAGACTCGAACTGCTAAGGAAAGAGTTTAATGCAGTGTTTTGAAGGCAATCAGAGGAGAATCAGGACGAAAATTTGATGGAGATAAATCAGGCAAGATCACGGTTGACTCGGAAGAAGATTGATGCGTTTTTGCTGTGACGGAGATGAAATGGGAAGAAAATCGAATTGAAATGGGAAGAAAAATTTAACTGATCCTGTGAATGATGGGAATGAAACGGGAAGAAAATTATGATTTATATATAGGAAGAATTTGAAAATGACGATCTGCCTTGCTGTGAAAAAAAACAATGCAAATAACGGTACAGTGCATGTTTCTTTAAATGCAGATTTCAAAATTTTTAGGAAGGAAAAACAATCCGATTTGGTCCTCTAAAAATTCTTTAATTGCACCCAATTTGATTTAAAACTTGACTTTGCAATTAAATCCCATCAAAAATTCAATCTCAACCTTAGCTTTGCGCGATCTCCTAATCTGGCCCTTGGCTCCTGATTTTCGCGATTTAACCCTCAATCGGCCATTAAACTCCAAATTGCTCGAATTCGCCCTTGAACCCAAAATCTGTTTTTTTGAAATTTTTTTTTTGAAACATAAAAAATAAAGAGTCAAAAATTGGGTAGCAACAGATGCCCCCTCTTTACAATGCTTACGACTAAAGTCTTGTAAAAGACTTTAAATAGTAAGTGTTGTAAAGAAAAACATAATGGAGGATATGGGTCTCGTTTTTCTGGGTGACCTACCCAAACTAGATATGAAGGGTCTCATTTTCCTGGGTGACCGACCCGGTTAGTGGTTAGCAAGGTCTCATTTTTCTGGGTGACCGACCCGGTTAGCATGGACTCATTTGATGGGTGAACGACCCGGTTAGCATGGCCTCATTTGATGGGTGACCGACCCGGTTAGCATGGCCTCATTTGATGGTTGACCGACCCGGCTAGCATGGTCTCATTTTTCTGGGTGACCGACCCGGATTAGATATGATAGTGACGGGTGATCCACCCAGGTCTCGTTATGACGGGTGACCTGCCCCAGTGTAAGATGAAGGCGGTTTTGTTGTCACAAGTGATTTTGAGAAACGAAACAGCACCAGTCCTCAATTCATATTTTCTTCCGTGGTTTCGTTCACTTGAGATTCTGCTTCTCTCTTTTGGACACATAGGTCGCCTTTCTCTGATGTTCCATTATCACAGGATGTCTTTGCCTAATCTCCAAAGCTTTGCAGGCTTCTCTGATTGGATGGCTCATTCAAGTTTGTCATAAATCATTCATCCACTCAACGCAAGCACATTGCTTATCGTGGGCTATCTGCGATGATCTTTGCTTTTATCCAAATCTGACCATGCCCCCAAGTGTGGGGTTGCTTGATTTTCCATTTAGCGCAGAGTTCTATTATTCTTCTTCTTTTGAAGTTCTGAGCATTATCAGTTATGATCTTTTCTGGTGGTCCGTATCGACATATCAAACAAATTCCTTCAACAACTTTTGCGTCACATGAGCAAATAACCCAGCTTCTACCCATCTTGTGAAGTAGTCGATAGCCACGAGAGTAAACCTATGATCATTGCTGGCTTCTGGTTGATAGGCCCAATCACATCAATTTCCCACAGTGCAAAAGGCCACGGAGATATCGAGTTAAACATAAGAGCCGGAGGGGTATTGATTTTGTCACCACGGACTTGACACTTATGACACTTGCGGACATAGTCGATGCAATCCTTCTCTAATGTCCTTCAGAAATAACCATTTCTTTGCATTTTTCTAGCCATCATATGCCTATTAGTATGGGTTGAGCGGATCCCTTCATGGACTTCTCGCAACGCGTTTCTGGCTTCAACTCCATCTAGGCATCTCAGCAAAGTATCGTCAGATGACCTTTTACAAAACCTCCCCATCAAGGTAAAAATCCATCGTTAACCTCCTCAAGGTTTTCTTCTCTTTTTGGATGCCCCTAGGGGATAAGCTTGGTTTTGGATGAAATTCTTGATATCGTAGTACCAAGGGTTTCCATCTATTTCTCCTTCAACTGAGCAGCAATGAGCTGGTTTATCTTCTGATATCAATGTGTATCGGCTGTAAGTTTTGCATGAAGTCTATCTTAGCCATAGAAGCTAGTGTGGCCAAAGCATCGACAAACTGATTCCCTTCCCGCATACGTTTACAGCAACATCCAAGTACATAGTCCACCATTTTGGTTTCCCTTCTTCGCCTGAAAGTACATCTTCATCAGGAAGGTTGAAGTCTAATGACTCAATATCTTCTATAGCATGTCGTGCATCGACAAACTGATTCCCTTCCCGCATACGTTTACAGCAACATCCAAGTACATATTCCACCATTTTGGTTTCCCTTCTTCGCCTGAAAGTACATCTTCATCAGGAAGGTCAAAGTCTAATGACTCAATATCTTCTATAGCATGTCGTACTCGGCTAGTAGAACTTGTCATCTTGCAATTCGGCTGGACAAGTAGGGGTGGATTTAACAAGTACTGCTTGATTTTCTCAGAAGCCTCTTCACGGCCTTCTTTCCATAAACTTTCAAGGATGATAAAATAGGCTCCGCTAAAATCTCAAAAACAGAATCCGACTGGGATCACATAAATTTCACTTTTACTGTGGTGCTGATGGATCTAATTTTGCAATAAACCTTTTTGAGGCTATCGCAGACCTTTTCTTGTCTTGGGAGGTCTGATTCTAACACTTACAACAGAGGTTGGAAGAGGCCTTTTGGAAGACATAGATTTCGTTGATGGTTCTGACTTCTTGGAGGAAATGAGCGATGAGTTTAGAATGGCCTTAACAACTTCACGTTGTTGTTTCCTCTTTGTAATCATATCTAAACAAGCATCTACAAGATTAGGATATTTACCATCATTGACCTCCTTGCTTTTGAGGCTGCCCTCATCTGAGGATGTAGAACTCTCCAAATTCTTCTGGCTTCTCTTACCTTCAATAGATTTCTTTGTTCACCGGAGCCCAGTTTCTTCTCGCTTCTTTCTTTTCCCTTGCTTTTATCACCAGTAACAGATTTCCCTGGAATTACAGACTTGACATCCATTTTCTCTGGAAGATCATGTTCCTCTCTGGCTTTTCTTTTGCTACTTCGGATATAAAAATCCTTACCGTCCCCAGCAACAGTACTATTGCATCGGGTCACAGAACGAATAAAGTTTTTATCATTGCACTTTCTGCTCATTTTATTTGCCTAGTTTGCCACTGCCTCTAGAATTTTCAGCATGCCTAGACAGTCTCGAATGATTATTAATACCTTTTCTCTTGCAAGCACCCCTAGGAGCTGTTTCAAACAAGGATTCATATGGCGGTTTCGCTGAGATGACCAAATTCCTCTCTTTAGCATCCTTTACTAGAGCTGCCCAGTTCCAGTTTGTCTGCAAGGTCCTCGCATTACCCAAAATCCAAAGCAAGAACTTGGCTCTTGTCAAGGCAACATTCATCCGTCTTACATCAGCGACAAACCCAATACTGCTGGAGCTCAATCCATTCATAGATGAACTTAAATCAGCTGCTCTAACAATGGAAAGTATCAGTATATCAACCTCTCGGCCCTGGAAGCCATCAACATTATTGAACTCCATATCAGCAACAACAGATGATCCAAATGCACTAAAGGAACGAGAGCGCAGAAGTGAGAGCTGGCACTTATATGGAGTTATGATGCCAATTCTACCACCAACAAACTCGGATGAGTACCTCCTTTTGAAAAATCATAGCAGCTCAACTGCAGCTTCAACCTCACGTTCATTATAAGAGCCGATGCACCAGAGTTTTTTTTTTTTTTAATGTCATAGAATAAATAAGGGCCAAGAACCCCAATCTCATGAAATGATGCTGATTTGTTTGACATGTGCTCTCCGTTCATCAACTTGCTATCATAAAAGTGCAAGGAGGGAAACTGGCAAATTTCTGGGTGCATCCTATACTGTAACAGATTCGTTCGACCTCAAGAACAAGCTTTATCCACCTAAACAAGTTCAAAACAAAATATGGTACCGAACCCATTCAGCCTAGAAAGCAAACGCGCAGGCAAGCAAAAGGGAGGTCTAAAGCATCCATGCCAAAATATATGGTTCTACGAAGTGTTGCGTGGTATTATTGCCTTCAGATTTCAGGAAATTTTACTCACAGCACGTAATGGAGACCATCTTTTCTTCAATTTATGATGATTCAATTTGTTCGCTGCATTGGATGTTCGTGTTGTTAACTTCACCTCATGAACAAAATGCACGATCTTCTTGCTTGATATCTGTGATTGCGCCATGGTCAATGGCTGGGGCTTTCACGATTTCCATTTCCACTATCTTCTCGCTCAACAACCACTTTACAGTCTTTGCCTGCAGCTGCTGCTATCACCTCTACACGTTTGTCATCTTGCTCACATAATTCTGCAGACTCTCTTGTATTGGAGTAACTGACGGTTTCAATAGATGTTTTGCACTGTTCCCCAACAGATTGCAGAAATAGCTGCTGCTTACTTTCTTCAACATTTCCAACTTCTTTGAATGCCTTTTCTGATCCACAGTTATAATCCAATCTGCTGCTCAACATAATATCTAAGGCATTCTCACCAGTTGTTGGGTAAGATCTATTCGCGACTTCAGCATTGTCAGGTAGCTTTTCATTTTCTCCATGGTGAAAAGATCTATTCTCAGCTTTAACATTATCAGATATATTTCCATTACCTCTATCATGATCAAGTACACACTTGATAATCCCATCAGCCTTAGAATTCATCGAAGGCAAACTATTTTCTGTATTACTATTATATTCACTAGAAACTGGACCACCATCCTGTAATGCTTCTTTGCTGTCTCCAGTAGCATTGTTGGGGGTCACCACACAGTTTTCTACCTTCTCGTTTCCTTCACAATCTGAACAGCCTTGAAAACCAGTATTATTGTCTTCAAGGTCAATATGAAGTGTCATATCTGGTAACTCAACATTCTGAGTCATCCTACTTGCATTATCCTGACTTCCGATATTAACATTGCCAGACGATCCATTACCACTGCATTTTGGCCTGATCAACCTTCTTCTTTTATGCTGCTGACCTGATAAGCCAATGTCTTCTGTACTCCCTGTATTGGCAGCACTCACAATTTTCTGTGCTTTTCTACGACGCTTGAAATCTATAAAAGGTATCACTTCAGGTATTTGGAGATCATCCCCTTTGCCAATATCAATCATGATAATCCCCTTTGAGACCTTCGGCAATTGACCCATTAATAAGTGGGAGTTCTTGTTCTGTTTCTTATCCTTGAAATTTGTGACCTCATCTTGCCTTTTCATCTGCGGCTTAAATTTTTTTCTTCACCTGTTGGTTGTGACTTTGGACAACAGAATGTAGTCAAACAAAGAAGCATTGATGTTTAGGTGACTGCTTGTGCCTTCAGGCTCCATATGGGGATGAAATGATTGATCAAATGAATGAATGGCAAAGCTGTGAGATGCTGGGAATTCAGGTACTGAATTGGAAAGGCCACGGGATGAAGAGCACCTATTGCCAGGCCTGGGGACATCTGGGTCATAAGGAATATTGGATGCACCAACTCCATCTCCATAAGATGTTTGAATATAAAGCATTAGACCTAGGCAATCTATCATCTTCCAATGCATAAAAAGAAAGTTCAGAATTATGTGGCTCCATCAAGTGATGTGCAACAGGAGATGGTCGAAATTGATCCTTAATTGCTTGCAAAATGGGCTGTCTATAATATTGAGAGTTTTGCAGCTCCACCAAGATTGCAGAAGATTGTTAAAGATGATCACTAACTGAGGAAGTTTCTTCTAAGATGGGCTTGCTGAAACTTTGAGGTGAATTAGACTGAAATATATCAGTATACTTAGTTGAGGGCCTCTGAAAACCATTATCCTCCATCAATTCTTGTCCTAGCCCGTACCTGCTCGCAGAGTTGACATAATCAGAACTCCTTCTTCTTGTAGGAAAAGAATGCCCGTGATGATTAGTTGGAACATTTGTCCTAGACTCAATGTCCGCGTCTTGATCATTCTCTACCATATTGCTTCTCACAACCCGGCATCTTCGGCCAAGCCTCCGACTTCACTCAAAGAGACCACAAACTGCTCCTTCGAGATAAGTGATCTGTTAGTTTTATGTCTATTTCTGAAAGGAGGACTTGTGTACCTATCATACTCTCTTCTGTGCTTGCTGGTAGAATCCCCGAAGTTCTCTGTGGAGATGGCAAAGCCAAAAGTAGCACCTGCATTTCGCTCATCTTTCTTGTTATAAATCGTTACAAAGCTGCCATCACCATTGACACTTCTAGCTTCTTTTGAAGTGTACCCAACTGATCTTGCAACATTGGATCGGGTAAATTGCCTCTCAAGCAACCTGTCTTTTATCTTTCTTTTACTTTGCAATAAAAGAAGCTTTTCAACCTTTCTTTCAGACAACCCAAAGTTGAACTTGTGGTGAAAAATAAATCTCGTTGCATCACGAAATTCATTTTCAGAGAGTGCGTCACACTGCCTTAGGCAAAAATGCTTTTTTATGTAAAAGATATTACGGAGCATACATCCTAACGATAGGTTCTAGTTCCTTTACGTGAGACAATAGGGTAAGTTTACTACTTGGTCTCTAAAGAGGGTCTCTTGCTGTCCCAGTGATCACCCTCGTAAAGGCGATATGGGGGTTTAGCAAATAGCAAGATGGCTCGTATACCAATCACTACCAGTCTAAACACTCAGCAAAGAGTTGGGGTTTACACAAACTTCAACCTTGACTCAAGTCATAGGTAAGCTGCTAGTCCCCCACTGAACTTAAAGTTGAGTGTGTGCTCTCAAAATAATAAAAGTGATGCATGACAAAGCATATTATGATGACAGAATATGTAAAGATGCATGCTAAAGCTTCTAAAAAAAATATATATAAATCACATAGCAACATGAAAAACAATAACATATTATAAACAAACAAAACTATCAAGCTTAGCCCAAGTCCCCAGTGGAGTCGCCATTCTGTCGCACCCCAAAAAAAAAAAACGAAGCGCGGCGTCGTGACGACTCTTCCCCGTGTACGGGGAAATATCACGTGTCAGAGGGATTATCTATTTTCGTAAAAAAGGGAGTCGCCACCTAGTATTAACGGTTACTAGGAAACCTAAAACTGGTCTTTCAGAGATTCTAGGGTAAGGGACTGGTTGCGTAAAGGGAAGGTTTTAGCACCCCTAGTACGCCCTACCTAAGGTAAGCTGCTTGACGTTTGGCTTGTTTATAATTTTCTATGGCTTTGAGCTAAAAAAAAATGTTAATTAAATGACAAATAAGATATCATTCCCGCCGAATATTTTGGATATCAACCCCTTAGGATTTATTTATCCAAACACCGACAGTGAATAATAGCATATTATTCCCACCGAATATTTTCGATATTAACCCCTTTAGGATTTATTTATCCAAATACCGATGGTGAATAATAGCATATCATTCCCGCCGAATATTTTGGATATTAACCCCTTAGGATTTATTTATCCAAATACCGATGGTGAATAATAAACTCCAAAAAAAAATAAGATTTTTTATATTTTTTGATATATTGGCCAATACCCTTTGGATTTTACAAACATGTTGTAAAATCTCAAAATGCAAGAAATGATTTTTTCTTTGCGAAATCCATGCTAAAACTCATTTTTCTTCAAAAACCCAAGAAGATATATATTTTTGAAACAAAAGAACAATTTTTTAAAATATGCTAGTGTATTGGCCGTATGCAAGAAAACAACACATTTTTTTTATAAAAATATTTTTTGGAAAAAATTGTATTTTTATTTATTTTACTATTATTATTTAATATATATAAAGGGAGGGGGGGGGCTGGCTGCCAGCCCACCTACAATGGGGCTGGGCTGCCAGCCCGCCCATTGTGGCTGGGCTGTGGCCCAGCCTATCTGGATCTGGGCTCTCGGCCCACACAAATATGGTGTTGGGCTGGGACTTATTTTCATGGATCGGGCCGAGAACAAAGCCCGGCCCAACCCAGCCCGCGGAGGGAGTGAATTAATTCACTCCCCCGTGCATGCAGAGAAGATGATGAACAGTAAATGCTTGATTTTTCGAGTGTGACGAAATGCGTACCTGTTTATACCGTTGGGTAGAGGTGATCGTGGTGATTCTTCTGGTCGTTGTGGCGTCGGATATGGTGGCCTGTGGTGGCCGGAATGGCGTCGGAACGGTGACGGTCCACGTCGAAGCCCTTGCTGTCGCTTCTGTTACCGTCGCCTGGGGAGATGACTGAATTTATGGGGCTGACGGGAGGATGATGGTGGTGATGATGGTGGATCTGGGTGGTTGAAACGGGCGGCCGGAGTTGACCGAGAGGGGGAGAGAGAGAACGTTGGCTTCTGGTTTTAGAGAGAGAAGTGACTGAACGACCAAGAAAGAAAGAAAAAAAAGAAAAGGACTGATGATGCTGGGGACTCTGTTGAAGAAGATTACTGAATTTTTTTTACGTGAAATTCACCTTGTGAATTACTCTTTTTTCCTTCTTCACCCTCTGTTTCTTTGTTTTATTTTTCTGCTCTCTCTGCCTCCTCTCTTCCTTTTTTCCCCCACTCTCTCCTGCGCGAGCTGCTATTTATAGCAGAGGAGACTCGAACTGCTAAGGAAAGAGTTTAATGCAGTGTTTTGAAGGCAATCGGAGGAGAATCAAGACGAAAATTTGATGGAGATAAATCAGGCAAGATCACGGTTGACTCGGAAGAAGATTGATGCGTTTTTGCTGTGACGGAGATGAAATGGGAAGAAAATCGAATTGAAATGGGAAGAAAAATTTAACTGATCCTGTGAATGATGGGAATGAAACGGGAAGAAAATTATGATTTATATATAGGAAGAATTTGAAAATGACGATCTGCCTTGCTGTGAAAAAAAAACAATGCAAATAACGGTACAGTGCATGTTTCTTTAAATGCAGATTTCAAAATTTTTAGGAAGGAAAAACAATCCGATTTGGTCCTCTAAAAATTCTTTAATTGCACCCAATTTGATTTAAAACTTGACTTTGCAATTAAATCCCATCAAAAATTCAATCTCAACCTTAGCTTTGCGCGATCTCCTAATCTGGCCCTTGGCTCCTGATTTTCGCGATTTAACCCTCAATCGGCCATTAAACTCCAAATTGCTCGAATTCGCCCTTGAACCCAAAATCTGTTTTTTTGAAATTTTTTTTTTGAAACATAAAAAATAAAGAGTCAAAAATTGGGTAGCAACATCGACCTCGACCTCAACTACCATATAATGGTCCATCTTCCTCTCATCCACAACATCGTAGATCATTTCCGTCTTAAACACTTTAAAATATGTATTTTTATATTCCATGTTCATTTACTTAGACATGTAAATGTAATCGAATCTGTAGTGTATGATGAATTTTAATTTATAATAATTTTTATTTCCACCATATTTATGTTATTTTTAATATTAATAATATTTCAATATGTTCTAGTACTTTTAAAATATTTTTTTGTAATTAATTAAAAATTAAATATAATTAAAATGGATTTTAAAAATTAATTAGCAGTTGGAATGAATTTTCCGTTGCAACTGCTATTGCAATATTTAATCTACAGTCAGCTATGCAACGGAAACTTCAACGGCCCAGCCGTTTCAAGTAGCAACGAAGAAGCCTTTGTAAAACTTGAAAGTGCAACGGAAAATCCGTTGCTATTTGCAATGGATGTTCTGTTGCTCAGCCGTTGAAATTTGTCCATTACAAGTGAAATTTGAAAGGGAGTCTTTCTAACGGATGACTTTGGTTGGAAATGCCGTTGCTAATTAATATTAGCAATGGCTTCCTTCATTGTTTGCAACGGTTGCCTCCGTTGCAAACAGGGCCATTTTCTTGTAGTGGCTGTTGATGAGTATTTACGTGACAGAACTACCATCCTACAGGAATTACGACATAACCTTCTACTGGCTCAGAATCGGATGAAATGTCAAGCAAACCAACACCGGTGAGAGGTGTCGTTCGTCATGGGAGATTATGTGTATTTAAAGCTCCAACCATATCGGCAAACTTCTGTGGCTTTTCGAGCCTCTCTTATGCTCGCCCCAAGATTTTTTGGTCCTTACAAAGTCATTGAGAAGGTCGGTCCAGTAGCTTATAAATTGGCCTTGCCTCTAGGTTCTCAAATTCATGATGTGTTTCATGTCAGTTTGTTAAGGAAGCATTTAGGTACGGTTAGTCCTTCCTCTTCCACACTTCCCCCTATCTTGACTACTTCAGTTGTTCTTCCTCAACCCGAAGTTGTCTTAGATCGGCGTGTGATACAGAAGGGTAAATATCGTCCAAAATCTGAGATCCTGGTGAAATGGGTCGGTGTGTTGGAAATACAGCAGTAACAAAGGAGAGGATTGGAGGGTTTAGGTTGCACACTCAGATTTTGGGTAGAATACAATATATTAAGAAATGGTACTCTCACTTCTTTTCATTATGAGATTCATACAATATATATAGACATTATAAAATGTCTTTTACAATATTCAAAGTACTTAATTAATATTGTGACTCTTCAATACTTACTCTAGATTCATAGTACTACTAGATTCATAGTATTTCTAGATTCATTGTATTTCTAGATTCATAGTATTTCTAATGTGGATAGTAATGCATTGTACTAACTTCAATACACTTAATCTTGATAAATAAGTTTAATAACTAACATTCACCCCTCTTAAACTTGTTTCGTCAATCTTCACGATTCCAAGCTTTTTCTGTAGATAACAAAAAACTTCAGTCTTCAATGGCTTTGTAAAAATATCAGCAATCTGTTCATAAGTGTTGACATGAACTAACTCCACATCGCCTTCTTTTATGTGCTCTCTAATAAAATGAAATCGAGTATCAATATGCTTTGAACGTTCATGATGCACTGGATTCTTTGCAAGAGCTATAACAGACTTGTTATCAACGAAAATTCTTGTGGCTTCACTCTGTTTCTGTTGTAGATCTTCCATCAATTTTCTTAGCCATATTGCATGACACACACATGATGCAGCAACAATGTATTCTGCTTCACATATGGATAATGCAACAATAGATTGTTTCTTGGATGTCCATGTGAATGCTGTTTCTCCCATGAAAAATATGAATCCAGTTGTGCTTTTCCTGTCTTCCAAGCTTCCTGCCCAATCACTGTCACTATAACCTGTGATTTCAAAATTCTGTGATGATGAATAACATAATCCATAGTTTAATGTTCCTTTAATAAACCGAAGGATCCTCTTTGCTGCCTTTAAATGTGAATTCCTTGGTCTCTCCATGTATCTGCTAACCAAACCAACTCCAAACAGAATGTCTGGTCTGGTACAAGTTAGATAACGCAAACACCCCACAATACTTTTGTAGTATGTAGGATTAACTAAGTCTCCTTCTCCTTCTTTAGTTAACCTTGTTCCATACTCAACTGGATTGTCTGCTGGATCACAATCTTCCATAGCAAATTTCTTTAACACTTCTGTTGCATACTTGGCTTGAGAAATGAAAATTCCATTACTGCATTGCTTCACTTCTAATCCCAGAAAATATGCTAGAAGACCCAAGTCTGTCATCTCAAATTCCTTTACCATGGATTGCTTGAAATCTTGAATCATTGTAGGATCATCCCCTGTGAACAGAATATCATCCATGTATAAACAAATAAACATTATTCTACCTTGCAAGTTTTTCTTCACATATAATGCATGTTCATACGGGCATTTTGTAAACCCCTTCTGAGAAAGATAGCCATCAATTCTTGAGTTCCATGCTCTTGGTGCTTGTTTAACTCCATAAAGAGCTTTCTTCAATCTGCACACTTTTCCTTCTTCTCCTTTCACTACAAAACCAGCTGGTTGCTCGACATATACTTCCTCTTCAAGATTGCCATTCAAGAATACTGCCTTTACATCCATTTGAAATATCTTCCATCTTTTCTGAGCTGCTAGTGAGATCATCAATCTTACTGTTTCCATTCGAGCTTCTGGGGCAAAAACATCTTCATAATCCACTCCATATCGTTGCTTGTACCCCTTCGCTACTAATCTGGCTTTATGCTTTTCAATTTCTCCTTCTACATTCTTCTTTGTCTTGAAGATCCATTTTACTCCTATTGCATTGTGTCCATCAGGAAGTGTAGTCAATTCCCATGTATCATTTTTCCGAATAGAATTGATCTCCTCCTTCATTGCTTTCTTCCACTTATCTTCCTGATATGCTTCTTCAAATGTAATAGGATCATTTTCTGAAAATAGGCAAAGCATGTTTACATCATCAAGATCCATTCTTTCTGTTACATCATAAATCTCCTGTATGCTCTTTGTCTTTCTTGTTGAACTTGGAGAACTAGCCGGGCTGCTAGTTGATGGAGATGGAGCTATCATGATTTCTCCTTCATCTTTCTGAATCTGCTCTTCATCTACAATCAATTTTTGCAGCTGAATCTCAGAGCTCCAGTTCCATTCTTGCTCTTCATCAAACCTCACATCTCTTGACATGATCACCTTTTTTGTCACTGGATTGAACAATTTGTAACCATACGAATTTTCTCCATATCCCAGTAGTATGCATTTCTGACTTTTATCTTTAAGCTTAGTTCTCTTTTCTTCTTGAATTTTGGCATAAGCAATACTGCCAAAAATTCTCAGATGATCGACTCTAGGTTTCTTCATGCTCCAGGCTTCTTCTGGTGTAAGCATATGAAGTCTCTTTGTTGTAAATCTATTCAACAAGTACACAGCACATACAACTGCATCTCCCCAAAACTCTTTTGGACAATTTTTTTCTTTTAGCATACATCTAACCATGTTCATAACAGTCCTATTTTTTCTCTCCGATACCCCATTCTGCTGTGGAGTCTGTGGCATTGTAAGCTGATGTGCTATACCATTCTCTTTACAATACTCATCAAAAGCATGAGAAACATACTCTCCTCCGCTATCAGTTCTTAGGCTCTTTAATTTGCATTCACTTTGTTTTTCTACTAAGTTTTTAAACTCCTTAAACTTACTTAGCGCTTCTTTCTTTTCTTTTAGCACATATACCCATGTTTTTCCAATAAAATCATCAGTGAATGTAAGGAAATACCTGTTTCCTCCTATTGATGTAGGCGTAATTGGCCCACACACATCTGAATACACCAATTCCAGAGGCTGAGATGCTCTAGAACTCTTCTTTGGAAAAGACTTTCTGTGTTGCTTTCCCATTACACATACTTCACACAAGTTGTTTGTGTGCTCTAGCTTTGGTATTCCCAGAACCATCTTGTTTTTCTCCATCAGCATTAGTGATTCGCAGTTTAGATGTCCATATCGTAAATGCCACAAATTCGTCATGTTGGAGATTTCTGCCTTGAAACAATTTGATAGATATATATTCAGGTCTAGAGGAAACATCCTATTTCTGGTCATCTTAACTGAAGCAATCATAGCTCCAGACTCATCAAAGATCTTCAAATTCTTATCCTTCATCTGCACTTCAAACCCTTTCTCCAGAAACTGCCCCAAACTTAAAATGTCGTTCTTCATGTCTGGAACATAAAACACTTCTGCTCACCATTCTTGAGTTTTATAAGGATTCTGCCTCTTCCTTCAAATGGTCTTTGAGAAAGATCTCCAAAGGAAATTTTACCTTTATAACTTTCATCAATATCGACAAAAGCCTCCTTCATGCCACACATATGATTTGATGCTCCTGTGTCTAGATACCAAGTGCTGGAGTTGCTGCCATCAAATTTTCCACATGCCAATAATAATGCAGGTTCTTCTGAATCACTCACCTTCTCAGCAAAGTTGATATTTTTGTCTTCAAATTTGTATTGTGAGCAATTTGAAGCAAAATGACCATACTCCTTGCAATTATAACATTGCACGCTTGCATTATTATTTCTCCAGTTTGAATATCCTCCATGACTTCTTCCTTTGCTTGTGCCTCGACCTCTAACATTGAAGTTTTGATTTCGTGCTCCATGAAACTCTTGATTTCTATATGATCTTCCTCCTCTTCCTCTTCTATGCAGGAACCTTCCTCTCTGGAATGCTCCTCTACCAGATTCACTAGCATTCTTCACAGTTAATTGTGTCTGCAAAGCATGTTCAAGAGATATTCCTTCTCTTCTTCTGTCAATTTTCTACTCATGGGCTTGCAGTGATGCCATTAAATCTTCTACTGTCAGATCTCCTAAATCCTTTGATTCTTCAATTGCTACAACCACATGATCAAACTTTGAATTCAATGATCTCAAAATTTTCTCCATCACACGAACATCATCAATATTTTCACCATTCCTTCTCATCTGGTGAACCAAAGAGATTACTTTTGTGAAGTAATCTGAAATTGTCTCATTACCTTCTTTGTTCATCTTCTCAAAATCTCCTCTCAAAGATTGTAACCGAACTCTTTTTGTTTTTTCAACTCCACTGTAAGTTTTGCTAAGCATTTCCCATGCCTCTTTTGATGTCTTTGCTGGTGCCACCATCTCAAGGGTTGCTTCATCAAGCCCTTGATAGATCGTGAATAACGCCTTATTATCTTTCTTCCTTGATTCTCTCATCGCTTGTCTTTCTGCATTGCTCATCACTGCATCTTCTCTCGGTTCAGTGTAACCGTCTTCAACTAACTCCCATAACTCTTGTGATCTAAGTAGTGCTTTGTATTGAATACACCACAAATCATAGTTTTGTTTGGTAAGGCGAGGAATATGAAATTGGGAATTGTTGTTGTTGGAGGTCATGTCTACTCTCAAGCTCTGATACCAATTTTGTTGGAAATACAGCAGTAACAAAGGAGAGGATTGGAGGGTTTAGGTTGCACACTCAAATTTTGGGTAGAATACAATACATTAAGAAATGGTACTCTCACTTCTTTTCATTATGAGATTCATACAATATATATAGACATTATAAAATGTCTTTTACAATATTCAAAATACTTAATTAATATTGTGACTCTTCAATACTTACTCTAGATTCATAGTACTACTAGATTCATAGTATTTCTAGATTCATTGTATTTCTAATGTGGATAGTAATGCATTGTACTAACTTCAATATACTTAATCTTGATAAATAAGTTTAATAACTAACACGGTGCACTTGCAGAGGACGCTACCTGGGAGAATGAATGACGTTTCTCCAAAACTTATCCTGACTTTTTCCTTGTGACAAGGTTCCTTAAGGGGTGAGGAATGTTATGTGTCACTTCCATACAGCCACTACTTCCATGTAGCAACCCACGATGGAGAGTGACAAGAGGGAAAGACAACGACGTGTAGTGGCAAGGTGAAAGACTTAGTTTAATGTGTCGGTTGCTTTTTGTTTATTGAGTCAATTTGTTTCTGTTCTGTTGATTAACATTATTTTATTCAGCAAAGTTGTTATTATTTCCTTTACCTGTATGGCTATATATATAGTCGAAAAGAGTTCAAGGAATAGCATGAATTATCCTTGAACAATCTCTCGTTTCCCTCAATCCCCTTCTGTGCTAAAAAATTCTCTTATCAGTCTCATAGTGTCGAGGATAGTGGCACGACCGGGTTTTCACGGTTCTGCTGTTGAAATGGTGGGGGGAATCTGGTGTTTGGGGTTTGGGAGGAAGTCGGTGGTTTGTGGGCTGTCGGTTTGAAAGGAGGAAAAAGGGGACAGGACATCTGTGGGTTTTCAGCTGGAGTTTGGCGTTGGGTTGATGGTGTGGAGGAAGAGAGTGGCACGGCCGGTGGGTCTGGCTAGTATGGTTCAGGCTGGTGGGTCTGGCGCTGCTGGTTCTGGTGGACGGAGAAGTGGGTAACGGTATGTGTAATTTTACATTTCAAGCCTGTCTTATCTGTGAAGTGAAGGGTCAAAGGAATCTTTTGTTTTCATATTTGTATTTTGATGGGACAGTGGTTGATATTTTTGAAAACATCCCTGTCATTTGAGAGGAGGATGTTCGCTCCATTGAAATTATTTATTTATTTATTAAATTTAAATTATTTTTTATATGTATTTATATATAATGTTTTAACATGTCTCCTATTATTGTAAATAAATTTTAAAAAATTATTATAAAATGATTTTAAAAACAACAATTATTAGGTTTTAAAGATGTGATTTAGGACTTGGTTGGACCATTTTTAACCACAAATAAATAAAAAACATAATCTCGATTATTATAATTATTATTATTATAAAAAAAAAAGTCTGTGCTAAACTCTGGGAGATTCCTCTTTATCAGTATGTCAGTAACATAGTGTCGCTTCAGGTCAAAGTCTTTTAGTGAATCAATTTATTATAATGGTTTGCTTTGACTCTTCCACATCATGAATTCCTCGCTATTATGGCGAGTGTATTGCCCTTCTCTTTCACCAACAAATACAGTTTGGCCCAGTGTTATGAATCCTGTTCTGTTCCGGCCGGAACAGCCCGTTCCACTTCAAAATCCAGGACAAAACGGCGACGTTTTTGTCCGGGTTTGAATTCCGGTCGGATCCGGAAAATCCGGTCCAATTCCGGCCGGAACGCCCCGGTTCCGTACCGGGCGTTCCGTTCCGGGTCCAGCCAAAACGACGTCGTTTCAAGTTCTCTTACAAAACACACAGATTCAACCCGATTTCAAAAATTCCCAAATCAATTTTCATCTCTTAACCCCAGCTCGTCGATAATCCATAAAAAATCAACCCAAATCTCCACTCTTTTCAACTGCTACAGAACATTACTTCAGCATCTGGGCTTGCTTGAGAGTTTGCAAAATGAAAGATTGAAGAAAACCCAGCAAGGAAAACTAGTAAAAGTCCCATTCTTTGATGGCTTCTTCTCTTCATCTTTACAGAGAAGAGAAGATGAAACAAAAGAAGGTGTCTTTTTTCTCTTTCTTTGAAGCAAAAGAAGTAAACTTTCTAAGTGAAATGCTTTGGCTTATAGTTCTTCATAGAAACGAAAAAGAAGAGCTAATGAATTGAAGAACCAGAGACGGGGGGAGAATCTCCTCCTCCTCTTCTTTTCTTTCTCTTTTTTGGATTGTATTTTTTGCTGCAAAATGAGTAAACTTTTCAAGGAAAATGCATGTGCTTATAAGTTACAAGGGAAAAGATGAAGGAAAGAAAAGAAAAGAAGAGACATGTGTAAATGAGGAGAATGAGCTTGGTGGAAATGATCAACTATTGGAATGTCTTGTTGACGACTTTTCTTATGTTCCACAGCAAGATCAAGATCCTTATTTTTATATTAATGATGTAGAAGATGTTTGATGTATTTTTCTTTTATTTTAGAATATTTTACTTTCATAATATTTTGGAATTTTAAAGATGTTTCTAATTTTGAGATTATGTTTGTATTGTATAATTTAAAGTTCATTTATCTTGAATTTAAATTATACTTGTTAAATTAATATTTTATTTTTTCATATATATAATTAAATAAATATGAACAGTACAAAACCGGAACGAAACGCCGGAATGCACTGAAACCGGAATGTTCCGTTACAAACAAAAAACCGGAACAGAATTTACAACTTTGGTTTGGCCTACCCCGCTTGACAACCATGCATTCAAGCTCCACAGCTTTATAGATAAGGGATCTTTCCTTCCAAGCATGAGAAGAAGGAAAAATAACTAAGCTAGAATCAGCACAACCATAGGTGGACAAAAAGATGAAGAAAACTCATTCAAAGGCTGTTCTCTTGTTCTTCTTCTTTTTTTGTGTAAGATTTTGTTCACAGAAATGGGAATGGCTGAAAACATATCCATCCCAGTGAATGTTGGTGTGGTTCTTGACCTGGGAAGTGATTTGGATGGCAAGATTGCGTTGAGTTGCATCGAAATGGCCCTCTCTGACTTTTATGCCACTCATGGTGACTACAGAACCAGACTAGTCCTCAACACCAGGGACTCCATGAAAGATGTTGTTGGTGCCGCTGCAGCAGGTTCCCTCTCTCTCTCTCTCTCTCACCCTTTAAAACTTGATGTTATCATCTGTATGCTCCAATCATGAATCATTATACTATTATTACGTAGAAAATAATCAAGATCTTTTCTATTTGAATTATAAACCTCTGAAAGTTTGGAGTGTTTGGTTGAAAAGATGAAGACAGTGTCAGATTTTGATTTGAATAGAAACTTTTTTCAGTGTTTCATTGAACTGAAAACTGAAGAAATTGATTGCATTCTTCACTGCAATCTTTACACTTATTTATAGGATTAATCAAACTGAAATGCTGATTTATAGTAATAAAATGTTCCATATTCAGCTAACAACATAACAAACTAACTACATCCTAAGACTAGGTTCAAGTCTTTATTACAACAGAAATAAAATAATGACAGCAACTAAAAGCAAAATCTTCAACAACCTCGAATGCCTACATGAACCAATAACTTGCTATCAAAGTCACCCACCCACAAAAACATCTGCAAAGTTTATGCGATTTTTTTAATTTTCTGTCCATAAGAGAACAAACAAATAGAGATATGGGGAAGGATATTTTTTTAATATGCACCAAAATTATTAGTGATGTCGAGGATCTCAAATAGCTTATTGAAGAATGTGATACCAAATAGACCGAAAAACATACGAGAGTAACTTGCACACAAATTCGGGATTCATTTGGTGAAAGAAGGAAAACAGATTGTGTAGATGAGTACAGGGATAGCTAGAAAAGAAAAATATTTATTTTTCTTAAGTTATCAGTGCAGTTAACAAAGATTTTACAAAATGCTACAAACTACTTGTCGTGATATTAGAATAATTCTATGAAAATGAAAGAAAGACTTCTAGTCCACAATTCAAAGTACTAAACTAATTAAGTTAATGCAAGTTAGTGCTAAACTAAGTTAGGGTAGTTCTAGGAAAGTCAAGAAAAACTTCTAGTCCACAGTTCAAATTACTCTAGAATTGTAGTGGGTTGGCAAAATTTACAGCAAATTGTATGGTGTGATACAATAAACTTTATCTAGATTGTTATATTTAGGTGCTTTAAGAAAATTATAAATAACCACGCAACCATCATTTATAAATCATACCACTACAACTAAACATCTTTAACTACCAAACTATTTTCATATGATCAATCCTTAATCATTAACACCTTTAAACAACCTCCTAAATTATCATTACCTTCTAACAATTTTGGGTTGTCAAGTGTTTTCTTGTTTTGTGATGAAGGGGGCAGAGGAATAGATACGAGCTTACAAATCCAAAGACATTACTGTAGAATGATTAGACTCAAACAACCATTTTTATAATTAAAATTGAGCTCTTAAGAAAGTTTGATAATTGCATGGTCTTTCACTGCTGCAAAACGGCCATTTTGTCGTTGGTCTTTCCAATTGTCTTCATTGAACATGAAAGATTATTACAAGTTTTTAATTTTTCTTATGCCCTATCAAAACACAGCCCTAGACTTGATAAAAAATGTGGAAGTACATGCAATCTTAGGGCCAACAACATCAATGCAAGCGAACTTTGTTATTTAGCTTGGAGAAAAAGCTCAGGTTCCCATTATATCATTTTCTGCATCAAGTCCTTCTCTCACTTCCATTAGGAGTAACTTGTTCTTCCGAGCTACACAAAATGACTCAACTCAGGTGAATGCCATAAGTGAATTCGTTAAAGCCTACAAATGGAGAGAAGCAGTACCCATCTACATGGACAACGAATATGGAGAGGGAATCCTACCTTATTTAATTGATGCTTTGCAAGCAGTGAATGCTCGAGTTCCCTACTGGAGTGTCATTTCTCCATCATCCACTGATGATCAAATTGTTGAGGAGCTTTATGTTGGTGGGAGAGGCCACTGGTGGTGGCTTGTAAACATTCAAAGGGGATAAAACAAACTGTTTTATTTCAAGAACAAAATTCTACAGAGCATGAACAAACTGTCAAAACTCTCTCTTCTTCTCTCTAGTGTTTTCTCTCTAATGTCTCCCACTACTCTTTCACCTTAACTAAGCTTTCTATTTATACACAAAATGAAAACTTGATATTTTTGACTTAAGATAAGATTGGAAAGTTGGAGGCGGCTGCAGGAGGCGATCGTCATAGGCGGTGGTCGTGGATAGTGGCTGTCAGATGCTTTAATTGATGGAAGCCGGTGGTTGCGTTGCTTGACTTTGTAGATTTGAGTTTATCCTAACAAATTCCCCCTTTAAACTCAATCGGGAGATGTCATGCCAAGCATGAACTTCAATCTGATAAATATATCTCCCTTCAATGGCTTTGTGAAGATATCTGCAACTTGATCATTTGTTTTGCAAGAGATCAATTCAACTTCTTTGTTCTTCACATGCTCCCGGATAAAGTGATGACGTGTATCGATGTGTTTGCTTCTTTCATGATACACTGGATTCTTTGCTAATGCAATCGCTGATCGATTATCAATATAAATCTCTGTTGGATCTTCTTGAGGAAATCCCAAATGCTTTAGCATATTCCTTAACCATATTAAATGGCATACAACTGAGTTGGCAGCAACATACTCAGCTTCACAGCTTGATAACGTCACTATCGATTGCTGCTTGGATGACCATGTGAAAGATGTGTCTCCCATAAAAAATACAAACCCTGTTGTACTTTTCCTTTCATCCAAATCTCGACCCCAATCACTATCTGAGTAGCCAATAAGTTTAAAGTTCTTACTTGATGTATAGAACATACCTTCACTTATTGTTCCTTTGATGTAACGGAGAATTCTCTTAGCTGCACACAAGTGCGTCTGATCTGGTGTCTCCATATATCTGCTGATAAGTCCTACTCCATAGAGTATATCCAGTCTTGTACATGTCAAGTACCTCAAGCTTCCCACCAAGCTTTTAAAGTAAATAGGATCAACATTTCCTACTTTACTTTTCCTCAATTCCACTCCATTTTCAACTGGAGTTGATACTGGATTGCAGCTTTCCATCTTGAACTTTCCAAGAATTTCTTTAGCGTTGCCATTTTGGGACACAAATATCCCTTCTTCTTTCTGAGTAACTTCTAAACCCAGAAAATGTGCCATCAGACCAATGTCTGTCATCTCAAACTTCTGCACCATGCTTTTCTTGAAGTCTGTAAACATGGTAGGATTGTTGCCGGTGAATATCAAGTCATCAACATATAAGCAAGCAAATAGTGTGCTCCCATCATCTTCTTTCTTCACATATATGGCGTGTTCATATGGACATTTTTCAAATCCATTTTCTTGAAAATACCTGTCAATTCTGGTATTCCAAGCACGCGAAGCTTGCTTCAGACCATAGAGAGCTTTCTTCAACTTGTATACTTTGCCTTCATTGTCTTCTTCAATGTAGCCAAGTGGTTGTTCAACATAAATCTCTTCTTCTAGGAAGCCATTCAGAAATGCTGACTTCACATCAAGTTGATAGATCTTCCATCTATGTTGTGCTGCAAGTGAGATAATCAGTCTGATTGTCTCTAGACGGGCTACAGGAGCAAATACTTCTCCATAGTCTATGCCTTCTCTCTGTTCGTAGCCTTTTGCCACCAATCTTGCTTTATGTCATTGTACTTCACCTTTTGCATTCTTCTTGATCTTGTAGACCCATTTCACACCAATTGCCTTCTTACTTTCTGGCAGTTTGGTTAACTTCCACGTATCATTCTTCTCAATGGCATGTATCTCTTCATCCATTGCTGTATCCATTTCTCTTCTTTAATAGCCTCATCAAAGTTAATTGGATCACTATCTGCGAAGAAACAAAATAATATTGTATCTTGTATTACCTGAGTTGCATCGTATAAATCTTCAAGATTTCTCATCCGTGGTTCATCTGATGAGGATGCTTCTGGTGATGTTGATGATGTTCCTAGTGTTAGAGAGTTGGAGAGTTTCTCCTGTTGAATATAGGAAAACTGTGTACCGGAGATTGTGGCTCCTCTTTTGGTACTCTTGCATCTTCAGCAAGTACTGTTGGTACTTCTACTTCATCTTCAAGGATCAAATCTGTATTGATCCATTTGATTTCTTCTTGATCCTCTTTTCACTCCTAGGTTTTATCTTCTTCAAAGATAACATCTCTGCTGATGATCACCTTCTTTGTGATGGGATTATACAACTTGTATCCCATTCTTCTATCTCCATATCCCACAAAGATGCATTTCTCGCTTTTATCATCCAGTTTTGTTCTTCTTGCATCCGGGATCTTTGCATAAGCCACATAACCAAAGACTCGAAGATGAGTAACACTTGGTTTGTGCCGACTCCATGCTTCTTGTGGAGTGATGGCTTGCAAACTTTTTGTTGGGCATCGGTTCATTAAATATACTGCACAAGATACGGCTTCAGCCCAATATTGTTTGGGCAACTTCTTAGCTTTGAGAAGATTCTTGCCATATCAAGAATAGTTATATTCTTCCTTTCTGGTATCTTATTCAACTGTGGTGTATAAGCTGGTATTGTCTGATGTCTGATGCCTTGTTGTGTACAAAAAGCTTCAAAGTTGTCGCACCCCAAAAAATATGGTCGCGCGGCGTCGTGACGACTCTTCCCCGTGTACAGGGAAATATCATGTGTCGGGGGGATTATCTATTTTCGTGAAAAAAGGGAGTCGCCACCTAGTATTAATGGTTACTAGGAAACCTAAAACTGGTCTTTCAGAGATTCTAGGGTAAGGGACTGGTTGCGTAAAGGGAAGGTTTTAGCACCCCTAGTACGCCCTACCTAAGGTAAGCTGCTTGACGTTTTGGTTTGCTTATAATTTGCTATAGTTTTGAGCTAAAAAAAAAATGTTAATTAAATAACAAATGGGATATCATTCCCGCCGAATATTTTGGATATCGACCCCTTAGGATTTATTTATCCAAACACCGACAGTGAATAATAGCATATTATTCCTGCCGAATATTTTGGATATTAACCCTTTTTGGATTTATTTATCCAAACACCGACAGTGAATAATATCATATCATTCCCGCCGAATATTTTGGATATTAACCCCCTTAGGATTTGTTTATCCAAATACCGATGGTGAATAATAGCATATCATTCCCGCCGAATATTTTGGATATTAACCCCCTTAGGATTTATTTATCCAAATACCGACGATGAATAATAGCATATCATTCCCGCCGAATATTTTGGATATTAACCCCTTAGGATTTATTTATCCAAATACCGATGGTGAATAATAAACAAAAAAATAATAATAAGATTTTATATTTTTTTGACATATTGGCCAATACCCTTTGGATTTTACAAACATGTTGTAAAATCTCAAAATGCAAGAAATAATTTTTTTCTTTACGAAATCCATGCTAAAACTCATTTTCTCTTCAAAACCCAAGATAATATATATTTTTTCAACAAAAAAACAATTTTTAAAATATGCTAGTGTATTGGCCGTATGCAAGAAAACAACACATTTTTTTTTAATAAAAATATTTTTTTTGAAAATTTGTATTTTTTTATTTTTTATTTTTATTTCGGTGGGCTGGCTGTCAGCCCACCGAAATTCGGGCTGGGCTGACAGCCCAGCCCACCTGGCCTCCAAGCTGGGCTGGCAGCCCAGACACATCTGGGCTGGGCCTTCTTCAGGGGCCAGGCCAGGCACAAGGCCCGGCCCGCCAGCCTACGCGGGGAGTGAATTTAATTCACTTCCCGCATGCAATTTCAGAGACAATGAACAGTGACAAGGAGGATTTTCGAGTACAACGAATGGCTTACCTGTTACTACAGTTGTGTAGAGGAGTTCGTGGTGATTCTTCTGGTCGTTGTGGCGTCGTAAATGGTGGCCGGAGGTCGCCGGACGGAGCCTCTGAAACTGGCGGGCTGGTGGCGTCTGCGTCGAGTTGCTCTGTTTTTTTTTTTAACAGAGAGGATGGCTGAGATGCTGGGGTTGATGGAGGAGACGACGGTGGTTATGGTGATGATAAGGCAGCTCTTGGTGGCCGAAGCTGGTGGTCGGAGTGGCTGAGCCGAGAGTGAGAAAGAAACAGAGGTCTGTTTTTTTTAGAGAGAGAGAGGCAGATTGGGTCTGTGTATTTTAAAGAGAGAGAAGAGAAAAAATCGAAAAATCAAAGCATAGAGGGAGAGTGAAGGAGAACAGAGGCGAAAAAATCAAAATTTCACGTCAAATTTTCCTTGCCCTCCTAGTTTTTCTCCCCCGTTTCTGTTCTTCACCGTGTGCTCCCCCTTCTCAGAGAAGATGCATTTGGAAAATATAATCAGAGGAGATCAGTGAGGAGAATCGGTAAGATGATATAAATCAGGAAATAAATCAGCCAGAGAATCACGCTTGATTAGGAATAAATAGAATCAAATTCTGCCTTACTGTGATCACCGTGAATTAGGAAGAAAAATCAAATTGAAAAGGATGAAAATTTTGACTGATCTGCTGTGAGCCCGCCTGAAATATTTCAATGAAAATGCATGCCAAAACAGTGCATGTTTCTTTTTTAATGCAGATTTCAAAAAATCAAAAGAAGGTAAAAATATGATTTGGTCCTTTAAAAAATCTTTAATTGCACCCAAATGGATTTAAACTTGAAATGCAATTAAACCCCATCAAAAATTCAATCTCAACCCTGGCTTTGCACGACTTTCTAATCTGGTCCTTGGCTCCTGATTTTCGCGATTTAACCTCCAATCGACCATTAAACTCCCAAAATGCTCGATTTCGCCCTTGAACAAAAATCTATTTTTGAAATAATTTTTTTTTTCGAAACATAAAAAATAAAGAGTCAAAAATTTGGTAGCAACAGATGCCCCCTCTTTACAATGCTTACGACTAAAGTCTTGTAAAAGACTTTAAATAGTAAGTGTTGTAAAGAAAAATAGAATGAAGGATATGGGTCTCATTGTGATGGGTGACCTACCCAGATAAAAGAATATTTAGGAGAGTCTCGATAGTGACGGATGACTTACCCGGGCCTGATTATGACGGGTGACCTGCCCGGGTTAGTAGAGTCTCGATAGTGACGGATGACTTACCCGGGTCTGATTATGACGGGTGACCTGCCCGGGTTAGTGGAGTCTCGATAGTGACGGATGACTTACCCGGGTCTGATTATGACGGGTGACCTGCCCGGGTTAGTAGAGTCTCGATAGTGACGGATGACTTACCCGGGTCTGATTATGACGGGTGACCTGCCCGGGTTAGTGGAGTCTCGATAGTGACGGATGACTTACCCGGGTCTGATTATGACGGGTGACCTGCCCGCGTTAGTGGAGTCTCGATAGTGACGGATGACTTACCCGGGTCTGATTATGACGGGTGACCTGCCCGCGTTAGTGGAGTCTCAATAGTGACGGATGACTTACCCGGGTCTGATTATGACGGGTGACCTGCCCGGGTTAGTGGAGTCTCGATAGTGACGGATGACTTACCCGGGTCTGATTATGACGGGTGACCTGCCCGGGTTAGTGGAGTCTCGATAGTGACGGATGACTTACCCGGGTCTGATTATGACGGGTGACCTGCCCGGGTTAGTGGAGTCTCGATAGTGACGGATGACTTACCCGGGTCTGATTATGACGGGTGACCTGCCCGGGTTAGTGGAGTCTCGATAGTGACGGATGACTTACCCGGGTCTGATTATGACGGGTGACCTGCCCGGGTTAGTGGAGTCTCGATAGTGACGGATGACTTACCCGGGTCTGATTATGACGGGTGACCTGCCCGGATGAATAAAAGAGGTCTCATTATTACGGGTGACTGGCCCGGCTAGCGTGGTCTCATTTTTCTGGGTGACCCCCCGGCTAGCGTGGTCTCATTTTTCTGGGTGACCGACCCGGCTAGCATGGTCTCATTTTTCTGGGTGACCGACCCAGATTAGATATGATAGTGACGGGTGATCCACCCAGGTCTCGTTATGACGGGTGACCTGCCCGAGTGTAAGATGAAGGCGGTTTTGTTGTCACAAGTGACTTTGAGGAACGAAACAGCACCAGTCCTCAATTCATATTTTCTTCCGTGGTTTCGTTCTCTTGAGATTCTGCTTCTCTCTTTTGGACACATAGGTCGCCCTTCTTTGATGTTCCATTATCACAGGATGTCTTTGCCTAATCTTCAAAGCTTTGCAGGCTTCTCTGATTGGATGGCACATTCAAGTTTGTCATAAATCATTCATCCATTCAACGCAAGCGTATTGCTTATCATGGGCTATCTGCGATGATCTTTGCTTTTATCAAAATCTGACCATGCCCCCAAGTGTGGGGTTGCTTGATTTTTCCATATAGCGCAGAGTTCTATTATTATTCTTCCATTGAAGTTCTGAGCATTATCAGTTATGATCTTTCCTGGTGGTCCGTAACGACATATCAAATCTCTTCAACAACTTTTGCGTCACATGAGCAAATAACCCATCTTCTACCCATCTTGTGAAGTAGTCGATAGCCACGAGAGTAAACCTATGATCATTGCTGGCTTCTGGTTGATAGGCCCAATCACATCAATTTCCCACAGTGCAAAAGGCCACAGAGATATCGAGTTAAACATAAGAGCCGGAGGGGTATTGATTTTTCATCACGGACTTGACACTTATGACACTTGCGGACATAGTCGATGCAATCCTTCTCTAATGTCCTTCAGAAATAAACATTTCTTTGCTTTTTTTTTTTTTTTTTCTAGCCATCATATGCCCATTAGTATGGGTTGAGCGGATCCCTTCATGGACTTCTCGCAACGCGTTTATGGCTTCAACTCCATCTAGGCATCTCAGCAAAGTACCGTCAGATGACTTTTTATACAAAACCTCCCCATCAAGGTAAAAATCCATCGTTAACCTCCTCAAGGTTTCCTTCTCTTCTTGGATGCCCCCAGGGGATAAGCTTGGTTTTGGATGAAATTCTTGATATCGTAGTACCAAGGGTTTCCATCTATTTCTCCTTCAATTGAGCAGCATCCACAATGATCAGTCACACTTGTAGCATTTCTGTATTTTCAAGAACAATGTTGTTTTGCCTTGAGGGTTTATAACAATGAATCACCACACGTAAACCAAACTTATCCAATCCATGGTTTACCTTGATATTCAAGATCAAGCCGACCTTCTTTCCATAAACTTTCAGGGATGATAAAATAGGTTCCGCTAAAATCATCAAAAACATAATCCGACTTCATACTATACTGGGATCACACAAAGTTTCACCTTTACTGTAGTGCTGATCGATCTAAGTTTGCAATGCCTTTTTGAGTCTACCGCAGACCTTTTCTTGTCTTGGGAGGTCTGATTCCAACACTTACAACAGAGGTTGGAGGAGGCCTTTTGGAAAACATAGATTTCGTTGATGGTTCTGACATCATTGACCTCCTTGCTTTTGAGGCTACCTTCATCTGAGGATGTAGAACTCTTCAAATTCTTCTGGCTTTTCTTACCTTCAATAGATTTCTTTGTTCATCGGAGCCCAGTTTCTTCTCGCTTCTTTCTGTTCCCTTACTTTTATCACCAGTAACAGATTCCCCTGGAATTATAGACTTGACATCCATTTTCCCTGGAAGATCATGTTCCTCTCTGGCTTTTTTTTTTGCTACTTCAGATATAAAAATCCTTACCGTCCCCAGCAACAGTACTATTGCATCAGGTCACAAAACGAATAGAGTTTTTTTTATCCCTGTGCACTTTCTGCTCATTTTGTTTGCCTAGTTTGCCACTGCTTCTAGAATGCCTAGACAATCTTGAATGATTATTAATACTTTCTCTTTTGCAAGCACCCCTAGGAGCTGTTTCAAACAATGATTCATATGGTTGTTTCGCTGAGATGACCAAATTCCTCTCTTTAGCATCCTTTACTAGAGCTGCCCAGTTTCGGTTCGTCTGCAAGATCCTCGCATTACCCAAAATCCAAAGCGAGAGCTTGGCTCTTGTCAAGGCAACATTCATCCGTCTTACATCAGTGACAAACCCAATACTGCTGGAGTTCAATCCATTCATAGATGAACTTGAATCAGCTGCTTTAACAGTGGAAAGTATCAACCTCTCGGCCATCTTTTTGAAAAATCATAGCAGCTCAACTGCAGCTTCAGCCTCACGTTCATTATAAGAGCCGATGCACCAGAATTTTTTTTCCATAATGTCATAGAATAAATAAAGGCCAAGAACCCCAATCTCATGATGCTGATTTGTTTAACATGTGCTCTCCGTTCATCAACTTGCTATCATAAAAATGCAAGGAGGGAAACTGGCAAATTTCTAGATGCATCCTATACTGTAACAGATTCGTTTGACCTTAAGAAAGCTAAAAACTGAATTCAAGAACAAGTTTTATCCACCTAAACAAATTCAAAACAAAATATGGTACCGAACCCATTCAGCCTGGAAAGCAAACGCGCAGGCAACCAAAGGGAGTGGTCTAAAGCATGATCCATCCAGAATATATGGTTTCTACGCAAAGATTGAAGACGAATCTTCTTGATTCTGTCAGCTCCATTGTATTTTTGTTGGAGAGCTTCCCATATATCCTTCGACTTTTCTGTAGAAGAGATAATCTCAAACGTGGCTTCATCAAGACCTTGATAAATGATGGTCTTGGCTTTGTTGTCCTTTCTGTTGTTTCTAAGAACTTGCTTCTGCGCTTCTTGTAAAGCTTCCTCTGCTTCTCTGGACTCTGGTTCATCATAACCATAATCCACAATCTCTATGCATTCTTGTGAGCCAAGAAATACCTTCATTCGGATGCACCAATTATCAAAATTATCTCTGGTCAGCTTCGGAATGAGTGTCTAAGCATTTTCTGTAGTCATTGTATTTTGAAATGACTATATCACCCTCTTTGCCTTCTCTTTTCACCAAACGGACACCACGGATGGATCCAGAATCGTCCAAATAGTAGGGAACCAATCTGAGTTGGTTCGAAAGTGTTAGGATAAACTCAAATCTACAAAGTCAAGCAATGCAACCACCAACTCAATCCACTTTTTGGCCTCATTTCGAACCAACTCAATCCGCTTCCCTACTATTCGGACCATTCCGGACCCATCCGTGGTGTCTGTTTGGTGAAAAGAGAAGGCAAAGAGGGTGATCTAGTCATTTCAAAATACAATGACTATAGAAAATGCTCAGACACTCATTCTGAAGCTGACCAGAGATAATTTTGATAATTGGTGCATCCAAATGAAGACATTTCTTGGCTGACAAGAATGCATAGAGATTGTGGATTATGGTTATGATTAACCAGAGTCCAGAGAAGTAGAGGAAGCTTTACAAGAAGCGCAGAAGCAAGTTCTCAGAAACAACAGAAAGAAGGACAACAAAGCCAAGACCATCATTTATCAAAGTCTTGATGAAGCCACGTTTGAGATTATCTCTTCTGTAGAAAAGTCAAAGGATATAAAAGAAACTTTCAAACAAAAATACAAAGGAGCTGACAGAATCAAGAAGATTCGTTTTCAATCTTTGCGAGGTGAATTTGAATCCTTACAAATGAGATCCTCGGAATCTGTTTCTGATTATCACACAAGAATTATGGTGATAATCAATCAGATGAGACGAAATGGAGAAGCCCTCTCAGAAGCTCGGATTACAGAGAAAATTTTGAGATCCCTAGATCCAAAATTTGATTATGTTGTTGTTGCCATTGAAGAATCCAAGGAAATGGATAAATTGATGGTAGATAGAATTGATGGGTTCTTTACAAGCTCATGAACAAAAGCTTGTGAGAAGAAATGGAGATAAGGCAATAGAGCATGCCTTACAATCGAAACTGTCTCTGAAGGAAGACAGATATGAGCAAAGGGGGACTTCAACACATGAATATACCTCTCGAGGAAGAAATCAACAAGGAAGAGGAGGCTTCCAACAATTTCAAGAAAGAGGATCTTGGAATACAAACTTCAGAGGAAGAGGTGGTAGAAACACCACCAGAGGAGGACGAGGACAACAACCTTTGACTCCTAGAGGAAGAGGAGGCGGTTACAATAACCATGATAAGAGAAATATTCAGTGTTATAAGTGCAATCAATTTGGACACTATAACACTAAATGCCGAAAGAGAGCTCCAGTAGAGTTGCATGAGAAGCTAACTATGCAGACGAAGATGCCATCATCAGTGGGCCAGCTGTATTATTTGTCCAACAAGGACTAGGCAAAAATGAGGAGCATGTATGGTATCTAGATTCTGGAGCTAGCAATCACATGTGCAAGCAACGGGACCTCTTTAGTGATCTCGATGAGACCATACAAGGACAGGTCACATTTGGAGATACTTCCAAAGTTCCAGTTAAAGGGAAAGGCAACATCTCGATAAAGTTGAAGAATGACGATAACAACTACATTGCTGATGTGTACTATATTCCAGCTATCAAACACAACATGCTGAGTATAGGACAACTTCTGGAGAAAGGGTATACTCTCTTCATGAAGGATTGTCATGTTCCAGTCAAAGACAACAATGGAAGATTGATTGCCTTTGTGAAGATGTCTAAGAACAGGATGTTCCCTTTAAACATCCAGTATGATGCAGCAAAGTGTTTGACTGCCATCACCAACAGTGAAGAATGGCTTTGGCATCTAAGGCTTGGACATCTGAATTTTACAAGCCTGAAGATGCTTGCAAGTAAGCAGATGGTCAAAGGTATGCCTCACATTGATCATCCTGAAGAAGTCTGTGAGAGCTGTGTCCTCAGCAAGCACCAGAGAGCTAGTTTTGCCAAGGAGGTAAACTGGAAAGCGAAGAGGCCACTAGAGTAGTTCACACAGATGTGTGTGGACCAATAAAGCCTATGTCAACTGGACATAACAGGTACTTCCTCACTTTTACTGATGATTTTAGTAGGAAGACCTGGATATATTTTCTGAAGATGAAGTCAGAAGTGTTCAATTGCTTTAAAGATTTTAAAGCAATTATGGAGAAGCAGAGTGGGTATAACATCAGATCCGTTAGATCTGATCAAGGTGGTGAATTCACATCTAATGACTTTGAAGCCTTTTGTACACAACAAGGCATCAGACATCAGACAACACCAGCTTATACACCACAGTTGAATGGGATACCAGAAAGGAAGAATAGAACTATTCTTGATATGGCAAGAAGTCTTCTCAAAGCTAAGAAGTTGCCCATACAATACTGGGTTGAAGTCGTATCTTATGCAGTATATGCAAAGATCCCGGATGCAAGAAGAACAAAATTGGATGATAAAAGCGAGAAATGCATCTTTGTGGGATATGAAGATAGAAGAATGGGATACAAGCTGTATAATCCCATCACAAAGAAGGTGATCATCAGCAGAGATGTTATCTTTGAAGAAGATAAAACCTAGGAGTGGAAAGAGGATCAAGAAGAAATCTAATGGATCAATACAGATTTGATCCTTGAAGATGAAGTAGAAGTACCAACAGTACTTGCTGAAGATCTAAGAGTACCAGAAGAGTAGCCACAGTCTTCGGTACATAGTTTTCCTGTATTCAACAGGAGAAACTCTCCAACACCAGGGACATCATCAACATCACCAGAAGCATCCTCATCAGAAGAACCACGGATGAGAAATCTTGAAGATTTATACGATGCAACTCAGGTAATAGAAGATACAACATTATTTTGTTTCTTTGCAGATTGTGATCCAATTAGCTTTGATGAGGCTATTAAAGAAGAGAAATGGATCACAGCAATGGATGAAGAGATACATGCCATTGAGAAGAATGATACATGGAAGTTAACCAATTTGCTAGAAAGTAAGAAGGCAATTGGTGTGAAATGGGTCTACAAGACCAAGAAGAATGCAAAAGGTGAAGTACAACGACATAAAGCAAGATTGGTGGCAAAAGGCTACGAACAGAGAGAAGGCATAGACTATGGAGAAGTATTTGCTCCTGTAGCCCTTCTAGAGACAATCAGACTGATTATCTCACTTGCAGCACAACATAGATGGAAGATCTATCAACTTGATGTGAAGTCAGCATTTCTGAATGGCTTCCTAGAAGAAGAGATTTATGTTGAACAACCACTTGGCTACATTGAAGAAGACAATGAAGGCAAAGTATACAAGTTGAAGAAAGCTCTCTATGGTCTGAAGCAAGCTCCGCGTGCTAGGAATACCAGAATTGACAGGTATTTTCAAGAAAATGGATTTGAAAAATGTCCATATGAACACGCCATATATGTGAAGAAAGAAGATGATGGGAGCACACTATTTGCTTGCTTATATGTTGATGACTTGATATTCACCGGCAACAATCCTACCATGTTTACAGACTTCAAAAAAAGCATGGTGCAGAAGTTTGAGATGACAGACATTGGTCTGATGGCACATTTTCTAGGTTTAGAAGTTACTCAGAAAGAAGAAGGGATATTTGTGTCCCAAAACAGCAACGCTAAAGAAATTCTTGGAAAGTTCAAGATGGAAAGCTGCAATCCAGTATCAACTCCAGTTGAAAATGGAGTGGAATTGAGGAAAAGTAAAGTAGGAAATGTTGATCATACTTACTTTAAAAGCTTGGTGGGAAGCTTGAGGTACTTGACATGTACAAGACCGGATATACTCTATGGAGTAGGACTTATCAGCAGATATATGGTGACACCAGATAAGACGCACTTGTGTGCAGCTAAGAGAATTCTCCGCTACATCAAAGGAACAATAAGTGAAGGTATGTTCTATACATCAAGTAAGAACTTTAAACTTAGTGGCTACTCAGATAGTGATTGGGGTCGAGATTTGGATGAAAGGAAAAGTACAACAGGGTTTTTTTTTATTTATGGGAGACACATCTTTCACATGGTCATCCAAGCAGCAATCGATAGTGACGTTATCAAGCTGTGAAGCTGAGTATGTTGCTGCCAACTCAGTTGTATGCCATTTAATATGGTTAAGGAATATGCTGAAGCATTTGGGATTTTCTCAAGAAGATCCAACAGAGATTTATATTGATAATCGATCAGCGATTGCATTAGCAAAGAATCCAGTGTATCATGAAAGAAGCAAACACATCGATACACGTCATCACTTTATCCGGGAGCATGTGAAGAACAAAGAAGTTGAATTGATCTCTTGCAAAACAAATGATCAAGTTGCAGATATCTTCACAAAGCCATTGAAGGGAGATATATTTATCAGATTGAAGTTCATGCTTGGCATGACATCTCCCGATTGAGTTTAAAGGGGGAATTTGTTAGGATAAACTCAAATCTACAAAGTCAAGCAACGCAACCACCGGCTTCCATCAATTAAAGCATCTGACAGCCACTATCCACGACCACCGCCTATGACGATCGCCTCCTGCAGGCGCCTCCAACTTTCCAATCTTATCTTAAGTCAAAAATATCAAGCTTTCATTTTGTGTATAAATAGAAAGCTTAGTTAAGGTGAAAGAGAAGTGGGAGATATTAGCGAGAAAACACGAGAGAAAAAGAGAGAGTTTTGACAATTTGTTTAAAGCTTCTGTGTAATGTTTTGTTGAAATAAAACAGTGTGTTTTATCCCTTCTGAGTGTTTACAAGCCACCACTAGTGGCCTCTCCCACCAACACTGGTCTATCAAGTGTACTTAAAGGTAAACTTATTTTTCTCTTTTTTCTGTACTTATTCTATGTTTTTGATATTGGAATGTCATACACAATGATGCCAATCATGTTTTTTAAGATTTTCTTTATTATGTATTTAATTTATTTTAACAGAATTTTGTTGCTGTGGTTAGAGACATTACCATTCTCTATAGTAGATCCTTGTTCATCGACTATACTTTGCCTTACATAGAAAGCAGTGTTTCCGTTATGGTTCCTACAGAAGGTCACAATATCGAAAGTGCTTGGTTCTTCTTGAAACCCTTGACATGGGACCTTTGGGTGAGCACTCTTATATTCTTTGTTTTCATTGGATTTGTTGTCTGGGTTCTTGAGCACAGAATAAATGGAGATTTTCGAGGACCTGCTTCACATCAAGCTGGCACTATCTTCTGGTTTTCCTTCTCAACAATGGTGTTCTCACAACGTAATATCCCTTTTCCTTATGAATTTATCTTCTCTTGTTGAAGCACTTCAATATACTTACACACCAAATTAATTTTAATTTTATCAATTTACAGGGGAGAGAGTGGTTAGCAACTTGTCTAGAGTAGTGGTAGTCATATGGTGTTTTGTTGTGCTGATCCTCACACAGAGTTATACCGCTAGTTTATCTAGCCTACTTACAATCTAGCAGCTAAAAGTTACTAATGTAAATGAGCTCATTAAGAAAGGGGAGAATGTGGGCTACCACAAAGATTCTTTCATTCTAAGAACCTTGTTAGACTTGGGTTTCGACAGGTCCAAGCTCATGGTGTATAGTTCTCCAGAAGAATGCCACGAACTCCTCTCCAAAGGAAGTGGAAATGGTGGTATCGCTGCTGCTTTCGACGAAGAGCCATATATGAAACTCTTTCTGTTAGAATATTGCCCTAAATATACCATGATTGATGCTTTATTCAAAACCGGTGGTTTTGGCTTTGTAAGCTCACTTTCCCATCTTTCTATTTCCATTTCCTCCAAATATACCATTACTCTATAGTTTAATACTACCATTTTTTGTTTTGAGAATTTCAGGTCTTCCCTAAAGGTTCTACTCTTGTATCTGATATATCAATGGCAATTTTGAATATGATTGAGGAAGGTAAGATGAAGGAAATCCAGGATAAATGGTTTGGCAAACAAACTAGTTGTCCCAATTCCGGAACCTCCGTTTCATCAAATAGCCTTAGTATCAAGACTTTCTGGGGATTATTTTTAATTTCTGGAATAGCTGCTCTTTTAGCTCTCATTATCTTCATAGTGATGTTTGTTCATTAGGAATGGAGAGTAGTCTTGGGACCCTCTGACTCCACAACTTCGATTTGGAGTAAAATTCGACATTTGGTTAGCATTTTCAATCAAAGGGACTTGACATCCCATACCTTTAGAAAAAGTGAAGCGGATGAATGTTATGGGATTCACCTTCAAAGTATGGGCGCGACAAGTCAATCAGGCTATTCAGCTCACACTGAATTTCATTGATATCCATCCTCTGCAGGGTGTGATTCCAGTCGAAATACCCAATCACGTCGAGTTGTAATAAGTGCTGATCAGCTCACCAACCCAAATCAAGAGAGGCCTGCTAAGGAAAATCAAAAGTCTAATGTTAATCATCAGACGCCTACTCGTACTGATCAGAGGTGTAACGCTATTATTCATCAGAGGTCTACATCCTATTAGTACTCCTACACTTTGAGCACTAAAGAAAAAGATGAGTTGATCAGAAGAGAGATTTTTTGTATCAAACATGCTGCTCTTTTCTATTATTTTCAATGTGAACATCTAGGCCGTACAAGTAAGATATAATTATATAGAATTAAAAATGGAAATTCCATAAAATCATGAAATCGGATTGTTATGAAATCTTTTGTTAATCAGCTGCTGTTTATTGATTCCATTTCTTAGGGGGAGAATGATGCATGGTGAAAGAGTGTGTTTTATAGTTGTAAAAATTACAGCTATAATTATCATGAGTCGCCATCTAGTATTGAGGTCATTAGGAAACCTAATGACCTGCGAGAGTCTAGGTAAGAAGACTTGTTGTGCAAGAGAAAGACGCATCACCCCTAGTGCGCCCTACCTAAGGTAAGTTGTATTATTGTTTGATTGTTTTTTTCTAAGCTAGATTTTCCATGTGTTGGTCATTTCTAAGGCTCGAAGTACATTTCTCTTCGTGAAAAAGTCTCTATCTCATTGGGAGTCGAAAACCTAACCATAAAGAATTTTACACTGTATTTTAAAAACCTTATTTTTAACTATCTGCAATTGTACTTTACAATGTAATTCGTGAAAAAGTCTATATCTCATTGGAAGTCGAAAACATGACCATAAAGAATTTTACATTGTATTTTGAAAACCCTGTTTTAACTATCTGCAAGTATACTTTACAATATAATTTTATACCGCGATAGCTAAAACAAAATAATTGTTAAATTAGTTTGATATTTTGGCCAAATTCCAATGGATAATCATAAACTGCTTACGATATCCAATTTTTGTTCAAAATATGAGGAAGATGTAACATATATTTTTTACGAAAAAATTGCTTGAAAATGCAATTCGCCCGTATGCATAAAAACAACACATTTTTTTTAAAAAATGCATTTTTTTTATAAATGAAAAATCAGGCTGGTCCTGGCCAAACTAAGGGTGTGTTTGGGCTGTGTTTGTTTCTCGGAATTCACTTTCCGGAAAATCACTTTCCAAACTTTCCTGTGTTTGTTTGACTTCCGGAAAATTGGTCAACGGAAAACACTTTCCAGTTAAAGAAAAATTTGGCTTGGTTTTCAGGAATGTGTTTTCCGGAAAATTTGGACGGAAAACACTTTCCGGAAGTTGTGAAAAATTTAGAAATGTCATTATTTGCTGATTATATCAAATTTGATCCTCAAACTTTTGATTGCTATATATAATTTGTTTTTGAATATTTATTTTTCAATTCCATCTCTTAAAATTTAATTTTTATATTAATTTTGGTCCTTATTTTTATAATTGCTATTTGCTTTTTTCTTATCATTTTTTTATTGAAATTTTTTATTTATCAAATTTGGTACTCATTTTTTTTATTGTTACTTATTTTATTTGAAATAATTTATGAAATGTTAATTATTATTATTTTAATTTATTCACCTTTCATTTTTTTTTAAATTTTTAGATTTGATCTCTATTATTTTGATTATTATTTATTTTATTTGAGATAATTTATGAAATTATATTTTTTTTCAATTTCATTCTCATTCAACTTTTTAATTTGTAAGATTTGTTCCTCATTATTTTAATAAACTTGAAAAAAAATTAATTTATTAATAAATTATTTTCCAGTTCATTTTCCATAACACAAACAAACACTGGAAAGTGTTTTCCAGTTCATTTTCCATAACACTGCCAAAATCGGAATTCACTTTTCAGGAATTCACTTTGCAAGAATTCACTTTCCCCGGAATTCACTTTCCAAAAGGAAACCATTTTCTATCAAACAAACGAGGCCTTGGTATTGCTTTTGAATCATATGTTTTTCAACGCAAAAAAATCATTTGATCTGAAAATAGATTAATTTATTAAAATTATAATTAACTAATTGTTTTGTTGTGCATGCAAGAAATAATTTTTTTGAAATGATAAATAATACTAGCCACTTACCCATGCTTTGTCGCAGCCAGAACCATATTTTTTCCAACGCATAAAAAAAATCATTTGATCCAAAAAAAAGATAATTTTTGTAAATTATAAATAATACTAGCCACTTACCTGCACTTTTTTCGTGACTAGAACCATATTTTTTTCAACGCAAAAAAATCATTTGATCCAAAAAAATACATACAACTAAATGAGATTGTGAAATCACTATTCAGCCACACTCATTTTACTGTGGACTATGACAGTTTATTCCACGCCCTCTTATGTGTTCTTTTCATAGAATTAGCATGAATAGTTGCTTATGTGTTCTTTTGATGCTGTTCATGTTAATTGTTTTGCTGCCCATGCAATTATTTTTCAAGGATGTTTATATTTTGATACAATGAGCATGAACAATCTCTTGGTTGTTCTTTTGATATTGTTAATGCTGATTGTTTTGGTGCACATGCAAGAAATAATTTTTTTAAATTATAAATAATACTAGCCACTTATCCGTTGACTGAAACCATAGTTTTTTCCAAAGCAAAAAAACCATTTGATAAAAAAAGATATTTTTTTTTAAATTATAAAGAATACTAGCCACTTACGATGTTTGTGTTTTGATCCAATTAGCTTGAAGACTCTCTTAGGTGTTCTTTTGATATTGCACATGTTAATTATTTTGTATTTTGTTTCTCAAGCATCACTGTTCAGGCTAATCTTTAATGAATTTATTTGATTGCAATCACTACATAAACAATTAAAACATAATCAACAATCAAATTATTGTATGTTGTATAATAGTAATGTGTGTGTGTGTGTCTATATATAAAGAATGTGACTTGTTTGCTAGAGCAGTGGTCTAAGATTTGTTTTTAAATGTTCATGTGTGTTTTTTTTTCCTTAATAATTTCTTTGAACATAATGAAATTAAGAAATGTTTTTTTTTATATTTTATATAGTGCATTAGAATTATAGTGATAATTTTGTTATTTGGCATACTATAAAATCTGAATTTAATTTAATTTTAAAGTTTTAATAAAAATCTCAAAGCATTAAGATTTGAAATTCAAATGTAATTCAAATCTCTAAAAATAATATAAAAATAAATTAGAGATCAACCTCTCCTATTTATAATTTCAATGAGAAATAATTTGATATTAAAACTAACTTTTCTAAAACAACCATCTAGCATTTTATAAAAAAAATGAAAAAATAAAAAATAAAAGCAATGAGAGTGATATTGAAAACAAATGAGTTGAATTTTATCTTTTTTAAATATGTAAATCTAATTTATTATCAATTAAATTTAAATCAAGCACTGTAATTAAATTTAATTACAATATAGAAATGCTTCTAAACAAGTTATAAATACACATAATTTAAAAGCTGACATTGATAGTTTAATTTTAGCCGAAATTCACAAGCAAGACAACAAATTTCATAGCCCAATAGCCATCACCAACTTGGGTAGCTTGATGGCCTTATTGGATATGGGCTCTATCTTTTTTGTCCCCATCTTCTTACAATTTATAATGCCCATTATGTCCTTCAATGGCGGAGCTCCACTAACACTGATAAACTGTCTTTCACACCATCTTTCCTTTTCCTCACTCACTATTTTCTATTAGGATCGGTTGGCTCGAGGATATTGGGCTTGGTTGGGCTCCTATTCTTTCTTTTTTGGTGCTCTTAATTTTATTCGGCCCGTTTGGGCCTTTTCATCCTGCTCTTTAAATTTCTTAAAGCTGTCTAGACTCTAGATCATAGTATATATATATTGAAAGATGAAACATAACCCGACATGTTGACATTTGATGAATTCCAATTTAAATGATATGATGGCTAGATTTTCCATGTGTTGGTCTTTTCTAAGGCTCGAAGTAGATCTCTCTTTGTGAGAAAGTCTCTATCTCATTGGGAGTCAAAAACCTGACCATAAAGAATTTTACACTATATTTTGAAAACCATGTTTTTAACTATCTGCGAGTGTATTTTATAATATAATTTTACATCATGATAGCTAAAACAAAATAATTGTTAAATTAGTTTGATATTTTGGCCAAATTCCAATGGATAATCATAAACTACTTACGATATCCATTTTTCGTTCAAAATATGAGAAAGATGTAACCTATATTTTTTATGAAAAAATTGCTTGAAAAATCTTGGAATTCGTATGGATGCACAAAAACAACACATTTTTTTTTTGTTAAATGCAATTTTTTGTATATTTTTATAAATGAAAAATCAGGTTGGTCCTGGCCAAACTAAATGTGTGTTTGATATTGCTTTTGAATCATATGTTTTTCAACACAAAAAAATCAATTGATCTAAAAATAGATTAATTTATTAAAATTATAATTAACTAATTGTTTTGTTGTGCATGCAAGAAATAATTTTTTGAAATGATAAATAATACTAGCCACTTACCTATGCTTTGTTGCAGCCGGAACCATATTTTTTCCAACGCAATTTTTTTTTCATTTGATCCAAAAAAAGATAATTTTTGTAAATTATAAATAATACTAGCTATTTACCTGCATTTTTTCATGACTGGACCCATATTTTTTTCAACACAAAAAAATATTTGATACGAAAAAATACATACAACTAAATGAGATTATGAAATCACTATTCAGCCACACTCATTTTACTGTGGACTGTGATAGTGCATTCCACACCCTTTTATGTGTTCTTTTCATACAATTAGCATGAATAGCTACTTATGTGTTCTTTTGATATTGTTGATGCTGATTGTTTTGTTGCACATGCAAGAAATAATTTTTTAAAATTATAAATAATACTATCCACTTACCCACGCTTTGTTGCGACTGGAACCATAGTTTTTCCCAAAGCAAAAAAACCATTTGATCGGAAAAAAAGATATTTTTTTTAAATTATAAATAATACTAGCCACTTATGATGTTTGTATTTTTATCCAATTAGCTTGAAGACTCTCTTAGGTGTTCTTTTGATATTGTACATGCTAATTGTTTTGTATTTTTTTCTTAAGCATCACTGTCCAGGCTAATCATTAATGAATTTATTTGATTGCAATCATTACATAAAAAGTTAAACATAACCAACGATCAAATTATTATATGTTGTATAATAGTAATATGTGTGTGTCTATATATAAAGAATGTAACTTGTTTGCTAAAACAGTGGTCTAAGATTTGTTTTTAAATCTTCATTTGTGTTTTTTTTTCTTAATAATTTCTTTGAACATAATGGAATTAGGAAATGTTTTATTTTTTATTTTTTATAGTGCATGAGAATTATAGTGATAATTTTGTTATTTGGCATACTATAAAATCTGAATTTACTTTAATTTTAAAGTTTTAATAAAAATCTCAAAGCATTAAGATTTGAAATTCAAATGTAATTCAATCTCTAAAAATAATATAAAAATAAATTAGAAATCAACCTCTCCTATTTATAATTTCAATGAGAAATAATTTAATATTAAAACTAACTTTTCTATAACAACCATCTAGCATTTTATAAAAAAATGAAAAAATAAAAAATAAAAGCAATGAGAGTGATATTGAAAACAAAATGAAATGAATTTTATCTTTTTTAAATATGTAAATCTAATTTATTTATCAATTAAATTTAAATCAAGAACTGTAATTAAATTTAATTACAATTTAGAAATGGTTTTAAACAAGTTATAAATACACATAATTTAAAAGCTGACATTGATAGTTTAATTTTAGCCGAAATTCACAAGCAAGACAACAAATTTCATAGCCCAATAGCCATCACCAACTTGGGTAGCTTAATGGCCTTATTGGATATGGGCTCCGTCTTTTTTGTTCCCATCATCATACAATTTATAATGCTCTTTATGTCCTTCAATGGCGGAGCTCTACTACCACTTTGATAAACTGTCTTTCACGCCATCTTTCTTTTCTCTCGCTCACTATTTCCTATTAGGATATGTTGGCTCGAGGATATTGGGCTTGGTTGGGCTCCTATTCTTTCTTTTTTGGTGCTCTTAATTTTATTGGGCCCGTTTGGGCCTTTTCATCCTGATCTTTAAATTTCTTAAAGTTGTCTATACTCTAGATCATGATATATATATATATATATATATATATTGAAAGATGAAACCCGACAATAATTGACATTTGATGAATTCCAATTTAAATGTTATGATGGCTGGCATGAATAATTGACATTTGTGATGCACCTTCAAGAAAAGAAAATTTATAATTAAAAATTGCCTTGTGATCAAAGAACTTAAATATTGAAAATAAATTTTTTAATTTTCAACATCTCATTTTTTAAATAAAAATGAAGTGATTAAAAATATAATTTTATTAGACAAGAAAGGGACAAATTTCCACATCCATAAGATAGCTTGCCAGGGCGGTTGCGAGGGTTAGTGGTGGTGTAAATAATATAAATAGAGGTGTTTGAGAACATTGACCTTGTGCATATAGATGTTTATTTGTCAAATAGGTATTCTATAAAAGGTTTACATGACATAATAACACAAGAGGCATAAATAAAGGAAAATCAAGTGCTACTCACTTGAAAGTGTCTAAAAACATTAACTATGTCATATCTATGATTAAAGACCAAGATAGATGACAAGAGAAAAAAATGATCTTAGTGAGATATGATCTAAAGTTCAAAGGATACAAGCTTTACAACTCCAATGAAAGATGTTGATTATTGAATTTGATAAATAATGAGAAATATAAAGATCAGTGATATATATATTATATATATATATATATATATCAGTGATCTTTACACACACACATACATTATGTTTTTAAATGTGTTTGGAACTTATTTGAGCTTATTGGATGTTATTTTTATAGTTTGGCATATGTAATAGGCTTTGTGAATTAATTGCTAAAAGATAAGAATTTTTATATTTTATATTTAAGATCTTGCTTCTTGTGACAGGTTTTTCACCATGTTAAAGTTTCATAATGTGAATGTGAGCTGAATACAAATTAAAGTATATATTTCAAGATTTTTAGGAGGGTATCATGGGAAGAAATTCGAGTTTGTTTTGACCTCTAATCAGACCTACAAAAGCGGGCTGAAATCCTTGCAGCAAATTTTTTTATTTTCACACTATTTATTCAAACAAACAGATCTTAAACCTAAAATATTGGAATCAGATGATTCAAAATTCCAAGTTCATCTACACATCTAGGACTACAACTCTTATATGACACATTTTGTCAGATGAAATCGTTTTGAATGCTAAAATGAAGGTAAAAGCTAGAGAATGAGACTGGTCTCTCGATCTAATGAGAAAACTAACAGTTCTGAATATCCCACTAGATATGAGAGTTTGACATTGAAAAGTGGAATCTAGGATCCAAGAAAGATGAAAATAGATACTATAACATTCCATGAATAAAAGAATATAACTAGAGTGACTGAATATTGCAAGAAATCAAGTAAAAAAAAGTGTAAGTTACAACAAAGTCTAATTTACAATAGAACTTGTTTTCAACACAAATTCTGAGGGATTTAACCAATCTTAATTACTAGATAAAGAATAAAGAGTTAAACTTTGACTTTTAGTTCAAGGGAAATAAATACCATCTCAATTATTAAGTTGTGAGAAGTAACATTATCATTGTAATTCTTTCATATTGAAGTGTTTATTTATCCCTATTTCAGAATTATGCTATTGATTTTCATTCATGCCTTTTGAATTGTTTTAAGATGGTATATATGTGATCTTTAGTTTATTTCAATCTATAATTATTATTAAAGACTAAAATAAGAAGTAGAAGAGTTAATTTGATTGTTGTAACTATCACTTTAATTTATTATAGAGGAATAAGTTAAGTTAAATTGTTCAAGCTTTTGAATGGATTCTTAAAATATATATAGACTTTGCTCCTAAGGCTATTGCCAAATGAATAAAAATTGCTTTTCGATATTTCTTTTAGGTTTTATCTAATTAATTTACTCATAATCTACTTGATTTCTCAGCTTTAAGTGACATCAAATTTATTTTCTTGAATTGAAATGATATTTATTTTACTTCCATAATCAACAGATTTATAAGAATAAATGTCTAACACTTTGAAATGATATCTCCTTGATGTTAAGAAGAATAGAAGTTTGAGTCACCACCCAATAACATGCACTTGGACTTTTCCTCACTATGCTCTAGTAGTGAGAAATTATAGCAAGGACCTGGTTCATTACCCAACCAATCACATTATTCGATCAAACACCTTGTTGTGTGCTGATTTCCAGCAGTTTTACTCTCCTACAAATTCTAGCCTTCATCTGGTTCAAGGCTTTTATCATTCCATACATAGCCATCTAAACTATAGAAATGATTTTGAGTTTAGCAGATTCAGCATACAAAAACAGAAGTACATAAGGTAATCTAAACTATAGAAATAACAAGATCATAGATTAAAACAAACAGATATACAGGTGTTGTCATTTTCATCTTCTGTCATTTCGAGCACATATTGAACCACAGTAGCCATTCAACAGAGGATGGTTCGCGGAAAGGATGCTCCACATCATCTCAATTAGTAAGGTAAATAGACGACTGACTTTATACAAATCTTGTCTTGAATCGTTGAAAATCAAGCGAGCACTGTTTGATGATTGTTTGCCACGAAAAAAAATCTAAAAGATCCCAGAAAAAATGATGATGTAAGGGAGAAAATGTCTAATAGATGACACCTCAGTGGTTCTTAAGCATTAATAATAGGATTAGGACGTCAAGGGCTGATTATTAATTTATTGAATTATCATTTTTCCCAGTAAAATGGCCGGCTGCAATAAGGAGCATACCGTTCTTTGGTTTGTTGTTGTAATTATTATTAGGGTACTGCTCTCCCACTCAATCGAGTTCTAAATAAATTATTCACAGTCGAATTGAAGTATTCATTGAATAAAACTTTTTGCAATTTTATTCAGATTTGAATTTAAAACAATATGACAATTTTTTTTTTATCATTTAAGCCAACACTTCAAAAAGTCCAACAAGTATGAAACAACCATACGTACGATACATTGATTTGATTAGTCATGGAACCCATTGCGAAATGACAGTCAAGGAACTTATTTGATCAGTAACAGGCCCACTTAGACTTGTCAGGGGGGGAAGTTATCTAAATGCATAACGTTAGAAAAATAAGAAAAGGGAAATGACTATCAAAACTGACAGTTTTTTCCTGTTTATTACATGTTAAAAGAATAATTTGATAACAATTTACAAACACTAATCAATAATCAAATAAATAAAAATACAAAAAAATTATATACACAAGATATTTGATTATGAAATTTAACCTTTTATATATACATGTCTTATGGGATAGGATAAGAATAATCTTCAAGCTTTCTAATATGTTATATTGGTGATTCCTTTCCGTAATTCGATTGGCCGTGTGGGGGTGAATGTAAAGATATTCAATCAAATTGGATGGATCCTGCTTCAAGTCAATAAATGTTTTGCATGGCGGAGCTGGTAAACCAGGGTGAGGTTAAGAAGAATAGAAGTTTGAGTCACCACCCAATAACTGTTAGAGAATGATATAAATCATATTATGGGGTCTCACTTATCAGCTTAAACTTTTAGGTGAGATGGTTCATTAACATGGTATCAGAGCCTTATTGACCCAGCAGTCACGAGTTCAAATCTCACCACCCCTATTCTATTTGATAAAAATCAAGCACAAGGTAGAGTGGGTCTGTGTGCAAGTTTCAAGTCCAAAGAGTTTTCACTTGAGGGGGTGTGTTAGAAAATGATATAAATCATATTATGGGGCTTCACCTATCAGCTTAAGCTTTTAGGTGGATGATTCATTAACAATAACAAACACATGGACTTTTCCTCACTATGTTCTAGTAGTGAGAAATTATAGCAAGGACCTGGTTCATTACCCAACCACTCGCATTATTCAATCAAAAACCTAGTTGTGTACTAATTTCCAGCAGTTTGACTCTCCTACAAATTCCACCCTTCAAGTTTTCATCATCTGGTTCAAGCAAACGAAAGAAACTAAAGTTGATATCTTAATGCATTCAACTTACTTCAGCTTTTATAAATACTCTTTTATATATCTTCCTGTTAGCATCAATTGAAACCAAACTCTGACCCTATCAAGCGAGCTTTTATACTCTTTGACTAAAATGAACGATAAAAATAAATAAAGAAACAATAATCAAGGGCCAGCTAATGCTTGAATTTTAACATGCAAGGTGTTATGGCGCTGTGTCTTGAAAACAAATTTTATAACAAAGGGTGCTTCCATTTTTTTTTTTAAGAAAAATAAAGCCTGTTAAAGGTAGGACAAACAACCCAAATGATTTTGAGTTTAACAGATTCAGCATACAAAAACAGAAGTAAATAAGGTAATCTAAACTATAGAAATAACAAGATCATAGATTAAAACAAAGAGATATACAGGTGTTGTCATTTTCATCTTCTTACAATTGTCATTTCGAGCACATATTGAACCACAGTAGCCATTCAACTGAGGATGGTTCGTGGAAAGGATGCTCCACATCATCTTAATTAGTAGGTTAAATAGACGACTGACTTATACAAATCTTGTCTTGAATCGTTGAAAATCATGCGAGCACTGTTTGATGATTGTTTGCCACGAAACAAATGTATAATAGATGACACCTTAGTGGTTCTTAAGCATTAATAATAGGATTGGACGTCAAGGGCTGGTAATTAATTTATTGAATTATCATTTTCCCAGTAAAATGGCCGGCTGCAACAAGGAGCATACCTTTCTTTCTTTGGTTTGTTGGTGTAATTATTATTAGGGTAGTCTCTATCGGCTCTCCCACTCGATCGAGTTCTAAATAAATTATTCACAGTCGGATTGAAGTATTCAATGAATAAAAGTTTTTGCAATTTTATATGACAATTAATTTTTTTTATCATTTAAGCCAACACTTCAAAAAGTCCAACGAGCATGAAACAACCATACGTCCGATACATTTATTTAATTAGTCAAGGAGCTTATTTGATCAGTAACAGGCCCACTTAGACTAGTCAGGAGGGAAAGCCATTTAAATACATATAGTCAAAAAAATAAGAAAAGGGAAATGACTATCAAAATTGAAAGTTTTTTCCCTGTTTATTACATGTTAAAAAGTAATTTGATAACAATTTACAGACACTAATCAATAACTTTTGAATAACTTTTAAAATATTTGATAACAAAGAGAAAACCTTTTGAATAACTTTTTAAAAAAATAAAAAAATCATATAGCGCAGCTAAACTTAGGATAAACAATTTTTCCAAAGTTTGAAAAATTACAAGTGAAGTATCTCTGACCACAAACCCTTTATATCGATATCACTTTACTTGTTGAGACAATAAACCACGTTATTGGACTGTTTGGGACAGCAGTTGCTGTAGTTTTTCAAAGTGTTTTTCGTGCTGAAATATATCAAAATGATGTTTTTTTATTTTTAAAAATTATCTTTGACATCAGCACATCAAAATGATCTAAAAACACCAAAACGTATTTATTTAAAATGAAAAAAAAAGAATTTTTTTTTTTGAAATGCACTTTGAGAAGCTGTTCCAAACAGCTTCTATATCTTTTATCATAGCAGCACGTTCCGATCTTCAAGCTGTTATCATCCTAACTATAATATCTAGTTACTAGCAATTCACATAGAAACACCACGCATGCTCTCGAACTCTTTAAGGACCAATTTTTCTCGAGAATTTTCTACACATTTCTTGTGTGTCAAAAGTATATGTCGCATAACTCGATGTAAATTTCTTTGTATTTTGGCATACTTGCTTGCTTAAATGTAATTGATGCTCTTACATTATGAAACTATCTTCTAAAGTACCAAACATTTTTCTTCTCATTTAACCTTTATTTTTTATATACATGTCTTATGGGATAAGGAGAAGAACAATCTTCAAACTTTCTAATATACGAGCACACAAAATTTCCAGGTGATCCATGCTTTACAGAGGACGATTCCAGCCCGAATAGGCAAGAGCCTTCAGAGGTAGTAATAAATATTGATCACCAAAACATCCCAAAACAAGTGAGTGTTGTTAAAATTGTCTCGAATAACTAGATATGTAATGTAAGTTTATTGTAAATTTTCAATCATAACTTAGGAGATTAAACTCCTAGTATGCATGGTAATGCATTTATTGAAATAATACAAAGTAAAAATATGTAAATCCCTTGCTTGTTCATGCTCTTAGAATTTGATCAAAATAAAATTTTTATAGTTGTCGAGATTAATCTTTTGTCGTTAAGATTTTACTGTTTATTACCTTATAGGATTTCAATATCATCATCTTGTTTAGGTGTATTTCTAAACAAGGTCCAGTGAACTCAAATGCATTATATTTAATATCTTTTTATAAAGATTGAATCTAAGCTTTTAAAAGAACAAAGTAGGATAACAATCTTAAAAAAAAACCCAACAAAAACAGAAAAGAATTCATATTCAGATTTCAGATTGTAGATGCTGTAGCCTAGCTTCTTTTTTTTTTAGGATTAGGGCTTACGCATGGACAAACATAAATATAATTGTTTGGCTTATATTTTCAAGAAACTTGGATGATTAAAATGAAGTATTCTGTCTATAATTATAGTCATTCATTGGTTTGCTGAATTAGAAGTTGACTTGTCATGCATTATTTTCAAGCAATCAAAAGAACGTAAAACTGTAAGTGATGATGTTCTTATAATAGAGTACTCCTGTTGGGTCATGAGTTTAGAACATGAGAAAACAATGCGTCTTTAAAATAGATCTTGTGACATGACAAAGGATGCTTCCTAAATAGAAGCGATGGTTCCGGTTTATAAGATTTCGAACAGTTTATTCTTAACAAGCAAGTCAAGTCAATTAGATGAATTTCCTTGAAAATAGCGGCCAATAATTTTATTTATTCCTAATTAAATTGAGATAAGGACTTAATTATTATTATTTTCTTTTGGTTATTTTGTGAGGTTAAAATATTTAAAAGCTAGCCATTCACATCACGATTAGAGAATTTAGAAGACTTTATTTGAATTTGAAGTTTGAGAATTTCTAACATTGTTATCAAAATTACGAGTTAACTCTTACATGTGAAATTGGACTAAAAAATCAAAACTAGTAAAATCAGACTTGACTTGTTCAAAACTAGTAAAATCAGTACAATTGGTCTGATTTTACGAGTTTTCTAGATTTTTTATATAAACCAGTTAAAATTAAATTTAACCTTAAAATATTTGTTGATCAGGTTTGTGAGATTGGTCACATCTTTCAAACTTTATTTTGATCTAGTTAAAATTTTATAGAAAAATACTAGACACGTGAAAATATATTGTGGTAAAATCTCAAGTCAAACGTAGTTCAAAAACATATTATTTCAGATAGTCAAAGTTACTAGACAAATCTTGTCAAATTTATCAAACTAGACCTCAATGTATTATTTTTGACACATTCAGAGTTACAAATGGAACTTTGATGCGATTTTAGTTAGGAGAAAAATAGACATCGCAATATTTCCAAACATATATGGTAAGTTCAATAACTTATCCATACGAGAGAGAACGATGTGTTTAAAATCATGACTGAAATCTATCAGAAATTTATGAAAATTAAAGATTTGAACTATATAGAAAATTTTTTTAGCACATTTTATTAATTGATTATAATATTATTGACTCTCTTTATTAGATTTGAATGTAATTTAATTTATTGAGTGAACTTATCAATATATAAGTAGTTAAAAACAATTAGTTGTAATTTTACGATATGATTTTGTGACTCGAGTTTTCATTGTATTTTTCGTGTCAAAAAAATAATTTTGACAACCTTGATTTCTATTATTTTTTAATTATCATATCATTTTCTTTTTGTATTAAAATAACAACCCAACCAGTACGTAATGAGTGGTTGCCACGAAAATATGTTGAAGGAATCGGTTCAGACAGTAGATTCTAGGTCGACCATTCGAATTTTTTAACTATTCTTGAATCTTGATGGATTGTCGAGGTAAGGATACCTCTATCTGGCCAATACATCATCTATCAGGCTTTTTTTCCCTTTTATTTATTGGTTGCAACAGGCAAGATTGTTTTTTTCTGATTAAAAAAATTTGCTGTTTTGTTTTGGGTGCATTAGAAAACTAGACGCCAGTGTAACTACAAGCTTGAATATTCTATAATCATTGCAGATATATGTATTTGATTTTGTCAAGGTAAACGGTGATGAGGTCAGACCAAGGGATACCTTAGACTACAAGAACAACTCTTCAATATTTAAGTTATTAGCTTAAAAATGTGATTCAGTGACTAACAAGATATATAATAGTAATACCAATGCAATCTTCACAAAATCTTGACAGTTTCCTGGAAGTTACATGATCAGGAAGCCAAGAAAAAACCCTCCAATGGATATTCTGTCCTTCCTTCTTTTGACCTTAATTATAGACTCATATTCATTGCACAACTTGATTGGTGTTTTGCTATATAGTTTTGGAAATTAATTCTTTAATATTTCTTTGGTTCGAAAATGAGATGGTTAGTTTTGGTGCCTCTTCTAGGCTTTCCAAGAGTCCATCTGTCATTCCCAACAAACTTTATAAATAAGAGATGTTGCCATTCAAGCTTAAACCAAACAAACCAGAATCATACAGCACAACACGATGAAGAAAATCCCTTCAAAGCCTTATCCCTCTTCGGTTTTTTTCATTCTTTTTTTGAAGATTTGGTTCATGGAAGTGCTGGTAGCCCAGAATACAGCAACAATTCCAGTGAATGTAGGTGTGGTTCTTGACTTGGAATTCTTGGATGCTAAAATTGGTTTGACTTGCATCAACATGGCTCTTTCAGACTTCTATGCCACTCATGGTGACTACAAAACTAGATTGGTCCTCACCACCAGGAACTCCAGGAACGATGTTGTTGGTGCAGCTGCCGCAGGTTTTCTCTGATCCCAGCTTTCTCTCAAACTGTTGATTTGATCTAATATTGAAAATCTACTCTCTTGTTTTAAACTCATGATTCACATACTTATGCATACAATTCAATAGTAAAAATTTATTCACTCCCTGCAACTTTCCTTTATAAGCTATGATCTAATTAGCATTACTACGTACGGAATCATAGCAGTGGGGGAAAATTAATGAAATTAAGGATTTCTCATGAATACTTTGGTACGATAAGGAGAGTCAAAGTCATCCAAAAGTTGTGAACTGGTGGCTAGCTAGCTTCCTTCTAAAAGTCATATATGTGAGCTGTACTCTGTGAGACATCGTTTTTTTTTCCAACCTGTTGGGATGGCTATACGTACAAAACTTTATGTCAATGACAACTTTCCTAGATAAAACCTGGCACGTAAGAACCCCATATATGGTAAATGAGTTTGAAGAGGGATTGACCCCATAAAATCCGGTGAAGGCAACTTACAAAATCACATGCAAAGCAATTTTATCGGGCCGATCTCAAGACCAAAATCTAGAGTCAATTACCTTTTTTATATATATAAATGAAGCTAATCAAAGATAAATATGTTGCATATACCACAACTTGAACCCCAAAGCAAAGTATAATCCATCCTTGTTTCTCTGCATAACTACTGATTTCATGATGTATCATAAGTATAATTTGATATAAAGCACAAATAATTGTTTCATTGATCTGATGATTAATCTTTACTGATTATTGAAAATAATTGATCTATACAGTAATTGTTTTCTTAATTAATCCTTTTCCTAGTACAGCCCTGGACCTGATAAAAAATGTTGAAGTACAAGCAATCATAGGCCCAACAACATCAATGCAAACCAACTTTGTTATCGAACTTGGAGAAAAAGCTCAGGTGCCCATCATATCATTTTCTGCATCAAGTCCTTCCCTCACTTCCAGCAGGAGTCCCTTCTTCTTCCGAGCTACACAAAATGACTCCACTCAGGTGAATGCCATAAGTGCACTGGTTCAAGCCTTTGGATGGAGAGAAGCAGTGCCCATCTACATTGACAACGAATATGGCCAAGGAGTGATACCTTATTTAACTGATGCTCTGCAAGCAGTTGATGCTCGTGTCCCGTACCGGAGTGTCATTTCTCCCTCAGCCACTGATGATCAAATTGTTGCCGAGCTATACAAGTTGATGACAATGCAGACTAGAGTTTTCATCGTGCACATGTTTCCATCTCTTGGCGCTCGGCTTTTTGCCAAAGCGAAAGAGATTGGAATGATGAGTGGAGGCTATGTTTGGATCATGACTGATGGCCTAACAGCTGAGTTTTTGACTTCACCAAATGCTTCTATCACTAATACAATGCAAGGTGCATTGGGTGTGAAACCTTATGTGCCACGAACAAAAGATCTCGAAACTTTCCTAATTCGATGGAAAAGAAAATTTCAACAAGATAATCCAGATTTTGTTGATGCTGGGTTGAATATTTTTGGCTTATGGGCATATGATGCAGCAACAGCATTGGCCTTGGCTGTTGAGAAAGTTGGAACTGGAAATTTGGGCTTCCAAAAGGCAAACGTTTCTAGAAATTCATCCACAGATCTTTCAACTCTTGGAGTGTCTTTAAATGGTCCAAACCTCGTTCAAGCTTTATCAAACATTACTTTCAAAGGTCTTACGGGAGATTACCTTTTCGATAATGGACAGTTACAGTCATCAGCTTTCCAGATAATGAATGTGAATGGAAATGGGGGAAGAACGATAGGATTCTGGACACAAACCGAAGGGATTGTCAAAACATTGAACTCAACAAATCATATGACTGCAAACTCAGGTTCTAACTCCGATCTTTCAACTGTCATATGGCCGGGTGATACAACTTCTGTTCCCAAGGGTTGGGAGATTCCAACGGATGGGAAGAAGTTAAGAATAGGAGTGCCTATGAAGGATGGTTTCAGTGAGTTTGTGAAAGTAACAAGAGATCCTAGTTCTAAGACCACAACCGTCACTGGATACAGCATAGATGTTTTTGATTCTGTTGTCAAAGCATTGCCCTATGCTTTGCCTTACGAGTATATCCCCTTTGCCAAGCCTGACGGCGAGCCAGCTGGAACTTACAATGATCTGATATATCAAGTGTACTTGAAGGTAAAACTTTCACCAACCTTTTCCTGTACTTGATCACATTCAGTTTTATATCTGAAACAAGATTTGAGACAGATTCATGCATGCAAATCTAATCTTTATTCATATCTTGTTTCTTTTGTTTGCTATCAACAGAATTTTGATGCTGTAGTTGGAGATACAACTATTGTTTTCAACAGATCCCAGTATGTTGATTTTACTTTGCCGTACACTGAAAGTGGTGTCTCCATGATCGTCCCTATTGTGGACAACAACAGCAAAAATGCATGGGTTTTCTTGAGACCTCTGACTTGGGATCTCTGGGTGACAAGTTTTTGTTTCTTCATTTTCATTGGATTTGTGATCTGGGTACTTGAACACAGAATCAATGAAGATTTTCGAGGGCCTGCTTCACATCAAGCCGGCACTAGCTTCTGGTTTTCTTTTTCAACCATGGTTTTTGCACAAAGTGATTTTCCTTTCCCTTTTGAATTTCTCTTCTTTTGTTGAACATATTTGCTTTAGCGTCTCAAACACCAAATTGACTTCATCTTTATTTTTTTCAACTATGATTGCAGGGGAGAGCGTGGTTAGCAACTGGTCTAGAGCCGTGGTAATCATATGGTGTTTTGTTGTGCTGATTCTCACACAAAGCTACACTGCCAGTCTAGCTAGTTTACTTACAGTCCAACAGCTGCAGCCTACAGTTACTGATGTGCATGAGCTCATTAAGAAGGGGGAGTATGTGGGCTACCAGGAGGGTTCTTTTGTTCTGGGAATCCTTTTAGACTTGGGTTTCGACAAGTCCAAGCTCATTGTGTATAATTCCACAGAACAATGTAATGACCTTTTATCCAAAGGAAGTGGAAATGGTGGCATTGCTGCTGCTTTTGATGAAGTGCCATACATGAGGCTCTTTCTGTCAAAGTATTGTTCTAAATATGCCATGATTGATCCTACATTTAAAACAGACGGTTTCGGATTTGTAAGTTTAACCACCCCTCACCGTTTCTCTTTCTGCCTTGTATGTGCAAAGTTTGTCAATCCTGAGAAAGAGTTGCTTGCTTGCTGCTTTGTGTTGTGTTTTTCAGGTCTTCCCTAAAGGTTCTCCGCTAGTACCTGATGTATCAAGGGCAGTTCTAAACATGACCGAGGGAGATAAAATGAAGGAAATTGAGAATGCTTGGTTCGGAAAACAAAGCAGATGTCCAGATTCCAGCCCTTGGATTACATCTAGCAGTCTTCGTCTCAAGAGTTTCTGGGGGTTATTTTTAATTGCTGGAGTAGCATCCCTCTTAGCTCTCATTATATTCATGGTCATGTTTGTCTACAAGGAAAGGAAAATGTTGAGTCCTTTAGACTCCAGAATTCCCATATGGAAAAAAGCCCGCAATTTCTTCAGGATCTTCATTCAGAGGGACTTAAAATCGCATACTTTCAGAAAAAGTGGGATGAATGACAGAAATGGCATTAGTCTGCCTGGTATGGGTGGGCCGAGCCCGTCGCCCTATTCAGTTCGAGCTGATTATTTCCCTGGAGATGGGGATCCGTCTTCTACAGTGTCTGTTGATTCCAGTCCAGATAGGCAACCATCTCAAGAGGTAGTGATAAATATTGATCAGCATATAAACCCAAATCAAGAAAGAGTAGCAGCTTTTGAAGTAGAACATGATCGCAATGGACTTTCAGATGATACATTAACAGTTTGACACTGGAAACTTATGAATATGTAGATTTAGTTGTAGCATTGTAATGTAATTGTGGGCCATCAGTGGCCCTGGTTCGGAGAAAAGATAATTTGCCAGAGGAAGCCCTGGGATTACTTGGTTGTGTTAGTGTATAGTATGCATACGTGTGAGTATACATACATAAGGTTTCTCCTTTGTATATATATAATGTGATGGAGTATAAAATACATGTATATACTCTAGAATATATGTGTATGTTTTAGAGTATACAAAAGGTTGTTAGAGGGTATATTAGATGTGTATATAAAGGACAGTAAGTCACGGGTTATATATGCAGAAATATTGTGAATAGTAATACAATTTGAAATTTCACTTTCCTTCTTCTACTCTCGTCTCTCTCACTTCTTTTTCAATATCGCAACTTAAATCTTCTTCTTTTTCCTTGAAATCATCTGATCAAAAATATAATCCAACAGTCTCAACATGGTATCAGAGCACATTAATGCTCACGCATATTAATTGATCCAGTTTCTCAGCTTCTGCAAACCCAAATTCTTCAAAATTACTTTTCATCTTCTCAAAATAATTCATAAATTTTCTCAGTTGAGCTCCTATCAAATTAATCAGTGATTAAGACTCACTGATTTAAACTTTTTTTCGTCACTCTACTCAATTAAAACACTCTACATTCTCTTGATTCTACTAATGTTTTTCATAATGGTGACTGCTGCACAACTACAAATTCTTCAGTCTCCAATTGCCAACCTTATCTCCACTATTTCTACGTCTGTGAAAATGAAATTAGATGATTCCAATTACTTAAACTGGAATTTCAAATGCAATTTGGATTGTGGATGGGTCTCGACCGTGCCCTCTCTATACAACTGAATACGGTACTAATATCTCTCCTTCTTCTTCTGATGTTGAATGCGATGAAATGCTGATATGGAAAATGTATGATAGAGCTGTCATGCAGCTAATTACTGCCACTTTATCTCTAGTAGCAATGTCTTGTGCCATAGGTAGTATCAGTTCTAAGGATTTATGGCAGCGATTGAAAGAACAGTTTTCAACTGTCTCTAAGACTAGTATCTTTCAACTAAAGTCTAATTTGCAAAATATTAGAAAAGGCACTGATTCTATAAGCCAATATTTACTGAAAAATAAAGAAGCCCGAGATTATCTGTCAGCAGTAGGGGGTATATTTTGCTGTTGAAGATATAGTTATTTTGGCTTTGAATGGTCTTCCTACTGAGTATAACACTTTTCGATGTGTTGTTAGAGGTAGATAGTGTAATTACCTTGAAAGAATTTCAATCACAGCTCTTGGTTGAGGAACTTATTATGGAGAATAGCATTGGTAATAATCCCACATACCTTGCTGCAATGCAAATAATCTTCCAAGGAATAAGAACCTTTGTTGAGAGTCTGCAACTCTCCCTTCATCTGTTGTATACGGTCTCGGGTGTGACTTCCATAAAGAGTCTCTAAAACCATCCAAGCATCGTGACATAATTCATAATTGATGACTTGGGAAAGAGGACCGTCGGAAAAAGAACTATTGATCCATCCAAGAATCAACTGATCCATACACAGCCAGGTTGCTGCTGCTGGATTTTGTTGCATGGTGCCATCTGCACCAGTAATGGTTGAGTCAGGACTTGAAACATCATTGGTGACATAACCTAGAAGACCATGGCCTCGTAGGATTGGTAAGACTTGAGCTTTCCATAGAAGATAATTATTAGAGGAAAGTTTGATGGATATGTCAGGTAAGTGAGTTTTGGCTGATGAAAACTCAAGGGCAGAGGACATGGGTGAAACGGAAGATGTGGAGGAGGAAGAGGTGGCCATTTCAGGCTCTGATACCATGTGGAAATATTCAAGCAGAGAAAAGAAAACCTCTATATTATGGTTCTGTTTATTAGCCGTATATATATATTAATTACATGAGAGATTGTTGCCTATTTTACATGAGAGATTGTTACCTATTTTACATGGATTGTAGAATCATGGTTATACAAGAATTCTTGCTATGATCAAGCTGCCGTTATATCTCTATTGCCAGCTGTGTAGATTGGTATCTTATCATATCTTATCACATGTGTCGTTCCCCCCTCAAAGATTTTGATGAATTCCAATTTAAATATGTTATGATGGCTGGCATGAATAATTGACATTTGTGATGCACCTTCAAGAAAAGAAATTTATAATGAAAATTTGGCTTATGATCAAAGCACTTAAATATTGAAAATAAAATTTAAACTTTTCAACATCTCATTTTTAAAATAAAAATGAAGCGATTAAAAAAATAATTTTATTAGACAAGAAAGGGACAAATTCCCGATATGTTTTTTTCATAGCTATAAGACAGCTTGCCAAGGACTAAGAAATATAGTAATTGAAAGGAAGAAGAAGAAGATCTTGCAGGTTGTAGAAGAGAGAAGAGAAGAGAAGAGAGAGAAGAAAGGGAAAAAGGAAATTTGAATTTGTATACTCTGTTAATATTCCTTCTTAACATACACGTGAGTAACAGTACATATTTATAGTAGTCTATAGCAACTACATATAACATACAATACTATATACATATTTGCAGTACACATATTTATGTATATCATACGTATACTCTAACAATTGCGAGGGTTAATGGTGGTGTAAATAATATAAATAGAGGTGTTCAATAGCATTGACCATGTGCATATAGATGTTTATTTGTCAAATGGGTATTCTATAAAAGGTTTAAATGACATGACTCCATAAGAGGCATAACTAAAGAAAAGTTAAGTGCTACTCACTTGAAAGTGCTAAAAACATTAACTATATCATGTCGATGATTAAGGACCAAGATGACAAGAGAAAAAAATAATCTTAGTGAGAAATAATCTAAAGTTTGAAGGATAAAAGCTTTACAACTCCATAGAAAGATGTTGATTATCGAATTTGATAAAGAATGAGAAATATGAAGATCATTGATAAGTGCAATATATATATATTTACAATATACTTTTAAATGTGTTTGGAACTTATTTGAGTTATTGGAAGTTATTTTTATAAGTTTGGCATATCTAAGAGACTTTGTGAATTAATTGCTAAAAGATAAGAATTTTATATTTTATGTTTCATATCTTGCTTCTTGTGATAGGTTTTTCACCACGTTATAGTTTCAGAATGTGAACGTGAGCTGAATCAAAAATTAAAGTACATATGTCAAGATTTTCAAGAAGGTATAATGGGAAGAAATTTGAGTTTGTTTGGACCTCTAACTAGACCTACAAAAACGGGATGAAATCCTACTTGCGATAGAACTTTTAGTTTTCACACTATTTATTCAAACGAGCATATCTTAAACCTAAAATATCATAATCGGGTGATCTAAAAATTCCAAGTTCGTCTACACATCTAGAACTGCAACTCTTAAGAAAGACTTTTTGTCAGATAAAATCGTTTTGAATGCTAAAATGAAGACAAAATCTAGAGAATGAGATTGGTCTCTTGATCTGTTGAGGAAACTAACAATTCTAAGTGTCCCACTAGATATGAGAGTCTGACATTGAAATCCTATAACATTTCATGAATGAAAAAATATATCTAGAGTGACTGAATATTTTGATCAATCAAGTTGGAAAAAAAGTCTAGGTTACAACAAAGTCTAATTTACAATAGAGCTTGTTTTCAACATGAATTCTAAGGGATTTAACCAATATGTAATGTTTCTAGTGGCCTTAATACATAGCTATATTAGTTAACTTGTATGCTGGTCAGATCAAAACTGTTTTTGTGAGCAAAATACGTGCAGGCATTTCTAATTTCTTCTCTATGAGCGAGAAAAGTTTTGCCAAGATTAATTCTCCAATTTGAGAGCTATTCTTTTTTCTAGTTTATTCAGTAGTTCAAATTCAATTCTCATAATTATTCCGAAACATGTCTTTCCGTGCTGAAAACAATACAAAAAGGTTGTAGATTAGATTTCCTTCTCAAGATCATTTCCAAGAAATCTACAACACATTGCTTTTTCTCTAGAATACTAATTTATTCAAATATTCACATCTTGAGACCATGGGAAGCTGTGAGTACAATAAATGCTTTGAAAGCTAAAATCTGAACACCGATTTTTCTACCAGAATTTTCAAGTTCCCTATATCTACTCGTTCCAAGCTGAAGTAAAGGTTTGATTTTTCTACGGAATAACGTCAAATTATCCCTTTGCATCGATATTAATATATTTATTTTCTTAAAAAAGAATTAAAAAAGAACAAGATTGATATAAAAGTTATCTGGGATTAAAATCAGGTCTACATATATAGTTAGGCCTCAGTTTTTAGGTTAATTAGTTCCTTTTCTTTCACGTCCTAGCTAATTGATCGGGGAAATTCTATGTATATATTGATGTGAAAGTAAAGAAGAATACTTTACTCAACTAGATGATTAATTAAGATATCTGTTTATAGCAACATTAATTAATTCTACAATTTTATATAATCTACTATTTAACGATATAAAATGAAACGATTCTAACATTTTAATTAATATTTGACCAGCATGCATGCTATGAAATTCTTCTTCTTAATCTCTACGAAAAAAATCTGAAAATTCCTTCCAACGACACCTTAAAAATTAGAATCTGATGTTAATGTAACTACAACCTTGAATATGAAACAACCATTGACTACAAGTATTTTGATTTAGTCAAGGTAAAAGCAATGAAATAAGACAACAAATATCTTGGATCAGTTTAAATCCCTCTCCAGCAAACCCGAGGCAACTACTCCGTTGAATCAGACGCGATGTATCCATGCATCCAAGGGCTTCTGTTTTACATGTCTTCTTGACAATAGATGTCAATATGAGAAATCTCCAAGTAAATGCAGATGGGTTGACTTCCTCCTCTTCCAATTGCCCTTCTCTTTCACCAATAAATACAGTCTGGCCTACCCCGCGTATCTACACTTTTCAAGCTCCACAGCTTTATAGATAAGAGATCTTTCCTTCCAAGAATAAGAAGAAGAAAAAATAACTAAGCTACAATCAGCACGACCATAGGTGGACAAAAAGATGAAGAAAACTCATTCAAAGGCTGTTCTCTCGTTCTTCTTCTTTTTTTGTGTAAAGATTTTGTTCACAGAAATGGGAATGGCTGAAAACATATCCATCCCAGTGAATGTTGGTGTGGTTCTTGACCTGGGCAGTGATTTGGATGGCAAGATTGCGTTGAGTTGCATCGAAATGGCCCTCTCTGACTTTTATGCCACTCATGGTGACTACAGAACCAGACTAGTCCTCAACACCAGGGACTCCATGAAAGATGTTGTTGGTGCAGCTGCAGCAGGTTCCCTCTCTCTCTCTCTCTCTCTCTCTCTCTCTCTCTCTCTCTCTCTCTCTCTCTCTCTCTCTCTCTCTCTCTCACCCTTTAAAACTTGATGTTATCATCTGTATGCTCCAATCATGTATCACTATACTTATTATTACGTAGAAAATAATCAAGATCTTTTCTGTTTGAATTATAAACCTCGAATGCCTACATGAACCAATATCTTGCTATCAAAGTCACCCATCCACAAAAACATCTGCAAAGTTTATGCGATTTTTTTTTTCTGTCCGTAAGAGAACAAATAGAGATATTGGGAAGGATTTTTTTAAATTTTTATAATATGAACAAAAATGATTAGTGATGTCGAGGATCTCAAATAGGTTGTTGAAGAATGTGAGTAACTTGCACACAAATTCGGGATTCATTTGGTGATCGAAGGAAAATAGCTTGTGTAGATGAGTATAGGGATAGCTAGAAAAGAAAAATAATTATTTTTCTTAAGTTATCAATGCAGTTAACAAAGATTCTTGGAATCAATCTTAGAAAATGCTACAAATGTCGTGAAATTAAAATAATTCTATGAAAGTCAAAGAAAGACTTCTAGTCAACAATTCAAAGTACTTTAGAATTGTCTAATGGGTTGGAAGCAAGTTGCATATGGCTACGAAGCTCATCATCGAATGAAAACAAAACTCCAACCAAAAAACAAAACCCTACAGCAATGACAACGCACCCAAGATATGTGGGATATGCCGGTACTTAAAAGCTTTTTTTCTCTAAGAATTTTTAGCCATCTAAGATTGAAAAGGGTTATTAAATATGGCTCGGAAGTTATTATGCTGGAATTCGATGTATTTTCCTAGTTAAATTGTGATTTTTTTATTTCATTTAGAAATTGTTTATTATTTTTTCAGTTTTATTTAAGAGGTTTTCACAGTATAAATTGTGATTTTTCTCTGTTATTGTTGTTGTTGTAATCATTATTATTATTATTATTATTATTATTATTATTACTATTTTCTTGCCTCGAAATTAATTAAAACAGCTGGTGTAGATGAGTATAAGGATGCTACACAAGAAAAGTAATTGAAATTGAACTTTTATGAAAGCTTGATAATTTATTATTGGTTTTCCCATTGATTGTGAAAGATTATTGAATGCTCTTAATTTTTCTTATGCTTTATCAAAACACAGCCCTGGACTTGATAAAAAATATGGAAGTCCAAGCAATCTTAGGGCCAACAACATCAATGCAAGCCAATTTTGTTAGTGACCTTGGAGAAAAAGCTCAGGTGCCCATTATATCATTTTCTGCATCAAGTCCTTCTCTCACTTCCATTAGGAGTACGTATTTCGTTCGAGCTACACTTAATGACTCAACTCAAGTGAATGCCATCAGTGAATTGGTTAAAGCCTACAAATGGAGAGAAGCAGTACCCATCTACATGGACAACGAATACGGAGAGGGAATCATACCTTATTTAATTGATGCTTTGCAAGCAGTAAATGCTCGAGTTCCCTACCGGAGTGTCATTTCTCCATCAGCCACTGATGATCAAATTGTTGAGGAGCTTTATATGCTGATGGGAATGCAAACTAGAGTTTTCATCGTGCACATGTATGGCTCTCTTGGCACTCGACTTTTTGCCAAGGCAAGAGAGATTGGTATGATGAGTGAAGGCTATGTTTGGATCATGACTGATGGTCTGACAGCTGATTTGTTGAGTTCACCAAATCCTTCTGTTACCGAGACAATACAAGGAGTACTGGGTCTTAAGCCTTATGTTCAAGGTACAAAGGAGATCCGAGATTTTCGAGTTCGGTGGAAAAGGAAATTCCAACAAGATAATCCATATATTATTGATGCCGACTTGAACATTTACGGACTGCGGGGCTATGATGCTGCCACGGCTTTGGCCTTGGCAGTTGAGAAATCTGGAACTGAATATTTTGGCTTCCGAAATGCAAATGTTTCTAGCAGTTCATCAACGGATCTTGCAACTTTTGACGTCTCTTTAAATGGCCCAAACCTTCTTCAAGCTTTATCAAACACTAGTTTCAAAGGCCTTACAGGAGATTACCACTTTGTTAAATGGCAGTTGCAACCTTCATCTTTCCAGATAGTTAATGTGAATGGAAATGGAGGAAGAGGGACTGGATTTTGGACACCAACAAAAGGACTTGTGAAACAATTGGTTCCTAGTAATGGTACAAATTCAACTTCTCTGTCCGGTATTTCAACCGTGATTTTCCCAGGTGACACGACTGATGCTCCAAAGGGATGGGGGATTCCCACAAAAGAAAAGAAGTTGAGAATAGGAGTGCCGGTGAAGTCCAGCTTCAAACAGTTTGTGGAGGTCAAAAAATATCCTAACACCACAAAAATCACCGGATTCTGCATAGATGTATTTGATACTGTTGTCAAAGCATTGCCTTATGAGTATGTACCCTTTGCCAAGCCTGACGGCGAGCCTGCTGGAACTTACAATGATCTGGTTAATCAAGTGTACTTAAAGGTAAAACATAATTGTATCTTTTGCTGCACTTATTCTATGTTTTTGACATTGCATTGAATATCATACACATTGACACAAGTCTTATTTTTCGGAGATATTCATTCTTATGCATTGTTGTTTACAACCAACAGAATTTTGATGCTGTGGTTGGAGATGTTACTATTATCTACACAAGATCCTTATACGTCGACTATACTTTGCCTTTCATGGAAAGCGGTGTCTCCATTATTGTTCCTATAGAAAGTCACATTACCAAAAATGCTTGGTTCTTCTTGAAACCTTTGACATGGGACCTTTGGGCTAGCAGTCTTTTATTCTTTGTTTTCTTTGGATTTGTTGTCTGGGTTCTTCAACACAGAATAAATGGAGATTTTCGAGGACCTGCTTCACATCAAGCTGGCACTATCTTCTGGTTTTCCTTCTCAACAATGGTGTTCGCACAACGTAATTTCGCCTCTCCTGTTGAAACACTGCAATATATATAAACAACGAATTGATTTTAATTTTATTAATTTACAGGGGAGACAGTGGTTAGCAACTTGTCTAGAGTAGTGGTAATCATATGGTGCTTTGTTGTGCTGATCCTCACACAGAGTTATACCGCCAGTTTATCAAGCCTACTTACAATCCAACAGCTAAAAGTTGCTGATGTCAATGAGCTCGTTAACAAGGGGGAGTATGTGGGCTACCAGAAGGGTTCTTTTGTTCTAGGAATCTTGTTAGGCATGGGGTTCGACAAGTCCAAGCTCATTGTGTATAACTCTCCAGAAGAATGCTACGAACTCTTCTCCAAAGGAAGTGGAAATGGTGGTATTGCTGCTGCATTCGATGAAATTCCATATATTAGGCTCTTAATGCCAAAATATCGCTCCAAATATACAGTGATTGATCTTTCATTTAAAATGGGAGGTTTTGGCTTTGTAAGTGCACTTTCCTATCTTTTTATTTCCATTTTTCTCTATTGCTCGTTAGTGTATAGTTTTATACTGCCATTTTTTGTTTTGTGAATTTCAGGTCTTCCCTAAAGGTTCTCCTGATGTATCTAACATATCAAGGGAGATTTTGAATATGATCGAGGGAGATAAAATGAAGGAAATCCAGGATAAATGGTTTGGCGATCAAACAAGTCCAGATTCCGGCACCTCGGTTTCGTCTAATAGCCTTAGTATCAAGACTTTCTGGGGATTATTTTTAATTGCTGGAATAGCTTCACTTTTAGCTCTCATTATCTTCATGGTGATGTTTGTTCATCAGGAGGGAAGAGCAGTCTTGAGACCCTCCGACTCCACAACATCAATATGGAGTAAAATTCGACATTTGTTTAGCATTTTCAATCAAAGGGACTTCACGTCCCATATCGAAATGAATGGCCGGAATGGGATTCATTTTCCAAGTATGGGCACGGCAGGTCCGTTGGGCTTCTCAGCTCACAATGACTCTCATGGACATCCATCCTCTTCCGAGTGTGATTCCAGTCCAAATAGCCAAACACCTCAAGACGTAGTGATATTTGCTGATCAGCTCACCATCCCAAGTCTAGAGGTCCCTGTTAAGGAAAACCAGAAGTCTAATGTTAATCATCAGACTCCGACTCATACTGATCAGAGGTGTAACGCTGTTATTCATCAGAGGTCTAAATCCTATTAGTACTCGTACACTTTGAGATCACGACATCGATCAAGCACGGCTACACTCTCGGTTCTTCTCATTCTTATATGACTTTCTGTCCTATAATACTGCTGAGAACTCAAGAAAAGAAGAGAAAGATTGATGGGTTTAGAAATTTCTGAAAGGTGTTTGATAATTTCTAATTGCTGGAATAGATATTCATTATATCTGTTAAATATAGCCCGTTATTTTGTATTATACTAGAAATAGAAATTGTTCTAGTAAGTAGCTAAAGTTGTATTATATTTTAGCTAGAATTATATTGTAATTTTTTCTATTTAAAATCCTATTGTAACAGCAATTACAGATATTGAATATACAGAAATTGAGTGTATCTCGAATTCTTACATGGTATCAGAGCAAATCTCGAAAAAAAAATCTTTGAATCATATTGCTGGATTATTACTTTTTTCTCTTGTTTTTCTTCTCTTTCTGGTTCAAAACCCAGAAATTAATCTCTATACTACTTTTTCATCAAACCCAGAAATCAACCCGTACCCACATAAAGAAAAAAAAACCTAGAAATTACAGTGTTTTTTTCCCCAGAAAACCAAATTTTCACGGATTTTTTTCTCTCAAATTTATTTTTTTCTTTTCAAATCATTTTTTATCCCTGGAGACTACAGTGCCAGTATTACTGTTCATAGATCGAATTTACTCAATCCCGAACCCAGAAACCCCAGAAATTCACACTCAAATCCCAGAAAAAACAAAAAAAACTACAATAATCCTAGAAACTGTCACGAATCAAAAGAGGAACACAAGAGGAAGACGAAGAGGAAAACAGAAACTGAATTGAATTTCAATTAGTAGTAACCAGAACGACTGCGTATGTGCAGCTTCTGGTTTATTCTAGTAGTAAGCCACGTAGGTGATGCCAAGCTGGCACACATGCATGGTTTGCCTTTAAATTCCCTAAATGATTGTAACAGAACACAAGAAAAATATAACAAGAAATTCAGAATTCCCTCCCCTGTCTCTCTCTCTCTCCCTCACGCAGAGTGCGTGTTCTCCTTCTTACCTTCTTTCCCATCATCTTCTTCCCCAAATCCCTCTCGGTTCCCTAAAGAATTTCTAACACGCTGCAAGTGGTATCAGAGCCTGCACATCTTCGGACCTCAACATTGGCGCCAGAAACCAGGTCCCAAGATATCAGGAGGATGGAAGAGTCCTTGGAAGCAAATAACCAACGGGTCAATGGGGTGGTTGATGACTTGGCTCAACTGAAGGCAATGGTGAGAGAAATGGCTACTCAACAGATTGCCATCCAACAAACCTTACAGACGCTGTTATTCATCAGAGGTCTAAATCCTATTAGTACTCGTACACTTTGAGATCACGACACCGGTCAAGCACGGCTACACTCTCGGTTCTTCTCATTCTTATATGACTTTCTGTCCTATAATACTGCTGAGAACTCAAGAAAAGAAGAGAAAGATTGATGGGTTTAGAAATTTCTGAAAGGTGTTTGATAATTTCTAATTGCTGGAATAGATATTCATTATATCTGTTAAATATAGCCCGTTATTTTGTATTATACTAGAAATAGAAATTGTTCTAGTAAGTAGCTAAAGTTGTATTATATTTTAGCTAGAATTATTTTGTAAATTTTTCTATTTAAAATCCTATTGTAATAGCAATTACAGATATTGAATATACAAAAATTAAGTGTATCTCGAATTCTTATATGGTATCAGAGCAAATCTCGAAAAAAAATTTATTTGAATCATATTGCTGGATTATTACTTTTTTCTCTTGTTTTTCTTCTCTTTCTGGTTCGAAACCTAGAAATTAATCTCTATAGTACTTTTTCATCAAACCCAAAAATCAACCCGTACCCACATAAAGAAAAAAAAACCCCAAAATTACAGTGTTTTTTTCCCCAGAAAAACAGATTTTCACGAAAAAAAAATTCTCTCGAAATTATTTTTTTCTTTTCAAATCATTTTTTATCCCGGGAGGCTACAGTGCCAGTATTATTGTTCATAGATCGAATTTACTCAATCCCGAACCCAGAAACCCTAGAAATTCACACTCAAATCCTAGAAAAAACAAAAAAAACTATAAAAATCCTAGAAACCCACACAAATCCCAATCCAGTTCACAACACCCAATCGTCATACAATCACAATGGAAATCAACCCAACGAACATACGCCACCTCTACTCCGGCAACACAAATCGTGGGAGTACCTCTGGTGTTCCTTGACAACGCAGCGATGGTGGCTGGGAACCTCCAATCGATGGGGAGCCACTGGCATGATAGAGGTCACGGGAATGAGAGAAATGGAGGTGAGAGACATATGGGTCACGGAAATGAGAGAAATGAAAGTGAGAGGCAAATGTTTAATTCGGGTTATAAAAAACCGGGTGGGCTGGTGTGTTCTCATTACGGTGATGCGGGTCATTCGAAACAAAAATGCTACGAAATTATTGGCTACCCTGACTTGTGGGATTTTAAGAAAAAATATCGAAAAAGGTATGATAAATTTTATGATAACTGAACAGGTAACCTATGGCGAATGTTGTTCATCCATGCACAATTGGTAAAAATTTTGCAAACCCTGTCATTACTAAAAATAGTACTTGGATTATTGATATAGGTGCATCCAATCATATAACCAGGGATTCCAGTAATTTAAAGTTCTTGAAACCCTCCTCTCAATCAGTTATTTGCATAGCTAATGGTAGTACCTCCACTATTACATGGGAATGGTCTATGACCTTGACCGATTCTCTAACTCTAGATAGTGTTCTCATTATTCCATCTCTTATAATACAATCTCTTGTTAATCAGCCAAATTACTTTTACCCTTGCATGCACTATAACTTTTGGCCTCTCTTTTGTGTTTTTCAGGATATTCTAACCCGAAAAATTCTTGGTTATGGTGTTAGACGAGGAAATCTGTATTACCTGGAGTTAACAAAATAAGGGGGATCAAAAATGAGTCAAGCACATCAGACAAAAAATCACGACCGAAAATAACCTCTTGGATGGTTGTGGCATCGAAGGCTAGGAAATATCTCTTTGGGGTATCTTAAGAAGCTCCAACCACAATTATTTTTAGGTTTAAGTAATTTTGATTTTCATTCTGAAATTTATGAACTGGCCAAAAGCCACCGTATTCCCTATTTACCAAGTTTGCATAAAAGTTTAGAACCTTTCACAGTCATCCACTTGGATGTTTGGGGCTCTGCAAAAATTCTTTCATTTTCTAATGCTCGTTATTTTGTTACATTTATTGATGAATATACTTGAATGACCTGGATATCAATTCTCCGAAATAAAAATGATATAGGTATAGCTTTTCAGGAATTTCATAAAAAGGTGATGACCCAATACCAAAGGCGGATTCGTACACTTCAATATGACAATGATAAAGAATTTGTGGATCAATTTTTAGAGGATTTCTTAAGCCATCATGGAATTAAAAACCAAACCTCATGCACATATACCCCACAGTAGAATGGAAAATAGGAAGATTATGGAAATCGTTCGAGCTTCTCTTTTTGGTATGAATATGTCAAAGTTCTATTGGGGTGAGGCAATAAAGTCTGTTGCCTATTTAATTAATTACATACCATCTAGTGTGATAGGATTTCAAACCCCCCAATAGAAGATAAAATCTCTGCTTTTCGTCCCTCATCTACCAAATCTAGAGCCACAGATATTTGGATGTATGGTGTATGTTCACATACCTAAAGTACTACGAGTTAAACTTGATCCATGTGCAAAACGGTGTATTTTTGTAGGATACTCAGAATTCTAGAAAGGATATAGGTGTTATGATCTTGAACGTCAAAAGATGCATGTGACCCTAGATACGTCGTTTCGAGAATCGGAACCCTACTATTTTGGGGGAGCTTATGGACCTTCTCTTCAGGGGGCAGTAACAATGAAGAGAATGAAGGGGTATTTTAGGTGGAACAAAATGGAGGATTTATTGAAAGAAATAATGGGGAAATTTCTATGGCTCCCAATATCCAAAACCAGGATGTTGATTTGGAATTATGCATAGATTAGAATATTCTCAGTAACAACCCCTCTTGGACTATAGAGGTGCCTACATCTACACCATTAACTGGAGAATCAACCTAGAATGTCCCTCCACGGTCTCCTCATGTATCTCTAAACCTTATTCTTAATGAGACAAATGAAACTCCTATCCTAGAAAAAAAATGACCAACAAATATCCATAAAAACTAAACCGGGAAGTCCCAAAGAAATAGTATGAACCTGATCCCATAAACAAAACTAAATACTCCATCAGTAATTACATCTCTTCCCATAGATTATCGGAATCATATGCATTTATTGTTAATCAATTATCCAATATGTTTATTCCTAGTAATATACAGTATGCATTAGCAGACCCAAAGTGGACTAAGGTGATGAATGAGGAGATGGAGGCACTTTAGAAGAATAACATTTGGAAATTATGTCAATTACCAAAAGGAAAGATGAAATTTGGGTGTAGATGGGTGTTCATAATAAAGCAAAAGCATATGGGAGTACTGATAGATACAAAGCAAGATTAGTCGTGAAGGGATATACGCAGAAATATAGAGTGAATTATCAAGAAACTTTTGCCCCAGTTGCAAAAATGAACACCATTTGTATTCTCATATTTATAGCAGTGAATCGAGATTGGGCCTAACAACAATTCAATGTCAAAAATGCTTTCCTTAATGGAGATCTTGAGGAAGAAGTTTACATGGAGTTACCACCTAGAGTTAAAACTAGGTCCTCGTGCGGAACTGAAGTGTGCAAATTAAAGAAGGCATTATATGGTCTGAAGCAATCACCCCGGGCTTGGTTCAGAAGATTCTCATCCACAATGAAGGATTTTGGCTATAAGCAAAGTAATTCAAATCATACTTTGTTTATAAAACACAAAGAAAGGAAGGCAACGACACTAATTGTATATGTGGACGATATGGTCTTAACAGGAGATGATCCAAAAGAGAGATAAGCACTACAACAGAACCTGGCATCAAAATTTGAAATGAAACATCTAGGACAACTGAAGTATTTCTTAGGGATTGAGGTCTCAAGGTCAAAAACTGGGATATGTCTATCACAACGAAAATATATTGTAGACTTATTAACAGAAATGGGAATGCTGGCATGCAAACCTATCGACACACCTATGGAACTGAATCACAAGCTCAGAGAATTGGAAAATTAGACGCCAACAGAAAAAGGACGTTATCAATGGTTAGTTGAAAAACTTATATATTTATCTTATACAAGGCCAGACATAGCCTATGCAATGAGTATTGTGGGTCAGTTCATGCACTCACCAGGAGAAGAACATGTGGAAGTGGTATATTGAATCTTGAGATACTTGAAAAGTGCACTAGGAAGAGGAATACTATTTTCTAAAAATGAGGTCCATGAGAGTAAAGGGTATACAGACTCAGACTGGGCAGGAAATTAGACTGATAGAAGATCGACATCAGGTTATGTTACTTTTGTAGAAGGTAACCTCATCACATGGAGAAGTAAGAAGCAAAAAATAGTCGCTGGATCAAGTGCAGAGACAGAATATTTAGGTATGACTCATGGTGTGTGTGAATTACTATGGATTAAACAGGTGTTACAGGATTTGGGAATTGATTATGGGATATCCATGGATCTACATTATGATAATAAGGCAACTATCAAAATTGCACATAATCATGTACAACATGATCATACCAAACACGTTGAAGTCAACCGACACTTTATTAAAGAAAATCTTTATCAAAAAATTATACAATTTTTGTTTGTTCGGTCTAAAGATCAGATAGCCGATATGCTCACAAAGGCAGACTCAGGAAGAGTATTTTATGATGCAATTAGCAAGTTAGGCATGATAAATATCTATGCTCCAACTTGAGGGGGAGTGTTAAATATAGTTGTTATTTTGTATTATACTAAAAACAGAAATTGTTCTAGTAAGTAGCTAAAGTTGTATTGTATTTTAGCTAGAATTATATTGTAAAGTTTTCTATTTAAAATCCTATTGTAACAGCAATTACAAATATTGAATATACAAAAATTAAGTGTATCTCGAATTCTTACAATATCATAGTCTAATAATGACTCTAGTTGATGGGAAATAGGTATTTAAAAAACTCCGTATTAGAACTCATAACTTAAGTCCGAACTCCTCGACTAGATAACTTAGAATGACTAACTGAGTGGCTGACTTTAGGGTTGTTTCTTCTGGATAAAATACCTCTTATTTCTGTAATTCTCTTCCCCTATTTTTTTAGAATTGTTCCTCTTTCTTTCAGTCAAATTCCCGATGGTAGACTCTGTTGTGTAAATAATGGAAAACAAGGAAACGGAAACTAAAAAGAAACAAAAACTTGAGGCGTGCTTAGCACTGTCCTTAAGGATATTTCCCCAACAATGAGGTACCCTCCAGGATTCAACAAGTTCTTCCTCAAACAAAGAGGGGGACACAATAAACAGCTTAGAAATAAGAAGAGTCCAGCAAATGAGAGGAAGAAGACAATTTGTTTTTGGGATGCCTTTGTTTGAAAAAGTTGCATGGTATTTATAGATAACCATAATGTAACGGTCACATCTAATTTAATTATGATATTAAATTAGTAATTACAATAATTTAAAATATGTCCGTTATAAAATTAAATTATGGTCCGTTACAAAATTAAATTATGGTTTAAAATATATCCGTTACAAAATTAAATAATGATTTAAAATATATCCGTTACAAAATTAAATTATGGTAACACTTATATTTGTAACTCTTAAAAATAAATTTTCAATGGTTACAAATTTATCAAGTGTTTTACCATTATAGGATAGTCTTTTGAAATATCTATTATAATTTTTACAACAATCCCCCACATATTTCAAAAGGCTTTTAATAATAATAATAATAATAATAAATAATAAATAATAATAAGTAAATAAATTTTCTGGATCTCTTTCACAAATAAGTGTAATGCATCTAACCTGGTGTCTTTTGGACTATGAACCAGATTGTAGAAAGTATGAGATTTGACTTACAGAATTATTGGTGAAATATTTAATTTCTATGAACACAATAATTCTCATTGTAAGTTAGGTATCTCACCAATCACATTATACCCCCACAATTCCTTGCTATTTGACTCGGTTTTGCGCTTTTAATCGGCCATGCACGTGCCTGGTTCTTCGTGAGTGCTTTAAAGATTTTGCTAGTATCTTATGGGAGCGGCCCCACTCCACACTCATATAGGTGATTCCATCAAGTATTCATTGTATTTTGAACACTATCCATAAGGAATATGGAACTCATTAAGAACTTTATAGTTCATCCTCTCCTTGATTTACAGACTAGCACTATTCTCACATCATAGAAAAGACTTGTTTTATAGTGCTGTAAAATTATAAATAACTTTGTTGTTACCCATATGAACCTAATTCATGGGATCTCCAATCTCATAGGTTGAGTTACCATTATTTTGATTTCTTATTTTAGCATTAGTCCGATTCCTCTTGATGTTTCTAATACCATATTTCTACCAAGTGGTTTAGTCAGAGGATCGACCAAATTCATTTCTGACTTCACATAATCTATTGAAATAACTCCATCTTTTAACAGCTGTTTTACTACATCATGTCTTAATCGAATATGTCGATTTTTACCATTGAAAGATTTATTCTTTACAATGGATATTGCCACTTGACAATCACAATGCATGGATATAGAAGGTGTTGGTTTTATTCCCAATGGAATTTCAATTAAAAAATTTCTCAACCAATCAGCTTCATATCCTGCTAAGTCTAGTGCTATAAATTCTGACTCCATGGTGGATCGAGCAATTAAGCTTTGTTTGGAAGATTTCCAAGACACTACACCACCACCTAGAATAAAGATATAGCCACTAGTGGATTTAATCTCATCTGAATCTGAAATCCAGTTTGCATCGCTGTATCCTTCCAATACAGTGGGAAATCCACTATATAGAATACCATAATTCATGGTACCTCTCAGATATTTCATTAGTCGGATTATCGCCGCCCAATGCTCATGATTAGGATTTTGTGTATATCTACTCAGTCTACATACAGCGTATGCTATATCAGATCGAGTGAAATTCATTAAATGCATCAGACTCCCAATGATCTGAGCATACTCAAGTTGACCAACAGCATCGCCTTTATTTTTCTTTAAATGAGAGTTTGCATCATAAGGAGTACTCACAGGTGTCACATCAAAATGACCAAACTTCTTAAGAAGTTTTTCTACATAATGTTCTTGTGTTAACATTATACCATTGTTACTCCTTACAATTTTTATACCTAATATGACACTAGCTTCACCCATATCTTTCATATCAAATTTAGATGCCAAGAAATGTTTAGTGCTATGCACAATATTCATGCTAGAATCGAAAATAAGCATATCATCTACATATAAACTAATGATCACATATTCATTATCACTAGTCTTAGTATAAACACATTTATCCACACTAACGGATGAAAAACCATCACTTAAAATTACTTGATCAAATTTCTCGTGCCATTGTTTAGGAGCTTGCTTTAAGCCATATAAGGATTTTCTCAATTTACAAACTTTATTTTTTTGATCAGTACTTGTAAATCCTTCGGGTTGAAACATATATATCTCTTCTTCTAAATCACCATTTAAAAAGGCAATTTTAACATCCATTTGATGTATAAAGAGATTATGAATAGAAGTTAAAGCAATCAAAACTCGAATTGAAGTAATTCTAGCTACGGGTGAAAATGTATCAAAATAATCCACATTTTCTTTTTGAGTGAAGCCTTTTGCTACTAATCTTGCTTTATATTTATCTATAGAACCATTAGGAAGATATTTTCTTTTAAAGATCCATTTACAACCAATAGGTTTTGCACCAGGAGGCAAATCTACAATCTCCCAAGTTTGATTTTGTAAAAGTGAATCTATTTCAACTTTAATTGCTTCTTTCCAAAATAAAGAATCAGAGTAAGAGACAGCTTTTGTATAGGTTACTGGATCATTATCTACTAAATAAGTTAAAAATTCATTTCCGAATGCAGTTTCTTTTCTTTGTCTCTTACTCCTTATTTCCTCAATATGAGTTTCATCAATCCTATTATTATTAATAGGTGCGTTATTAATAATAGGTGTGTGAGAAATCTTTTCCTTTAATGGATAGATATGTTCAAAGAATTCAGCATTTTTTGTTTCTATAATAGTGTTGTGATCTAACACATCACTTTTTAAAACTAAAAACCTATACGCAGCACTATTTTCGGCATAACCAATAAACATACAATCAGAAGTTTTTGATCCTATCTTTTTTCTCTTTGGTTCAGGTAGCATAACCTTAGCTAGACACCCCCACACTTTTAGATATTTTAAATTTGGTGGATAACCTTTCCAAAGTTTATATGGTGTAAAACCAGTTTTCTTATAAGGAATTGTATTTTGTAAATGACATGCAGATAAAATAGCTTCACCCCATAAATTATCAGATGCGGAAGAACTAACTAGCATGGCATTCATCATTTCTTTTAAAGTTCTATTTTTCCTTTCAGCTATCCCATTTGACTCGGGTGAATAAGGTGGAGTAACTTCATGTATTATGCCTTCTTTTTCACAATAATCATACATTAGAACATACTCACCTCCTCTATCTGATCTAACTCTTTTGATTTTTTTGTTTAGTTGATTTTCTACTTCTGCTTTATATAATAAAAACATATTATAAGCTTCATCTTTACTTTTAAGTAGGTAAAGTTTTGTATATCTTGAAAAATCATCTATGAAGGTCACATAATATTTCTTGCCTCCTCTAGTCATGGTTTGTTTTAAATCTCCTAAGTCTGTATGTATTAAGTTAAGTAAATCAGTTTCCCTTTTAACAGATGTACATTTTTCTTAATAATTTTAGCTTCAACACATATTTCACATTTAGTCATAGATGAATAATTTGAACTAGAGATTAAACCAAGAGAGTTCATTTTCTTAAGGTAAGATTGACTAACATGTCCTAATCTAGCATGCCATAAATCAATACTATCAAGCAAGTAAGCAGAAGATGATGCATTTTCATTCATGTTTTCAGCAACATTGAGTACAAAAAGTCCATGGTTACAATATCCCTTCCCCACAAAGACATTGTTCTTTGTCATTACAATCTTATCAGATTCAAATGACACTTTAATCCTAAATTTTCCCAACACAGCTACAGAGACCAAATTTGCTCTTATATTAGGGACATGCAGCACTTCATTCAAAGTCAATGTCTTTCCCGAAGTCAATTTCAAAATGACTTTGCCTTTTCCAAGAACATTTGTTGTCCTTGAATCTCTAAGGTAGACCACTTCTTCTCCATCCTTAAAAGGTGTATAAGTGGAGAAGAATTCTTTATTTGCACATATGTGCCTTGTAGCACCGGAGTCTATAACTCAATTCTTCTCATTGGTCACCATATTGACTTGAGAAACAACCGCAGCAATGATGTCTTCTCCTTCAACCATGTTGACCATAGTTTTAGGAGGATTGTTGTTTCTCTTTCTATTACGGCATTGAGGTGCATGGTGGCCAGGTTTGCCACACACAAAGCAATTTCCCTTTTTCTTAAAATTGTTGTTGGTTTTGGGTTTGAACATAGTGATATTGTTACCAATGGACTTAAAATTCTTATTAAATTTGTTCTCATACCTTTTTTGATGTGGACTCCCTTCTACCAAGTTTGCTTTGGTAGTAATCTCCTTCTTCCTTGTAGCTTGGAGCTCCTTTCTATTTGTGTCTTCAATTATGATGTGAGTGATAAGGTCAATCAATGACAATTGTTTGTGCTTGTGCTTGAGTTGTTGCTTGTAGTCGCTCCATGAGTTAGGTAGTTTTTCGATGAGTATTCCAGCAATGAAAGCTTCAGGAAGGTTGATATTTTCAGCCTTCATATCTTCAAGGAACCTATGGTATTCATTAATCTGAGCCTTGATATCTTTGTTGTCAACCATTTCCCAATGGTAAAATTTACCAATGACAAATTTCTGTTTGCCAACATCTTCGACAGTGTATTTCGCAACCATGTTGCCCCATATTTCCTTTGCTTCCTTGTAGCTGCAATACACATCAAACAACTCATTGGAGAGAGTGCTTAAAATAGAGTGCCTACAAACCTTATTTCCATGTGTCCACGCTTCGGCATTCTCAGCATCTTTGGGATCGGCAAGAACCCAAGCTACGCCATGTAAGTCAAGAACACCAAAAATTCTCTCTTGCCATCTTCGGAAGTTCTCCCCAGAGAACACCTCAATTTTTGAGATGTCAGGAAATGGCTTGGCCAAAGGAACAGTGGTTGGCCTAGGCAATGGAACAGTGGCTGCTGGAGGTGGGAGAACAATCTCAGTAGCAACATTGAGGGCAGGGGCATTAGCAGCAGTAGTGTTTCCGTCCATGTTAAAAGTTGAGAGTATATCCTTAAGATTGTTGTGTAAATAATGGAAAACAAGGAAACGGAAACTAAAAAGAAACAAAAACTTGAGGCGTGCTTAGCACTGTCCTTAAGGATATTTCCCCAACAATGAGGTACCCTCCAGGATTCAACAAGTTCTTCCTCAAACAAAGAGGGGAACACAATAAACAGCTTAGAAATAAGAAGAGTCCAGCAAATGAGAGGAAGAAGACAATTTGTTTTTGGGATGCCTTTGTTTGAAAAAGTTGCATGGTATTTATAGATAACCATAATGTAACGGTCACATCTAATTTAATTATGATATTAAATTAGTAATTACAATAATTTAAAATATGTCCGTTATAAAATTAAATTATGGTCCGTTACAAAATTAAATTATGGTTTAAAATATATCCGTTACAAAATTAAATAATGATTTAAAATATATCCGTTACAAAATTAAATTATGGTAACACTTATATTTGTAACTCTTAAAAATAAATTTTCAATGGTTACAAATTTATCAAGTGTTTTACCATTATAGGATAGTCTTTTGAAATATCTATTATAATTTTTACAACAGACTCTCCCTAGTTGCTAACTTATAGGCGCCGGAAAGCCCGATCCCGCCGGGAGTCCACCACCTTTACCAACACTTTCTGCCCTGTTTCCAGCAGCCCCTTCTGCCTTGTTTCTGGTGATTTTTCCTGAGCCTTCTAGGGGCATTTTTTAGCAGCCACCTTGATCCTCGTCAAATATGTTGTAAGGGAAGAGGGACCGATATATATATATTGGTCCTTCTTATATATATTGTCTAATTGTCGAATTAATAGGGGGATATGAACATATATCTATCATATACAAGCTATTATAAAAGTAAAACATCTACAAAATCATCAATCCTTTATCTAACTCTAATTTTTTTCATTAAATCTTTTTATTCAATCACAAGAGTATTCAATATCTTTCTCACTACACTTAAACAATATTAATTCAATTGTAATATTCACTCTCTTGAGAAAGTTTATTGTGAAATCAAAAAACTATTATAAATCTGAGTTTTATGCAAGAAGTATCGGTGTTAGCGAGAAAATCTCACCAAGAGCAAAATCCTAAAAGAGAGAATATCTTCAAGACTGAAAAATCTTGAAGAAAGGATTTCTTTAAGTGATGTAATGGATTCATAAAGTAGCTATTGTACTGTTGAATTTGGACTAGTGAAGGAATGAATGCTCAACTATGAATTGGTATTTAAGGTGTAGATGTAGGCTTAAGTTTAAATCCTTAATTATCTAGTATTTTATGTCTATAAATAGACTTATAATCATAAGTATAATTAAAAATGTGTAAAAGGTATATACAAGAGAAAAACACTTGTAAACAATTTGAAATACAATTAATTTCAGTATATTCAATTCTTTCTCTTACAATTGAGTATGAATTTATAGACCAATACTAAGACTAAATTAGCTAAATAAAAGTTGCTTTATCTGCCTACTTTACACAGTCTCCATAATAGGAAATAAACGGCTATATATTTTAACACTCCCCCTCAAGTTGGAGCGGAGATATTTATCATGCCCAGCTTGTTAATTGCATCATAGAACACCCTTCCAGAGACTGCCTTTGTGAGAATATCGGCTAACTGATCTTCAGATCGAACGAACAGAAATTGTATGATTTTCCGATCAAGATTTTCCTTGATAAAGTGTCGGTCAACTTCAATGTGTTTGGTATGATCATGTTGAACAAGATTATGAGTAATTTTGATAGTTGTCTTATTGTCACAGTATAGGCCCATAGATGTCTCATACTCAATTCTCAGGTCTTGTAATACTTGTTTAATCCATAGTAATTCATACACACCTTGAGTCATACCTCGATATTCTGCTTCTGCACTTGACCTCGCGACCACTTTCTGCTTCTTACTTCTCCAAGTGACAAGGTTGCCTTCCACAAAAGTAAAATATCCTAATGTCGATCTCCTATCTTTCTGATTTCCTGCCCAATCCGAGTTTGTATACCCTTTAATATCTTGGACCTCCTTTTTAGAAAATAGAAGTCCTCTTCCTGGTGTATTTTTCAGATACCTTAAGATCTGATACACAGCTTCCATATGTTCTTATCCTGGTGAATGCATGAACTGACTTGCCACACTTATTGCATAGACGATATATGGCCGAGTATGTGATAAGTATATTAGTTTTCCAACCAGCCGTTGATAACATCCTTTGTTTGTTGCCGCCTGATCTTCTGTTTGTCCCAGTTTGTGATTCATTTTCATAGGTGTATCTACCGGTTTGCATGCAAGCATTCTAGTTTCAGCCAATAAATCTAACACATATTTTTGTTGTGATAGACATATCCCTATTTTTGACCTTGAGACCTCAATCCCTAAAAAGTACTTCAGTTGTCTGAGATCTTTCATTTTGAATTTCAATGCCAGAAACTGTTGTAATGCCTTTCTCTCTTCTGAATCATCTCCTGTTAGTACCATGTCATCCACATACACAATTAATGTCATAATTTTGCCTTCTCTGTGTTTTATAAACAAGGTATGATCCGAGTTACTTTGTTTATAGCCAAATTCCTTCATCGTAGACAAGAACCTTCTGAACCAAGCCTGGGGTGACTGTTTAAGACCGTATAATGTCTTCTTCAATTTGCAAACTTCAGTCAAGGACTTGTGTTTAGCTCCAGGTGGTAACTCTATGTATGCTTCGTCTTCCAGGTCTCCATTGAGAAAGGCATTTTTGACATCAAATTGTTGCAAGACCCCATCCTGATTCACTGCTAGAGATATGAGGATGCGGGTAATATTGATCTTTGCAACAGGAGCTAAGGTCTCTTGATAATCAACCTCATACTTCTGTGTATACCCCTTTGCAACCAACCTTGCTTTGTACCTGTCAATACTCCATCTGCCTTAAGTTTTAGTGTGAACACTCATTTGCACCCAACTATCTTCTTCCCTTTTGGTAGCGTACACAGCTCCCAAGTGTTATTCCTCTGTAGTGTCTCCATCTCCTCATTCATCGCCTTAGTCCATTTTAGGTCTGCTAATGCATCCTATACATTACTAGAAATAAACACATTGGATAATTGATTAATAGTAAATGCATATGATTCCGATAATCTATGGGAAGAGATGTAATTACTGATGGGGTATTTAGTTTTGTTTCTCGGGTCAGGTTCATACTGTTTCTTTGGGACTCCTCGGTTTAGACGTTGTGGATATCTGTTGGTCATATTTTTTTTCTAGAATAGGAGTTTCATTAATCTCATTAAAAATAAGGTTTAGAGATACCGAAGGAGACTGAGGAGGGACATTCTGGGTTGATTCTTCGGTTAATGGTGTAGATGTAGGCAACTCTATAGTCAAAGGGGGGTCGTTACTGAGAATACTCTGATCTGTGCAGAATTCAAAATCAACATCCCGATTTTGGATATTGGGAGCCACATAGATTTCCCCAATATTTCTTTCAATAAGTCCTCCATTTTCTTCCCCCTCAAATACCCCTTCATTCTCTTCATGGTTACTCTCCCCCAAAAGAGAAGGTCCATAAGCTCCCCCAGAATAGTAGGGTTTCGATTCTCGAAACGATGCATCCAAAGTCACATGCATCTTCTGACGTTGGGGATCATAACACTTGTACCTTTTCTGGAATTATGAATATCCTACAAAAACACACCGTTTTGCACAAGGATCAAGTTTACCTCGTAGAACTTTAGGTATGTGAACATATACCGTACATCCAAATATTGTGGCTCAAGATTTGGGAGATGAGGGACGAAAAGCAAGGATTCCATCTTTTGTTGGGGGGTTTGGAATCCAATCACACTAGATGATGTTTGATTAATTAAATAAGCAACAGACTTTACTGTCTCACCCCAATAGACCTTTGGCATATTCATACCAAAAAAAGAAGCCCGAACGATTTCTATAATCTGTCTATTTTTTTGTTCTGCTAGTCCATTCTGTTACGGAGTATATGTGCATGAGGTTTGGTGTCTAATTCCATGATGGCTTAAGAAATCCCCTAACAAATGATCCACAAATTCTTTACCATTGTCAGATTGAAGCGTACGAATCTGTCTTTGATACTAGGTCATCACCATCTTATAAAATTTCTGAAAAGTTGTACCTACATCACTTCTATTTCGGAGAAGAGATATCCAGGTCATGCAAGTACATTCATCAATAAATATAACAAAATAACGAGCATTAGAAAATGACAGAATTTTTGCAGGGCCCCAAACATCTAAGTGGATGACTGTGAAAGGTTCTAAACTTTTATGCGAACTTGGTAAATAGGGAATACGATGGTTTTTGGATAGGTCACAAATTTCACAATGAAAATCCAAATTGCTCAAAACTAAAAATAATTGTGGTTGGAGCTTCTTGAGATACCCAAAAGAGAGATGTCCTAACCTTCAATGCCACAACCATACAAAAGCCTGTTTTGGTCTTGATTTTCTGTCTGATATGCTTGACTCAGTTTTGATCCCCTCCTTTTCTGTTAACTCCAGGTAATATAGATTTTATCGTCTAACACCATAACCAAAAATCTTCTGGGTTAGAATGTCCTGAAAAACACAAAAGAAAGACCAAAAAGTGACAGAGCATACAAGTGTAAATGTAATTTGGCTAACCGATAAGGGATTGTTCAAGGGATGGAACAATGAGAACAGTAGACCCTTCACTACCATTAGCTGTGCAAATAACTGACTGAGAGGAGGGTTTTAAGAACTTTAAATTACTGGAATCTCTGGTCATATGATCAGATGCACCTGTATCAATCATTCAAGTACTATTTTTAGTAATGACAGAGTTTGCAGAAGTTTTACCAATTGTGCTTGGATGAACAACATTCGTCGTAGGTTGTACTGGTTCAGTCTTCAAAAAATTTATCATACCTTTTCTGATATTTTTCCTAGGTGTTTTCTTAAAATCCCACCAGTCAGGGTAGCCAATAATTTCATAGCATTTTTGTTTCGAATGACCCGATTCGCCGCAATGAGTACATAACACCCCACCAATTTGCTTATAACCCGTATTTACCATTTTTCTGTCATTTGCGTGCCATTTTCGAATGTCCCTTGCTGCATTCCCAGCCATTTCCAACACTTCAACACCAGACCCCAAATTTGGTTCCATTTTCACTTTTTGTCTTTCGTTTGGGATTTTGATGCCGAAGATGGGTCTGTTGATTTCCCTTCTCTTCATCTTAAATCTGCTAAGGGTTGATTCTGGGTACGGGTTCCTCTCCTCTTCCTGCCACCTCTCTGGGTTGTCTGTTGATTTCGATTTCGATTTCGAGTTCGATTCTTCACTGAAGAACATGAGGAAGAGGATGAACGCGGACGGTTGCGAGGGAACTCGAGTGGATGAACACGCACTTGCTCTGATACTTCTAGGTTTCGCTGGTTCAAGATGGGAGATGGGTTTTGCCGGAGATGAACTCAAGTGGACTCGCCACAAATGAACGGAATACTTCTGGGTTTTTTTTCTTCTATGGGAAAAACTAGGTATATTTTTTTTTCTCGGAAAAATCTGGGGTTTTTTCCTGGAAAATCTGGGTTTTTTTCTGGGTATGAACAGTAAGATTTAGAGAGAGAAAATTTGAGAAAAAATACGGTTCAAGAAAAAAAAGATTCAAGATTCGTTGTTGGGTGTTTTTTTCCTGTGGGGATTGTTGGGTTATTTTTTGGGAGGGGGGTTTGTATGAATAGTGCGCTTGATGAACAAGCACTGTGCAGATCGAGTTCTGGGTTTCGAACCAGAAGAGAAAAAAACAGTAATTCAATTTCAAAGAAAAAAATTCAAGATTTGCTCTGATACCATGTAAACAATTCGAAATACAATTAATTTCAGTATATTCAATTCTTTCTCTTACAATTGAGTATGAATTTATAGACAAATACTAAGATTAAATTAGTTAAATAAAAGTTGCTTTATCTGCCTACTTTACACAGTCTCCATAATAGGAAATAAACGGCTATATATTTTAACAACTCTTAATAAGATTGCATTTCTCTTTAATCTTCTTTTTGTTCTTAAGTTTTGCATCTTTGCTTTATCATCCTACTACACTTATTTTCTTCCAACAAGTGGTATCAAAGCTTTTTTTTATTGTTTGATTTGATTAATCCAAACTTTCTACTTCAATGTCCTTGTTTAACAAAGGTCAATAATGAAACCTAGTGTATTCAAGTAAAAGTTTGGCTAGATTCCCAAGATGTGTGGGAAATGGCTGGAAAAAGGCTTTAAAAGCCTATAAAATGAGCAATGATGATTTCAGCTCAAAGGGTGGCCATGCAAAAGGTGTGAAGACAACATCAACAAACACTTACAATTATCCACCAATATCTAGATGATGCCACTTTTGAGACAGTGACTAACGCAACCATAACAAAACAAACATAAGAAACCTTACAATAATCAAACCAAGAAGTTGTCAATGTCAAAAAAGTAAGCACGTGGAATTCAAGAAGAAAAAGTGAGAAAATAATAAACCCATAAAGAAAAAGTCAATGAAATTCAAGAAGACGTGGGTGCATAAGCACTCTTCTCAAAATTCTCTATAAAATAGAAGTAAAATGTCACGACCCGATTCCCGGATCCGTGACCGGCACATAGATATGGTTCCCCTCCAAGGTTCCACACCTATGCGAACCCAAACTTACACACAAACTTAACATTCATATTCAGAGTTCAACGCAGCGGAAATAGCAAAGTAAACTTTATAATATAATTCGAATGTCTTAATACAAAAATTAAGTAATCTTGTTATAATAGTGGAGCGCTAACTAGACATAAAAATAAAAATGTCAATTACAACCAAAATAATAATAAGTTCTGAAATTTCAACGATAATGATCTGCTAACGAGCTACGAGCCTGAAAATAATAAATAATGAGGGGGTGAGTTCAACAACTCAGTGAGTAGATAACATCTAATATACACATGCGAGATAATACAACAACGAGAGATATATTATCGAATCGGTTCGGGGTTCTTACAAGAAGATTTCTCAAATAGGTCATATCAAGAAGATAATAGGTAAAGCTCGTCAGAAAATCATAATGCAATGAGCATGAGGCTCCAGACTGTGGGATGATCAATCCGCACAGGTTGGTGACTTCCCCGACCAACTAGGATTTCAGATACGATGTGCACAAAGACTAACATTCCCCTGTTAGCGTGGGTATTCTGACTGGCATACCATAGGTATGTATATATATATATCATAATCAAACAGACATATTCATATCTCAAGGCTCAAGTCATGACATCAATCAAATGAGGAGCCATCAATTCACAAACAAATATTGGCTCATATCAAGAACATATATTCAACAATTGATTATGCTTTATCATAGCAAGAATATTACTTAACGTATATATTATCAAGAAGCATAATCCAAATACTATCAAATCAAATATTTATAGTATTTCTCATGCATATTAAATATTATCCACTCACCTGACTCAAAAGCGATCGAAATTCAAAAACAGAATATTGTCGGAATCCTACTGACGTACCGCGGGCAGAATATCAGGATTATCTGAATATATAAAAGAAATACATACTCAAAAATGACTCAAAAGAAGTAGAATACCTTTAGTAAACATATCTAAGAGTTCAACTCATAATCTTATGTGTTTTGAATTAAACTATCTATTTCTCGCAAAACCTAAAAACAATGGTTTCTTTCTAAATCTAGTTCAAGATACACAATTCATAAAATTAATAGTAACTCATCAAATAAGCCTTAATTATCCATCAAACCAATCTGAAATACTAATATTTCACTCCAGGGACCAAACTGTAATTTTCCACCAAAAGGACTAAAATGAATTTTCATCATCTTCAACCTAAACCCAGAATTCCAGCAAGGGATTTTTGAAATTTCTCAACATTATTTCACCATTTTTCTCAATATTTTCTTAAACCAAACACATCAAAATCTTCAAAATCACTTACAATCAAACCTATTAACCATTACTCAAACCATTAAACCCTTAACATCTTAATCTATTCACCCATCAAATTTAAATAAAATCTACAAACCCTAATCACCAATGCAAGCAATTAGCTTAACTATTAAACAATACTTTTACATAATAACACATAGACATTACCTTAATATTTATTTCTCCTCCTTCCTTCTCCTTTCCTCTTTTCTCTTCTTCTCCTTTCTTCTCTCTTTCGGCTCACTCTAAATTTTCAGATTGCTTCTCCTCTCTTCTTTTTCTATTTATATTTTACAAGTTACTATTGTATCCTTAATTCATTTATACCTAATCTTAAGTCATTAAGGGCATAAATGCCTTTTTTATTCAAAGTTTCAAAATCCTAAAATTCTTTTCCTATTTAGAGTTTCAAAACCCTACACTAAATATGAAATTTCTAACAATTCAAGAATTCATGAGAAAATAATAAGCCCATAAAGAAAAAGTCAATGAAATTCAAGAAAACATGGGTGCATAAGCACTCTTCTCAAAATTCTCTATAAAATAGAAGTAAAATGACTCTAAATATACCCAAGGAGGTAGAGCATATAGACAAAACAGAGGAAAAGGAGGAAGCGAAAGATTTGTAACAGGAGGTGGAGACAATCTCAACAGGTCAACCAGTAGACCAAAGAAGTAAATCGGTTAATCGATTCTCAACCGTAGACTGGTTCTTTGTTTAAAAAAAAAATCTAGTTTACTTTTCAATGATAAATAACTGATCTGGAAAGGAGAATGGGTCAATAGGTCAATTTGCATCTATCTTTTATTAAAATTGTGTCAGAAAAAAATCATTTGAATAGGGTTGAACTTGATTTTGTCGAGTCAACTGAAATACTAAAAACATGAAACTAACTTAGATCAAACTCATGTATAGATAGAATCAAACTCAAGTATAGATTCTGTCAGAAGCTACGTGTGCCTAACATGTTCTCTTGTAAATTTGGTTTCTCTAAAATCTTTGCTCAAGCTTAACATGTGTTCTCATAGGTTTAAGAAATTGAGTATAGAAGCTGTCAGTTGGATGGAACGGGCAGTAACTATGGAATAACTATATCTTCAGTTATGCAAGGTCACCATCTCCACCATTCCCGAGCTTTGACTGATAGTCCATTGCCCAGTTCAGCCTCCACCATATCTCCTCCTACCACCGAGACTCCCATAGCAAACCATCAGTATCAGCAAACCAAAACATCAAAGTCCCACAACTGTCAGCCCTCTCTCTCCATCAACGCCTGCTCCGCCTTCAACCACCAGCAAAGTCCTCTTCACAGAACCGCCCGAACCTCCAGCAACACCACACCAGCAGCCCCTGTTCTCTTTTCCACGGCAGCAAGAGAGACCCCATCGCCATTATCAACCATACCCACGACCAGCAACTCCTCCCTCTAGCTCTCACTATCATTCAGATGTGGCATCCCCCAGTCGCAGCTCCACGGCAAAACCAGCAACGCCACCAGGACAGCCATCATCATCCCATTTTTTTATTTTATTGGTATATTATAAAATAAAAAAAAACTCATATATGAAGCAATCATTATGGAATGGAATTATTATTTTTTTCTCTTTTATATTGATGTTTCTTAGAATCATTCCTATAAATTTAGTTTCATATATACTGATATGAATTTATTAAAACATAGAAAGTGTATGGCATCTTGGAGTAATTAGTATCTATAACCTTCATATTACTATAACTATTTCCTTTCTTATGCTGATTTTCTTTTCACTAGATGACAAGAAGTAGTACTGTACAAAGAACTTGACGTGCTTGAGATAACTACAGTTGTCTTGATAACAAACTTGTGGTGTTTCCTGGGCCAGAAGATAGAGGACTCGTGGCATTTGTCTTAAACTAAAGACAATTGCGTCCGCTTGTCCTTTTTGATGATTGTCTGCCAAGAAAAAGATTGAAAGGATCTTACTCTAACATGATAATCTAATGGAAGAGGCGTAATTAGTTGACAAATTAATAACTGATCTTCATTTATTTGGGATTAACAGTTGATTGGATGTTAACTTATATATTTATGTATTTATTTTATTAGGGTTACCAAGATTTTTTAAGGAAAAAAAAAAGATTAGGAGCAAAACCCTTTAACTCTAATCATGTCCCTCACCTCAAAAGTTTTGAAATATTTGGTTGTATCATTATTAAAAGTTTATATAATTATTAATTTTAGGATTCATAAAATTATTTGAGGTACACATAAATTGACTTGGATACTAACTTTAAAAAAAAAATCTAGATGCTAATGTAAATATTCCATAACCAATAACCACAAGTACTTTGATTTGGTCAAGGTAAACGATAATGAAATAGTAGAAGGAATATATTTGGTTATTATAAAGTAGGTCTCCACAGATGTGGGGTAAGTAGTTCATTTGAGTTATATGCTATCAATACATCCAAAGATTAATTAGTTTATATTTAATGTACTGACTGTAAGTTTGTGCATGAGTAGATCTATCGCTGTAGGTTCACGACCTTTAGTTTAGCCTTTACCATATTTATGGTTTGATTGATCAAACTATGCAATTTCCTGGCAATAATTAACAGTCAATGAGACTCTCCTCTCTTCAAGGTTCAAACTTCAAGCTAACACAAGTGGGCCCTCCCAACGTGCAGTTTCAAACTCTCTGCTGCTAAACAACCTTATAAATAAGATACTTTTCCTATCATAGCTTGTATCAAGAAATCTAGCTAGGATCAGGAAGATGAGGAAAACCCCTTTCAAGCCTGTTCTCTCCTTCTTGCTCTTTCTTTGTTTGAAGATTTTGTTCATTGAAATGGGGGTGGCACAAAACACAACTTTTATCCCAGTGAATGTAGGTGTGGCTCTTGACCTGGGCAGTGATTTGGATGGCAAGATTGCGTTGAGTTGCATCAACATGGCCGTCTCAGACTTCTATGCCAATCATGGAGACTACAAAACCAGGATGGTTTTGACCACCAGGGACTCCAAGAAAGATGTTGTTGGTGCAGCTGCTGCAGGTTCCCACTCTGGCCCCCCTCCCTCCCTCCTAATTTCTTGATTTCATCTTCTCTTTTCTCCAATTATGAATCTTTCTTTATCAAAAAGTTTGAAAAAAATCAACATTTTAACGGTAGAGATTTACAAATTTTGTGTTAATTATCCGAGGTTCTCAATCTGGAACTTCTTTTAGTTTTATCATAGAAATCCGTGTATAATTGTGGCCATACAGGGATGTGATGATAATGAAGATACTTCTTTGTTTTACTAGGGTCCTTCACTGATATGTGGGGTCAAAACATATAAAAGTCATCATAAACTATGGCTATCTTGCTTGAAAAGTCATCCATTGCGGGCTGTATTTCTAGCTCGTATCTGATATTGTGGCTAGGCATTTTGCACTCCACACAATAGAATTTGTCTTCTCTGTCTTTCAAACGCGGCATCTGCATATGGAGATCATCTGACTTTAGAACTCTATCAAAATACAAGGAAAAAAACTTCTAGAGAAACCTCATTTCTAAGATTAATTCAGAACAGAAGTTTGACGAAAGCAATATTCTTTTCGTAGAGGGGAATATATTGCAATATTCATGCTTAATCACTGTATAATTTGTCATTGCCTTATCGGCCGTCTTCTGATGTAATCTACACCCTTAGATTTACATATCATTTATGCATAAACTATATAGGACCTGTGGTTCTTCCATTTTGCGTGATCATCAATGAATAGGCCTGTTTTTACTCAAGTTGGAAACAAACTTTTAAATGACATTAAAATCTTTTGCCTCCTCGAGTTACGAAGGATAACAAGTTAAGTTCATATTCTGCACAAAAAAAAAAAATGGATTGATAGTGAAAGATACACATAGCTAGAGAAGCAAGGATGGCTGGGCCAGGGAAGTATAGGTTAGTTATTTTTATGTGGGGGGAGAAGAGAGGAGCTCACAAATCATAAAACATGACTTCAGAATGGTAATCCTATAAGAAAGTGGAATTTGATTTCTTTTGAATGTCATATTGTGAAAAGAATTATCTCATCTAAAAAACTCGTAAATAAAACTCTAAAATATGATTTATATTATTCTTTAAAACACCCTTTCATGTGAAAGTTAAACTTGTGCAGCTCACATTACTTTGTGCTTGATTTTTATCAAATAGAATGGAGGTGGTGAGATTCAAACTTATGACCGCTAAGTCAATCATGCTTTGATACTATGTCAAATGAATCATTTTATCTAAAATTTTAACTTGTAGATGAGGTTCAAAATATAATTTATATTATTCTCTAACAATAAAAAGATAATCTTTGCTTGCTCTCTCAGCTACTCAAATTTGGTTCGCGTAATGTTTTTGATTTTTCTTCTCTCCTTTGCGAAACGCAGCCCTCGACTTGATAGAAAATGTGGAGGTGCAAGCAATCTTAGGGCCATCAACATCAATGCAAGCCAATCTTGTTATTGAGCTTGGAGAAAAAGCTCAGGTGCCCATAATATCATTTTCTGCATCAAGTCCTTCTCTCGCTTCCATCAGGAGTCCCTATTTTTTTCGAGCTACACATGATGATTCAGCTCAAGTGAACGCCATAAGTGCACTGGTTCGATCCTTTGGATGGAGAGAAGCAGTGCCCATCTACATTGACAACGAATATGGAGAGGGAGTGATACCTTATTTAACTGATGCTCTGCAAGCAGTAGATGTTCGTGTCCCGTACCGGAGTGTCATTTCTCCATCAGCCACTGATGCTCAAATTGCTGCAGAGCTATACAAGTTGATGACAATGCAAACTAGAGTTTTCATCGTGCACTTGTTTCCATCTCTTGGCGCTCGGCTTTTTGCCAAAGCGAAAGAGATTGGAATGATGAGCGAAGGATATGTTTGGATCATGAGTGATGGTCTAACAGCTGAGTTTTTGAGCTCACCAAATCCTTCTGTCACTGATACAATGCAAGGGGTACTGGGTATTAAACCTTACGTTCCAAGAACAAAAGAGCTTGAAAACTTTCGAGCTCGGTGGAAAAGAAAATTCTTGCAAGATAATCCAAATAGCATTGACGTTGAGTTGAACATTTATGGACTATGGGCCTATGATGCTACGAAAGCGTTGGCCATGGCAGTAGATAAAGCTGGAGCAACAAATTTTGGCTTCCAAAAGGCAAATGTTTCTAGCCGTTCATCAACGGATCTTGCAACTCTTGGCATCTCTTTAAATGGTCCAAACCTTCTTCAAGCTTTATCAGACACTAGTTTCAAAGGCCTCACAGGAGATTACCATTTTGTTGATAGGCAGTTGCAATCTCCTGCTTTCCAGATAGTTAATGTGAACGGAAATGGAGGAAGAGAGATTGGATTTTGGACACCAGCACAAGGACTCGTGAAAAAGTTGGATCCTGGACCTACAAAATCAACTTCTATGTCCAGCATTTCAACTGCAATTTTTCCTGGGGATACATTCGTCGTTCCCAAGGGCTGGGAGATTCCCACAAATGAGAAGAAGTTGAAAATAGGAGTGCCAGTGAAGGATGGCTTAGATGAGTTTGTGGCTGTGACGAAGGATCCTATTTCCAACGCCATAAAAGTCACCGGATACTGCATAGATGTTTTTGATGCTGTAGTGAAAGCATTGCCTTATGCTTTACCTTATGAGTACATTCCCTATGCCAATCCTGACGGCAAGCCTGCCGGAACTTACGATGATCTGGCCAATCAAGTGTACTTAAAGGTAAAACATAATTATATCTTTTTTCTGTACTTATTCTATGTTTATGATTTTGCATTAATATCACCCACGTTGATGCAACTAAATTTCTTTCTTTTGCTGCGAACAGAAGTTTGATGCTGTGGTTGGAGACATGACCATTGTCTTCAACAGGTCCTTGTACATCGACTACACCTTGCCTTACACAGAAAGTGGTGTCTCCATGATTGTTCCTATAGCAGACAACAATAGTAAAAATGCATGGGTCTTCATGAAACCTTTGACATGGGACCTTTGGGTGAGCACTTTTGTTTTCTTTGTTTTCATTGGATTTGTTGTCTGGGTTCTTGAGCACAGAGTGAATGAAGATTTTCGAGGGTCTGCTTCAGATCAAGCAGGAGCTAGCTTCTGGTTTTCCTTCTCAACAATGGTTTTTGCACAACGTAATCTCCCTCCCCCTATGAATCTCCCTTCTTCTGTGAATCTCCCTTCTTCTGTCGTACTAGCACTCACCAATATATATAAACACCAAATTGACTTCATGTTTATATTTGCAGGGGAGAGAGTGGTTAGTAACTTGACTCGGGCTGTGGTAATTATATGTTTTTTCGTTGTGTTGGTCCTCACACAAAGCTACACCGCCAGTTTAACGAGCTTACTTACAGTCCAGCAGCTGCAGCCTACAGTTACTGATGTACATGATCTCATAATGAAGGGGGAGTATGTGGGCTACCTGAGGGGTTCTTTTGTTCTAGGAATCTTGCTAGGCTTGGGTTTCGACAAGTCCAAGCTTAGGGTGTATAATTCTACAGAAGAATGCCACGAACTCTTTTCCAAAGGAAGTGGAAATGGTGGAATTTCTGCTGCTTTCGACGAAGTGCCATATACAAAACTCTTTCTGTCAAAATATTGCTCGAAATATACCATGATTGAACCTACGTTCAAAACCGGCGGTTTTGGCTTTGTTAGAGAATAATATAAATCATATTTAGGAGCCTCACCTATAAGCTTAAATTTTTAGGTGGGATGGTTCTTTAATACATAGTTTCTCATGTATACTTTGTTTTTGTGACTTCAGGTCTTCCCTAAAGGTTCTTCTCTAGTGCCTGATATATCAAGGGCAATTTTAAACGTGACAGAGGGGGATCAAATGAAGCGAATAGAGGAAGCATGGTTTGGCAAAAAAGGCAGCTGTCCAGATTCCAGCTCCTCTGTTTCATCTAATATCCTTAGTCTCAAGAGTTTCTGGGGATTATTTTTAATTGCAGGACTAGCTGCATTTTTAGCTCTCATTATCTTCTTTGTCATGTTTGTTTCCCGAGAAAGAAGAGAGTTGAGTCACTCTGATCCCACAGCTTCAATATGGGATAGAACTAAAAATTTCTTCAGAGTCTTCATTCAAAGGGACTCTACGTCCCTAAATTCCAGACAAAAGGAGCTGACTGATAGAAATGGCATCAGTCTGCCTCCTATTGGCGTGCCAAGTCCATCAGCCTGCTCAATTCACGCACAATTTCCTGAAGATCCTTCCTCTACAGATTATGATTCTAGTCCAGATAGGCAAACACCTCAAGTGGTAGTAATAAATATTGATCAGCTCACCAACCAAAATCAAGAGAGACCAACAGCTTTGGAAATTGACCGTGAAAATAATTGACTCGTAGAATTTTATTTGACACTTGAGCCCTAGTAGCCATTGGCATTGTAAGGACATTGAATTGTGCAGATACATAGAAGTAATATGTTTTATGTTTAGTAGGAATAACTGAGTTTCAGGATTTTAGTAAATTATCACAAGTATATCTCTTGCCCTTTGTTTCTCCTCCAGTGAAAATTATGTTTTGTGTTAATGTTACTGAAGGGGAATCCTGCATTACCTTCTGTACCTCGTACCTTCATAACTTGACTAGAAACCAGATGTTTCCTAATCTTTGAAGGAACAATGTTAAAATAATCTTGAAGAACAGAAAGAATAATGGCATGGATCTATACACCTTCTATTGAGATACTACTGGCTGCAAAGAACATGTTACATTGGTTACAAAACTGTCCTAACATTTTTTGTACACAAATTTACATCAGACATCATGGTAAATACTGTTCTAAGCACTCTTTTAGTTTTTGAAAAGTCACAGGCTTTGAAACAAATGAGTCCATACCATTTGCATAACATTCCTCTGCACTCTCTGATAATGCATTTGTTGTCATCTGCATTGACAACTGAGTCTATTAGTATATGCTGACGGGTTTAGGGCTTACAGGGTGGTAAAATAATTAAGAACATGTTTCAGTGCATCAGCATAGCTCGGCTACTATAGAAAGCAAGCCACAGTGCTTTGTGTTGTTTGATAATAACAAAAATCTAACCAAAAACTCTCAGGGTGGTAAGATTTCTAGTGAATCAGGAGATAGAATGGAGTCTCAAAGTTTTGAGGCTATTAAATGTCTGTTTAGGAGTGTAGTTGTGGTTGTGGTTGTTTTTTAAAATGTTTTTCATTCAAAAACGCATCAAAATGATGTTATTTTATTTTTTAAAAGTCATTTTTGATATTAGCACATGAAAATAATCTAAAAACACCAAAAAAATTTAATTTAAAAATAAAAATAAAAAATTTTCAATTTTTTTCAAAAATACTTTTGAAACGCAGTGAAGTGCTCACCGCAATTATAGGCACCAGCTTATCATAATGAATAGAACTCTGACCATCTTGCAATGAAGCTGAAGGCTCTATTCCAGCCTTAGCAGCAGCAGCCCAATTGCCAGTTTCTTCAAAAGAACGAATCAATTGTGTAGCTTGAAGGCCATTCATTACTGGCATGCATAGATCCTGCAAAATCATATTATGGGACCTCACCTATAAGCTTAAGCTTTTAGATGATATGGTTCCTTGATACATGGTATGGCCAAACTGCTTCATCATTGATTTCGTCACCATTACATTGATCTTATTATCTTCTACTAGAAGTGTTGGGTCTAGGCTTCCCTTCTAGGAGGAGGATAGCCCAATATCTTGTGTGGATCTAGCCCACATGAAAGGACCCACTTAGATGGGTAGGGATCACTTCTTTTGAGCTGCTGAAAAGAACAAAAGAGATAAGAAAAGTGGAAGAGAAAAAGGGAGAGAGCCGAGAGGAAAAGAGAGAAGTTGCAGCAGAACACTCTGTCTTCTTCCTTGGATTGCCAGCTCGTTAACCGTTGGATCGGGCTGAGATTTGGACAGAAGCTTCTAGACACATTGATCTTCATTATGAACGGTTGGATTGAAGATTGGATCTGTGAAAGTTGATCTTTTTGACAAATATCGGGGCTGTCAGTTTGTGAGCCTTCTCTCAAACTTTTCTCTTTAATTCTTGTTGTATTCCAAGAATAGTTTAATCTTGATGATATATGTTGTAGCCCTTAGTTTAATCTAAGGAAGAACATTGTGAACCCATCATTTGTGTAGTGGAATTGTTTGAGTGGACTACGGTCCCGTGGTTTTTCTTTCTCATATTGGGAAGGTTTTCCATGTAAAAATTTACGTGTTGTGCTTGTGGTGTTTGGATATATTTTTCCGCATATATTTTGCTCTATTTAGGAGTTTCCTATAGATTCACACAAAAAGGGAGTGTTGAGTATTGTTGTTTCTCCCAACAAAGTGGTATCAGAGCTTGGTGCGATCGAGCACCCTATATATCTTGTGTTGAATAATGGAGGCTAATCTAAGTAGAATGGTGTGTTTGAATGGTTCAAATTATCATATATGGAAAGGTAAAATGGAAGACCTGCTTTATGTGAAACAATTCCATTTACCTGTGTTTGCGTCTGAGAAGCCAGAAAATAAATCTGATGAAGAATGGACTTTGATGCATAGACAAGTATGTGGATATCTTAGACAGTGGGTAGATGATAATGTGTTGAATCATATTGAGGGTGAGACACATGCACGCACACTTTGGAAAAAACTTGAGGAGTTGTATGCTCGTAAGACCGGGCATAGTAACATGTTTTTGATGAAGAAATTGATGTATTTGAGATACCAAGATGGAACTCCCTTAACGGATCACTTGAACACTTTCCAAGGAATTATTAATCAGCTTGCTGGGATGGGTATCAAGTTTGACGAAGAGGTTCAAGGGTTGTGTTTACTTGGTACATTGTTGGACTCTTGGGAGACATTTAGAATGTCATTATTTAACCCAGCCCCGAATGGTGAAATCAATATGGATCTGGCTAAAAGTAGTATATTGAATGAAGAGATGAGAAGAAAATCACAGGGATCCTCTTCACAGTTAGAGGTGTTGGTTATAGAAAGAAGGGGGAGGAGTAAGAGCAGAGGTCCGAAAAATAGAGATAACAGCAGAAACAAGTCCAACAGGTTTGCCAATGTTGAGTGTCATCATTGTGGCATGAAAGGGCATATCAAGAGATACTGCAGACAGTTGAAGAGAGAGAATAAAGAGAAAGGGAAGGAGATACAAAATGACGATGGCAAGAATGGTAATCGAGTTGCCACCACTACTTCCGGAGATTTCTTCACTATTTATGATGATGATGTCATTAATTTTGCATGTCATGAGACCAGTTGGGTGATTGACAGTGGTGCTTCAACTCATGTTACATCCCGACAAGATTTCTTCACTTCCTATACAACCGATGACTTTGGGACAGTGAAGATGGGCAATGATGACTTGGCCAAAATTATCGGTATTGGAGATGTGTGCTTGGAGATGAGTAATGGCATGAAGTTAGTTCTTCATGATGTGAAGCATATTCCTGACATCCGCTTGAACTTGATATATGTAGGCAAACTTGATGATGATGGGTATTGCAGCATCTTTCATAATGGTCAGTGGAAGCTCACTAGAGGTGCTATGGTTATTGCTCGAGCTTATAAGCTTTCTACTTTGTATATGTTAGAAGCAAAACTCTCCAAAGACATTATTAATGCAATGGATGACGAGTCTTCTACAGAGTTATGGCATAAGAGACTTGCTCATGTGAGTGAGAAAGGCTTGGAAATATTGGCCAAGAAGAATTTGCTATCAGGAATGAAGAGTGCATCTTTGAAAAAGTGCACACACTGTTTGGCAGGTAAGCAAAATAGGGTTTCCTTTAAGAGTTCCCCTTCTACCAGAAAGACAGATATACTTGATCTTGTACATTCAGATGTATGTGGTCCTATGAAGACTAAAACACTTGGTGGTTGCCTTTACTTTGTGACTTTCATAGATGATCATTCAAGGAAATTATGGGTATATACCTTGAAAAGCAAAGATCAAGTATTTGATGTGTTTAAGCAATTCCAGGCTTCAGTTGAGAGACAAACTGGGAAGAAGTTGAGGTGCATCAGAACAGATAATGGGGGAGAGTATTTGGGTCCTTTTGATGAGTATTGCAGGCAACAGGGTATTCGGCATCAAAGGACACCTCCAAAGACTCCTCAGTTGAATGGTTTGGCTAAAAGAATGAACAGAACACTGGTTGAGAGAGTAAGATGTTTGCTTTCACAATCACAGTTGCCAAACTCCTTTTGGGGGGAGGCTTTGAACACATCAGTACATGTCCTTAATCTCACACCATGTGTTCCACTTCAGTTTGATGTACCAGACAGGGTTTGGAATGGCAAAGATGTTTCTTATGATCATTTGCGTGTCTTTGGATGTAAGGCATTTGTGCATATTCCCAAAGATGAGAGGTCTAAGCTGGATGTGAAGACCCGACAGTGTATCTTCCTAGGCTATGGCCTAGATGAGTTTGGCTACAGATTGTATGATCCAGTTGAGAAGAAACTTGTGAGAAGCCGAGACGTTGTGTTTATGGAAGATCAAACTATTCATGATATTGAGAAGACAGAAAAGGTAGTGCCTCGATATAGTGATTGTTTGATTGACTTGGATTCATCTTCTTTGATAGATTTGCCAGCACAAGTTGAACATGATGTTCAAAATGACTTCCAAGTTCCAGATGATTCAGATGTTCCTTTACAGGATGAATCTCATGATCAGTTGCCAGTACCAGAGATACCACCAGATGTTCCACCCAGAAGGTCTATCAAAGATTGACATCCTTCCACTCGGTATTCTGTAAATGAGTATGTGTTATTAACTGACGGGGGATAGCCCGAGTGTTATGCAGAAGCCATGGAAGATGAACACAAGTCAAAGTGGGTTGAAGCTATGCAAGATGAGATGAAGTCATTGCATGAAAATCACACCTTTGATTTGGTGAAGCTACCTAAGGGTAAGAGAGCCTTGACAAACAGGTGGATTTACAAGGTGAAGCAGGAAGAATATACTTCACAACCACGGTATAAAGCTAGATTGGTTGTGAAGGGATTCAGGCAGAGAAAAGGCATTGACTTTGATGAGATTTTCTCTCCTGTTGTGAAGATGTCATCCATCCGTGTTGTTCTTGGTTTAGCAGCGAGTCTAGACTTAGAGGTTGAACAAATGGATGTGAAAACTGCCTTCCTTCATGGTGATTTGGAGGAAGAGATTTATATGGAGCAGCCAGAGGGTTTTAAGGTAAAAGGAAAAGAGGACTATGTGTGTCGGCTCAAGAAAAGTCTTTATGGTTTGAAGCAGGCACCTAGACAATGGTATAAGAAGTTTGAGTCTGTTATGGAGGAGCAAGGCTACAAGAAGACTACTTCTGACCATTGTGTTTTTATGCAAAAATTCTCTGATGGCGATTTCATTATTTTATTGCTTTATGTTGATGATATGTTGATTGTTGGCATGAATTCTTCAAGAATTGACAAGTTGAAGAAGCAGTTAAGTCAGTCATTTGCAATGAAGGACTTGGGGCCAGCAAAGCAGATTCTTGGGGTTCGTATTCATAGATCCAGAAAAGATAAGAAGCTGTTTATATCACAAGAGCAATACATTGAGAAAGTGCTTGAGAGGTTCAACATGAACAATGCTAAAGTGGTTAGCTCTCCTCTTGCCACACACTTTAAGTTGAGCACAAAGCAAAGCCCTTCGACGGATGAAGAGAAGGAAGATATGGAAAGAATTCCATATGCCTCAGCAGTAGGAAGCTTGATGTATGCAATGGTTTGTACGAGGCCAGACATAGCTCATGCAGTTGGTGTTGTTAGCCGGTTTCTTTCAAATCCAGGAAAAGAACATTGGAATGCGGTGAAGTGGATTATGAGATATCTACGAGGGACTTCCAAGATGTGTCTTAGCTTTGGGAGTGGTAAACCAATGTTGGTTGGCTATACGGATTCTGATATGGCTGGAGATATGGATACCCGTAAGTCTACTTCGGGTTACTTGATCACTTTCTCAGAAGGGGCTGTTTCTTGGCAGTCAAGGTTACAAAAATGCATTGCACTTTCTACAACTGAAGCAGAGTTGATTGCAGCAATGGAAGCTTGTAAAGAGTTGCTATGGATGAAAAGGTTTTTACAGGAGCTTGGTCTCAAACAACAACAATATGTGTTGTTTTGTGATAATCAGAGTACTATCCACCTTGCAAAGAACTCTTCATTTCATTCAAGATCGAAGCATATCGATGTAAGGTATCATTGGATACGAGATACTCTCAATGATAAGTTGTTAACTCTTGAGAAAATTCACACCGATTATAATGGCTCTGATATGCTAACGAAGGCTCTAACAAGGGAGAAGCTTGAGACATGTTGCTCGATCGCCGGGATGGCGAATCCCTCCACCTAGTCGGGAAGGGGGAGATTTGTTGGGTTTGGGTTTCCCTCCTAGGAGGAGGATGGCCCAATATCTTGTGTGGATCTAGCCCACATGAAAGGACCCACTTAGAAGGGTAGGGCTCACTTCTTTTGAGCTGCTGAAAAGAACAAAAGAGACAAGAAAAGCGGAAGAGAAAAAGTGAGAGAGCCGAGAGGAAAAAAGAGAAGTTGCAGCAGAATACTCTGTCTTCTTCCTTGGATTGCCAGCTCGTTAACCGTTGGATCGGGCTGAGATTTGGACAGAAGCTTCTAGACACATTGATCTTCATTCGGAACGGTTGGATTAAAGATTGGAGCTGTGAAAATTGATCTTTTTGACAAAGATCGGGGCTGTCAGTTTGTGAGCCTTCTCTCAAACTTTTCTCTTTAATTCTTGTTGTATTCCAAGAATAGTTTAATCTTGATGATATATGTTGTAGCCCTTAGTTTAATCTAAGGAAGAACATTGTGAACCCATCATTTGTGTAGTGGAATTGTTTGAGTGGACTACGGTCCCGTGGTTTTTCTTTCTCATATTGGGAAGGTTTTCCACGTAAAAATTTACGTGTTGTGCTTGTGGTGTTTGGATATATTTTTCCGTATATATTTTGCTCTATTTAGGAGTTTCCTATAGATTCACACAAAGAGGGAGTGTTGAGTATTGTTGTTTCTCCCAACAAGAAGAATCTTTGGCTTTGGTTTTGATTCTGGTTTTTGCGGGATGCTAGTAGAGGTGCACTGAGAATTAATGGCAGATTTTTCTTGTTCCTGACACGATCCTGGTGGTTCGCCTGTATTTGCCCTTAAGCCCACTTCTCTGCTTGAGTCTGTCTGATTATTGCAATTTGTAGTACCATTCTGGACTTTACAGTTTGTGTCGTCTCGACTTTGTTGACCTCTACAAACTACATTCTCGTTGTCACGTTAAGGGCTGTGACTAAATGAGATTTCAGGTTCAGATAAGGTCTCAGCGGCTTCATGAAGCAGGCATCCTCAACATGTTAGAGTATAGAAGAATGAATATTCTAGAGTACTATAGTTATAGTCTAGAGTATGAATGATGGTGTATGGTATGTGTATAAATTGAAATATGCACACACGGTAAAGTCATGTAGAAAAACAGAATTGTTGTACTGTTATACAATTTGAAATTTCATTCTCCCTCTCTTTTCTCTCTTCTCTCTTCTCTCTTCCCGTTCCTAAACACCTTTCTTTTTCCCTCAATTTCTTCAATTACCTGCAATTTCTCTCAATCTTAACATGATATCAGAGCTATTGTAATGCTCACGCAGATTAAGTAAGTAAGCGATCTAACCTTGTGCTTCTGCAATCTTCATCTCAATCCTCTTTAAATTTCTTCGTCAGCTACTACTGAATCTATTTTGGAAAAACCTCTCTGTCTAAAATTCATCAATCAAGACACTGTTACTTCTTAGAAAGTGATTGCAGCATCTTGCTCTCTGTTTTTCTCTTCATATTTCTTGTCGTACTCTTCAATTTTTTTCTGCAATGGTGACAACTGCCCAATTACAAATTCTCAATCCCCTATCACCAATCTTATTTCAACAATCTCCACTTCTGTGAATGTCAAATTAGATGATTCTAATTACTTGAATTGGCACTTTCAAATGCAATTATTGCTAGAGAGCAACAATATTTTTGGGTTTGTTGATGGCTCACACCAGTGCCCTCCCTCTACTATTACTGGTGAAAGTGGTACACATGCTCCTAACTCTTCTTCATCTGTTGTGAGTTGTGATGAGATATTGATATGGAAAATGCATGATAGAGCAGTGATGCAATTGATTATTGCAACCTTGTCTGCAGTAGCTATGTCTTGTGTTATTGGTAGTAATAGTTCTAGGGATTTATGGATACGTTTGAAGGAACAATTTTCTATTGTTTTAAAGACAAGCATCTTTCAAATGAAGTCTAATTTGCATAACATTAGAAAGGGAACTGATAGTGTAAGCCAATTCCTTCTTAAAATCAAAGAAGCTAGGGATTATCTATCTGCTGCTGGGATTTATTTTGCAGATGAAGATATTGTGATTTTGGCATCGAATGGGCTTCCATCTGAGTATAACACTTTTAGATGTGTAGTCAGGGGGCGAGAGAGTGTTATTTCATTGAAAGAGTTTCATTCTCAGATACTGGCTGAGGAACGCATTGTTGAAAACATCATCCCTGACAGTTCACCATACATTACTGTTATGAACACCATGTTTAAACCTTCAATGTCATCCCACACAAATTTTTAGACCCTCTTGTAATCAACAAAGTTATACCTCATTTGACAATGGTGGATATAGACAGTTTAATAAGAGCAGAGGCAGGGGTAAACCTGGGGAGGTTCTATTGATGATCTGAAGAGCACCTTAGGCTACTATTTCTCCTTAGGTTTTGGTGTTTTTTTATAAAATTATAAAAAACAAGAAATTGTAGCTCAATCCACTACTGAAGCCGAGTTTGATGCTGCAATAGTTGTTGTTAATCAAGCTTTGTGGCTAAGGAAGATTTTAATTGATCTTAACTTGGAACAAAAGGAAAACACAGAGATTCTTTTTGACAACCAAGCTACCATTGCTATCTCTCATAATTCTATTTTTCATGGCAAGACCAAACATTTTAACATAAAGTTGTCCTTTTTAAGAGAAGTGCAGAGAGATGGAGTGTAACAACCCCAAAAAAAACTTTTCTCCTATTTGTTTATTTGTTAATCTTTCCCCATATAAAAAGGTAGATGAAGCATGAGAAATTTTTTTTTCTCTCGCCGAAATTTCTAACAAAATTTCGGCAGAGTCTCCCCTATATCTAGAGATCCCAAGTTATCAATAACACAACCTGCACATAATTTTAATCACATCTCATCCACAATCACATCCATGTTTAATACAATCAATTGCAAAATTCATTCCAGAATATGCTCAGGACCATATTCATTCCCAAACTCCATCTTACATCACACGCATAAGATAAAAATTAAAAGAGCCAATTTGCACACAAAGATTTCACATATAGATACATATATACATATACATAGAACATAACACAGTTTAATACTCTAAGCTAATCTAGTACTTTCTAATATTCCAAGCGTAGGTTGATACATTTAATATTCCAGAAACAAAATTTACAAAAATACTATTCTATACAATTTACATGTTCTTCTACATAACAAAATTTCACCATAACTCCCTAAGTTCCTAACTTATACAAAAAGGAATTAAGGCTTAAAATCTATTCCTGACGAGAATGGGAGGAAACTGCAAAATATAGATTTTCCATATAAGTAAAAACAATTAAGTAAATACTAGCAATTTACAGAAGAAATCTAAACAATATATCCATCAATCTACTTACATCATATGCTAAACACAACCATATACACCCTTTTAAAGTTATAAAAGAAAATTTATTTCCTTTGACTACTTCTCCCCCCTCTCCATATCGAAAAGACTATAGCTAACACTAATGACCTCCATTAGTGTCTTTAGTTGCACGTCCTAGAAACAACTAATCAGTTTCATGAAAATGCCGACACGAACGTAACCGTTGGTGTCATTAACTATTTTTAAAACCAAAATAGTTCATTTTTGTTCCGTTATTACCATATGAGGTTTTAGAGTATGTCGATGTCAAGGATTCTTGACATCATTAGGTTTCATCTCAGAAAGCTAATCAAGTCTATAAATTTTGCTGATATCGATGTCATCTGCCGATATCATTAACTATTCCGAAATTAAATAGTTAATCATGTTTATAAATTATGCTGATATCGACGTCACCCGCCGATATCATTAACTATTTTGAAACCGAATAGCTAATCAAGTTTATAAATTATGCCGATATCGACGTCACCCGCCGATATCATTAACTTTTCTGAAACCGAATAGCTAATCAAGTTTATAAATTATGCCGATATCGACGTTACTCGCTGATATCATTAACTATTCTGAAGCTGGATAGTTATTCAGGGTCTGTATCTCACTACCAACATATCAGTAATCCCGAAAGCAACTAGCTTGTTTCTTCCTATATATATATATTTATTTATTTTTTTCCATCCCCTAACCTATCATTTACCCCTTTTCTTTTCCTCATCAATAAGCACCAAATTGTAACTTATAGTTCAATAACTAGTAAAGAAAATAATTATTAGATAAAGAAGATATAGGTACCAAGTACCTACCTACTGTGAACGTTCGAAATGCGTTCCCCTGTTGTTGTTGCCCTCCACCCGCGGTTCCTTCTGAAACCACAAATACCCATCATTTTTTTCATATTAATCCACATATCACACACAACAACAATAAAAATGGTAATAATATTCATTTCTCTTTACCAAATCTTTTTTTTCTCACTTATATTCCTCATTATCATCCTTTAACTTTTCAGCTCATTTATAGTGCAAGTGGACATCATGAATTCAATTTTTTATCACCATTTATTCTCTTCTTTTATTTTCTGAAGATCAAGACACATCTTATGAAGGGAAAGGGACAATTTCTACCCTTAACATGGTTAAATTTTTGCTATTTTCTCAACATGGCCGAAACTGTCAACACAGGTGACAGTTTGACCTCTCCTCAGATTTTTACCTATATCTGGAGTTCCAGAACTCCAAATTAGATGGGGTTGGACTCGTTGGAAAGATAACACTCCCGGATACAACTTCTATGAAGGGACCCTCCCTGAATTATGTATTTTGCAGGTCCAAAATCCCCTAAGAAACAAAGCAATGAATCTGCCCTGTTTTGCAAAAATAGTGGAAACATATCCAATTCATCTTCAATCCTTGTTTCCTCATCAATTACAGCCATGTTTTCCCTTTATTCATGAAAACCCTACTCATTTATGCATTTTCCCAATATTTTGTATTCGGAAACCCTAATTCCAATTCAAGAAGAATCATGAACTTCTAATCAAATTGGAGTTAATTTCATAGAAAGTGGAATTAGAGTTTCTTACTTGATGAAATCTTGACTTTACTTCACAATTTTTGAAAGAATCTTAGCCTTCTTCTAAAAGCAACTCTTTAAGATAGTGTTTAATTACTTTTTTAAGATAATAAAAAAAATGAAGACAACGGTTTTCAAAGTATAAAAATTTATTTTGAAACTGCCCCATAAACTTATTTTATATTTTTATTTTTGTTTCTAATTAAATATGTTTTTTTCTATGTTAGAAAACAAATCAAATGATAATAAAAGATGAAAGAATTAATTATATAGTAGAGTTTGATTATTATTATTATTATTATTATTATTATTATTATTATTATTATTATTAGATAGATAGAAAAGAAAGAAACAATAGAGATAGAGGTTCATTGCAATTCTTTTTTTTTAAATGTATTTGTTTTATAGTTTTATCTTCGTTTCAATAAACAATTATCTTTCTATTTCTTGTAAATCTATTTTTCTGTCTGGAAATACTAATCAAACATAATTAATTAAAATATGTTGAATTAATATGACATTCGAGTATAAAATTAATATGTTGAATTAATATGACCTTCGTAGACTTTGTCAGTACTCCTTACGAGTTGTTTTCTCCATGGCACATGAATATACAGAGAAACTTTTGAAATTTAGTGACTTGGCTTGAATATTTAAATGTAAACTGTACTCTCTTTTTCCCACCAACTTCAAGTATAAAATCTATATAAATCCTCAAGTTTTTTTTATTCATGACATTTCACATATCAATGGCAAAGATGATAGGATGAACTTAACCATCGATCGTATAAAAATAAGGAAAAAAGGACCATGGTCTATATATAAAAAAAAAAAAAAAAAAACTTAATTTGAAAATAGAGCATTGATTGTCAAAATGTATATAAAACCGTACGTTGAATGGAATCATTTGACCTATAATTAATGTAAGCTTTAAATATATGCTTGAACTAGCTAGACCAAACTTTGATTTTAAAGAGTTGAAGTAGGAAATTCATCAAAGATAATACATGCAAGGTCCTTGGAAGTTGTAGCTGAAAAAATTAAATAATAAATGGAGTTCACTAATCACAAATAAACATAAAGAAACCCACATAAACTGATTGAGATTGAAAAGTCCCCGCATGGGATAGAGTTCTTGCTGTCACGTGGATGCATGGTGTCGGCTCATGGGCTTACAAGAATTCTTCAACTCTTATTTTTTTATTCAGGAGTTTGTCTCAAGAGATCGCATGCAGGATTTTATAGAGAAGTGCATGTGCAATGCAGGGTTTGAACTCCAAAAACAAGACCTCTCTTTTGGCTTCCCACGTGAGATTATTACAAAATAATTACTTACATAACACGTGCATTGTTTTGATCTAATTAATCCTTAACGGTTCATTAATTTGCAAGGTTTCTTTCCTCGTCAACTTTATTGATTTGATGTAATACCAAGGAACCCTAACACGTGCATTGTTTTGATCTAATTAATCCTTAACGGTTTTAAATTTGCCAAGTTCTCATGTCATTCTTGAAGGTTGATATTGTCACGAAAAACTATCTCATCTAAAAACTTAAGTTATTAGGTGAGGATCCAGAATATGATTTATATTATTCTTTAACATGCCCCTTAAATAAAAGTTTTTTAAGCTTGAAACTTGCACAAGCCTACACTACCTTGTACTTGAGTTTTATCAAATAGAATGGGGGTGGTGAGATTCGAACTCGTGATCGCTGGGTCAACAAAGCTTTAATACTATGTCATGAAATCATCTCACTTAAAAACTTAATCTATTACGTTAGATCTCAGAATATGATTTATATTATTCTCTAACATGTATTATTGTATTTCTTTCAATAGTTTCTATATATGAATGATACATAACTAGCTAATTGAGATTATATTTGTTAATTATATCTGGCTTGCTTGATTCCGTGTGATTTGGTATATGGTGTTTTTATTTAAAAATAATTAATGGTTGTGGGATAAACTGCTAGCCAAAATGCCATTTACTTGTAAATTTATCATTGTATGAATGAAAATGGTGCAAAGTTCGAAACAAATGGATGGTGAAGGAAGCATTTAAGCTGTCAAAAGATGCACAATGAGATCTATCTTGAAAACCAGAGTAGACAGCAACACCACATCCTTGCAGTCTGGACAAATGATACTGCAAAAGAGCAGTCTCATTTTGATTCCACGATCACATGCCTCAAGTACTCTATTTCTTATTGCTACTCCATATCTATATAACTTAATTGCATCTTCAAATATTTGTATGGCCAATAGATCCCAACAAGCAAGACTGCATTTTAAAAAGGATAGGTTTGGAATATGAACTCATCTTTTCATTAGTGGATTAGATGATTGAGTTTAGGTTAATTACATCCAAAAAAAATAAAGTCTTGTAATGGATGATATATTCTTAATTTTTGTAAAGTTGAGAATAATTAGGAGGCTTAACCTAATAGTTAGCCAGCCCTTTCTATATATATGAGTAGGGCAATATACAATAGTAATGGTGGAGATTACCACACAAGAGTATGACTACAATATTTTCTATATAATTACATTCTATACTACGCCCTCTCAAGCTGAGGGTGGAGGATCAACCCAAAGCTTGAATCTGAAAGCAGTAAACGAAGAAGCAGGGAGTGGCTTAGTGAAGACATCGGCAAGCTGATTCTGAGAGGAAATAAAAAGAATTTGAATCTCTTTCTTCGCAACTCTATCTCGAACAAAATGATAATAAATTTCAATATGTTTTGTGCGAGCATGAAATACAAGATTTGCAGACAAATACGTGGCACCAAGGTTGTCACACCAGATGATAGGAGCAGAAATAGTCGGAATTTGAAGATCCTTTAATAAATACCGAAGCCAGATAACTTCAGCCATGCCATCGGCTAAGGCTTTGTACTTAGCTTCCATCGAAGAACAAGCAACAGTGCGTTGCTTACCAGATTTTCATGAAATCAGCGTCTAACCAAAGAACACAAGGTAACCACCCGTAGATTTTCTATCCTCATACTACCTGCCTAATCTGCATCTGTAAAAACCATGTAAAGCAAAAGAAGAGTTGCGAGTAATATGTAAGCCATGTGATGTTGTACCACAAAGATAACGCAAGATGCGTTTCCCGGCAGCCCAATGAGATTCTGTAGGAGCATGCATAAAATGACATACCCGATTAACAGCAAGGCAAATATCCGGGCGTGTGAAGGTGAGATATTATATAGCACCCACAAGTTGCCAAAAACGAGTAGCATCAGAGAACAATGTATCAGGCATAATGGTGGCTTTGGATGCCGAAATGGGAGTATCAACTGGTTTGTAGGATAACATACCAGCTCGAGTGAGTATGTCAATTGTATACTTATGCTAGCAAAGCATAAGACCCAGACCAGTAGACTGAACCTCAATTCCAAAAAAATAATGAACATCACCCAAATCCCGAAGTTTAAATTCTAAGCTCAGTAGCAGAATACTGTTATTACCTGTAAGTAAAATATCATCAACATAAACCAAAAGATAAAAAATATCACTACCAACCGAGAAGATAAACAATGAGGTATCCACTTTAGAAGCACGAAAACCAATGGATAACAGGAAATCATTTAGACGAGTGTACCAAGCCCGCATAGCCTGTTTTAACCCATATAGAGATTTATGCAATCGACACACATGACCTGGGAGAGCAGAATCAACAAAACCTGGAGGTTGTTTCATGTAAACCTCTTCGTCAAGGACTCCATTTAGAAAGGTATTATGGATGTCCAGCTAATGAATTTTCCAACCACTCGAAACTGCAATGGAGAATATTAATTTGACGGTCGCCTGTTTGATAGCAGGACTAAAAGTTTTAGAGTAATCAATACCTTCTTGCTGAGTGAATCCCCTAGCAACCAGACACGCCTTATACCTCTCAATGCTACCATCAGACCTACGTTTAATTTTGTAGACCCACCAACTACCAACAACATTCATGGACGGATGAAACGGCACTAAAGTCCATGTTTTGTTTGCGTATAAGGCCTGAATTTCCTCACGCATAGCACTATGCCATGCCTCATATCTATTAGCATCATGAAAAATAAATGGCTCATGCGAGGGAGGAGAAGCTACCCGACTGAAGGAGGCAGCAGATGTTGTTGCCGTGGTGGTGGACAGCGTTGTCTTGGGCTGTCTCAGACGAAGAACCATGGGGTGTTTAGGAGCAGCTGGACATGGAGCAGCAGTACCTGTACCTGAAATGTGCTGAAGAGGATAAGAGGAGAGGTCAACATAAAGTTGCAGACCAGGAGGTGAAGCCGTGGAGGTGCTGGTCTGCACTACAGATGGTGGTGAAGTTACGGCAAGTCTGGAGATTTCAGCTGCAGACCCTGGTTGCGCTGCTGCTGAATCCTGCAATCGAGAACCTGTTCCTGCACAATAATCATTGGAAAGACAAGCATGTGGTGACAGTATGGCTGTGTGGGATGGTGAGGCAGGGGCTGCTGAAACGATGGGCAAGGGGGCAGGCTGGGAGGTGCGGTAGAGGGCAAAGGTGGGTTGTGGGTGTTGCTGATTGGGGAATGAATAGGCTGAAAAAAATGAAAGGGATGCAAGGATGGAAGATAGGTAGGTGGAGTGGGAGGTACCGGGGATGTTGTCACCTGTTCAGACTTCATAAAAGGAAAGACATTTTCATGAAAGCGAACATGACGGGAGACATAGACACAATCAGACTCTAAATCAAGACACCGATAACCAAGATGAGATGAGCTATAGCCTAAAAACACACAAGGAGAAGACCAGAAATCTAATTTATGAGCATGATATGGACGTAAAAAAGGAAAACAAAGACACTCAAATGTACGTAGGAAGTTATAATCAGGAGTGCGATGAAACAAACACGCAAAAGGAGATTTATTTTGAAGAGCATGAGTAGGCATGTGATGAATAAGATATACCAATGATTTCATAGCATAGTTCCAAAAACGCAATGGGGCACTACACGGGCCTAAAAGTGTTAGGCCAGTTTCGACAATATGTCTTTGACGACGTTCAACTGTGCTATTTTGTTCATGAGTATGAGGACAAATTAATTGATGATGAATACAAATGGTTTGAAAAAATTTATTTAATTTATGATATTCACCACCCCAATCATTTTGAACAGATTTTATTTTAAGAGAAAATTGACGCTCAACAAGTGTCTGAAAACGTTGAAACGTGGAAAATACATCAGATTTCACAACAAGCGGATAATACCAGATATATTTAGTGTGCGCATCAACAAAGATACCAAAAACCATCAGAAGAAAACATAGGAGTAGGGCCCCAAACATCACTAAAAATTAATTCAAGTGGGGTAGAAGTTTTGTGACCCGTGGGTCGTAATGACAAACAGGACGACTTGTCTAAAGGACATGCTTGACATTGAGTAAGAGATTGTCTAAAAGTACAAATAATTTTATTTTCAGAAACTAACAAATTTAGAATGCGAGGAGTTGGATGACCTAAACGACATTGCCACAGGTCGGCAGTCGCGGAAATGCAAGGAGACCAAAAAGCTTGAGGAACTGATGTGGTCGAAGACTTAGAGAGAACATAAAGACCATCATGACTCCGACTGGAAAGAAGAACTTCCTTGGTGATGAGGTCCTTCACATAAAACATAGAATCGTGAAATTCAAAATAAACATGATTATCACGACAGAATTTCTGAACAGATAACAACGGTTTGGTAATGAGAGGCACGTGAAGAACATTAGTTAATGTAAACATGTGTTTTGGGGAATGTAAAGTAGTATGTCTAACATGGGATATGTCAAGGCCCTTACCATCACCAACATGCAAGAAATCATTACCAAGATAAGGTGCAGAATCAGTTAGAGTTGCAAGATTAGGTGTCATGTGATGATTCGCGCCGGTGTTGGGAAACCAAGTCACAGCAGCAGAATCATTCGCAACAACAAGGTGAGCAGATGGCTGCTGTGTGCTGCTGCGAAACTGGGAGCATTGGAGAGTTGTATGGCCAAAATTGGAGCACAATTGGCAGCGTACATGTTGTTGTCTAGACTACTGCCCCTGATTTTGCCTCCAATCTGCAGCAGAGTTGCACCCGGTCTACTGCCACTAATTATGCCTCCAGTTTGTAGCAGAGTGGCCCCTATTTTGGGGAGGAAAATGGTTGTTGTTGGGACGCCAATTACCCCTATAACGCCTCCTGTTTCAGCTGTAGTTACTATGGTGATGAGTCATGGCATGATGAGCAGAAATCAGAGGTGTTGGCTGCAATGGTGGCTACTACGGTAGGAAGAAGACAGCAGAGATGAATTGACAACCATGGAATAAAAAGAGTTCTTGTGCAGAAATTCATGGTTGTAAAGATCAGCATATGACAGTGGTTTTGCCTTGGTTATGAGACTAGTTACCAAGTCTTTGAACTCACCACGAACGCCATAAAACACATAGAGATTGAAATCTTCAAGAGACATTAGGCAACCTGCAACAGCCTATTCGTCAAATAATGATTTGGCTTGTTGCATGTACATACTAACCAATGCATCACCTTGCTGAAGGTCTTGAAAGGAGCCATGGAGTTGCATGATTCGAGAATTAGATGGAGAGGCAAGTGTCTTCTCAAGAGTGCGCCAAACACAATGTGAAGTAGAATAATCTACCACAAGATGCAACACATCCACAGAGAGGGAGGAGAGTAGAGCACTCAAAATAAGTTGATCTTGTTGCTTCCAACAAAGAAAAAAGGGCTGATGCCAGAGGAAGAACCAGTCGAAGCATCAATCATATGGGCTGGAGGACACGGCATGGAGCCATCAACAAAATGAAAAACACCTTGACCAAGGAGATAAGGCTTCATCTGCATTCTCCAATAGAGATAGTTTGTGTTCGTAAGTTTCAACGAAACAATTTGGTGGGTGTTTGATTGAGGAACCATAGCTAAAGTGTTTGTTCCCATGAGAGGCAAAGGAACAGCAAAATCCTGAGAAGAAGAATCAAAAACATGCTCTGCATATGGAGGTTGCTCTCGGCCAACAGCATGGGGATGGCTGGTCAGTGGTGCTGCAGCACCGGTGGAGAGGGAGATGTCAACGGTGGGAGCAGTAGAGTCCATGGAGAGGAAGGAGATAGGGTTGGCTGCAAAGGGAGAAAAGAGTTTTAACGGCCGAAGGCTCTGATACCAAGTTGAGAATAATTAGGAGGCTTAACCTAATAGTTAGCCAACCCTTTCTATATATATGAGTAGGGCAATATACAATAGTAATGGTGGAGATTATCATACAAGAGTATGACTACAATATTTCCTATATAATTACATTCTATAATATGTAATTATTCTATGGAATAAGTGCTTGAACACTTACCCTCATTCGTTCCCTCACATGTACCCTATATTTTGGGGGATGTCAAGTGATAGCTCTAGGGTTTTTTTGTTGGATCTTAGAGACTCAAGGAGCTTTTGACAAGTGGTGTGTTTGTGGGTGAATAAAATCTATAGATTTACATTTTTGTAAATATAGTTATTTTTCTGTAGAAGAGTATGATCATATAAACAAAATATCAAAACTTATATAATTAACTTTAATTTCATCTTCTTCCATCCATGCATGCACATATGAATTAGCTACTTTCTTCACTACACTAAAGTTGTTTTCTAGGAACCGGCTCCATCTCTAATATCAAACGATACTAAGTTCATTGTACATCATCAATAAATTCTTGAATTCAATTAAAAACTCTAGCAATCTAGAGATGATTATATTTATTTACAGATAGATGCAGGAAAAAAATAGAGACAAACAGGAAAGAGAGAATTAAAAATAAATATTTATGAATGAAGTTCTCTTGTTCTTCCCCTCCATTTATGTAAGAAGTCTTGGTGTTAGTGAGAAAATCTCACCAAGAGCAAAATCCTAAAAGAGAGAATATCTTCAAGACTGAAAAATCTTGAAGAAAGGATTTCTTTAAATGATGTAATGGATTCATAAAGAAGCTATTGTACTTTTGAATTTGGACTAGTGAAGGAATGAATGCTCAACTATGAATTGGTATTTAAGGTGTGCATGTAGGCTTAAGTTTAAATCCTTAATTATCTAGTATTTTATGTCTATAAATAGACTTATAATTATAAGTATAATTAAAAATGTGTAAAAGGAATATACAAGAGAAAAACACTTAATAAGATTGCATTTCTCTTAAATCTTATTTTTGTTCTTAAGTTTTGCATCTTTGCGTTGTCGTCCTACTACACTTATTTTCTTCCAACAAGTGGTATCAGAGATTTTTTTTTATTGTTTGATTTGATTAATCCAAACTTCCTACTTCAATGTCCTTATTTAACAAAGGACAATAATGAAACCTAGTGTATTCAAGTAAAAGTTTGGCTAGATTCCCAAGATGTGTGGGAAATGGCTGGAAAAAGGCTTTAAAAAGCCTATAAAATGAGCAATGATGATTTCAGCTCAAAGGGTGGGCATGCAAAAGGTGTGAAGAAAATATCAACAAGCACTCACAATTATCCACCAATGTCTAGATGATGCCACTTTTGAGACAATGGCTAACGCAACCATCACAAAACAAACATAAGATGTTTTACAATAATCAAACCAAGAAGTTGTCATGTAAAAAAGGTAAGCGTATAAAAGTTATAGAGTGACTTTGAAAAATTACATATGCTTGAATTAAAGAGTTTTCCATATTAATTTGCTAGAGTATTGGTCATACACAATCAAACAAAAAGGATATATAGAGAAGATAAAAGAAGCATGTGGTAAAAAAAATCATACGCTTGCTGCAGAACAAATTTTGTTATGTGGTGGTTGTAAACACCCAAGAGAAAAAAAAATATATATATATATATGAAATGAAGATAAATTCTGTTTTTTTTTTAAAAAAAAAAAGAAAGAAAGAGCAAAACCGGTTTTAGATAAGAGTAAAACAAGGTTAGGACACATCTAACCCAAACCCCAAACAACCATCTCATTTCATGAGGTGTATAAATACAAGGAGGAGTGAGGGAGTGAAGGGATTTTTTTCTTTCTTTCCGTCACTCTCCATCTTCTCTTTACATAGCCGAACCTGACACCAAATTAGGAGGAGAAAACCTTGTGAAAGAATTTGAGAAGTGAGACCTAAGGAGAGAAGAGAACACTTGCCGAGAGGAAGAAGAAAGGGAAGGAAAAGAAGAGAGGCAACAAGAGAAGTGAAAGAAGAGTTTCAAATTTTTCTAAAAAACCTTTGTGAGATAAGAAAGGTAAGAGTCATGAGACTCTTTTCTTTTCTCCTTAAGACATGAAACAAGATGAAGAAGAAAAACCCTAGGGAAAATTAACCTAAGACCCGAGATAATGAAAGGGAATTTCGTGGGTGTGTTGCTGAAATTTGTTGATTGATTATGGGCTGAAATTGATGGTTTCCATGTGTGTTTATATGCTGGAAAGTGTGTGTGTGATGGCTGGAATTTCGTGTGTCTGTGTTGCTGAAATTTGTTGATTGATTGTGGGCTGAAATTGATGGTTTTCATGTGTGTTTATATGCTGGAAAGTGTGTGTGTGATGGCTGGAATTTCGTGTGTCTGTGTTGCTGAAATTTGTTGATTGATTATGGGTTGAAATTAATGATTTTCATGTGTGTTTAAGTGCTGGAATTAATGTGTTTAAGTGCTGGAATTCATGTGTTTATGTGCTGATTTTCATGTGTGTTTAAGTGCTGGAATTAATGTGTTGAAGTGCTGGAATTCATGTGTTTATGTGCTGATTTTCATGTGTGTTTAAGTGCTGGAATTCATGTGTTTAAGTGCTGGAATTCATGTGTTTATGTGCTGATTTTCATGTGTTTATAGGCTGAAAATTCATGTGATTAGGTGCTGGAAAATATGTGTGTGTTGGCTGGAAAATTCATGTGTTTAGGTGCTGGAAAATATGTGTGTGTTGGCTGGAAATTCATGTGTTTATAGGCTGAAAATTCATGTGTTAAGTGCTGGAAAATTCATGTGTTTATAGGCTGAAAATGCATGTGTTTAGGTGCTGGAAAATATGTGTGTGTTGGCTGGAAATTCATGTGTTTATAGGCTGAAAATTCATGTGTTAAGTGCTGGAAAATTCATGTGTTTATAGGCTGAAAATGCATGTGTTTAGGTGCTGGAAAATATGTGTGAGTTGGCTGGAAATTCATGTGTTTATAGGCTGAAAATTCATGTGTTAAGTGCTGGAAATTCATGTGTTTATAAGCTGAAAATTCATGTGTTATGTGCTGGAAATTCATGTATATATAGGCTGAAATGCATGCTGTTTTTATACTGGAATTGATGTATATTTGGCTGAAAATTTTATATGGGTTTTGGCTGAAACTTGTTGAAAGATTTCGAGTAGAAATGTATGGTTTCAACTTGTGGATTATGATGAAAGATTTTGTGTGTTGCACTGAAAATCTATGCTGAAATTCATGGGTATTTTTCTGAAAATTTGGATGTGTGTTTGGACTAGGATTCGGTTGAAGAAATGTGTGCTGAATTGTGTATTTTGCGGCATATGAAAATATGAACTTTGAAATGAGTACAGTGACGGATGTAGGCCGAAAATGCACGTGTACTGATTATGACCCTTGATGTCGCAGGTGGTGCGGCTGGGATAGGATCACCATCACGACAAGCACAACCCACTAGCGGAACAGGTAGGCGAACCTTACATTCTTATTCTTTCATTGTATAAGGAATAACTGTGATGTGAATATTGCCCTATTGTGATGGAGTTAATAATAAACGGGAAAATATTGAATGTCGATAAAAGATTGATTAGCTTCGGCTAATGGCATCCGAAGGGATGGCCGGAATAAAAGACTGATTAGCTTCGGCTAATGGCATCTGAAGGGATGGCCGGGATAAAAGAATGATTAGCTTCGGCTAATGGCATCCGAAAGGATGGCCGGGATAAAAGATTGATTAGCTTCGGCTAATGGCATCCGAAGAGATGGCCGGGATAAAAGAATGATTAGCTTCGGCTAATGGTATCCGAAGGGATGGCCGAGTCTAAGATTATAGTCGTTAGGAAAGAATGGTATAATTACAAATATATTAAGCTTCAAGTGTTAGACTGAACGATTATTAATAATATTATTAGCTCTAGGTAATTTCTTTCTTTTAAGTGTTTATACTGCTGCAGGAATACCACACGCACGAGACGTCTAAGGAGCTCGTTACATGGGAGCTTATTTTTGCAAAGAATTGTGTAAATGAAATTTTGATTAAAATGTATTTTGTATGAAGTAATGTAATGAATGTTTAACTTTCTTTAGACCTTTTTGTGTAAAGGCTATAATGGCTTATTGTAGGATGGGAATATAAACCATGTCTATGTTATATATTTTAAGTATGATATTGTAAATCATGAAATCATAAAACTATGCTTTATGTTGTGTCACTTTTAAATTAAATATTACTCGTGTAAATGGTGTTAAAATGTTAAGGGGTGATCGGGCCAGTTGATTCTAGGAACCATGCGCATAGAACAAAAAAAAAAAATTTACCGGGTTGTTACAGTTGGTATCAGAGCCCCTGGTCTTGATTCAGTGGAACAAAGTTAATAGTGTTGCTGTGGTAAATTTCAGGATGGTACGCACTCGCCAAGGGACACGAACTGAACCGCCTTCTTTTGAAAGGAGGGGCGGGAACCAAGGTACCCAGGGTTGGCAGGACGAGGACCCCTTGGATGATACGGCATCACATGCTCCGATGATGCTACCGGAGCTATTACAAGAGGAAACTGGGGCAGCAGGAGAAGGCGGAAGGCCGAATCAGACGGAGGAAGTACCTCCAGTTGCAACAGGGCAACAAGAAAGATCTGAAGCGCAACCATCAACTATTCCAACAGGTGTAGCCCCACAATATGTAGATCCCATACTCCTTGTACAAATAGTTAAAGCAGTAATGGAGGGTATGGCAGGTTCGGCAACTCAAACAACTCCCACCACACAAATACCACCGGTTGCCCCTACGACTAGCATAACCATGGATAATGTGGTGCCGCTGGTACGACTAGTCAAGAGTATGAGAGAAATGGGTTGTGAACCGTATATGGGGGAACAAGATGCAGAAATCACTGGGAGATGGATTAGGAAAGTGGAAAAGACCATGATTCAAATACGCATACCGGAGGGTTTAAGGGTCGATTGTGTAACTCAGCTACTATCAGACAGAGCCATGACATGGTGGGAAACAGTTCAGTTGAGGCGTGCGACAGAGATACTAACTTGGAGTGATTTCAAGATGGAATTTGAGAAACAGTTTTACTCCCGATATCATCGCAAGGTGAAAGAACAAGAGTTCTTGGCATTAAGACAGGGTGATATGTCGGTATTAGAGTATGAAAGGAGGTTCCATGATCTTTCGTTGTTCGCCCCACATTATGTGCCGACAGAGGAACATATGATTGAGAAGTTGAGAGATGGCTTGCGACAAGATTTGAGGCAAGGATTAATCGCCTTACGGTTTAAATCTGTGAGAGAATTGATTGAGGCAGCTCAGGCTTTAGAGGCTTACATTGGAGAGAGTCAAGGGGGACAGCAGGTTATAAGCAAAAAGAGAGATGGAGATTATTTCAGCGGCAGACCACCACTCCCGAAGAAAGGAAGAAGTGGAATGTTTGAACAGTACAAGAAGAAGGGGAATCTGATGTTTCCAACCCATCAGCAGTCCAGTGGGAGAGTGATGATTGGACAAACGCACTCAAGGGAAAACTCTTCTATGGGGACCAGTGACCGCAAGGGTGTTGAGTACCCTTTTTGTACAAAGTGTGGACAAAAACACCCTGGGGACTGCTCCGTTTCCCCCGGACGATGCTTTGTGTGCAGAGGGGAGGGCATAGATGGAGGAATTGCCAGTTTTTGACCCAACGGTGTCATTATTGTGGTACTAGAGGGCATTACAAGAGGGATTGCCCTAAAAGGAATTCCGGACCGGTACAAAGTTATGGACAACCTAGTCAGAGCCCGCAGCAGTCAGTCACCGTTAATAGGCCAGTGAGATCTTCTCAATCCGGAGCAAACTCCAATAGAGGAAGGCCGAGAGCACAAAATGATCGGACCCCGGGAAGGGTCTTTCATTTGACACAAGAAGAGGTCAGGGTTGCGTCGGATGTGGTGGCAGGTACACTATTATTAAATGATATCAATGTACATGTGTTGTTTGATCCGGGTGCCACTCATTCATTCATTGATAAGAAAATTGTCACTAAACTGAATAAGGGGGTAGAAATTGTAGAGAAGGGATTCTTAATTGGAACTCCAATGGGGAACATGGTTGAAACAGATATCGTGTATGCGAATGTGAGGGTTAGTCTATCAGGATGTGAGACAGAAGTGGACTTGATTCCATTAGAACTGCATGATTTTGACTTAATCCTAGGCATGAATTGGTTGAACAAATATAAGGCCATAATGGATTGCTATGCAAAAACTATTACATTTCAAACCCCTAAGGGTGAGAAAATGACGTTTGAAGGAGAGAGGATGCTCAAACCAGTCGCTTTAATATCGGTGGTAACGGCCCAAAAACTTTTAAGAAAGGGATGTATGGGATACCTCGCATACATCTTAAACTCCGAAGTTGGGGGGCCCACGACTGAAAGACATCCCTGTGGTGAGGGAATTCCCAGACGTGTTTCCGGAAGAACTACCCGGACTACCCCCAGAATGGGAGGTAGAGGTGTCCATAGACATTTTCCCTGGAGTTCCACCCATAGCCCAACAACCTTACCGGATGGCTCCTACAGAACTGAAAGAGTTAAAGACTCAACTGCAAGAGTTGTTAGACAAAGGGTTTATACGACCCAGTAATTCTCCTTGGGGAGCGCCGGTCCTATTTGTAAGAAAGAAGGATGGGACCCATAGACTTTGTATTGACTATCGACAATTGAATAAAATAACGGTGAAGAATAAGTATCCATTACCTCGGATAGATGATTTGTTCGATCAACTGAAAGGAGCGAGGGCGTTCTCAAAGATAGATCTGAGATCGAGGTATTATCAAATGAAGATAAAAGGGGAGGACGTAGCAAAGACTGCATTTAGAACTCGTTATGGACACTATGAATTTTTGGTACTACCGTTTGGGTTGACGAACGCCCCGGCCATCTTCATGGACTTGATGAACCGAATTTTTAAACCATATCTAGATAAGTTTGTGGTGGTGTTCATTGATGATATACTGGTATACTCGAATTCTATTGAGGAACATGAAGAGCACTTGAGGCAAACCTTACAAACCCTGAGGGATCACCAGTTATATGCGAAATTGAGTAAATGTGAGTTTTGGCTGGAGAGAGTGACGTTTCTAGGACATGTTGTTTCAGCAGAAGGGGTTTATGTGGACCCTCAAAAAGTTGAAGCAGTCTTGAAATGGGAAAGACCGACTTCGGTCACTGAAATACGTAGCTTCTTGGGACTTGCTGGTTATTATCGGAGGTTTATTGAGGGTTTTTCTCTGGTTGCAACCCCTTTGACCCAGCTAACTAGAAAGAATAAAAAATGGGAGTGGTCGGAAGATTGTGAAAGAAGCTTCCAAGAGTTGAAGAAGAAGCTCACCACTGCTCCAGTGCTGACTCTTCCCTCGGGGACCGAAGGCTTTGTGGTTTATAGTGATGCTTCAGGAAAGGGATTGGGATGTGTCTTGATGCAACATGTAAAGGTGATCGCCTATGCATCAAGACAGTTAAAGACTCGTGAGGTGAACTACCCGGTACACGATCTGGAGTTGGCTGCGGTAGTGTTTGCTTTGAAAATATGGAGACATTATTTGTATGGATCTCGAACTCAAATTTTTACTGATCATAAGAGCCTGAAGTATCTAATGTCACAAAAAGAGTTGAACATGTGACAGAGAAGATGGGTAGAGCTCATTAAGGATTATGATTGCACCATAGAATACCACCCGGGAAAAGCAAACGTGGTGGCAGATGCCCTCAGTCGAAAAAATAAAGCCGCCCTAGAAGGGTTAACGGTTGGGAAGGGGCGGCAACTGGCGGAATTGAAAAAGATGAGTGCAAATTTGGACGTTAATGTTGGAGGTGGATTGGTAGCCCAACTTTTGGTGCAACCAACGTATCGGGAACAAATACTACAAGCTCAGTTCCAAGATGAGGTTGGGACCAAGTTTAGGAGGAATGTGGAAGCCGGTGTAGAAATGAAATTTCGAATAGCGAATGATGGATCCTTGATGATGGGGAAAAGGTTGTACGTACCTAATGACGATGTAATCAAACGAATGGTTCTACAAGAAGCACATGAGTCCAAGTTCTCCATACACCCTGGCAGTACTAAGATGTATTGAGACTTGAAGCACCTCTATTGGTGGCCTAATATGAAAAGGGAAATAGCGGAGTATGTGTCAAAGTGTGGTATATGCCAACAAGTCAAAGTTGAACACCAAAGGCCTGCGAGACCATTGCAACCATTACAAATTCCAGAATGGAAGTGGGAGATGATCACCATGGATTTCATGTCAGGATTTCCCAAAAGGAAGAAAGGTAATGACGCAATATGGGTCGTTGTGGATCGGTTGACAAAATCCGCACTATTCTTGCTTGTAAAGATGACTGATTCAGTAGACAAACTTGCCAAGATCTACATAAATAAGGTGGTACGTTTACATGGGATTCCAGTGTCCATTGTATCGGACAGAGATCCCAGGTTTACCTCTCGACTTTGGCCGAGCATACAACATGCCTTGGGGACAAAATTGGATATGAGCACTGCGTTTCACCCTCAAACGGATGGTCAATCGGAAAGAGTTATTCAAGTCTTAGAAGACCTATTATGGGCCTGTGTGCTAGAATTTGGAGGAAACTGGGAGGAACACATGGCATTGGTGGAATTCACGTATAACAATAGTCATCAAGCCACAATAGGGATGGCCCCATATGAAGCCTTGTATGGTAGGAGGTGCAAAACTCCTTTGTGTTGGGAGGAAACTGGGGATCGGAAGTTATATGGTGCGGATTTGGTCCAAGTCACTACGGAGAAAGTGAGAATTATCAAGGATCGTATCAAAGCTGCACAGGATAGACAGAAGAAGTATGCTGATGTGAGGAGAAGACCCCTTGAGTTCAGGACGGGGGACCAGGTGTTTCTGAAGGTAGCTCCATGGAAGAATATGTTACGGTTTGGATTGAAAGGGAAGCTAACTCCCCGCTACATTGGACCTTTCGAGATCTTATAGCGAGTAGGACCAGTAGCTTACAAAGTGGACTTGCCCCCACAATTAGCCAAGGTCCATGATGTGTTCCACGTATCCCTATTAAGAAAGGCGGATGTGGATGCCACACGAATTCTACCCCAGGTTCTAGTAGAAGTCAAGGAAGACTTAACATTGGAAATGAGGCCCATAAGGATACTAGATCAGGGGGAAAAGGTATTACGAAACAAAAAGATCCCCATCGTCAGAATCTTATGGCGAAATGCTCAAATAGAAGAGGAAACTTGGGAAAGGGAGGCTGAGATGAGGAAAAAGTATCCCAATTTATTTAAACCACAAGGTATGGAGTGTTAAACCCCTTAAATTTCGAGGACGAAATTCATATTTTAAAGGGGGAGAATGTAAACACCCAAGAGAAAAAAAAAATATATATATATATATATATGAAATGAAGATAAATTCTGTTTTTTTTTTAAAAAAAAAGAAAGAAAGAGCAAAACCGGTTTTAGATAAGAGCAAAACAAGGTTAGGACACATCTAACCCAACCCCAAACAACCATCTCATTTCATGAGGTGTATAAATACAAGGAGGAGTGAGGGAGTGAAGGGATTTTGTTCTTTCTTTCCGTCACTCTCCATCTTCTCTTTACATAGCCGAACCTTACACCAAATTAGGAGGAGAAAACCTTGTGAAAGAATTTGAGAAGTGAGACCTAAGGAGAGAAGAGAACACTTGCCGAGAGGAAGAAGAAAGGGAAGGAAAAGAAGAGAGGCAACAAGAGAAGTGAAAGAAGAGTTTCAAATTTTTCTAAAAAACCTTTGTGAGATAAGAAAGGTAAGAGTCATGAGACTCTTTTCTTTTCTCCTTAAGACATGAAACAAGATGAAGAAGAAAAACCCTAGGGAAAATTAACCTAAGACCCGAGATAATGAAAGGGAATTTCGTGGGTGTGTTGCTGAAATTTGTTGATTGATTATGGGCTGAAATTGATGGTTTCCATGTGTGTTTATATGCTGGAAAGTGTGTGTGTGATGGCTGGAATTTCGTGTGTCTGTGTTGCTGAAATTTGTTGATTGATTGTGGGCTGAAATTGATGGTTTTCATGTGTGTTTATATGCTGGAAAGTGTGTGTGTGATGGCTGGAATTTCGTGTGTCTGTGTTGCTGAAATTTGTTGATTGATTATGGGTTGAAATTAATGATTTTCATGTGTGTTTAAGTTCTGGAATTAATGTGTTTAAGTGCTGGAATTCATGTGTTTATGTGCTGATTTTCATGTGTGTTTAAGTGCTGGAATTAATGTGTTGAAGTGCTGGAATTCATGTGTTTATGTGCTGATTTTCATGTGTGTTTAAGTGCTGGAATTCATGTGTTTAAGTGCTGGAATTAATGTGTTTAAGTGCTGGAATTCATGTGTTTATGTGCTGATTTTCATGTGTTTATAGGCTGAAAATTCATGTGATTAGGTGCTGGAAAATATGTGTGTGTTGGCTGGAAAATTCATGTGTTTAGGTGCTGGAAAATATGTGTGTGTTGGCTGGAAATTCATGTGTTTATAGGCTGAAAATTCATGTGTTAAGTGCTGGAAAATTCATGTGTTTATAGGCTGAAAATGCATGTGTTTAGGTGCTGGAAAATATGTGTGTGTTGGCTGGAAATTCATGTGTTTATAGGCTGAAAATTCATGTGTTAAGTGCTGGAAAATTCATGTGTTTATAGGCTGAAAATGCATGTGTTTAGGTGCTGGAAAATATGTGTGAGTTGGCTGGAAATTCATGTGTTTATAGGCTGAAAATTCATGTGTTAAGTGCTGGAAATTCATGTGTTTATAAGCTGAAAATTCATGTGTTATGTGCTGGAAATTCATGTATATATAGGCTGAAATGCATGCTGTTTTTATACTGGAATTGATGTATATTTGGCTGAAAAATTTATATGGGTTTTGGCTGAAACTTGTTGAAAGATTTCGAGTAGAAATGTATGGTTTCAACTTGTGAATTATGATGAAAGATTTTGTGTGTTGCACTGAAAATCTATGCTGAAATTCATGGGTATTTTTCTGAAAATTTGGATGTGTGTTTGGACTAGGATTCGGTTGAAGAAATGTGTGCCGAATTGTGTATTTTGCGGCATATGAAAATATGAACTTTGAAATGAGTACAGTGACGGATGTAGGCCGAAAATGCACGTGTACTGATTATGACCCTTGATGTTGCAGGTGGTGCGGCTGGGATAGGATCACCGTCACGACAAGCACAACCCACTAGCGGAACAGGTAGGCGAACCTTACATTCTTATTCTTTCATTGTATAAGGAATAACTGTGATGTGAATATTGCCCTATTGTGATGGAGTTAATAATAAACGGGAAAATATTGAATGTCGATAAAAGATTGATTAGCTTCGGCTAATGGCATCCGAAGGGATGGCCGGAATAAAAGACTGATTAGCTTCGGCTAATGGCATCTGAAGGGATGGCCGGGATAAAAGAATGATTAGCTTCGGCTAATGGCATCCGAAGGGAATATAAACCATGTCTATGTTATATATTTTAAGTATGATATTGTAAATCATGAAATCATAAAACTATGCTTTATGTTGTGTCACTTTTAAATTAAATATTACTCGTGTAAATGGTGTTAAAATGTTAAGGGGTGATCGGGCCCGTTGATTCTAGGAACCATGCGCATAGAACAAAAAAAAAAATTTACCGGGTTGTTACAGTAGTTGCACTAGAAGAGTTACAAAATATGAAATTTCTGACAATTCAAGAACTCATGAGAAAATAATAAGCCCATAAAGAAAAAGTCAATGAAATTCAAGAAAGCGTGGGTGTGTAAGCACTCTTCTCAAAATTCTCTATAAAATAGAAGTAAAATGGCTCTAAACATACCCAAAGAGGTAGACGATATAGTCAAAACAAAGGAAAAGGAGGAAGTGAAAGACTTGTGAGAGGAGGTCAAGACAATCTCAAGAGGTCAACCAGTAGACCAAAGAAGCAAATCGGTCAATCGATTCTCAACCGGTAGAATGGTTCTTTTGTTTTACAAAAAAACCCAAAATCTAGTTAATTTTTCAATGATATATAACCGATCTGGAAAGGAGCATGGTCATTAGGTCAATTGCATCTATCTTTTATTAAAATTGTGTCAAAAAAATCATTCGAATAGGGTAGAACTTGATTTTGTCGAGTCAACTGAATTACTAAAAACATGAAACCTAACTTAGATCAAACTCATGTATAGATAGAATCAAACTCAAGTATAGATTCTGTCAGAAGCTAAGTGTACCTAACATGTTCTCTTGTAAATTTGGTTTCTCTAAAATCTTTGCTCAAGCCTAAAATGTGTTCTCATAGGTTTAAGAAATTGAGTATATTGAGTATAGAAGCTGTCAGTTGGTTGGAAAGATCAGTAACTATGGAATAACTATATCTTCAGTTATGCAAGGTCTAAAGCATCAGGTCTTTACAGGTTTAATTTTACTTTCTATAAGACATCATGGAACTTGCTTCAATATGACACATTTAAGCTGGTCTCAAATTTGTTTATGTGGAAAGTTTCCTTAGGGTTTAAACAATTCCTTTATCTCTCTGGCTCTAGAAAAAAGAAACACACAAACTTAAGCTTTAACGATTACAAGCCTGCTAGCAGGTATCCAGTTATAGAACCCAACCTCCTTTGTCAATTATCAACGTGACCAGAGCCACTTTCCGGTCACCATCTCCGCCATTCCCAACAGAGCTTTGACTGATAGCTCCTCCTTTTCACCACCAGCTTTACCCATACAGCAAACTTATATCATCCATTGCCCAGTTCAGCCTCCACCATATCTCCTCCTAACACCGAGACTCCCATAGCAAACCATCAGTATCAGCAAACCAAAACATCAAAGTCGTGATCCTACAACTATCAGCCCTCTCTCTCCATCAACGCCTGCTCCACCTTCAACCACCAGCAAAGTCCTCTTCACAAAACCGCCCGAACCTCCAGCAACACCATACCAGCAGCCGATGTTCTCTTTTCCACGGCAGCAAGAGAGACCCCATCGCCATTATCTGTTAAGGAATCATCTCACCTAAAAGTTTAAGCTGTTAGGTAAGGTCCTAGAGTATGATTTATATTATTCTCTAACACACACTGATGCGACCATATTATTTGATAATTTCATCCATATTTACATAGTGTTTTGCATATGTTTTGTGTATAAAATGCCTTGATATTCTTTGTTTTATGTTTTGAAGGCATTTTTGGATGAAAGATGCAAAAAGGAGTAAATTGGAGGTAATTGGCAGATTTGACGTTCAGTCGATGTTTTGTGCAGAGCGTGAGTTCTAGAGATCGAAATGAAGTGATTCCAGTGGAACTGAAAAGCTAACATCCATACCTTTCTGGAAATGTAATGCAAGAAAAATAAAAGGAGAAAGATCATGGAAATCGCATCCTGCAAAGTCAAATCTCGTATTCTGCCAGTGTTGACCTTTGTCCATTAAAAATTTAATATCTAGAGCTACAGAAGTCCAATTGATTCAAACTCAATTGTAATGGATTCAGGACTCAAAGACCTATAAACGCTCAAAATTTCAGATCAAAACGATGTGATATGAAGGAGATATGAATTTTACAAGGGACAACTAAATTCTGCCAACTTAAGGAAGGACTATTTTGTAAAATAGACACTAGGGTTTCTAAGCATATATAAAGGAGAAGAGGAGCAAAGAAGTGGGGGCCAGCACAAAAGAAAACACAAAATCTTCCTCCTCCAAACCCTAAATCATGTGTTCTTTCATCTTTTTATTTAGTTGTTCAATAAACATGCAAGGCTAGACTCTTTTGCTTGGTTGCAAGGACACGGAAACCTTCAGATTTCAAGAACTGTGAGATCTATTTTTACCTAAATTTTTCAGTTTATATGATGAATATGCTTGTTCTCCTATGCTTATTTTCCTATGATTGTTTATTTAATTGCTAAGAGCGGACTCGAAGTTATTATTGTAGACAATCAATTGCTAAGTTTGATATCAAAACCGGAGTTGTGGTATATGAACTTATGAAGCAACTAAGTTAATAATTGTAGCGGATCTATGTTATTAATCTTAGGGAGAACATTCAATCGAACTAAACATATATTGCGGACAATTATGTTTCTTAATCGATCAATTTATCTAGATTTTAATGCTGCCATTGAATCAAATTACTAGTGCGGACACTGTGGTTGTTTGATGGTTAGGGTAAGTTATACGGCGGATCCGTTAACGAACCAATTTTAAGAAGAGATAAATATTCAGAATATAAATTGATGTGTCGTTTCCATGATCAGTTCTTATTTCTGTAGGTGGATGTTGATTTGCGACCAAGGTTTGTTTTATTGATAAATTTCAGTTTTATATATTTTTCGCTTAGTTTGCTTTAGCCTAGCCTAGACAACCTCCAACCCCCCTAATTGCATAACATATAGCACGAAAATCTGAACTAAATCGTCCTCGTGGGATCGACCCCTTGCTTGCTCTATACTATCTTGTTTGATTTGTTTTAAGCTAGGGTAATTAATTTGTGTGGCCACGACATCGCAACAAATTTTGGTGAAAGCTCTTTGGACTTGAAACTTGCACAGGCCCACATCACCTTGTGCTTAATTTTTATCAAATAGAATAGAGGTGGTGAGATTCAAACTAGTGACCATTAGGTCAACAAGACTCTAATACCATGTTAAGGAATCATCTCACCTAAAAGCTTAAGCTGATAGGTAAGGCGCCAGAATATGATTTATATTATTCTCTAACATTATCGACCATACCCACGACCAGCAACTCCTCCCTCTAGCTCTCACTATCGTTCAGTTCAGTTGTGGCGTCCCCCAGTCGCAGCTCCACAAGAAAACCAGCAGTGCCACCAGGACAGCCATCATCATCCTATTTTTTATTTTTTATTTTATTTTATTTTATTTTTGGTATATTAAAAAAAAATCTTATATGAAGCAATCATTATGGAATGGAATTATTTTTTTTCTCTTTTATATTGATGTATCTTAGAATCGTTCCTATAAATTTAGTTTCATATATACTGATATGAATTTATTAAAAAATAGAAAGTGTATGGCATCTTGGGGTAATTATTATCTATAACCTTCATATTACTATAACTATTTCCTTTCTTATGCTGATTTTCTTTTCACTAGTTGACAAGAAGTATTACTGTACAAAGAACTTGACGTGCTTGAGATAACTAGAGTTGTCTTGAAAACAAACTAGTGGTGTTTCCTGGGCCAGAAGATAGAGGACTTGTGGCATTTGTCTTAAACTAAAGACAATTACGTCCGCATGTGTTTTTTGATGATTGTCTGCGAAGTATAAGATTGAAAGGATCTTACCCTAACATGATAATCTAATGGAAGAGGCGTAATTAATTGACAAATTAATAACTGATCTTCATTTATTTGGGATTAAGACTTGATTGGATATTAACTAATATATTTCTTTATTTTATTAGGGTTACCAAGTTCTTTTAAGGAAAAAAAATAGGATAGGAGCAAAACCCTTTAGATCATATCCCTCACCTCAAAAGTTAAGGATCTAGATGCTAATGTACATATTCCATAACCAATAACCACAAGTACTTTGTTTTGGTCAAGGTAAACGATAATGAAATAAGTGATAAGAGAAGGAATATATATGGTTATTATAAAGTAGATCTCTACACATCTGGAGGAGGTAGTTTTGAGTTATATGCTATTCAAAGATTAGTTTATATTTAATATACTGACTGTAAGTTTGTGCATGAGTAGACCTATCGCTGTAGGTTCACGTCCTTTAGCCTTACCAAATTTATGGTTTGACTGATCAAACTATGCAATTTCCTGGCAATAACAGTCAATGACACTCTCCTCTCTTCGAAGTTCAAACACACACAATTGGGCCCTTATAAATAAGATATTTTTCCTATCATAGCTTAAACCAAGAAATCTAGCTAGGATGAGGAAGATGAGGAAAACCCCTTTCAAGCCTGTTCTCTCCTTCTTGCTCTTTCTTTGTTTGAAGATTTTGTTCATTGAAATGGGGGTGGCACAAAACACAACTTTTATTCCAGTGAATGTTGGTGTGGTTCTTGACCTGGACAGTGATTTGGATGCCAATATAGCTTTGAGCTGCATCGAAATGGCCCTTTCAGACTTCTATGCCACTCATGGTGACTACAAAACCAGACTAGTCCTCAACACCAGGGACTCCAAGAAAGATGTTGTTGGTGCAGCTGCTGCAGGTACCCTCTCTGCCCCCCCTCTCTCCCTCCTAATTTCTTGGTTTCAACTTCTCTTTTCTCCAATTATGAATCTTTCTTTATCAAAAAGTTTGAAAAAAATCAACATTTTAACGGTAGAGATTTACACATTCTGTGTTGATTATCCGAGGTTCTCAATCTGGAACTTCTTTTAGTTTTATCATAGAAATCCGTTTATAATTGTAGCCATACAGGGATGTGATGATAATGAAGATACTTCTTTGTTTTACTAGGATCCTTCAATGATATGTGGGGTCAAAACATATAAAAGTCATCATAAATTATGGCTGTCTTGCTTGAAAAGTCATCCATTGCGGGCTGTATTTCTAGCTCGTATCTGATATTCCTTTCGTAGAGGGGAAATATATTGCAATCTGCACACTTGTAGGCCAATTTCAACCGTCAGTACTCGGTAGATGAATTTGTCATAAGAAGCTTATAAGTATTCATGCTTAATCACTGTATAATTTGTTATTGCCTTATCGGCCGTCTTCTGATGTAATCTACACCCTTAGATTTACCAATCTTTTATGCATAAACTATATAGGACCTGTGGTTCTTCCATTATGCGTGATCATCAATGAATAGGCATGTTTTTACTCAAGTTGGAACAGAACTTTTAAATGACATTAGAATCTTTTGCCTCCTCGAGTTACGAAGGATAACAAGTTAAGTTCATATTCTGCACAAAAAAAAATGGATTGATAGTGAAAGATACACATAGCTAGAGAAGTGTTAAGTAACCATCTCACCTAAAAGCTTAAACTGTTAGGTGAGATCCTGGAATATGATTTATATTATTCTCTTAACACACACCCTCAAGTGAAAGTTCTTTGGCTTTAAACTTGTACATGTCCATAGTACCTTGTGTTTGATTTTTATTAAATAGAATGGGGGTGGTGAGATTCGAATTCGTGATCACTGGTCAACAAGACTCTGATACCATGTTAAAGAACCATCTCACCTAAAAGCTCAAACTTATAGGTGAAGCCCCAGAATATGATTTATATTATTCTCAAGAAGCAAGGATGGCTAGGCCAGAGAAGCATAGGTTAGTTTTTTTGACGTGGGGGAAGAGGAGAGGAGCTCACAAATCATAAAACATGACTTCAGAATGGTAATCCTATAAGGAAGTGGAATTTGATTTCTTTTGAATGTCATCCTATAAGGAAGGGTGATCCTTTGCTTGCTCTCTCAGCTACTCAAATTTGGTTCGCGTAATGTTTTTGATTTTTCTTCTCTCCTTTGCGAAACGCAGCCCTCGACTTGATAAAAAATGTGGAGGTGCAAGCAATCTTAGGGCCATCAACATCAATGCAAGCCAATCTTGTTATTGAGCTGGGAGAAAAAGCTCAGGTGCCCATAATATCATTTTATGCTTCAAGTCCTTCTCTCGCTTCCATCAGGAGTCCCTATTTTTTTCGAGCTACACATGATGATTCAGCTCAAGTGAACGCCATAAGTGAACTGGTTCGATCCTTTAGATGGAGAGAAGCAGTGCCCATCTACATTGACAACGAATATGGAAAGGGAGTGATACCTTATTTAACTGATGCTCTGCAAGCAGTAGATGTTCGTGTCCCGTACCGGAGTGTCATTTCTCCATCAGCCACTGATGCTCAAATTGTTGCAGAGCTATACAAGTTGATGACAATGCAAACTAGAGTTTTTATCGTGCACATGTTTCCATCTCTTGGCGCTCGGCTTTTTGCGAAAGCGAAAGAGATTGGAATGATGAGCGAAGGATATGTTTGGATCATGACTGATGGTCTAACAGCTGAGTTTTTGAGCTCACCAAATCCTTCTGTCACTGATACAATGCAAGGGGTACTGGGTATTAAACCTTACGTTCCAAGAACAAAAGAGCTTGAAAACTTTCGAGCTCGGTGGAAAAGAAAATTCTTGCAAGATAATCCAAATAGCATTGACGCTGAGTTGAACATTTATGGACTATGGGCCTATGATGCTACGAAAGCGTTGGCCATGGCAGTAGAGAAAGCTGGAGCAACAAATTTTGGCTTCCAAAAGGCAAATGTTTCTAGCCGTTCATCAACGGATCTTGCAACTCTTGGCATCTCTTTAAATGGTCCAAACCTTCTTCAAGCTTTATCAGACACTAGTTTCAAAGGCCTCACAGGAGATTACCATTTTGTTGATAGGCAGTTGCAATCTCCTGCTTTCCAGATAGTTAATGTGAACGGAAATGGAGGAAGAGAGATTGGATTTTGGACACCAGCAAAATCAACTTCTATATCCAGCATTTCAACTGCAATTTTTCCTGGGGATACATTCGTCGTTCCCAAGGGGTGGGAGATTCCCACAAATGAGAAGAAGTTGAAAATAGGAGTGCCAGTGAAGGATGGCTTAGATGAGTTTGTGGCTGTGACGAAGGATCCTATTTCCAACGCCATAAAAGTCACCGGATACTGCATAGATGTTTTTGATGCTGTAGTGAAAGCATTGCCTTATGCTTTACCTTATGAGTACATTCCCTATGCCAATCCTGACGGCAAGCCTGCCGGAACTTACGATGAACTGGCCAATCAAGTGTACTTAAAGGTAAAACATAATTATATCCTTTTTTTCTGTACTTATTCTATGTTTATGATATTGCATTAATATCATCCACGTTGATGCAAGTAAATTTCTTGCTTTTGCTGCGAACAGAAGTTTGATGCTGTGGTTGGAGACATGACCATTGTCTTCAACAGGTCCTTGTACATCGACTTCACCTTGCCTTACACAGAAAGTGGTGTCTCCATGATTGTTCCTATAGCAGAAAACAATAGTAAAAATGCATGGGTCTTCATGAAACCTTTGACATGGGACCTTTGGGTGAGCACTTTTGTTTTCTTTGTTTTCATTGGATTTGTTGTTTGGGTTCTTGAGCACAGAGTGAATGAAGATTTTCGAGGGTCTGCTTCAGATCAAGCAGGAGCTAGCTTCTGGTTTTCCTTCTCAACAATGGTTTTTGCACAACGTAATCTCCCTCCCCCCTATGAATCTCCCTTCTTCTGTAGTACTAGCACTCACCAATATATATAAACACCAAATTGACTTCATGTTTATATTTGCAGGGGAGAGAGTGGTTAGCAACTTGACTCGGGCTGTGGTAATTATATGTTTTTTTGTTGTGTTGGTCCTCACACAAAGCTACACCGCCAGTTTAACGAGCTTACTTACAGTCCAGCAGCTGCAGCCTACAGTTACTGATGTACATGATCTCATAATGAAGGGGGAGTATGTGGGCTACCTGAGGGGTTCTTTTGTTCTAGGAATCTTGCTAGGCTTGGGTTTCGACAAGTCCAAGCTCAGGGTGTATAATTCTACAGAAGAATGCCACGAACTCTTTTCCAAAGGAAGTGGAAATGGTGGAATTTCTGCTGCTTTCGACGAAGTGCCATATACGAAACTCTTTCTGTCAAAATATTGCTCGAAATATACCATGATTGAACCTACGTTCAAAACCGGCGGTTTTGGCTTTGTAAGTTCACTTTTCCATCTTCTATTTCCATTTCTTATATGGCTAATAAGTCCATAGTGTTAGAGAATAATATAAATTATATTCAGGAGCCTCACCTATAAGCTTGAGCTTTTAGGTAAGATGGTTCCTTAACATGATATCAAAGTCTTATTGACTTAGCGGTCACGAGTTCGAATCTCATCACTCCCATTCTATTTGATAAAATCAAGCACAAGGTAGTGTAAGTCTGTGCAAGTTTCAAGCCCAAATGGCTTTCACTTGAGGGGGTGTGTTAGAGAATAATATAAATCATATTTAGAAGCCTCACCTATAAACTTAAATTTTTAGGTGAGATGGTTCGTTAACACATAGTTTCTCATGTATACTTTGTTTTTGTGACTTCAGGTCTTCCCTAAAGGTTCTTCTCTAGTGCCTGATATATCAAGGGCAATTTTAAACGTGACAGAGGGGGATCAAATGAAGCGAATAGAGGAAGCATGGTTTGGCAAAAAAGGCAGCTGTCCAGATTCCAGCTCCTCTGTTTCATCTAATATCCTTAGTCTCAAGAGTTTCTGGGGATTATTTTTAATTGCAGGACTAGCTGCATTTTTAGCTCTCATTATCTTCTTTGTCATGTTTGTTTCCCGAGAAAGAAGAGAGTTGAGTCACTTTGATCCCACAGCTTCAATATGGGATAGAACTAAAAATTTCTTCAGAGTCTTCATTCAAAGGGACTCTACGTCCCTAAATTCTAGACAAAAGGAACTGACTGATAGAAATGGCATCAGTCTGCCTCCTATTGGCGTGCCAAGTCCATCAGCCTGCTCAATTCACGCACAATTTCCTGAAGATCCTTCCTCTACAGATTATGATTCTAGTCCAGATAGGCAAACACCTCAAGAGGTAGTAATAAATATTGATCAGCTTACCCACCAAAATCAAGAGAGACCAACAGCTTTGGAAATTGACCATGAAAATAATTGACTTGTAGAATATCATTTGACACTTGGAGCCCCAGTAGCCATTGGCATTGTAAGGACATTGAATTGTGCAGCTACATAGAAGTAATATGTTTTATATGTAGTAGGAATAACTGAGTTTCAGGATTTTAGTAAATTATCACAAGTATATCTCTTGCCCTTTGTTTCTCCTTCAGTGAAAATTTTGTTTTGTGTTAATGTTACTTTAATGTTACTGAAGGGGAATCCTGCATTACCTTTTGTACCTCCATGTCTGTACCTTCATGACTTGACTAGAAACCAGATGTTTCCTAATCTTTGAAGGAACAATGTTAAAATAATCTTGAAGAACGGAAAGAATAATGGCATGGATCTATACAACTTCTATTGAGATACTAATGGCTGCAAAGAACATGTTACATCGGTTACAAAACTTTCCTAACATTTTTTGTACAAAAAATTTACATCAGACATCATGGTAAATACTGTTCTAAGCACTCTTTTAGTTTTTGAAAAGTCACAGGCTTTGAAACAAATGAGTCCATACCATTTGCATAACATTCCTCTGCACTCTCTGATAATGCATTTGCTGTCATCTGCATTCACAAATGAATCTGTTAGTATATGCTGACGGGTTTAGGGCTTACAGGGTGGTAAAATAAGGACATGTTTCAGTACTTCAGCTCGGCTACTATAGAAAGCAAGCCACAGTGCTTTGTGTTGTTTGATAATAACAAAAATCTAACTGAAAACACTCAAGGTGGTAAGATTTCTAGTGAATCAGGAGATAGAATGGGGTCTCAAAGTTTTGGAGGCTATCAAGTATCTGTTTGGGAGTGTGGTTGTGGTTGCTTTTGAAAATATTTTTCGTTCAGAAATGCATCAAAATGATTTTTTTTATTTTTAAAAAATTATTTTTAATATTATCACATGAAAATGATCTAAAAACACCAAAAAAAAATTAATTTAAAATAAAAAAAAATTATTTTTTTCAAAAATACTTTTGAAACGTAGTGAAGTGCTCACCGCAATTATAGGCACCCGCTTATCATAATGAATAGAACTCTGACCATCTTGTAATGAAGCTGAAGGCTCTATTCCAGCCTTAGCAGCAGCATCCCAATTGCCAGTTTCTTCAAAAGAACGAATCAATTGTGTAGCTTGAAGGCCATTCATTACCGGCATGCAGACATCCTGCAAAATTAATGTGATACATGGTTACTGAAACTTAGGAATCCAAGTGTTCAGCTTAATCAAAATTGCTTTCTCACATAATCCCATCAGAAGAACCATGGATTGAGAAAAGGTGGCGGTAGAAATGATTTGAATCTAGAAATTACCATCAAAACTAGATCATAACAACAGGACTGAACTGCACGCACAGCTTCAACTCCATTATTCACAACATCCATGGTATGGCCAAACTGCTTCATCATTGATTTCGTCACCATCACATTGATCTTATTATCTTCTACTAGAAGAATCTTTGGCTTTGGTTTTGATTCTGGTTTTTGCGGGATGCTAGTAGAGGTGCACTGAGAATTAATGGCAGATTTCTCTTGTTCCTGACACGATCCTGGTGGCTCGCCTGTATTTGCCCTTAAGCCCACCTCTCTGCTTGAGTCTGTTTGATTATTGCAATTTGTAGTACCATTCTGGACTTTACAGTTTGTGTCGTGTTGACTGTGTTGACTTCTACAAACTACATTCTCGTTGTCACGTTCAGGGCTGTGACTAAATGAGATTTCAGGTTCAGATAAGGTCTCAGCGACTTCAACCATAGAACAGGCATCCTCAACAGAAGTCGTCTCTTTCAGTCTAACGTTAGCAGAAGGAAATGAGTGAGAATCCACTGAGATTCCATTAAGTTTAGGGGACTTAGTAAAACCAATACTATGTTGCAATAATTTTTGGGTCCTGGTGGATCCATTAGAAGAGAAAAGAGAGCCCAAAGTACGTGGTTGGAACTGAAAGAAGCCGGCAGTTTCATCCTCTAGTGAAGCATCATGATCAGCCATCTCTGATAGATCATCAGGATCATCAGAAGAATCACAGGTTGACGATACCTTGTACGGTAGCACAAAGGTAAACGTAGATCCACATTTCACTTTGCTAGACACAGTGAGACGACCTCCCATCAGCTCAACCTATTCCAAATGGATAGAAATGTAAGAAGGCAGTGTGAAAATCTGTATTCACATAATGTTCTGTTTCCCAACAATTTTAGTATTTTAAGCTATGAACGCATCTTTATACCAAAATGTTTCCGACCACTTTGTTACAGCCAAATTGCAAATCAAAAATAGCTTTGGTGGAAATAAAATTTACCAGCTGTTTGCATATAGCAAGGCCAAGCCCTGTCCCACCATATTTTCGAGCATGATCCGCGCTAACTTGCATGTATTTTCTGAATAGAGTAGGAAGAGCATTTTCTGTTGCATGAATGAGAAATGTACTTAGTGCTTTCACAATAGAAACTAACTTGAGATGTGATAGATGTTAGAGAATGATATAAATCATATTATAGGACCTCACCTATCAACTTAAGCTTTTAGATGAGATGGTTACAATAGACAGATGCCGTAATAATATCCATACTGTACCTGGGATTCCAATTCCAGTGTCAAAAACATCACAGCAAAGCCACACTGTTGTTCCAGGTAATTGGGGTTCCTCCCCTTCATCTCCATCCGTTGTGTTTCCATTCTTAACTGGGGTTTGAGTTTCATCACCAGGAAAATGATTTGGATATGGACCTTCACTGTATTTTTTGCTGTGGACACCTTTTCGATCACTGCTGCTTTGAGACGACAACTTAGGCTTATCTTCTCTTAACTCATTTGTGGTCGACTGATCTCCAGATGACTTCTGATGGTTTCCTTCAGCATTTCCATTACATGGATCCGATACGACATAAAGGTTTATCCCTACTTTCCCTTCATGAGTAAACTTGATTGCATTGGTGATCAGGTTGGTGAGGATTTGCCGGATCCTGAGAACATCTCCAATGACCTGAAATCGAAGCAGGCTGTCTCTAATAAGAAACTTGAAAAGCTAAATAATTACTGCAAAAGCATCTTTGAATTTAAAATGGTGAGTTTGGCACATTGTTGCAACCTCTTATGAATATTAAGAAACCATCTCACCTAAGAGCTTAAGCTGTTAGGAGAAGTTCCAGAATATGATTTATATTATTCTCTAACACACTCGTTCAAGTAAAAGTTTTTTGGGTTTGAAACTTATACAAACTCATACTATCTTGTGTTTGATTTTTATCAAGCACATTTTGAACTCGTGACCATTGGATCAACAAAGCTCTGATACCATATTAAAGAATCATCTCACCTAAAAGCTTAAACTGTTAGGTGAGGTCCCAGAATATAATTTATATTATTCTCTAACAATGAACACAAATAGACTTTGCCTTCAGACAGAGATAAACGGTACAGAAGGATTTATGTCGCAGATTCATTAGTAGAAAAGCAGTACTCGAGATAAAATGCAGACAGCTAAACATTGTGGTTGAAAAACTTTGACCTCAATGGGAACATCATCGGCTACACATCCTTCCAAGGTCAGAATCTTTTGCAGTGAAGCTGCAGCAGTCTGCAATACATGTTTTACTACCTCTCTTGGTCGGAATTTTGTTGCTTCCAACCTCATAACACCTGACTCCACCTTGGAAAGGTCGAGAATATCATTTATAAGTTGAAGAACCAGGTCTCCTGAAGATATCATGACATTCAATAATTGTCTCTGCTCGCGATCGAGGTTTGTAGTGGAAAGAATCTCAGCCATGCTGACAACACCAGAAAGAGGAGATCTTATTTCATGAGACATGGTCGCTAGCATTTGTTTCGCACGCATTGTTTCCTCTGAAAAAAATGCAGAGAGACAAGGTCAGATTGAAATTCTTTTCTTCAGAAGTCATCCATCATTGTTAAAGAATCATCTCACCTAAAAACTTAAACTGTTAGGTAAAGTTCCAGAATATGATTTATATTATTCTCTAACATACACCCTCAAGTGAAAGCCATTTGGGCTTGAAACTTGCACACGGACTCATTCTACCTTGTGCTTGATTTTTTATCAAACAGAATGGGGTGGTGAGATTCGAACTCGTGACCGCTGGGTCAACAAGGCTTTGATACCATATTAAGGAATCATCTTATCTAAAAGTTTAAACTAATAGATGAGGTTCCAGAATATAATTTATATTATTCTCTAACAAAACTAACCTGTTATATGGATTGTTTTGTTAAGTTCTGTTTCCTTGGCTTTCTGTACTGCTATCTGCTCTCGAAGCTGCGCCATTTTCTCTCTTTTTCTAACCTGGTGTGCAATCAGGAACATAAATGTCCGTACATCTCCAAGAAAATGAAGATTCTAAATGACCATGAAAAGGAATGATGATTTACCTGATCAGTTACATCCATTCCCATGTAGTTTATACCGATCGTCTCCCCCGACTTGCTAAACACTGGCTCTACATAAATCAAAAATGTCTTTGAACCAAATAATTCTGTCTCAAATTTGATTTCCCTCTTTGCAGGCAATCCTTTATCCAAAACTTCTTTCTTAAAGTCTTGAGATTCCTTCACTCCTGCGCCTGAAAAAATTTCGACATCTGTTTTTCCTAAAATTTCCTGAAAAATGTGAAATGCACAGTATAGATAGGTAACTCAGAGCTACTCCAGCTAGCTAACAAAATTCTTTGAAGAAGAGCAGCCAAAACCCTGCCTCGATTACAATTTCTTACCTCCTCTTGCAAACGCGGAAACTGATTATAGATGAAGCGATACTTCAAATCCTTATCCTGAAAGAAGAAATTGCCAGCAAATCAGACCTTTTAGCTACAAATTGGCCGTACGGCAGAAAGAACAGGTAGGATTTCATCATTTTTACTCCTAATACCTGATGGCCTATAACAACTGGGGCATTTTGAAGCACAAAATGTAAGAAATTATCAGCCCTTTTCAGAATCTGCGTCAACTCTTCAACCGGCGAGGATTGCTTTTCCAAGTTCTGTAAGCTTTCCTGTAACTTCTCCATCAGTAGCTGTTCTCTGTGGACACTGGCCTCTAACAATTTCTCCAAATCCCTCACTCGCTGTTTCCAGTACGCAACAGTGTTGAATTCGGCATCTATGTCTACGCGCTTGCTTTGAACAATGATATCACGTTTTCTCCGAGGAATATCCTGATATATATCGATTATTTCATCCAGTATAGAAATATGTCGTTTATCACCACCGTATCTTTCTTCCTCAAACCGAAAATCCTCCAATATCTCCAACTTCTTGAGCTCAACCTCCTCCCTTTGTTTGCTTAAGATGTCGAGCTCTTCTCTGAGAAGGCGGACTGCATTTGCTTGCTTATATTCCCAATGCTGAACAAGATGTGTCAGCTGGGCAGAGCCTCGATCAGTGTAACTGGTCAGCCCGACAAGATGGTGGAAATCAACTATTGTTAGCTCCTCAACTATTGTAACCTCTTCCAACATATCTTGATCCCCTACCGGCTTCTCTACATATGGTTTTGAACTATCAACATCTTCAGGCCACATTGAAGGTAGGGCTTCAATGTCCATGTCCTCCATTTGTTCGTTCTCCATTTCGCAGACAGTTAAATTACTCGCATCAAATCTATGTTCTACCCAGAAAAGGCCAGTCAATCAAGCTACTTACGCCATTCTAGTCCCCAGAACCAGTGAAAAACTTCAACCTTTTTAAACCCTTTGCTCGTACAAGAAAAGCTTCCAAAACCATGAAATGGAAGCACTTTAATTACTCTGACAAGAAAATTATGAATTCCGGTGGGAACCTACAGAACAAAATGAATTACCGGAGGAAATCATATCCTACACCTCAGAAATAGGAGATTAAGTAAGCATCTGCAAACATATCATGCAGCTAAGATAATGAATTTAAAGGAGCAGCAACAGCAAAATTGGATAGCTATACAAATAACAGCAACCAAATATCAAAAAAACAATAAAATTTATTATAGAGAAAGGAGGATTCATTGATTTAAATCAGTTAACCAAACAAAGGAGTCCCTGCATTACGTCATTAATCTATCCAACCTTGAACAACCTTAGAAGACAACAAGTGCAAACACATGTCACTGCCAAAAACATTTCACGTGCAAAGCAGAAGATCCATCAAAGAAAACAATTCAATAAACTAAGGAACCAACTGACCTTGGTGAATTAATGGTGATGGAATCAAAGTTCATGCAACCAAGAAGCAAGGAAGATCAAGAAAGAACACATGGGCCGACAGGAAAATGGGAGTTTAAGGGGCAAAAACCTTTTCACTGTAGATCTGAAGAAGAGTCTGGATTCTGGTCTTAACTACTGAGTCGTTAGTTGTCAATGAATAATTAACCATTAACAGAGAGAGAGAGTGGGAGGGAGGGAGAGATAGAGGAGAGCATGTGTGGGGAGAAAAAAAGAAGATAATGTGGAGATAAAAGAAGGTATAATACTAATACTATAGTTTAGCTACTACAGGCATCAAGAAGCCATGTGCATTTGGAGGTCAAAAATATTTAAATTTAGACCTTTTTATTCAATCTTTAATTTGTTTAATAATTTCTAGAAAAGTTTTCTGTCTTTTTTCTGTCTCTCTTTCTTTGTTTTCAAGGTCACGTTCATGGCTGAAACTCTACAAACAATCACCAGCTTGGTCTCTCTGTTTTCTTGGTTCTGTTTCTCTGAGAGAGAGATGTTTTATTTTTCGTTTTATTTTTTTATTTTTTTTGGAAAGTGTTTTATCAAGTATTTTTTAAAATGGGAAGGAAGCTCTCCTTGTTCCCCGCCTTTACTATTCCTAGGATACGTTGTTGGGGTGGCGCGTGGGTACTGCGCCAGAAAGTTATACCTGTAAAACCCGACTCCGTTTACCTGATAGAAAAGGTAATTTGTTGATTTAAAATTTTATTTGATTTAGGTTTTTAATTGAAACAAGTTTAAATTTAATTCCATAGATTTACTTAGTTTAACGGATTAAAAAAGGTGATTTGTTAATTTAGATTTAATTTAATTTATATTTTTGATTAAGTGCTTGTTTGGGAGTGAGGTTGTGGTTGCTTTTGAAAGTGATTTTTATTTAAAAATACATTAAAATGATATATTTTTTATTTTTTAAAAATCATTTTTGACATCAGCATATCAAAATGATTTAAAAACACTAAAAAAATTTCATTTAAAATGAAAATAAAAATCAAATTTTGAGCAAACAGCGGTACAACCGCAGAAAAAAAAGCTTCTAAATCAAGTAGAAATTTGATTTGATGTATCAACTTAGAAGGTCAATAATTAATTTAATCAACCGGTTAAAACTTACTTAAATGAGATCCAATTTAATTTTTTAAATGAAAACAATATCATTTTAATATTTATAAAAATAAAATCTTAAAATAATATTATTTTGGGTTTATTGTACAATTTTTAGCCAATAATTTAGGTGGGTCCAATTTTCATAACTATGGTAGTAATTAAGTTTTTAACATGGAATGGTTTACCTAATTCGTTGAAATTTGGCACTGAAATTGGGGTCTTTGGCGTGAAGATATGACTGACCAAAACTAAATTAAACGTGTTTTACAAGAAAAATGAAAATAATATATGAAGATAATATTCATATCAATATATTAAAATAATCTTTTTCAGATGTTTTTATTTTTTATATAAATATATAAAAATCATTAAACATATTAAAAAAATATTAATTTAATATTTTGATATTTCTAGATTATTTTGATATTTTAATATCAAAAATAATTTTAAAAAATAAAAAATATTTTAATATATTTTTAAACAAAAAATTTACTGCGTGTTATACTTTGTTGATATTCCATTGATTTTTCTATTATAATTTATCATTTATTTTTCTATTCCATTAATTAAACATCTTTTACCCACACACATCAATTTGTTTTACAATTTACTATATACTAGCAAGTCATTTATAAATATATTTATATATATATATATATATATAAATAGACGTACGGGACTTTTTTATTGGACTTCGATTTTACCAATGAATATCAACTACTTTACCTATAGTGTTACCTTTGTTAATTACAAAGTTTAAAATAAAATAAAATTAATTCAAAGAAACCACTTTTCTTAAACATATTTTAATCGAGTTGCTAGCTCCACCTAATTATTAAATAATTGAACCCCCTTTTTAAGGGATAGATTAACTAAAACCCTTTAATTATCGTAAAGAAAAAGGGTGGTGAAAGTGAGATGAGTGACACTGATAGGTTAATTAATCACTTTAAAAAGATAATTAAATTGCATGGACGAGAAAAATGATTGGTTGATCAGACAGCATCCTCAATACAGGGATGAGTTAACTATATATATAAAAAAGGGTTGTATGGGAGAGGTTTTTGAAAATGTTTTTGAAAAAATTTGAATTTTTTTTATTTTTTATTTTAAATTCAATTTTTTTAGTATTTTTAGATAATTTTGATGTGCTGATGTTTAAAAATAAAAAAAATATCATTTTGATACATTTCTAAACGAAAATTATTTTCAAAAGCAACCACAACCACACTCTCAAACATGCTCAAAAAATCATTAAACGTGACACGGTCCCTTTCCCTGTGTTTATCAAATATGGTAATAATTATTTAAGTATATAGTCAGAGAGTTTATGATTTGGATAATAAATCTCGAATTCAAATTAGGGTATATATTTTTTTGTAAAAATCTAGAACAACTAGGATTTTACTCGCTTATCTAGGTCCATAAAATATACTTTATGAAAGTGAGATTTACTCAGTATAAAAAAATAATTATTATTTAATTTTTAGAGTTTTTGTTAATTAATTAATTTATAATGGTAAATTAACTACAGAAATTGACACCAATGCGATCTGTTCATACCTACCGACCATGAAGAATTTTATATGCTACTTTCATGCAAATTAATTTTTTTTTCGGTTCAACATAAAACTTGGCTCCTCGAGTCAAAATTATAGATTATAAATCTTAATAATTACTTTTATTTGATTAATTTTAATTCGTGTTTAGTAGATAAACCCGCACGCTTATGGGATTAATTTTGCATAATTAATGTAGAGTTATCACATGTCCATAATTCTATTTAGGGTTTGAAGAAGTAGGGCACGTAGTCCCCGGGGGTAGCGTGGCGGCAACGGCCTTGCTCTTGCATTTGCAAGAGCAAGGTTCGAGTCGGGGCACGTCCCAGTGATGCGAGTCACTCCTATCCTGTAAGAGTCTGGGACAGCCGAGATTTTTTTCATTCCCTGGGCTAACAAAGTGCATTTTCCAGGTAGAGTGGTTTCTCCTCGTATTAAAAAAAATAAAAAAAATAGGGCACGTAACCTCTTGATTGTTCTTTTCATGGTCGGCGTCGTGCTGAAGATATTGATTTTAAGATCCCAACACACAATATATTTTATACCAAGCTATTTTTTTATTAATCATGGCATGGAGATTCGTTACACAGCCATGGATGTAGCTTTATATAGGACAGCTCCTTATTCCATTTTCACAAGCCCTAGTTTCATGTAGGAAGCAATTTTTATATATTAAATGTCAAAAATGCAAGTGGTTCACAATAGAAATCCATGGCCACGAAAAAAAGGGAAGAAATTGAGGGGGGGGAAACAAATAATATCATATTGAAAACAAATTTATTTTTATTTTTGCTTTACATTAAATATTTTTAGTTCATTTTGATGTGATGAATTTAATTTTTTTTTAAAATATATATATTATTTTGATATATTTTTAAACAAAAAATATTTTAAATTTTTTTTTTAATAATATTCTCAAACAGCTCATATTCATGAACATACAATTATTATATATTTGGGGTCCGAACAATACTCTGTGTAGCTAGCTACTAGCTAAATGTAAAGGTGATCATTTTTTGTTTGGTTAGGTTTTTATTTATAAAAACAAGAAAACTAGAAAGAGAAAAAAAATTAAAACCAAACCGGACCTAGTTTATATCGACCGGTTTTAATCTGATTTTTTTAAAATAAAAAACTTAGAAATAGTTTTATTTTTTAAGTTTTTTTAGTTTAACCAACTTTTTTCCTTCTCTCATTTCATCAATATGAAAATCAAACCAAAAAAAATGAATTGAACCGGAAGAATTAAAAAAATATAATATATATTTTTATTTTGAACCGATTCAATTTTGGTTTGTCGGTTTTTGTCTAAGAAAACCAAAAACCAGACCTGACCGGAAGTTTTAGAAAAAAATCTAATTGATTTAAATTGTTTTTTTTTAATGATTTGATTTTTCTAGTTAATATTTTTCAGTTTTATCGATTTAATCGATTTTTTTTTATTTTTTTCTCACCCCTACCCCTAGCTAAACACATTGCTTGACTAAAGATAGGAAGAGCACGGATGCAATGAGGATTAACAATCACTAATCATTTATAAATAAATAAATAAATACTGAAAAAAATCAAGAGTATATATTAAATATAATTGCATGGATCATCATGGGTTTTGTTAGACCTGACAAGATTCATGTGGGGTCTCCATTTTTTTAGCACTGATGGGTGTGCTAAAAAAACCTCAGTGGACGCATCTGTATGGACTATTATCGTGCAAGTCCAAACAAACACCAAACTTTTGCTGTCATTCATCATCTGGGATTTAATTTGTTTGTGCAGTGAATAAAAGATAAAATTAAAGAAACATGGAGTCGTCAGGAGGAGGCACAGCTGGCCCACATGCTTCCTTGTAATCTCTACTTTACAGCCAACCCACCACCATTCTCTCTCGATCACACCGTACAAATCGCTTGCTGGTGCTAGAATTCCATACAATTCTTTCGTTTTTTATTTACTGAAATGCAGGTAGGGTTTATAAAATAATAAAAAATAGAGTTTACAGCAGTATTCTGCTTTGGTCCTTGTAGTTTAAGATTTTTTTAATATCGATACTGTAATTCATCATTTGTTAGCTATTCAATTGTGGTTAGAACTCGTTTGAGAAAACGGTTAAGATTCGAAGTTTTTCCCAAATATAAAATCAAAATCAAAAAATCTAAATTATAGGGATTGAAGTGGAGCATCAATGAGTTTATCTCCCGGAGATTCAGGAGTATTCTACTTTGGTCCTTTGTAGTTTATGACTTTTTAATATTGATATTGTAATTCATAGAGATCCTCGTTCTCGTTCAAAATCTTTTTTTAACGGAATCAAAGCATAAGACTGTTTTTTATTAGATATTTTTTGACTTTTTAAAAATCATGACTAGAAAAAAACATAAAAAATAAAGGGAAACAAATAATCAATGGATTCATCATTTGTTAGCTACTTAGCAGCGGTTAGAACTCGTTTGAGAATGCGGTTAAGATTCGAAGTTTATCCAAAATATAAATCAGAATCGAAAGATCTAACTTATAGGGATTGAAGTGGAGCATCGGTGAAACTCTAGGAACTAAAAATTATTTTACCCCTTAAATAGAAAGATGTGGGCCCTCTTTAAAGAAAGAATAGAGTTGAATGGAGGGTCAACGTTTGAAGTTTCCATGAAAGAGGGGGGGAGCAAAGACTGCTGTGTTCATGCTACCATGTGGGCAGCTCCACCCATATCATTGCGTACATCCATCACACACCATGGGATTAATCATTATTATGCGAGTGAATTGCATCATTGCAAAAAGAGGGTACCCTTTATTCAAGTTAATAGTAATATGATCTCTCATAATCATGATTGATTGATTAATTTCAATTTTAAAAATTGAGATTTTATTTTATCATGCTATTAATACGATCTAGATAAGAAATTGAATAGATTAACTGAGTTAATATAAAATGAATTAATCAGTAAATCATGAGGTTTAAAATTGAATATAAACATTACCCCTAAACTACTTGCATTTTTTTTTAGACACCTTCATTTTGACAACTCCATGACAAAAAAAAAAGAGAGTCTGACCCATGAACCCTACAATTCCACTTCTTGTAGGGCATGCTGATTTGATATGGCTTTCCCAATATTCTCTTCATGTAATTTGTTGTTTGTAATATACTTTGAGTCAATATATCATCTCCCAAGTCGACCCATATACGTGCCGTTGAGTGATTTGAAAATCATGGTGATAGGTTAATTTCTGGCTTCGAAAATACTAATCTCCTTACATGAAGAGCATTAAGAGGGTGTTTGGGATTGCGATAGGATAATATTTTAAAAAAAATTGAATTTTTTTTTATGTTTTTAGATCATTTTAATGTGCTGATGTCAAAAATAATTTAAAAAAATAAAAAAAAACATCATTTTGATGTATTTTTGAACGAAAAATACTTTTAAAAACAACATCAACCATGCTCCTAAACAGACACTAAAGTTGTGTCAAGTATGTTTTCGTAGCCATCCAAAGATATGAACGAATACCCAATTAAACATCAGCAGGATAGCTATAATGATATTTTTTTTTATTAACGTGGATTGAGTGTTTAAGTTTGCTCGCGCGTATCTCAATTAATTTTATAGATCTTAAAATTAATGACCATATAAAATTTATTATATTAGTAACTACATGACTTAACTTAAACTGATTAAAGAATTTTGGAGCATTGTGTTTTAGTATTTTAGGGCACAGAATACGGGTAGTAGCAATCACATGACTAAAATTAAATTAAAGGGTCTTGAAGCATGGTGTTTTAGGGTTTTAGGGCACAGAATAGGGGTAGTGGACAGCACCACTCCGGGATTTCTTGATTAGGGTTTCTTTTCTAGGTAGCATGGTAATTAAGTAATAATATGTCACTTTCATTTCCAGATAGTATGTACTTGATTGGGTTCTTTCCAGGTGAAACCATGAGCTTTAGACCACAGAGATTGATTGCTGGTGAAAGCAGTGTGTGCATCTCAAAATCTACGCTGCTAATAGCCTTTTTCTTTTTATCCTTCTTTCTGCACCTACTCACGATCAGACAAAAAATTGCTTAATCATAATAGCACCTCTTGATTATAAGTGATCATTTAAAGTATGGTTTTGATTATTTTTATAAATGTTTTTTAATTTCTAAATATATTTTATTTATTTATTAAAAGTTATTCTTGATATTAACACATGAAAATGATCTAAAAATATCATTTTTTATTTAAAATAAAAAATAAAAATAAAATTCTTTTAATTTTTTTTTAAAATATTTTTGAAATGCAGTATCAAACATTAAAATAACTATTTTACGCTCTCTTTTTTTCTCCGTTCTCAAAACTAAGCTTGTCAATTCCATTCCTTTCCGGCCAGAACGTTCCGTGCCATTAAAAAACCCGAGACGAAACGGCGTCGTTTTTGTCTCGGTTTTAATTCTAACCCGTTCTGAAAATTCCGGTCAAATTCCGGCCGGAACGTCTCGGTACCGTTCCGGGTGTGCCGTTTCGGCCTTAAAATCCTCTTTATTTTGATTAACTTGTGATTTTTTTTCTAATTTTGAGATTATGTTTGTTTGACTTTGTATTTATATTGTATAATTTAAAGTTAATTTATCTTGAATTTTAATTATGCTTGTTAAATTAATATTTTAATTATATATATATATAATTATATATGAACAGTACAACCCTGAAACGGCACGCCAAAATGCTCTGAAACCGGAACGTTCCGTTTCAATAGAAAAACCAGAATGATGACCGGAACGGTATTGACAACTTTGCTCAAAACAGCCCTCCAATTCTTCCCAGTAAATCTATCAAAGTGTTAAATAAATTACCTGTCTTGAAATGAACAAATAAAAAAATTAAAGGACGAATTTATTTAAATTTATCCATAAGACTCTTTACATCATCTACTTGTATATAGTGATTCACTATCCAGAACTATCTAACTCTTTTGACTGCTTATGTTAACCACTTGCATATTTTGTCCTAAGAGTCGTGTTGTGATGATAAAAGATTTATAATTTGTATAGTAAGTTTCGAGTTCAAGTCATGACATATATCACTTGTAAAAGTCTGAGACAACAAGAATTTTACTAGTCCATTTAGATCTACAAAGTATGTTTTTCAGGAGGTAGGATTTCCTTGCATCTAAAAAAAAATATAAGGTCTGTTTACGATTGTGGTCCAAACATAAGTTAGTCAAAATTCAATTTTTTATTTTATTTTCGGTTTATTTTGATGTATTGATCAAGAATAATTTTTAAAAAACATATTATTTTAATATATTTTTAAATAATAAATATTTTAAAAAATAATAAATAGGGTTATTTTAATTTTCAGATTATCGGAGTAGCAAAACTAGTTCATAGCTAAGCCCATGTCATGTCTATTTAGCCAGCCAAGATTTTCTTCATCTCAAACCTTCTTAAGCCCATCAACTAGCTTTTAGCTTTGCCCAATCGGATAGGTTTTTTTTTTTTTCTCAATTTCTTTCCTCGAAACTCTTTAATTTCTTCCCTTTTTTTCGTGGCAATCTATCTCCTCAATTATATTAATTTTTTTTAATCAAAGTTTTCATACACTCTAGTAACCTCATTAGTGTGCACAATCATCTAGTTATTTTCATTGTAATATATTTTATTGAGGATTTTATTTGTAAAAATATTACGGGTCGACCTCAAAAATTATTAACTCGATCTAAATTATTATTTTAAATAAATTATTGATGTTAACTAAATTTTATTAAGGATTTTTCTTGTAAAAATGTAATGGGTCAACATTGAAAATTATTAACTCTATCTAAATTATTATTTTTAAATTAATTATTGATGTTAACTAGATTTTTGCACTTCAACCATGTTATTATAAAACTAATCAGGTCACTATAATCATCGAACCGACTAAAACTTTAGCTCGATTTAGTTTTTAGGTTTCAAATTTTTCATATCAATCCAGTAACCAAATCAGATTTAAAAATAATATTATGCAATCATCCTATTAATAATAAATTCAAGATGTGATTTCCCCTTCTATACTTTTAAAATTGAAGTATAGTATTCAATTGTTATGAAAAATAATATAAGTATAGATAATTACGATGAAGCAACCTAAAATTAATATAAGCATACTATTTTTGTGTGTTTGAACCATTAAATTAGCATTTTAAACTTAACAGTACTAGGCATGGGCTTGTTTGAGAGAGCTGTTGCGGTAGCTTTTCAAAGTGCTTTTCGTGTCGAAATACATCAAAATAATATTTTTTTTATTTTTTTAAAATTATTTTTGATATCAGCACATCAAAATGATATAAAAACACCAAACCATATTCATTTAAAATGAAAAATGTTTTACCAAAAGTTGCGGCAAGGCGGGTGAAATGTCATGCCAAACAGCTTCATAAAAGAAAATGATATTTTTAAACACAATCAAAATTTGGACCGGCCTAATGGATATAGATTTAGAAAAGTTTAGATTTAAAACCTAATCTGTAATTAAAAAAAAAATATGGGTCCGATAAAACCAACATATTGAATCTTATTCAATTAATACTAATAAATGAATAATAATAATTGAAACAACATAGTTTTAATATATATAAATAATGATCCCAAAAATCAATAACCCAGCCCAAACCCTTTTTCCGAGTTCATCTTTAAATCCAATTTGAAAGCTATGATTACGATACACCTTCTTGTACAAGAATTTCCCTTCAATACATATCATACCTAGCACATATTTAGACACTAAACTATATAAAATCCCATCAGATTTAATTATAATTGATTTATGTTTTGGTGGTTTAAATTGATTATTCAGGATGCTGCTACTATCTTTGAGGTTTCTATTTTCATAAAAATTATTTACAATTTCGTCCAAAACCACCTTAATTTACCGCATCACACACATATATAGACTTGTTTTTGAATGCAAGGAAACATTATCCTCTGAAAAACATATTTTGTGGACGCGAGTGAACGAGTAAAACCTCGTTTTTTCAGATTCTTATAAGAGATGCACGTCCTGACTCAAACTCGAGAACTGTTATGCAAATCATAAACCCTCTACCAGCATACCACGCTACTTGGGGACACAGATATTATAGACACTAAACTACAAATTGATATTTTTCAGTGAGTGGTTAAACTATAACATCAAAACCTAACTCTTATATCATCGTTGCTATATATACGCAATTTCAGGCAATTAAACGTGGAAGAGAAATAAATTAGAAGCATGACTTGGAAGAGGGCAAGTGTTGATTGATTCCCAAACCTAACCAGGCAGGGCAAGTGTGGATTTATTTTTATTTTAAATTAAAAAATTGATATTATTAGATTATTTAGATGTTCTAATGTCAAAAATAATTTTTTTTAAAAATCATTTTAATATATTTTTAAATAAAAAACAGTCTCAACAACGCTATCAAAACAGTGAATAAAACATCTTATATCTCACCTCAGCAAAAGAAAGAAACGTGCTGTTAAGTGTTCAACGAAAAGTATACCAAATGATGGATCCAGATTTTGTGTCTTCCCGTTTTCTAGCACCATGTTTGGGTGAGAGAACGTAATATAGGTAGGATGACTTGCAGGGAGTAAGAGAATTGAAAGATACAAGGGCTTAAACAAGCATATATCCTGTCCCTCATTAATTCCTTGAGTGTATGTGTGTGTGTATATATGAATCCATCTGCATTATTTTCCTCCAGGGAATCTTGAGCTGATGGAATCCTGGAGCTTGTGATGCAGCTAGCTAGGAAATTGTTGACCATTCCAAAAACAAAGCCACATGTTCCCTGCTTTGACCATGATTTGTGGTGCACATTGATAAACTGTTGATAGTATTTGTCTTTTCTCGATTTCTTTCCTCCAAGATCTTCATCTTCTTCCCCTTCTTTTTTGTGGCCATGGACATCTATGGACATCTGTTATTGTGTATTGATAATTTTATTTCTTATAATGGCATATTGAAAATGATTTGAGAAGGATAATGGGACCATCCAAGCAACCATGAATAACCCAAGCATGACCTACTGAACATGGTATAATGAAGAGGGTGTTTGACACGGCTTTTTTCAAATTGTGCCGCAACTTTTGAATTTTTTTTTTCATTTTAAATGAATATGTTTTGGTGTTTTTAGATCATTTTGATGTGCTGATGTCAAAAATGATTTTTAAAAAATAAAAAAAATATCATTTGGATGTATTTCGGCACGAAAAGCACTTTGAAAAACTATAGCAACAGCTGTCCCAAACAGGCCCGAAGAACAATGAAATTAGCTTTGATTATTTCTCTGAGTTTCTGAGAAAACACAGATGGAATGTGCCATGAAAATATTCCCATGCCAATAAATCAATCAACTAATTGTGTTGCCCCATCTCATCTACTCTCTAAACTTGGTCCCAAAAAAAAACCTCTATGATTTTTATAAAAATGATTGATCTGATTGGAGAGATCTCAAGTTATCAACTTATATCTTGTTTGGCACTATGTTTCAAAAAGTGTTTTATTTACTTTAAATTAATTTTTTTAGTGTTTTAGATCATTTTCATGTGTTGATGTCAAAAATAATTTTAAAAAAATAAAAAAGCATCATTTTGATGCATTTCTGAATGAAAAATATTTTCAAAAGAAATCGCAACCACACTCCAAACATGTCTGTTTTCACTTTTATTATATTTTTAATTTTTGATACAATCACTCTAAACCTTAAATCACATCAATCATTCTCATCATCCCATATCAATCCATAGTTTAATACATAATGCTAATTAGATATATATTCAAAAGAAAAACCAAACATATATATACAAAAGTTATAGAAATTACAACTTTATATAGAGAAATATTTACATTCATACATCATAATCAAAAGTTTAACATCAATATTATATATTAAAGTGGATTACATTGCAATACCAAAACATACATATTATATCTAATTTATAATAACAATTGAATGGTCTTTTAAAATAATAGAAGAATTACAAGTCCAAATAAGCAAGTATGTGCTTGAAGACCCACACATGTAGGCTCTTCCTTTCACAAGCTTAGGGCGTTGGGCCATAGACCCGTGTTGCTGGCTTTTTCAGCTCTTTTTGTTTTCGTGAAGTATATCTAGTTTAACTATAGATTTATGAAGAAAAATAACATATTGAACACAGTTGAATCCATGATCCAAATCACAAGTTCAAAGGGTTAAGCCATAACATTTGGTCTATTTTTTTTTCTTTTTTTTGGTTTAATTCATTTTTGTTCCTTAATTTTTTAAAAATGCAATTTCATCATTTGTTATCGATGATGTATATTTTCTTATTTAATTTAAAAATAAAAAAATGAGTTTTTGTTATCAATAATTTATTTTCATATAAATCTATAAAATGAGAAGTAATCTATGAGATAAAAAAATGATTTAATCCAATAACATGCATGACTTGCTTCGAGAGAATGATTGGTTGACTCAAGTTCAAAAAAAAATTATAAAAAAAAGAGTGAAATTGAGTTAGTCAAGGACTTAACTTTCAATTTTTTTTCAAGATTATCCCCGTAAATTTTGCAAGTCAACTCGGATTGATTTAAGTAAATTTAATATGTTTTATCTCATTATTAGATAAAATTATCATTCACTATATAGATAGCTTTAAATTTACAGTTATGATTATTATTTTTATAAAACACATTAACAATACCTAGATTTTTTTAGCGTTTGAAAAAAAAACTTACATAACTCGTGATGTAGCGTGAATCAATAAGCTAATCAATCACAAGATACAATTTAAACTATAAATTGATATTTTTTTTCATTGGGTGGTTAAACTATAACATCAAAAATTACCTAATCATCATTTCTTCCATACACAATTTGGAGTTTTGGGCAAGCATGGAAGAGAAGCAATGAGGCATTGACCAGCAAATGGGCAAAGCTTGGATTGATTCCCAAACCTAACCACCACAAAGAGTTGCTTTCCATGCAATCCCCTACGCCTCCTTCTCTCCGTACTCATCGAACCTTAACTGAGATTAATCGGAATCACATATTATTCATGTTAATTTATTTGAATAAAATAATATCAGTTTGAACAAAATAATTTTTTTTAAAAATAAAATAATAAATTTTAATTTGTTTTTTATGAAACACGTGTTAGGTTAAAGGTTTATTTTAAAGTGTAATTGGAATTGTTTTTTAAATATTTTTCATTAAAAAATAATTATATTTTCTTAAAATTACATTTAATATCGACACATCAAAATGATGTATAAATATAAAAATAATAAAAATTATTCTTTTTTAAATCTTTTCAAAAATATTTTTAAAATATAATGCTAAGCCGTCTTATATCAATCCTCCTTTCAATTTGCTCACTTCTCGCATTTCCATGTTGATTGTTGACTAAATTCTCTTCGTTATTGTGTTTTAAAAATATTTTAAAAAAATATTAAAAAATTTATTTTTGTTTTTTTACTTTAAATTATTTTTTTGATACTTTAAGATTATTTTAAAATATTGATGTTAAAAATATTTTAAAAAAATAAAAAAAATATTTTAATATTTTTCTAAATAAAATACATTTTAAAAACTAAGCCAACTACACTCGAACAGTCACAAAAACTGTTCACTAAAAGCCTTAGAAGGGAAGAAAGAGAGAAAAAAAGAACTCTTTCTTTCTTTTCTTTTCAGCCAAGAAACCTATCTTCGTCAAGTTCAAAAACAAAAATGAAAAGAATTTTGGAAAAGTCAACACTTTTGTTCTAGAAAATCAATCTCAACAAATACATTTTCATCGTTTTTTAATTTAGAATATACAAATGCATTATTGGGATCCACTTCTTTTCAATCGTTGTATTTAAAACTTATATTTCAAAAGAATGTAATTGTTTACATGCTATAAAAATTATTATAAAGTTTTGTTTGATGTTACTATTTAATTTGATTTTTTTTAATTTCACATTTTTTTATTGTTTAGGAAATAATTATTTTTTAAAATATTATCTTAATATATTTATATATAAAAATGCTTTTAAAAACAATTTCGATCAGAAGGGTAATTAAAGGATCTGTTTTTTTAGTGCAATGTAATTATAGATTGTGTTTTATGTCAATCACATATTTAAAAAAATTAGTTAATTAATACATATCATATATTTTCTATAGTCTTAAAATACTAATTAGAAAAGCTACGTGATAGTATGTGTTTTTTTATAAATTATTTTCTTAACATATGATCATTAAAAATATAAAAATATTAAATACACACTAAAAACATGTTTATTTCAAACTGTAATTATAAAAATTATAACAAAAAGAGAAATCCCCAAATCCCTCACACCAAAAGGAAATTAAAAAAAAAAAAAAACCTAATAAAACACACAACACTAAGCACAAAAGGAACACACCCTTTCTCTCCTCTCAAAACACCCAATTTCCATGTCAAAAATAAGAAGAAAAAAAACTTTGATTAATGCATGCAAAAAAGAATAAGAATAAACAGGAAAGTGTAGATGCATGTCGGTGGAATAACAGTGGATCTGAATTGGTTACTACAATTTATATTCACTGTCTTTGTAATAGGTTTAGGTTTGTTATACCTCGTTAAGAATACGGCGTCGAAGTATTTCGAAGTCGACTCCAGTTTCGAAGCGGCTGAGAGTAACCACACTGTTATTGATCCAAGTATTGTTAACCAGGCAATGGAAGCTGAAGAGGGTTCTTTTCTCTGTGCTAATTGTGGCAATCATGGGACAAAAAAGTGCTCTCGTTGCAAATCCGTGAGATATTGGCAAGTCCCCCCCCCCCCCCCCCTTTTTTTTTCTGGGTTCTTGATTGTCGGGTTCTCTGTTTTGGATATTGGGAAATAATGGGGTTTTGTTGTTATTTTTGTAATTTTATATGGTTTTAGTGGTCTTGGAGCTAAATTAGTGATTTGTAGGGTTATTAATTGTGGCACAATTTGTTTCTTTATTGCTTGATTGAAGTTATGGTTCCTTTTTTAGGGTTTTTGAGTTTTCTTGTTTTCCGGGGTTTGGTCAATTTGCAATCTGCTTTGGGTTCTTATGATTTTGGGAATTAATGGGTTTATGTTGTTTTTTGGGTTTTGTGAATTGTAGCAATAGTGATTTGAAGGGTAATTTGCTGAGTTTTTGCAGGGCTGGAGGTCGTCTTTTACTGCTGGAAATCTCTAGAGTTTTTTTGTTCTGCTGGTTTTTGTAGCTTATTTATGTATGGTTTCATTGGATGTGTGGTTAAATTAGCAATTGTAGGGTAATTTAATGGTATTAAAATGAGTTGAGTCTTTGTTAATATTGGTCACTAAGGCTTATAGGTGATGATTTTGGGTTTCATAAAACTGGGATTTTTGTGTGCTGAGTTAACTGGTTTAGCTTAAGTAGTGATCAGTGAGGTAGTAGTGAACTTGATTGTGATAGACTGTTTCACTTAATTATGCATGTTTTAGCTTAATCAGGGATTAGTGAGTAATGAACTAGCTTGAGGTAGATGGTTTGTTGGTAAAAATGCAATCTTTTTGTATTGAAGATGATTTTTAAACTTGGGGATTCTGCTTTGATTTAGTTCTTTTGGTTTTGTGAGGTTAAGCATTTATGGTTTTGCTTAATTGGTTATTTATGGTCTGGTTAAAAATGTGTTATTTTGTGTTTTAAGGTTGTTTTACTGTCCATCCTGCTCTTTGGTTTTGTGCTTAGCCATGTGTGGTGTAATTGGTTTGCAATCTTGATTAGTGAGTTTAGGGTAATTGATGGTCTGCTAGCTACTCATAGATGATTTATTTCAAGAAGATAATATTTCTTGCGATTGGAGACAACATTGTAAGTATAGATAGCAGGCTATGATATAATATGCTATTTGTTTTTAATGATTTGATGATGGAGGTTTAATTACCTGTTTTGTGTTTTTATCTTTCCTCATAATTGGTTGTGTTTTAGTACTGCCTTCTACTTATAGTTCTTTTTGGTCGATATTTTTGTTTATTTCTTTTATGCATTAAGTTAGTGTTTTTTAATTTGCCTATCCTTTTTATTGAGTTTTAAGTTTCATATGTGGGTTTTAGGTGCTGATTTCGTATTTTTTTTCAGCAGCATAAATTATCTGACTGTTCTTGTTTTCTTTTCCCCAGCTCACAGGGATGCCAAGAAGCACACTGGAAGGCGGACCATAAGTCAAAATGCAAGGATTTCAAAGCGAACTCATCACTAACAGCAAAATCAAACTTTGGTTTTAAACCTTCAGGTGGTGGGAGCAGAAGTTTTTCTAGCATTGTGCTTGTTCCTGCCAGTGGAGGTTCTAACTCTAAGACTAGAAAGAAGCCCGGAAAGGTGTATGTTTTAACCTTATTCTTTTTTTTTTAGTTGCTTATTTAGATTATTTAGTGAACTCTTATTCTGCAAAGTGAAAACATTAACATACACTTCTATTAAGGTTCTTTTCCCGTATGATGAATTCATCAAACTTTACAACTCAGACAAACCCAGATTCTCTCCTTGTGGTCTCTTAAACTGTGGAAACAGGTATGTGCCCCTTTTTTATTCATTTGGCCATAAATTATGCATTGGCACAGACATAAACATTTGTCAGTTGTGTTACATTTTTCACTTGGGCACATTTTTTTATTTATTTCAATTTTCCTTCTTGTTTGCTGCACAGTTGCTTTGCCAACGTGGTTCTGCAATGCCTCACATACACAAGGCCACTTGTTGCCTACTTGCTGGAGAAAGGTCATCAAACAGAATGTAAGTTCAGAAATTGTAATTATATATGATTTTTTTTCCTCCTCTCTTGGGGCTAGTTTGGACAATTCTTCTCTATCACATTTCTTCATCTTTGCTTTGCAGGTAGACATGATGATTGGTGTTTTCTTTGCGTGTTCCAATCCCATGTTGAAAGAGCAAGCCAAAGCGCACTTCCTTTTTCACCAATAAATATTCTCTCTCGGTTAACCAATATTGGTGGTAATCTTGGCTATGGAAGACAGGAGGATGCTCATGAATTCATGAGGTTCTTATTACTGGCCTGCCATCTCACTTACATATTTTCTACCCATGTTCTTTTCTCAGATAAACATTCCCCACCCTAAAACAAATACAGTCACTCCAAATATAATAACAAAGAAGAATAAGTTGAAGAAAGTGAATGACTGGAGAATAAATTGTGGTTGTATTTGATGCTATGTCCAGTTCAATGTAGTAAGCCTTTTTCTGTTCTGCAGGTTTGCTATTGATACTATGCAATCAGTGTGCCTTGATGAATTTGGTGGAGAAAAGGCTGTTGAACCTGCCTCTCAAGAGACTACAATAATTCAACACATATTTGGGGGTCGCCTCCAATCTCAGGTCATGCATCCTGTTATAGTGAAGTTGTTTGATTGTGTTCTTATCCGTGAAAACTCCTTTTCACCAGCTTGCATAAAAGATAGGGAAAAAAATATTAGTTGATGGAAAAAATAGAAGTCAATTTTTATGTCATTCTTCCTATATAAAAGAACATAATTGTGATTGAAAATTCACCATCCATTACCAATCATTTTTTTTATATAAAAAAGAAGCAGCATGGTCACTAAATTATAGCCGAATAAGGCATTCAAATTTTAAGTCTTTGAAATTTAAACTAATTTTAAGAAGATATTGTTGCTGGTCAAGTTGGTTATTAATATGAATTTACTGGGGGGGGGGGGGGGGGAGGATCTAAAAGGTCAATTCGGTAAACTACACATTCCATCCAATAACATGACAAAACCAATATATTTATAAGTCAATGAATCAGACAGTGAGCGTTCATAAACTGTATTGAATTTCACTGTCATGACATTATCCAGAGCTTGTCAATTGTCATCCTTTTCTGTCATTTGTCATTACAGATAGGGAAAAAAATTGAAGTTGATGGACTCTTGAACTGAGCTGTTCCCTAAAAGTCTGATATCTGATGCTGGATGACTTGAAACAAAAAATGGTGTTAATTTTCTGCCCCTGTTTTATACAGAATCACATGCAAGGAGAAAAGATAGATGCCAATTTAAAGATTGGCTTAGAAATGTTTGCCTATCTTGTTCTCACCTTTTTCTACTTAATTAAATTGAAAATAAAAGCAGTTCTGCATCTGAAAGTCTTAACAGGGCAGAGGTTTCAATGCACTTGACCAGGGATGTGTTAAACTAACAGGCTCTTCGATCCTTTTCTTTGTTCATTATGTCTTTTAGAAAACTGTTGGCACTATTCTAGTAATGCAAATACTGCTCTTTTTTTTTCTTGTTTGCAGGCTTCTCACTTAGAATTGTCTAGCATAAGAAAGATTGTTTAGCAATGTGATAAATCTTTCCTTTTGGTTTTGGCAAATATGCAAATATGGCTATCTTTTTTTAAAACTTTCTAAATGATTGGACTAGTCCTATCTTTAGATTGGGATGCTATACTAACATGCTTCGTCTTCTTTAGGTGATATGTACGAAGTGCAATAAGATTTCAAATCAGTTTGAGAACATGATGGATTTAACAGTTGAGATTCATGGCGATGCTGCATCCTTGGAGGAATGCCTCGATCAATTCACAGACAAAGAATGGCTCCATGGAGAAAATATGTACAAATGTGATGGGTATGGCTGCTTAATCCTTTGATTTCTGAATCCCAGAAGCTTAAATCATTTATTGTTTGCATTTCTTCACTATATTGGTTTCATTATGCACACAATATTTATTTATATGTTGTTTTTTATTTGCCCCTTTTTCTATAAGTGACTGAATAGGAATTCTGTCATCTTGGATTCTTCCACCCACTGTACGAGTAATTTTAAATTATTATGAAATTTGATGGCTGTGGCTGCAATTGAAATTCGAATTTTGGTATTGATTAGACTGTATGGAAGAAGCATATGCACTATCTTTCTCTGATCGAGATTGGGATGTGAGTCTTGAGTTGTTTTTTCCTGGGATGGTGATGGGGTTTGTTGGTTTCAGCAAATCTTTCTTCCCTTGCATTTCGAGAAAAGATAGGCAGCTGGATGGTAGATGTTGAATCCAGACAAGTGGTCTATTATTTTTCTTCCTAGTCATTCCTTGGCTTGGCATTACAAATACATTCATAAAGAGGAAAATTTGTCTTATTGGTTAGTTGATCTTCATTTCTGGTCTGGCATATTTAGCAGACGTTACAATTGCCTCACTGAATGTTCAATGTAATCTACTCACTGTGGCCTAATATGGATTCTGTAGATGTGTGGAATGAAAATGACTATGAGTTGTAATGATGTGGTCTCTAAATATCTTGCTCAAATACAGCCCTAGAGCAGACAGAATGGAACAACAGTTTGTTATGGTTTAATAATCCAACTCCAAATAGTTTGGCATGAAGTCTTGATGGTTTAATAATTGAAAGTGAAATATGTCTTGTAATGGAATCTTACTTTTTTTCATGCTGATTTCCAATATAGTTGGAGCCCAGCAGCATTTAAAAGAACAAGGATACTAATTAATTGGACCATAAGTCTGCATTTGATATCTTTTGATGTGTGCTTCTGCTTTGATTAAGGTACAATTTTACACTGTTTATAGGTGCAATGACTATGTCAAGGCATGGAAGCGTCTCACCATTCAACGAGCTCCGAATGTTCTTACAATTGCGTTAAAGAGATTCCAGGTCAGATTTGCTTACATTCTATGATCACGGATATTTCCAACAGTCTACTACCTTTCTGAATCTGAACAACCTTTTCTATGGAAATTCATCAAGTTTGCAAGATTCTAGTTCTAGAGTTCTTTATATCTTCTGAAATTGTATGTGGACATTCCTTTGCAGAGTGGGAGGTTTGGTAAACTTAACAAAAGGGTAACTTTTCCTGAGACTTTAGATCTGAGCCCCTACATGAGTGAAAAAGGAGATGGCACAGATGTGTACAAGCTTTATGCAGTTGTTGTCCATGTTGACATGCTAAATGCATCATTTTTTGGTCATTACATCTGCTACACCAAGGATTTCCGTGGAAACTGGCACAGAATTGATGACTGTAAGGTATGAATTCTCTCTCTCTCTCTCTCTCTCTCTCTCTCTCTCTCTCTCTCTCTCTCTCTCTCTGTGCTTGCACATGCGTTATGCACTTCTAAACAGATCTATCAACTATAACTTGTGAGGATTGGTAGCCTTATCTTTATTAAATCATAATGTGAAACTTTCTTGCTTGTTTATTTAAGTCTAGTGTAAGAAATGATTTCCTGCTTTGTAATATTGCTATGCCATCATTATTACAGCAAAGCATTACAGTTCAGATGTCACAATCTGCTTGGACTTGTTTTCCTCTAACTGTGGTTCTGGCTTTTCTCAGGTTTCTAGTGTTGAATTGGATGAGGTGCTCTCTCAGGGAGCCTATATGCTTTTATACAGCAGGTATACAGATTAATGCCGAAAAGTTTTTATGACTGCTGCAGCATTTGCTGTGCTTATATATAGCATTTAGCTTGCTATAACCCGGTTGTTGGCGAACTAGATAATTCGGAGTTCATAGTCCTGTACATTTTATAACCATGGCATCAAAACTTGATGGTATCAGAACTTCAGGAAAATATAAGCATAAAAAGGCGGCGGATTCTAATTCTTAATTTAGGTTAAGGGAATGTTGAACTTTCTGGTTTCCCTGTTGGAAACATTTATTTAAGCAATGATACGGAAATCTGTTGATCTGAATTGGAGCATACAAGCATCTTATGTTCAAATTCAGTATAGTTTTTTTTTTTTTTCTAAATGCTTTCTGGTTGTGCTCTAAAGACTATATTTGCTTGATATTGGGCAGGGTTTCTGTTCGACCATCATGTCTCAGATCCATTGAGCCCTCAAAGGAGCAGGAATCAATCGTGAAATTAGAATTAGACTCGTGCTCAGGGAAACCAGCTCAACAACTTTCACCAATGGAGTCGGTGGATGGTACAAGTTCTGGGTTCCTAGCACCTGAAACTAAAAATTCTGAATTTGGAAGGGCATGTCATGAGGAGGAAGTTGTGGTAAATTTTGAGTCAAGCACGGCAGTTTCAAAGGGTGTTTCATCCTGTGAAAATGAGTCGCCATCTAAAGCTGACATGAAAGACGCAGAAGATTCAGAGGTCAATCATAATTCTGAGTTATCTTCATCTGCTATGGAGGAGGATCCTAGGGACTTACCAGTTACATTGAATTCTGGGACTATTCATGAAGATCTAGAGGATATGAATGGAATTGATCCCAGCTCCAGTTCATTGATTCCAGTGGGGGCGAAGGATTTCTCAAATTCACTTGATTCAAAAGCCGCTGTGATAAAGCACTTCTTGGACCATACAGATACAGTAATGGACGAATCAGATTCAGCTGTTGCAAAGGATATCAAAGTAAACGGCAGTGTTCATTCGTTCTCGATCGAAGAGATTTCAACAAAACCTAATAATTTGAAGCGTCAGCCACCTTTCCATGATTCGGAATGCGAGGATACAAACGGAGCTAAAAGAGCAGAAACAGTAGAGATTTATTGATGACAATGAAGCATTATCAAAATCCCTAATCAATTGTTTATATTTTTTAAACTATCCCAATCATTGAAGGAAAATTTGAGTTGGGAATTTTTCATCTGGGGTCTCATTATTTGCAGAAATCTCGGATTCTATTTGTAACAGTTCTTGATGGGGGGGAGCTTTTCCTTCATCCAAGAAACAGAATAGGAAGATGCCATTACATCATGAACAGGAACTTTTAACAATGTAAGGTGCTAAGAAAGTCTGGTCCAAGGAAAGCATATGACAGGTTGATTAATTGACAAATTTACCACTGAAGAATTTACAGCTCAACTTTCAGCTCCGGGAATCAGTTTTTTTTTTTCGTTTTGTGTACAAGTTTAAAGGGCTTTCTTGATTGATTGATGACTTATATTATGCATGATTGAACTGGAATTGCCTAGGACGATGGTGCTGGTTTGAGTAGAAACTGTTTGGTTGAAATTGTGTTTCTAAAAAATTTAATTTTTTTATTTTATTTTAAATGAATATGTTTTGGTGTGTTTAGATCATTTTAATGTGTTGATGTTAAAAATAATTTTAAAAAAATAAAAAAAATATCATTTTGATATATTTTAGCACGAAAAGTATTTTGAAAAACTACCGCAACAGTTGTTCCAAATAGATCATGTGTGGCTATAGTAACCGTTGACCAAAGTGGGGGCTAAGCGCAGGCCACCAGTTAACCATTTTACCGCCGAGGATGCTGGGGATTTGCTACTTGTAATCTCGAGATTTTTATCATGAATAGAAATAATTCAATTTATTTATCATACGAATTCAAAATGAAAACTATAATTTAATTCAATTACAATAAAAAAAAAAAAGGGTTCTAAATAGCTTGTGTTTTCCATCCATTTTAAACACATCTTCTACATTCAAAGTTTTTATGTTATTATAAGAAATCATTTTAGTTAGTAATTTTGTTAACATCTCCCGCTTGCCACTTAACAGCAGAACTTCCAGCTGCTAAGTGTGGCATGATAATAATTGTGTTTTAAAATATTTTTATTTAAATCATTTTCTTTATTTTAATATTAAAATTTTAAAATACATGAAAAATAATATCAATTTAATTTTTAAATGTAAACTAATATTTTACATTGCATTTCAAAATATTTTAAAAAAAATTAAAAATTTTATTTTTTTATTTTTTATTTTAAATTATTTTTTTGATAATATCAATAATAGTTTATAATAAATAAATAAAATATTATTTTAATATATTTTTAAATAATAGTTATAGGCTTATAGCAATAATAGGTTGTTTATTAGAGTGGGTCCAATAACGAGTGATTAGGTGGTGGTTAACAATTTAGACCGTTTATCTTGAACATGATAATAGTCATAAGAGTGGAAGAAAGGTTGGAACCAGCAACAAAGTAAAACCATGCCTCATCTGATGGCGATTTCTCTCGTGGGTTTTGCCAGCTGTTTGTCTATCCCTTTCCTTGAAATATTATTTTATCAACAAATTCCTTCACTCCACATCTCTCTCTTTCCAAACCCTCCATTATTATTTTTGCTGCTTTTCCACTCCAGCAAAACCACTCACTAAAACCTCTTTCACTTGATCCAAGAAAAAAGATTCTTTTTTTTTGTTACTATAATGTAAAAAAAGTTTGTTTTTACCAAGGTGGTATTTTTTTAATGATTCCCAGATTCCTTTTATGTTTTCTTTTTATCTGTGCTTCTCTAATTTGATGCTTTTTGTTTGATTATTTTGCAGGGTTTTGTTTTCATTGTGATTTCTTATAAAATTTTGGGATTAGCTTGATTCAGTTGACAGCAATGGAGAATCGCAGTGAAGCAGAAGCAAGTCCTTATAAGAGGTTTTTTTCTTCTTATATTGTATTATCGAGTTCTTATTCCGAAGTCCATTAATTAATGCATGTAATTCTTAATCACATTTTGTTATCTGGTCGACTTGTTTGAATGCATGTTAGTGATGAATGTGTGTGAATGAATGGATGTAGTTTGGTTGCGGCTGTATCATATGGGATTGCTTCAATGGCTATGGTTTTTATCAATAAGGCCATTTTGATGCAATATGGTCACTCAATGACCCTTCTCACTCTGCAGGTATTGAACTTTTCAAAAATGTAAGAAAACCTTTTGTTTATTGTATTGCTATTAGGAAAAAAAAATCAGTGCTTATATTGTATCGTGGATATTTGTGGACTCCTCATGATGATGAGTACTGAAAACTTATCGGCTTCCTGTTGTTGTTGTTGTTGTTGTTGTTGTTGTTGTTGTTGTCGTCGTCGTCGTCGTCGTTCTAATGTGTCGTCGGTGATTATGATTACTGATAATGGATACTGTAATTGTTTGGTTGGTTGGATTAGCAACTGGCGACAGCATTGCTTATACATTTTGGTAGGCAAATGGGGTATACGAGAGCAAGGGAAGTAGATATGCAAACAGCTAAAAGACTTCTCCCGGTTTCACTATTCTACAATGCTAATGTGGCATTTGCCTTGGCTAGCTTGAAAGGAGTTAATATTCCTATGTATATTGCAATAAAGAGACTCACTCCCCTTGCGGTACTTATAGCTGGATTTTCTTCAGGAAAGGGAAAACCTACAACACAGGTTCGCGCTGCCACTTATTAAACCACTTTGCACTTACATGGTTACCGCTTTCTTTTGTGATATATTTAGATATACATGGGACTCTGTTTTGACAATTGTTTTATTTATATGCTGTTGTTTTAAATTTGCTCTTAATCGAATGATTATATTTAATGATATTGACAGAATGATCCATAATTCAACATTTCTGGTTCCAATTCTCAATCAAACTGTACCGCTTGTGTTGATTTTTTAATTTTATATATGGAAAAAGAAGCTTGCTGTTCAACTAGCAGATGTCTGTTACTAAAAGACCAATCGTTCTGTTATATACATGCAATTTAGTTATCAACCCACTGAATCCATGACAAGGCATCTTTGTGACTAGTGATCTTGAATATGGGAAATTCCTTCAAATTTGCCACATTTACATGTTTCAGGTTACTCTTTCCGTGCTATTAATTGCTGGTGGAGTTATTATAGCAGCACTTGGAGATTTTTCTTTTGACCTTTGGGGTTACGGCATGGCCCTTACTTCTGTCTTCTTTCAGGTTTGCTATTAATTCCTTAATTGCTCAGGTGTGTGAATAATGAAGCTCGACGGTTCCTTCTCATTGTTAACTAATAGCAATTGTGCTTTGGAACTGCAGACAATGTACCTTGTGTTAGTTGAAAGATCTGGTGCAGAGGATGGCCTCTCTTCAATTGAGATAATGTTCTATAACAGTTTTCTTTCTCTTCCATTCTTGATATTTCTCATCATAACAACAGGAGAATTTCCAAACTCTCTAGCGTTATTGTTTGCAAAGGTTAGAATCTTAGCCCCTCTTTCTTAGACTCAATTGCTGACTTTGCTAGGAAAATATGGCATGCTGATGTTCTGAAACCTATTCTCAGCATGATTGCATGTTATTCTTGTGTAATTGCATATTCTCTTCTCCTGATTGCTTGCAAATGGAAGCTTGATCTAATAATTGATGCTCAAAACCTTAAAATTTCAAAGTCTTATATGAGAGTTCAAAGTTCTACTCCCAGGGCGTTGACATCATTGTATTCCAGTCTAATATATTTTGCATAGGAGATTATACATTACATGGAAAATTCTGTGTTCCACCTAACACATCAGTTTTTCATGTCAATTGTACAACATCATTGGTCAAGCATGTTTCAGAGAGAAGTCAGTTATTTAAGTTTCAATTATTTTCATTTTCAATTTGGGATTTTTGATTGATGCATTCAGTGTTCGACTGATTACTGAAATCAGGACAGTATAAACCTGGGCATTTCAGAATGATCTGGATAACATTTTTAATATCTAAGAACTCATTTTCTTATGAGGATAGTAGGGCAAGGGTATTCATCATGTCTTATGAATACCAAGTCTGATGGTGGGGTGAGGGTATTGATTGTATCTTGTAATCCAAAGTTGGATTCACGTAATGGACACTCTTGAAACCTTGACCTCTTATACTTGCGCTAAATTCAAGTGCCGAAGTTATTATTTAGCATATTCCATTTATATTCCCATCACAGTTTAAGCCCTTCAAAAGTTATAGCATTATTATCAGGTGCATCATGTCCTATTCAATCATTAGATTTTTATCGTGCTTCAAGGTGCCATCGTCTAGTGTTTCCATGAAACTCTAGGCTTCCCTATGCATTGCCTTTTTTCAAGCCTGAAATATTGTTTTGCCTATTGATATGGTATGTGTCTTGGTAAATCTTTCTAACCTGATCATGTTGTGAAACAAATTGTATGGTAATCAAAACATCTATAAAGTGCAGTGACAGTCGCAGTTTCCTTTTTCCTCTGTGACGTGCGGCATTTGCGCTCAAGTGCAGTGTATTTAGAATAGGTTTCTAACTTGAAATCTATTTTTTATTGCAGAGTAATTCTTTATCATTTTTGGTGATCCTTGTTATTTCATTAGTAATGGGCATAGTTCTCAACTTCACCATGTTCCTATGTACCATAGTCAACTCAGCTCTAACAACAACCATCGTGGGAGTTCTCAAAGGTGTTGGGTCCACGGTATGTGCATATAACCCTTGTTGCTTTTGTCTTTTGCAGAGAACCTATAAGAAGAAATGATAAAACTTGAAATTTTAACAATTAAACCAATTTGTTATTGTTTTTTCCATTACCCTTTTCTTTTCCTAGCTTCTCAATGATTGAACTGAACCTGCGCCATTAGTTACATTTTAATAGAATGTAAAAGTGCATTAAGTTTCCTTTTCCTTTGCTGCTCAGACCCTTGGTTTTGTTGTACTGGGTGGCGTGGAAGTCCATGCTTTGAATGTGACTGGATTGGTTGTCAACACAGCTGGTGGGGTGTGGTACTCATATGCCAAATACCAGCAAAAGATGAGCAAACCTCCAAAGCAAGTATCAGATGTAGAGGCACATCACAAATAAGTCTGCTTTTTAGGTCACTAACGGTGATAAATTGCTTCTTCAGGCAGTTCCTTGTCTGATTTTTCTCAATTTCCCTACACTGTAATCATTCACAATGATCTCATAGTAACGATCAAAAGGGGTGAAAATGAAGTATAGCAATATTTTTATGTTCTTAAAGATTATTCATTCAATTCTAAAACACATCCTTGCTACAGCCTCTTGATTTCAGTCAGAAAATGTCATGATCGAAATGGTTGATGCTGTGGACTGATTTGGATTGGATTTTTGTGCTTGAAATTGATATTTTAGCCACAGTATGGTGTACAGAGCATTTTGATTCTGTGAAATGAAAAGCTTCTCTTAGCACATTTACTTTATACTCTGTGATGGCATTATATCTGTGATTCTCAGTTGCCATGGATGGTTCTTGGTGGGGTTGATGAAAATGATTTGACCTATCTACTTCTTTGATTGTCTGGAGACAAAATTAGTTCTGATAATCCAAATCCTGGAGCTAAACTGAGACTCCTGAATTCCCAAACACTCATCCCAAAAACTAAGATAATGGTCTCCACTCTCACCCCCTTAGAACGTGGCACTCAATAAACGGTAGAATCAGGTGAATAATCATGCAGAGAGTAAGAGACTTTATTTGCTGCCATAGGCAAAACGAATGCACCCGTTTAAGAAAACATCTTCGCATCAGTCCAATCAAGTGCAAATCATTGTTCATACCAATTTTCTCAATCTTGATCCATCGCTCCTTATCTCAACTCTCTCAGTTGTCTATTTCATGGATGAATAATTCTGAAGTCTCCGATGTTTTCATTTCTCTCCTCAACATCTGGACGGTACCCATGAGAAATCATCACATTATAACATGGCCCTGTGAATCTTGTAGAGCTTGAGCAATTATTTCAATGCTCAAAAAAGTTGTTAATTTCCTCTCTCTCTCTCTCTCTCTCTTTCTGTAGATTTGATATTCATCAGAGTCTCGTGATGCGTATAAAATATGGCAATGAAATGTGGGTGGGACATAATAATGCCCATAGACGTCCCAATGACAAATACGGTTCTGCCTAATGAAAGCTGGCCGTTGCTTGGAGATAACTAGTGGTCTAATTCATGGATGGTTTAGCAACAAGTGGACCTTCTGTTGTTGGAGGTTGCTCCACATTGAATACCCACCGAACATGATTTCAGAAATCATACTTGAAAATGTTCGGCGACTTGGTTCGGCGACGATGCCGAGACGAAGTCATCAAATTGATGCTTTATCAACCTCATTACCGAACCAACACCTTTTCCTTCGAGAACATTTTAGGAACTTATACTCCATTCGTTCACCATACTTTCTTCTTTCTTTAGTTTTCATCCTAACCCAAGTTTTAACCCTAACAGACAATCATGGAGCACATCACATGAGGATAACCCCCCAAAATCTCCCACGTAAAGTTCATAATAAAACCTAAGCACATGGTATTGTTTTTCTTTGTGTGTCTTTGATCAAACCGATATGTCCTAATCCATGTTGACAGGCTGCATAATAGTTGTTTCCAAGAAGTGTGGCGTGATAGCAAAAAACTTATGATCTGTACAGTATGTTTTGAGTTCGAGTCAGGACATGTACTCGTTATAAAAATCTGAAATAATTGAAGTTTTACTCACTTACCTAAACTCACAAATTGCACTTTGATCAAACTGATATGTCCTAATCCATGTTGACATGCTGCATAATAGTTGTTTCCGAGAATCGTGACGTAGTAGCAAATCTGTATAATATGTTTTGAGTTCGAGTCAGGATGTGTACCCGTTATAAAAATCTGAAATAACCAAAATTATAATCACTTACCTGAACTCACAAATTATACTTTATAGAAAATGGGATTTCATCAAATCTATAAAAAAATGCTGCATAATAGAGGACCTAATGTTACATTAAGAACAGTCCCCACTAGAAGAGAGTTGAGATGAAAGATCTAAACTCTAAAGTGGATGGGTCCATGTATAATCTACTCTTTTTTTACACGAATCTCGGCCGACGAAAAAAAAACAATTGGCCTCGTGGGGCAAATTGTGGTGGGGCATTTCCTGTTAGTTGTTGGCCCTTCACTTGTAGGGTTTTAAATCTCCATCTTCCCATTGTTTATGGGTTCCAAAATTGTGCTTTAGGAATGGCTACTGGTAGTATGTATATAAATATATATCATTCATAATAAAATTAATATGTCCATAAATAATAGTTATTTATTGCTGTCTTTTTTCTATTAAATTTAAGCCCAAAATATATAATATTACATCAGGGATTATGTTATGGGTTCACCGAATTAATCTAATTTAATTTAGTTCAATTCAAAATGATATTATTTTAATATTATTTTAAAAAATAAAATAGTATTTTCTTAAAATTTTATAAAGTTAAACCAAGTTAATCGTTATTTATATTTAATTAAATTATTTTTTTCCAAACCCAATCCAATTTGGATGCTAAGTGCCGGTTTAGGACGGCGTTTCAAATGCCGTTTCTAAAAAAATTGAATTTTTTCATTTTAAATGAATATATTTTGGTGTTTTTAGATTATTTTAATATATTGATATCAAAAATAATTTTTAAAAAATATCATTTTGATATATTTCGACACGAAAAACACTTTAAAAAACTACCGCAACCGTTCTCCCAAACAAACCTAAGTCGGTGCATGAACATCCATCCAAAACACAGCTGCATTTACACACAAGAAAAAAGAGAATCAATCATTTTTTCACTTTCCACAATCACAAAGCAAAAGGACGATTCAAAGATGCTTTTTATTTTGGTTTTTAGTATATTTTTAAAAAGTTTTTTCTTAAGAAATATTAAATTATTTTTTTATTTTCTTACAATAATTTTGATCTATTAATATTTAAAAAATAACATATTCTGAAGGGAAAAATCATAATTTTTCAATGATATCGTGGGTTAATACCAAATAAAACACCCCCATTATAGAAATGATATCACAATTATGGCCTGTTTGGGAGTATGGTTGTGGTTGTGGTTGTTTTTGAAAGTATTTTTCATTTAGAAACACATCAAAATGATATTTTTTTTATTTTTAAAAAATTATTTTTAATATTAGCACATTAAAATGATCTAAAAACACAAAAAAAATATCATTTAAAATGAAAAAAAAAGAGCGACCACAGTACCAAAATGGCACTTAGTAGCGATGGCTTCAAACGTTCAAGCTTGTATCTTATTGGCTGGACGTCTTGTGTCATGCACGTGTTTATGCCTCGTGATGTTACCTTCGTCATTAGATTTGTTTTTTCATGATTAAGATTTGTGATCCTGGATTACAGAAAATTAATTAATCACATCCATGTTCATTAATTACACAATGAATAAATAATTAGGGTTCTTCATGTATGTATATTTTGGGTGAAGGAGTCAACATTTTACTTCATTTTAGAAATCAGAGAGTATTTTGTTTGTCCGTTATAATCTACTTTTCAAAATTATTTTTTGTATAAAAAATATTAAGTTGATGATTTTTAAATGATTTTGATAGGTTTAAATATATATAAAAATATTGTTTTAACATTTTTTTATTTTTTTTGTATAAATTAAGTTGGATCATGTGTGAGAGAGAAGAGAGTTTCCCCAGCTCACATGCAGGCTGCCTAGACAGAGATCCATGAATAATTGATGAGTTCCAAACAAGCAATTAGAAAATAAAACCAAAAGGGGATGGGTTGTGATTTTTTTTTTCTTTTCTTATAGAAGTTGTTTGGGACAGCTTTTGAAACGCTGTTTTCAAAAAATTCAAATTTTTTTTTCATTTTAAATGAATATGTTTTGGTGTTTTTAGATTATTTTGATGTGCTGATGTCAAAAATGATTTTTAAAAAATAAAAAAACATCATTTTGATATATTTTAGCACGAAAATCACTTTGAAAAGCTACAGCAACAGCTGTCCCAAACAAACCCATAGTCTCTAATGACTTGTCGTTTTAGCATTTATATTATGAAACATGAAGAGATGGGTTGAGTTCTAATTCATTTGGAATTCGAGTTCTAAAATAATATGTAAGAAAATATATTTTATATATAAATATTTGTTTAAAATCCAATCAAAGAAGGATTTTGATTTCTTCACCAAAATAAATACCGGAAAAAATCCTAAATTTTTAATTCCTCCCCCCAAAAAAATAATATATATATATATATATATTATTGGGATTTAATAAAATCACTTAAAACACATTTTAGAAAATAGTCAAATCATAATATTAAAAAAACATCAATATTAGTTTTTATCTAAATCAATCAGATTGTGAGTCCATATAATTTCTTAACTTGAACTTGTTTAAATTTTTTATTAGTTAAGTTTTGAGTTGACGAACCCGAACATTTAAAAAATGACACCTAAATAATGTTTAATCTCAAGTTTGAGTTATATAATTGTTAATATTATGATTATTAGATATTTATGTGGTCGTTAATTTCAAGATATATAAAATTAGTCAGAATACGTGTAAACTGACTCGAATACCTATATTAATAAAAAAAAATAACACTTAGAAACCATAACAGTTGATCTAATAATACAAACTTAAAACTCAATGATTTGCTCTCCTGTGGTCATATTCGAAATCTGTAATTGCTAATATAATAATTACTAAAAACTTAAATAATTATTAATTTTAAAATATATAAGATTAGTTAAGATATGTATTAAAAAAACTGAGATATGCACGTTCATTAAAATTCATCATTACATTGGCTAATCAAGAAAGTGATTGAAAGTGTTTTACTAATTGTAAAAGGGACCCTAATTATTATTTATTAATTAATAAAACAAATGCCAATCGTGGCTCTCCAGTGAGAGAAATAAATAATTATTCTTCTATGATTCCTCCAATTGATTGTTTTCCTTTCAAATTTATTTTACTTTTCTTTTATTCCTACAACTTGATTGTACGTGGGCATTTTTGAAATTATGATGGATGTTATTTTATAAAATATTTTTTGTTTAAAAAAATATTTGAATAATATTTTTTTATTTTTTATAAAATAATTTTAATATTAATACATTAAATTAATTTAAAAACATCAAAAAATTTAATTTAAAAAAATATTTTTTTTTCAAAAATATTTTTAAAACAGTATCTTAATCTCAACTAAGATCTTAAAAATGTTTTATTTTAAAATCTATCACAAATTAAAATATTTATTTGAGACTACCATAACCTCGTAAAAATAAACAAAAATAATCTACTAACACTAATTTAAAATCTAAGAAAATATTGAAAATTAGGATTGATGAGTGGTAGTAATTAATCTTTATATATGCAAAAGGACAATACAAAGATGCTTTTTATTTTTGTTTGACAAAGTTTTTTATTTATTTTTTTAGATATATTTTAAAAAGTTTTTTCTTTAAAAATATTAAATTATTTTTTTAATGTTTTGCAATAATTTTTATCTATATATATATATTAAGCGAAAAAATCATAATTTTTCAATGATATCGTGGATTAATACCAAATAAAACACCCCAATTCTAGAAATGATATCTCAATTAATAGCAATGGCTTCAAACCTTCGAGCTTGTATTTTATTGGTTGGACGTCTCGTGTCATGTTCCCCTGCATGCACGTGTTTCTGCCTCATGATGCTACCTTCGTCATTGGATTTGTTTTTTCATGATTAAGATTTGTGATCTTGGATTACAGAAAAATAATTAATCACATCCTTGCTCATTAATTACACAATGAATAAATAATTAGGGTTCTTCATGTATGTATATTTTGGGTGGAGGAGTGGACATTTTAAGTGACATTATTTCCGGATCCAAAAGGAGCAGATTATATATATATATATAAAAAAAAGATTTTTATCTTAATATATTTATAATTAAAAAGCATTATTATTCATAGCATTATCAAATAGAAAGTTGACTGCATGTGCATTTCCAGTCCAATATCTTTATTCTGTGATCCAAATCCAACGCTGCTCGACAGAATCTGCCCTTCACTTCATTAATTTCCCTAACTTTAATTAATGAAAACCAATGAATAGGGATATCCCAGATTCTTTTTTTCTCCCCCTGAATTCCTCCTATTTTTCTACTTCTGCATATACTATCCCATTAGCGTGTGTCTCTGTAGAATTTGGAAGGTTTACAGTGGACTCTCTCTCTCTCTCTCTCTGCGTGTGTGTGTAGAATTTGGAAGGTTTACAGTGGAGAGTGTGTGTGTGTAATTTGGAAGGTTTAAAGTGGAGAGAGTGATGTGTGTGTGTGTGTGTGTGTGTGTGTGAGAGAGAGAGAGAGAGAGAGAGAGAGAGGGAGGGAGAGAGAGAGAGGGAGGGAGGGAGGGAGAGGGAGAGGGAGGGAGAGGGAGGGAGAGGGAGAGGGAGTTTCTCCAGCTCACATGCAGGCTGCCTAGACAGAGATCCATGAATAATTGATGAGTTCCAAAGAAGCAATTAGAAAATAAAACCAAAGGGGATGGGTTGTGATTTTGTTTTGTTTTTCATTTTTTTATAGTCTCTAATGACTTGTCGTTTTAGCATTTATATTATGAAACATGAAGAGATGGGTTGCGTTCTAATTCATTTGGAATTCGAGTTCTAAACTAATATGTATGAAAATATATTTTTTATATATAAATATTTGTTTAAAATCCAATCAAAGAAGGATTTTGATTTCTTCACCAAAATAAACACTGGAAAAAAAATCCTAAATTTATTAATTCCCAATAATATATATATTGTTGGGATTTAATAAAATCACTTATAACATATTTTAGAAAATAGTCAAATCATAATATTAAAAATATATCAATATTTGTTTTTATCTTTTGTGATCTTAGGTTTAAGTAATTTAATTATTAATATTATAATCACTAAAAGTTTATATAATCATTAATTTTAAAATATATAAGATTAATCGAGATATGTATAAACTAAATACAGTATCTGTTTTAATTGTTTGCCTAAATATTTAATTGGCAAATAATAAAATTACAATTGATAAAATCTATTAAATATGAGTTATTTGATTTCTGCAATAAATTGATTGATTATTGTAAATTTCTAAATCTAAATTTCTTTTTTTTATTATTATTATTATTGAAGGCAAAACTAGAAAAATAGCAGCGTAAAAAATATTTAAAATATTTTCAAAAACAATCAGTATTAATATGATTTTAATATGTTAATATGAAACAAATATCAAAATATATAGTTAGTTTAATATATTTTTTTAAGAAAAAATACGTTAAAATAATCGTTATCATTATTTCAACATCTTGTCCATAATAAAATTAATATCTAAGAAAAACTAGATAATTGAAAGAATTTTTTAAAAATAAAAGTATAATGACCAAAATGAATAACACAATATATAAGCAATTTCAATCGAATGATAAAATTGAAATAATTAAAACCTCAACACCAAAAAAATAACACGAGTGAAAAAAACCAGAAGAATTGATGGCCCGTCTTTTTCATTTAAAAAGAAATAAAATGAATGTGAAAATATGTATAAACCCCAGAGTAATTTTTTTCATTTTGTCATTGGTGTGGGCACATACGTAGTTTCATTGTGCATCAGACGATAAAAAACCTAAAATACCTTCACCTGGTAAATCAATTTTTTGTTTTATTCAAGGGTATAATAGTTATCATAATGTTCATTGATAGACAAAAAACCAAAAATATTCTTGATCACTTAACAGTGTTTTGTCTAATAGCGGGGTAAAACTGCAGTTTTATTGTACAAAATTGATAAAAGACATAAATACCCCAAAACAACCAGAAAATATCAACAGCTCCTGTTAAAAGGTAAAAATACCTTCGAGACCGAGAATTAAATTTCAAGGCACTAAAGGGCAAATCAATAATTAAAGGGGAGTTTTATGAATTATTATTATTATTATGGTTAAAAATATTGGGCTCACATTAAAAATTGTAGTATATTTTATTGAACTTGGTTTTAATGGTTCACTTTAAAAATCTCAAATTCAACTTTTTATTTAATTTGATTTTAAAATTAAATTATACAATAATTATATTGATGCGACTCTATTTCCGTGAATGATCCAAAAACAAATTAAATGATCAGATTTAATATTAAAATAATAATTATTAGATTAATTTGAGTTTCATATTTTAACTTGCTAAATCCACGATTTTAATGATAAACTCCATTAGATTTTAATTACACGGTAGCAAAAACAAACTATTGTAAAATCTATCACAAATTAAAATATTAAAATATTTATTTGAGACTACCATAACCTCGTAAAAATAAATCAAAATAGTCTACTAACACTAATTTAAAATCAAGAAAATATTGAAAATTAGAATTTAAAAAAAAAAACAAAAGGAAGACAAAAAAACGTAATAAGCCACCTCTAATGGAGGTTGGCTGCAGCTAAGTTTTTTAATATAGAAATTTTAATATGCTTTCTGTACTTTAAAATAAGAAGAGTTCTAAAAATAAATATGGACAAAAGGGGATGATGACCTCATTTCTTGGATATCTTTCCATGGAAGCTGGGCGAGGTGAGTAAAAGACAACCCTACCCCTCAGGACATAGCTTGTAGGCTGTTAATGAAGGGTGATGTGGGCAATTTGCAGGTATCCCAAGCCACTTGTGTTTCTCTTTTGATTTTACTCACTTCAATCACTTGTATTGTTTTATACAAAATAGTGAGGGACCAAACAAAATGTTAGAACAGAAGAAGAATATTCTCTTCAATCAGTTTTGCTCCAAACCGACATGTTCTTACCATCTTTTTTCTTTTATTATGATTAAAGGAAGTTAGTTTATTGAGAATTCGGGGTAATTTAATTTCCCTTTTCTTTCATTTTCCCTCACCAATTTATACTCATCAAAATTATCTTGCTTTCCAATTCTATCTACTAATCATCGTTTAATTATAAAAAAAAGTGTTAGTTAGCTGATTTAAATGCTTGAAAACACCTTTCATGATTCTAAAATTTTAATTTTCCTTATTTAATTAATTTATTCGAGACTCAATATATTTTTCTAAATTATATTTTAAAAATTTAATTATTAAGTTAGAAAAGCAAACACTTTCTATATTCTATTTAATTAATCTAATTTTATCTATTTTCATTACAGATTCATATCATGTGATTCAATTATTTAAAGTGGTAGTAATTAATATTTAGTATGCATTGGTATAAATAAAAAGAATCTTCATGTCAGAGCAAATTTTTATAATCAGTGAACATGCTTAATTAGGCATGGAAATTTCCATGATCTCACGTAATAATTTAGTCAACACAGCGTCACACCCTGAAAGCTTTTATCTAGATTTTCACATGTTTATTTCCTTGTCAACCGATGTTCCCTTTTTAGTCCAAGCTGTTGCGTCTTTATTCTTTAATGTACTCATGATTTATGCAGATCCCACAAAAAAGATTAGAAAAATAAATGGTGGTAGTAAAATTTTTTGAACAGTTAAAGGCTAAAGTTTTGTGGTTGGTTATGGGCTTTGGTTGTAGAATATTCGACAAATTCACATGGTGTAAGGGTTCTTACAGCTGCAACAACATATACCTTTCCTCATAATATTTATTTGCCATGGTGGATCTCTTGGTAGTGTGTCTTTAAGTGAAGAGGTTACAAGGAACATCTCTTTCACTTCTATCCTTTTGCCTTTTCTTGCCACATTGTACTTGGCATGACTGGCTAGCTTTTAAGTTGAGTTCTTTTTGTGTTATTTGATTGAGGAAGGGTAGGGATCTAGTTTTCTAGGTTTAATATGGCTGGTGCTGAAATGGGGGTCTCTTGTTTCTTGGTTTTGGGATCTGAGTTTTGAATCTTTGCTAAAAAGATTGGAGCTTTTGAGGATTTTGGTTTATTGGGATTATTTTTTTTTGGTTTTTTGTTGTCTGTGAATTTGTGTTGAAGATAGAGAAGAAAAATGTCTCCAAGATTGGATTTTTCAGATTGGTGGGGAAAAGACAGCAAGAAGGGAACACCTGTGGTAGTGAAAATGGAGAATCCTAACTATTCTGTTGTGGAAATCAACGGTCCAGATTCTGCATTTAGGCCAGTTGAGAAGAACAGAGGCAAGAATGCCAAGCAAGTCACATGGGTTTTGCTCCTCAAGGCTCATAGAGCTGTTGGTTGTGTTGCTTGGCTAGCTACTGTCTTTTGGGCCTTGTTAGGGGCTATCAAGAAGAGATTGATCTTCAGACAAGGTGTTGCAGTGGCTACTGAGAAGTTAGGCAAAGGGAAATTGGTACTTAAAATCATTAGAGTGTTTTTAGTGACCTCTTTGGCAATTTTAGCTTTTGAAGTGCTTGCTTATTTGAAAGGTTGGCGTTATTTTGAGAGTGCTAATTTGCATATCCCAAGGACCTTGGGTGTGCAAGGCTTGCTTCACATGGTTTATGTTGCTTGGTTAACATTCAGGGCAGATTACATTGCGCCAGTAATTCAAGTTCTCTCACAATTCTGTGTTGTTTTATTCCTTATTCAATCTGTAGATCGTTTGGTACTTTGTTTGGGTTGCTTTTGGATTAAATTCAAGAAGATTAAGCCAAGGATTGACGGGGATCCATTCAAGTCAGATGATGTTGAGGCACCAGGCTATGAGTATCCCATGGTTCTTGTACAAATCCCAATGTGTAACGAAAGAGAGGTAATACGCTCAACTTTTTCTCCTCTTTGTTTTGCTTTCTTGTGCTTTTAGCTTGTTGCTAAATCTGTGACTAGGACTTATTTTCTGCATTCAAAGAGTTTGAAGAATATATATATATATTTTAATTTCTAGTCGTCAATAGTTTCGTGATTTATTTGTAGTTTGAAGAATTATGACCAAGTTAGGTGCCATTAACTTTAAGTAATAATTCTGGATTGTATCTAGCATCGAAAATAGAAAATTTATGTCATGATGATTGGATCTGTTATTTTAGATCAATATCAAACTAGGAAGTCTCATACTCTAGATGATTATTAGTAGGGGCATCTAGGATTAGCATACGATATAAATGGCGGCAATGTCAAAATCCCTACAGAGTCCTTGATGTTGATATGCTTTCTGGATGCAGGTATATGAGCAGTCTATCTCTGCAGTTTGCCAAATGGATTGGCCGAAGGATCGCATACTGATTCAAGTTCTTGATGATTCCAATGATGAGAGCATCCAATGGTTAATTAAGGCAGAGGTTACTAGGTGGAACCAAAAGGGTGTCAATATCATCTATCGGCATCGTTTGATTAGAACTGGTTACAAAGCTGGGAATCTCAAGTCTGCAATGAGCTGTGATTATGTAAAGGACTATGAGTTTGTTGCAATTTTTGATGCTGATTTCCAGCCTAATCCAGACTTCCTTAAGCTGACAGTGCCGCATTTCAAGGTAGATAAAGACAAATGAATCTCTTTTCAATGAGCTGTCTGCTGTCCAAAATGTTTTTGTGATTTAATCCACTTGTCTGTCTTACCTTGTGTTGCAGAACAACCCTGAACTAGGGTTGGTTCAAGCCAGATGGGCATTTGTGAACAAGGATGAGAATTTATTGACTCGTCTCCAAAACATCAACTTGTGTTTTCACTTTGAGGTTGAACAGCAAGTTAATGGCGCATTCCTAAATTTCTTTGGTTTCAATGGAACTGCTGGTGTCTGGAGAATCAAAGCCCTTGAAGAGTCTGGTGGATGGCTTGAAAGGACAACTGTTGAGGACATGGACATAGCTGTCCGTGCACATCTTAACGGTTGGAAATTCATCTTCCTTAATGATGTGAAGGTACTCTTGTGCTTCTATCAATCTAAATCCATCGCTTCCATTGCATAAGTAAATATAGTTTGGTTGAATCAAGACGAACAAATACAGGGCTTCTTTCAGGATCATTCCATTTCATTTTGAAGCAATCTAATAGTATGTAAGACTGATGACAAGAAAACAGGCGCATACTTTCCTTGCTCGTAAATTTTGGACTAGTCCTTACAACATGAATTATATGTGTAACCTCTCAGGTCCTCTGTGAAGTTCCTGAGTCCTATGAAGCTTACAGGAAGCAGCAACATCGTTGGCATTCTGGTCCTATGCAACTGTTCCGCTTGTGTCTTCCAGCAATTATAACCTCTAAGGTGCCTTTGATCCCATTTGTGCTTCCTGTAATATTAATTCGACACTGATTTAACTTTACTAAGGGCTTCCATGTTTTCAATCTTGCAGATAGCATTATGGAAGAAAGCAAACTTAATATTCCTATTCTTTCTATTGAGAAAACTTATCCTTCCTTTCTATTCCTTCACACTGTTCTGCATAATTCTTCCTTTAACAATGTTTGTCCCCGAGGCTGAGCTTCCTATGTGGGTTATTTGCTATGTGCCTGTCGTGATGTCATTCCTGAACATTCTTCCTGACCCAAAATCCTTCCCTTTCATTGTTCCTTACCTGCTATTTGAAAACACCATGTCAGTTACCAAATTCAATGCCATGGTATCTGGTTTATTCCAGCTGGGCAGCTCTTATGAGTGGGTTGTCACCAAGAAGGCCGGCAGGTCATCAGAATCTGACTTGCTGGCTGCCGCCGAGAGGGACTCGAAGACAATGAACCAGCCACAGATGTGCAGAGGAGCTTCAGAGACCGAGCTTGGACTGTTAAACCAGTTAAAGGAACAAAAAGAAGCAGCTCCTAAACCCGTCAAGAAAGTGAACAAGATTTACAGGAAAGAGCTTGCTCTAGCTTTCCTCCTACTCACAGCTTCTGTCAGGAGTCTGTTATCAGCCCAGGGAGTCCACTTTTACTTCCTTCTCTTCCAAGGCGTGACCTTCCTTGTCGTTGGTCTTGATCTGATTGGAGAGCAAATAAGCTAGGCGTTAATGAAAGCCAGATAAGAGTGTAGTACATTTCCTCTCGGGTTCAGATAATCTATCTATAGCCTACTGGGATCGACCATGCAAATGATGGTGAATGCTAGCCTTCGATTCAATAAAATGGAAGTCATTTTCTACGTGATTTGAAAGCTCTATAGGATTCTCTATTCAGAAATCACTCTCCATTCTGTGGTCATATTTCCTTTTATTTTTATTTTCTTCACATAGGATATTGGTCATTGTTAGTTCTCCTCAGGCATTAAACTGTTGTTGGATGTTATAGGTAGGATATTAGGTTTCATTTTTTCTTTTACAGTTGACTTGTATTCTTGCTTGGGTGTGATTTAGCAGCATTTAAGGTTCAAGCCATATTTGCTCTTGTAAAGTCTAAAAGTTTGAGTGAGATCAAAGCATTAGCTTGCTTGATGCTTCTGGTTTTAGTGTGTGACATGTAAAAGAACTAGTATATGTACATTTTCGCATACTCCTCTCCTCGTATTCCTTTTGTCCCCTGTTTGCAACCTGTCCCTCTGAATGTGCATGCATGTGCACATGTGTGGCTGGATTTTTTTTTTTTTACAATCGGGGTGTCCAGGCCAGCTTACGCATACCACAACTAATCTTCAGGTCCACTGAACATCCTGCAATCCCAGTAAGCAGGTAAGGCATCGCGAGGATAACAGACGTGCATAGTGGAACTTGAACCCTGCGGGGATAACAGACGTGCATAGTGGAACTTGAACCCTGGTAGGCGGTCAAAACCCCTCCTTCCATGTGTGGCTGGATTTCTTATTTTAACAGGAGGAGGTCAAAAGAAAGTGTCGGCGCTGAACAAGTTGAGCCATTGTAGCTAATATCAGATGGCCAAGGTGATGAGGTTATGGTTCACTCACACATCACTCTTCAAATTATAGTGTCCAAAAGGTAGGGGGCCAACATTTATTGATCATGGATTCTGTATATCGTGTTGGTGGTGGGAAGTATAGTTAGGACAAACCCTCTAATTTCTCTGGTCCACCCTGTTAAAATATTTGCCACGAGTGGACAATCAGAAAGATCTTTTGATTTGACCACCTACCTATTTCATGGATTTCACTTCCATTTTCTGGCATCACATCTGTAGCTGGAGATGTGCTGGGTTACAAGTTGGATTAGCTTAGTAATACGTTGGCAGGGGAAGTCTTTCTGCCTGTCCCACCATGTTTTGGATATGACCAAGTCCAGTTTACTGGGTTTTGCATGAAGGGTTATGGAAGTGTGGGTGAGATGTCATTGTTTTCCCCTTCAATTACGAGTCAACTCTGTCAGCAGTTGAAAGAGGCCAAGGACTTCAAAACTGAACTCACTGTTTAATGGGCCTTTTTAGAGCTTGAAAATGCTTCATATATGTTGAAGATTCTACCCAGTCCGGCAGTAAGTCTCAGCTCCAGCAAAGGCCATTCATCCTCTTCGAATAAGATTATCCTGCAAAAATTTATGATGGAGCTTAATACCATTTCTGTTAAAGTTTGCTTAAGGACTTCCATAAGTCCACATATTTTTTTTTATTAGCTTCAGATTTATGTTTCCAGCAAATAAAATTGTCCTGGTCTCTAGGAGTAGTGAGTTTGTTTCAGATCTTAGCTTGATTTATGGTTGTTAGCTAACATTTCATTTTTTTTTCCTTCTATATAATTGCAAAAAAGTTAATCAAATAAAGTATGAATTATCCCTTATCTACTGTATTTCAGCATTCTTCTCCTACAATCATTCAATTCCTTTTGTCTCTTTGTTTTCTTTTCTTCAAAAATCTAACAATTGCTATCAAGGTTTCTTAAAGGATCTGTGATGGAAGTTGAAACCATTTTTTCTCAATTGCTCCTCCTATCTTCGATGGAGAAAACTATTAGCTTTAGGCAATGAAAATGGAAACATACCTAGAGGCATTTGATCTCTGGGAAGTTGTGGAAGAGGATTACGAGGTCCCTTCTTTGCCAAACAATCTAACCATAACTAGATCAAAAGTTATAAAGAAAGAAAACCCTTCAGCATGTCTTTCTGTTGTTGTTTCGACAACTATTTTCACGAGAGTCATCTCTCAAAAAAGAAAAATAAGTTTATGATTATTTGAAGGAAGAATACGAAGAGAATGAAAGGATACGAGACATGTAAGTGCTGAATTTAATAAGGGGATCTTTTTTTGAGTTGCAAAAAATAAAAGAGTCTGAGACAATCAAAGAATGCTCAGACAAATTGTTTGACATTGTCAACAAGATAAGGTTACTTTGACACCAAATTTGTTGATTCCAGAATTGTAAGAAAAATCTTGTAACTGTGCCCAAAAGATAAAGCATCTATAACCACCTTGGAGAACACAAAAGATCTTTTCACAATCACATTGACAAAGATGTTAACTGCATTGTAGGCTTGAGAAAAACATAGGCTAATGAGGCAAGATCGTATTGTTGAAGAAGCCCTACCAACCAAACATCAGGATTTCAAAAGATAGTGGAAAATCAAAGTGACTGCAAAATTCAAGTTATAAAATCAGATAATGGAAAGGAATACACTTCAACATAATTAATTTGTTTTGTGAAGATGCTGACATTAAACATTAGCTCACTGCTCCATACACTCCATAAAGAGAAATAAATATGTAATAAAGATGTCTAGATTTATGTTGTATAAGAAGAAGTTACCTAAAGAGTTACGAGCAGATAATCTCTTTTTCAAAATGGACTTCCAACAAAGGTTTTGGATGATAAAACACTATTTGAAGTTTGACATGGATATAATCCTTCATTAAGCTTTGATACCAGTTATTAGATTTTTAAAGAAAAGAAAACAAAGAGATAGAAAAAAATGGATGATTGTAGGAGAAGAATGTTGAAACACAACAAAAAGGATAATTCATATTTTATTTGATTAATTTTTTATCAATTATATAACAGAAAAAAATGCTAATTAATAACCACAAATCATGCTAAGTTATGTAACATGCTAACAACTCCTGGAGACCAAGATAACTTTATTTGTTGGAAACATAAATTTGAAGCTAATAAAAAAAATATTACGTGGACTTATGATAGTCCTTAAGAAAACTTTAACACATGAGAAGGAGTTACCAAAAGAGTTTTGGGATGAGACATCTAATACAAATCTTAGCATGGTTTTGTTGGAAATCTTGAATCTGTACAGTAACTGTTTAGAACAATTACTGTTGAGATTAAAAATATGGAAAGACAAGAAATCCTGAAGAACCCAAAAATCATAAATATTGGAATGAATCACATTCATTCATTCCAGAAAATCATAAATATTGGAATGAATCACATTCATTCATTCAATTTATTCAATTGAAACTTAGCCTATTTATAGGCTTACAAAAACTAGAAATTGAAATAAACTAGAACTCTCAATAGACTAGGAGAGGTTATTGGATAAGGATAGGATTTATAATAAATCCTATTAGAAATAGTAATCAAAACTAATTAGAACTCTATAGCTAAACAAGAGAGTTAATCTCTTTAGAATCCTACAACTAAAACAAAGCTAATCTCATTAGAATTCTAACACTCCTCCTTGAGATTTGCTTTGGACCATCCCAACTTCATCTTCAGGAACTTCAATCTTGTTGGAGGAAGTGCCTTGGTCATCACATCAAGCTGAACTGGATTTTCATCAACTCTATTTTGTCCCAAATCAAAATCAGCATAAACTTTAAATTTTGTTCCTCCTGTCTTCGTGTACCATTTCACACGGTCAACAGTATAAATATGAGTTTGAGCTTCAAAATTTTTGTGGCAAAGAAACCATCATTTTCTCTACCACCTTTTGATCTTCAATTACCTTTCCAAGCAACCTCATTTGATTCATAACATCCATTAATCTGCCAGAATAATCCTTGACAGATTCAACATCCTTCATCTTCATTAGTTCAAACTCCTTTTTCAATACAAGGATTCGAACTGTTTTGACTCTATTGCTTCCCTCAAATTCACCTTGAAGCTTATCCCATACAAGCTTTGGTGTCTCCAGATCCATAATCTTTGTGAAAAAATGATCTGCAAATGCTGAATGAAGGCAAGTAATAGCTTTGTCCTTCTTCAGTTTTTCTTCTCCATGTGCTCTTATTTGAGCAAGTGTTGGATTGACTGACAATGGTGATGGATCAACATCGATTGTGACCATATTCCACAACCCTTGAGATCTTCGATAGAATCTCATCTTTACAACCCATATGTGATAGTGTTCTCTAGTAAACACTGGAATGACAGCAGCAATGTTGCTTGAGGTAGACATGTTTTGATAAAAATAAACCTCTTTTGTTTGTAATCAATCACTCTGTGTTTAGCTCTCAAACTCTCTTGTGTGTATCACTCAACAAAATTCCACAGTCCCGTAAGAAAACTGCTCTGATACCAATTGTTGGAAATCTTGAATCTGTACAGTAACTCTTTAGAACAATTACTGTTGAGATTAAAAATATGGAAAGACAAGAAATCCAGAAGAACCCAAAAATCATAAATATTGGAATGAATCACATTCATTCATTCAATTTATTCAATTAAAACTTAGCCTATTTATAGGCTTACAAAAACTAGAAATTGAAATAAACTAGAACTCTCAATAGACTAGGAGAGGTTATTGGATAAGGATAGGATTTATAATAAATCCTATTAGAAATAGTAAGCAAAACTAATTAGAACTCTATAGAACTCTATAGCTAAAAAAAGAGTTAATCTCTTTAGAATCCTACAACTAAAACAAAGCTAATCTCATTAGAATTCTAACAGGTTTGTGGCTATTAGTTAGCATTTTAATTTTCTTTTCTACTATATATAATTGCAAGGAAGTTCATCAAATAAAGTATGAATTATCCCTTATGTGTTGTATTTCAGCATTCATCTCCCACAACCATTCAATTCCTTCTGTCTCTTTGTTTTTTTTTTTATATTTAAAAATCTAACAATTTCAGCAAGAAAATCCAAGGCAATAATGTGTTAATCTTACCTAATTGACAAAAACAAAACTCTACGTTAATCAAGAGCTGCTACATGAGACCTATATACTGATGGATATCATAGAAATGACAAGCAACCTGCACCTTTTACATCCACCTGGCTTCCCGCTACCTGAAGATCCATGCAGTCATCCCTGAGTGCTTAAGCACTTATGATGTTCATCATTAAACTAATATCCATTCGGGATTAATCTTTTGGCTTCCATAAGAGCTTTTGGCTGTTGGATGAGAACTGGGGTCGATCGAACTAGTCATCGTCTGGTTCTGTCGAAAAATCTGGCTCTTCAGGTTTTTGGAACTTGGGCATGTCAACTTTCTTGACTTTCTGAGCCCCCCTTCTTGTGTTTGCAGCAAATCTTGAAGCCAATATCGTGACACCAAGGTTCTGTTTTGCATGAGAAGAAGCCGAGGATGCAAAACTAGTTTCAGCCTCCTCCGGTGTCGTTTCGTCATCGGCTTTTTGCCCATCAACAGAAAGTGAGAAGGATTCTGACAGGCTCAAGCTCTTGGCCATCATTCTCTTCTTGTGCCGCCGCCAAGCAGCCTGGATGAAGCAGGTGGCCCATGTTCTCCAATGGTAGGAGTAGAAACGGAAGGTATGTTGTAGTTTCTTGCTATGGAGACGTCTAAACTGATTGGCGACGAACTTGAGGTCTTCTGCTTGCAATGCAAATGCTTCCACTTCTTCTAGAGCTCTCACTGTCCTCGTGGAAGAAGGTAGGTTGAGAGTAGATTTCGGAAGCAATGCCCAGGCGAGCAGCTCCTCGCCGCAAAAGTCGCCGGGTCTCAAAATAATTGAATTGAAGAAACCAGTTCGTCCTCCATTTGTAGTCGAGCTCTCTAGCTTTCCCCTGATGATAAAAAGCATCTCTGTGACTGGATCACCTTCTCGAACTATACAGGTTCCTTGAGTACTCAACGAAGACACTAAGCGCTCACATATTGCATCGAGTAGCTGATCATCCATCTGTGAGAAAAAAGGAACCTGCAAATAAGGAAAAACTATGAGATAATAATATAAATCATATCATGAAGCCTTACCTAATAGCTTAAGTTTTTAGATAAGATAGTTTCTTGACACGGTATCAGAGTCTTATTGACCTAACAGTCACGAGTTCAAATCTCATCATTTTATTCTATTTAATAAAAATTAAAAATAAGATAGTGAAGATTTGTGCAAGTTTCAAGTCTAAAAAGCTTTCACTTGAGGGGATGTATTAGAGAATAATATAAATAATATTTTAGAACCTCACCTAACAACTTAAACTTTTAAATAAGATGATTCGTTGACAAAAACATTAGCTAGAGCACGAAAGGAGGAGATTGATTTTGAAATGCTTGATGGAAACACTAGGGAGGGAGCTACTTACTCGTCTAACAAGATCCGGTGGCGCTAGCTACGAGTTCGAATCTTATTATTCCATTCTATTCGATAAAAATCAAATACAAGGTAGTGTGGGCTGTGTAAGTTTCAAGCCCAAAGAGTTTTCACTCGAAATGATGTATTAGAGAATAATATAAATTATATTTTGAAACCTCACTTAACAGTTAGGTGAGATATTTCCTTAACAAAAACATTAGCCAGCTAGAGCACGAAAGGAGGAGATGGATTTTGAAATGCTTGATGGAAACACCAGGGAGGGAGCTACTTACTCGTCTAACAAGATCCAAGCATAGGTGGCGCTGGATGTCTCGACGAAGATCTGTCGGCAATGCACGCAAGATTGACTCTCCATCAACCCCTCTAGTTGCGAGCCATTTGTATTGAACAAACCGTCTGACACGTTCTCGGAGACTTTGGGGGAGTTGACGGTGTCTCATCCACTCCTCCGTGTCTCGTCGCTTGAGCCTCCACTCCTCAAGCCTCACAGTGATAGATTGCAAGTATGTCTGTGCAAGAGGGAGCGTGTCAAAAGAGCAATGAAAGATAATTCTGGTCATCATATTGCTTTTAGTCTGCAGAGGAAATTCATCATAAAATTTCCAAGAAAAATAGTTTCTTGAATATGAGGATATGTCCAAGTCTTCTTCAACTAAACAGACTTCCATTGTGGATTTTTTGTTTTTTTTTATCTGAGAAACATCTCAATTTTGTGGGGTGCCTCGAGTGTTCACATTTACCTGCATATTTCCGATCAAATGGGCAAACAAAACCAGGCCCATGATGGCAATGAGTATGGCAAATGCAGTTTCCCCAATAAAGGTGCTTGTTGACAGACTCTGGCCATAGGAACTGAAAAATGAAATACGCAGAAAAGATACGTAAGAAAGTTCCTACAAAAATCTACTTCAACAATAGATGGAATCCATGCATCTGCAGGTGTTAATTTGTAGCAATTGCAAACAGAAGAAAGAAAAATTTCGCTTCAATATCATGCATCGATTCAAAGATGATAAAATCCAATCAGATGCTATCATTATCGTGGATAAACATCTGTACCTCAAGTTCTGCAGGCCCCACCAAAGGCAGTAGAGAAACTTCTCAAGAAACTCAGAGGAAAGTACATTCTGCTCCAATGCTTTTGCGAATATGCCGTAATTGAAAAAGGTTTTGTTTGCTGGATTACATATAGAAAACAAAACAGTAGTGTTTTCCCATGACTTGCGATCATTAAAGTTCAAAGTACCACAATCCAAGTAACGAGGCTTGCATGGTATGGGGCTCGATTCATGCTTGCAGGCAGATTTCCAGCATGTTGCGTGGCGCTCAACCGACAACAGATACCAGGATGCCCCCAAGACCTACAAGATCAGAGGCCTAATCATTATAAAGCAGCACCAGATGATCAAAAACAACATCAGGAGCGGTTCGAGAGAGACGCAGGTAGCCTGTTAAAGAATTATCTCACCTGAAAACTTAAGTTTTTAGATGTGTTTCAGGAATATGATTTATATTATTTTCTAACACATATACTCAAGTGAAAACCTTGTTTTGGGTTTGAAACTTGCACACAAGCCCACACTATCTTGTGTTTGATTTTTATCAAATAGAATGAGAGTGGTGAGATTCAAACTCGTGACCGTTAGGTTAACAAGGCTCTGATACAATATTAAAAAACCATTTTACTTAAAAACTTAAATTTTTAGATGAGTTCCCAGAATATAATTTATATTATTTTATAACATAAAAAGACATGTATACTATGATTTAAGGAGGCATTACTCACATGACTAGCCAGCATGTATAGCAGGAGATTATATGCAGCCCCGGCCCAAGCAGTGTTTGCTACTACTCCAGTGGCTTTAATAATCTCAGAACTCAATGGAAAAATCAGATATAATCTGGGAATATACTGGAGCAGAACAATCAGTACTAGGGCATTGTTGGTATGATCAGCATGAGAGCTTCTAATTGCTGGTATTATAAACCATATCACAATCTGCCAAAAAAAGAGAATAATTTCATTTCATTTCTTCTTTAGCTTCAAAGGATAGACTTCAATGATGAGAAGATACTAAAAATCACAGCAAGAAGAACTATGTCATTTGCAAGAAATGGATGGTTTGAAAAAATCAAACACACTGTCATATGTATTGTAGCCAATATCTAATCTGCATCTAAACCTTTTCCTTTCCTTTATTTAATTATTTTATTCTTGTTATTTTCTTGGTTCTTAGGTGACAAAGCTAGAACTCATCGCCCTCTTTGCAGAGGTGAAAGACACTGGGCCAAACACTAATTTGTAACAGCAGCTCAACGTCAGGAAGTAAAAGAAATGCCTGGAAAATTGAGCCAAAAGGGCAGCTGAAAATAGAATAGCAACTTCAACCTTAACAACCAAATGAGGATTTGAAGTTCATCCTCATTTTTTACAAGTATCTGTGATTTCTATGCAGAAAAAAAAGAATGAAATCACAGGCTATGCTCTGCATGTTAAGGAACCATCTCACCTAAAAGCTTAAGCTTGTAGGTGAGGTCCCAGAATATGATTTATATTATTCTCTAACACACCCCCTCAAGTGAAAGACCTTTGGACTTGAAATTTGCACACAGGCCCACATCACCTTGTGTTTGATTTTTATCAAATAGAATGGGGGTGGTGAGATTCGAACTCGTGACCGCTGGGTAAACAAGGCTCTGATACCATGTTAAGGACCATCTCACCTAAAAGTTTAAGCTTGTAGGTGAGGCCCCAGAATATGATTTATATTATTCTCTAACACTGCATTCTAATCCAATAAACAAAAGTTATTGGAGTAAAATAGTTATACAAAACAAAGCTAAATACAGGTAGCTACATCAATAAACACAAGGCCAAGCATGTAATTAGGAGCATGCTCAGATTTTTAGTGTTGATTACTCTTATACTTTTGCTCTTGTTGCTAGATGGGATACAATCAAATTGTTGCTAGTTATAGAAGCATAAAAGTGCTGCAAAATGTTCTAGTTACATGTCAAATCAACTTTTTTAAATGACACTATACAAGAAGAAATATGTGTGGAGTATCTACCTAAATTTGTGATTCAAGGTCAAGATGATAAGGTTTACTTATTAAAAAAAGCTTTTTATGAGCTAAAACAAGCACCTAGAGTCTAGTATAGTACGATATATGATCATTTACTAAGCTTAGGCTTTGTAAAAAGCTTATTTGAGGTCATTCTCTATGTCAAACAAAAGGATAATGATGTTCTTATAGTGTATCTTTATGTTGATCATCTTTTGATAACATGAAGCAATGCACAACTAGTTGAAGTGTTCATACAAGAAACAATGCATGTTTTTGAAATGATAGACCTTGGTCTTATAGTTTATTTTCTTGGAATGAAGGTCAAGCAAATCCAAAATAAGGGTCCATCTGTCAGAAGAAGCATGAAAAGGAGAAACTAAAGAATTTCAGATGGAGAATGCAAAGCAAAAAAAAAACACCAATGAACCAAAAAGAGAAGCTGAGCAAGGAAGATTGTGCAAATAAAGTTGAAAAATGATGTTTTAGAGGTTTGATTAGTTGCCTAATGTATCTTACTACAACAAGGTATGCTATTTTACTTGTTGTAAGCTTATTATGCAATGTGTTAGTGAAATACAGAGTGGCAAAAAGAATATTAAGGTATATCAAATGGATTGTTAGTTATGGTATTAAATCTGAAAAGTGTCAAAGCTTCAAGGTTTATGGACTCTCAAATAGTGATCGAGTCAGATTTATTGATGACATGAAAAACATTTTTGGATATTATTTTAGTCTAGGTTTAGGAGTTTTCTCATGGTACTCAAAGAAGCAGGAGATTGTAGCACAATCCACTGCAAAAGCAGGATTTATTGCAATATCAACAACAGTAAATCAAGTTTTGTGGTTGAGAGATTTTGTGTGGTCTACATATAGAGCAGGAGGATAAAAGAACAACTCTAGTCGATAATCAAGCAATAATTGCAATCTCTCATGACACATTGTTCCATGAGAAAACTAAACTTTTTAAAATCAAGCTTTACTTCTTGAGGGAGGTGTAGAAAAATAGTTTATTGTAAATTTGAAGATTAGTTAGCAGAATTATTTATAAAACCACTTTTAGAAAAAATATTGGAATTTGTCGTTCCTAAAGCAAGGAGTAGTGTTAAAGTTTCCTTAAAAATTGCCATAAATCCACGTCATATTATTATATTTTCTTTTTAGCTTTAGATTCATGTTTCAGCAAATAAGTTGTCTTCGTCTCTACAAGTTGAGTCTGTTACAAATCTTAGCATGGTTTGTAGCTATTAGTTAGCATTTTAGTTTTCTTTTCTGCTATATATAATTGCAAAGAAGCTAATCAAATAAAGTATGAATTATCCCTTATGTGTTGTATTTCAGCATTCATCTCCCACAACCATTCAATTCCTTCTGTCTCTTTGTTTTTTTTATAAAAAAAAATCTAACAATTTCAGCAAGAAAATCCAAGGCAATAACGTGTTAATCTTACCTAATTGACAAAAACAAAACTCTACGTTAATCAAGAGCTGCTACATGAGACCTATATACTAATGGATATCATAGAAATGACAGCAACCTGCACCTCTTACATCCACCTGGCTTCCAGTCATCCCTGAGTGCTTAAGCACTTATGATGTTCATCATTAAACTAATATCCATTCGGGATTAATCTTTTGGTTTCCATAAGAGCTTTTGGCTGTTGGATGAGAACTGGGGTCGATCGAACTAGTCATCGTCTGGTTCTGTCGAAAAATCCGGCTCTTCAGGTTTTTGGAACTTGGGCATGTCAACTTTCTTGACTTTCTGAGCCCCCCTTCTTGTGTTTGCAGCAAATCTTGAAGCCAATATCGTGACACCAAGGTTCTGTTTTGCATGAGAAGAAGCCGAGGATGCAAAACTAGTTTCAGCCTCCTCCGGTGTCGTTTCGTCATCGGCTTTTTGCCCATCAACAGAAAGTGAGAAGGATTCTGACAGGCTCAAGCTCTTGGCCATCATTCTCTTCTTGTGCCGCCGCCAAGCAGCCTGGATGAAGCAGGTGGCCCATGTTCTCCAATGGTAGGAGTAGAAACGGAAGGTATGTTGTAGTTTCTTGCTATGGAGACGTCTAAACTGATTGGCGACGAACTTGAGGTCTTCTGCTTGCAATGCAAATGCTTCCACTTCTTCTAGAGCTCTCACTGTCCTCGTGGAAGAAGGTAGGTTGAGAGTAGATTTCGGAAGCAATGCCCAGGCGAGCAGCTCCTCGCCGCAAAAGTCGCCGGGTCTCAAAATAATTGAATTGAAGAAACCAGTTCGTCCTCCATTTGTAGTCGAGCTCTCTAGCTTTCCCCTGATGATAAAAAGCATCTCTGTGACTGGATCACCTTCTCGAACTATACAGGTTCCTTGAGTACTCAACGAAGACACTAAGCGCTCACATATTGCATCGAGTAGCTGATCATCCATCTGTGAGAAAAAAGGAACCTGCAAATAAGGAAAAACTATTAGAGAATAATATAAATCATATTATAAAGTCTTACTTAACAGTTTAAGTTTTTAGATAAGATAGTTTCTTAACACGGTATCAGAGTTTTATTGACCTAACAGTCACGAGTTCAAATCTCATTATTCCATTCTATTCGATAAAAATCAAATACAAGGTAGTGTGGGCTGTGTAAGTTTCAAGCCCAAAGAGTTTTCACTCGAAATGATATATTAAAAAATAATATAAATTATATTTTGAAACCTCACCTAACAACTAGGTGAGATATTCCTTAACAAAAACATTAGCTAGCTAGAGCACGAAAGGAGGAGATGGATTTTGAAATGCTTGATGGAAACACCAGGGAGGGAGATACTTACTCGTCTAACAAGATCCAAGCATAGGTGGCGCTGGATGTCTCGACGAAGATCTGTCGGTAATGCACGCAAGATTGACTCTCCATCAACCCCTCTAGTTGCGAGCCATTTGTATTGAACAAACCGTCTGACACGTTCTCGGAGACTTTGGGGGAGTTGACGGTGTCTCATCCACTCCTCCGTGTCTCGTCGCTTGAGCCTCCACTCCTCAAGCCTCACAGTGATAGATTGCAAGTATGTCTGTGCAAGAGGGAGCGTGTCAAAAGAGCAATGAAAGATAATTCTTGTCATCATATTGCTTTTAGTCTGCAGAGGAAATTCATCATAAAATTTCCAAGAAAAATAGTTTCTTGAATATGAGGATATGTCCAAGTCTTCTTCAACTAAACAGACTTCCATTGTGGATTTTTTGTTTTTTTTTTTGTATCTGAGAAACATCTCAATTATGTGGGGTGCCTCGAGTGTTCGCATTTACCTGCATATTTCCGATCAAATGGGCAAACAAAACCAGGCCCATGATGGCAATGAGTATGGCAAATGCAGTTTCCCCAATAAAGGTGCTTGTTGACAGACTCTGGCCATAGGAGCTGAAAAATGAAATACGCAGAAAAGATACGTAAGAAAGTTCCTACAAAAATCTACTTCAACAATAGATGGAATCCATGCATCTGCAGGTGTTAATTTGTAGCAATTGCAAACAGAAGAAAGAAAAATTCCGCTTCAATATCATGCATCGATTCAAAGAGGATAAAATCCAATCAGATGCTATCATTATCTTGAATGAATATCTGTACCTCAAGTTCTGCAGGCCCCACCAAAGGCAGTAGAGAAACTTCTCAAGAAACTCAGAGGAAAGTACATTCTGCTCCAATGCTTTTGCGAATATGCCGTAATTGAAAAAGGTTTTGTTTGCTGGATTACATATAGAAAACAAAACAGTAGTGTTTTCCCATGACTTGCGATCATTAAAGTTCAAAGTACCACAATCCAAGTAACGAGGCTTGCATGGTATGGGGCTCGATTCATGCTTGCAAGCAGATTTCCAGCATGTTGCGTGGCGCTCAATCGACAACAGATACCAGGATGCCCCCAAGACCTACAAGATCAGAGGCCTAATCATTATAAAGCAGCACCAGATGATCAAAAACAACATCAGGAGCGGTTCGAGAGATACGCTATCTCACCTGAAAACTTAAGTTTTTAGGTGTATATCTGGAATATGATTTATATTATTCTCTAACACATATATTCAAGTGAAAACAAGCCCACACTATCTTGTGCTTGATTTTTATCTAATAGAATGAGAGTGGTGAGATTCAAACTCGTGACCGTTAGGTTAACAAGGCTCTGATACAATATGAAGGAACCATCTTACCTAAAAACTTAAGTTTTTAGGTGAGTTTCCAAAATATAATTTATATTATTCTGTAACATAAAAAAACATGTATACTATGATTTAAGGAGGCATTACTCACATGACTAGCCAGCATGTATAGCAGGAGATTATATGCAGCCCCGGCCCAAGCAGTGTTTGCGACTACTCCAGTGGCTTTAATGATCTCAGAACTCAATGGAAAAATCAGATATAATCTGGGAATATACTGGAGCAGAACAATCAGTACTAGGGCATTGTTGGTATGATCAGCATGAGAGCTTCTAATTGCTGGTATTATAAACCATATCACAATCTGCCAAAAAAAAAAGAATAATTTCATTTCATTTCTTCTTTAGCTTCAAAGGATAGACTTCAATGATGAGAAGATACTAAAAATCACAGAAAGAAGAACTATGTCATTTGCAAGAAATGGATGGTTTGAAAAATCAAACACACTGTCATATGTATTGTAGCCAATATCTAATCTGCATCTAAACATTTTCCTTTCCTTTATTTATTTTATTCTTGTTATTTTCTTGGTTCTTAGGTGACAAAGCTAGAACTCATCGCCCTCTTTGCAGAGGTGAATGACACTGGGCCAAACACTAATTTGTAACAGCAGCTCAACGTCAGGAAGTAAAAGAAATGCCTGGAAAATTGAGCCAAAAGGGCAGCTGAAAATAGAATAGCAACTTCAACCTTAACAACCAAATGAGGATTTGAAGTTCATCCTCATTTTTTACAAGTATCTGTGATTTCTATGCAGAAAAAAAGAATGAAATCACAGGCTATGCTCTGCATGTTAAGGAACCATCTCACCTAAAAGCTTAAGCTTGTAGGTGAGGCCCCAGAATATGATTTATATTATTCTCTAACACACCCCCTCAAATGAAAGCCCTTTGGACTTGAAATTTGCACACAGGCCCACATCACCTTGTGTTTGATTTTTATCAAATAGAATGGGGGTGGTGAGATTCAAACTCGTGACCGCTGGGTAAACAAGGCTCTGATACCATGTTAAGGAACCATCTCACCTAAAAGTTTAAGCTTGTAGGTGAGGCCCCAGAATATGATTTATATTATTCTCTAACACTGCATTCTAATCCAATAAACAAAAGCAGAAAACAAAGTTAGGAATGCAAGTACCTGAGGAAGAGGTAATGCTGCAATAAGATCTATGAAGAAATCTGATTTCAAATATCTCCTCGCAATCAACTCAGGATCCATAACAAGTTCACCTCTCCCAAAAACTCTTGAACTAGGTGAGACATAAGCTGTCCTAAACTTTATTACAATATGAAGCATGTAAAAAACATCAGCAAATGTTCGAAAACATGTCACAGTGATTCCTAAATTCAAATCAGTATCCATACAAGTTGACTTTCCATTGCTGATTACTGATGGAAGGTAACAAAACAATGGATCAACAAAGAGTGCTGTTAAGCATGAGAAGAGAAAAATCCTGTTCCATTTCAAGATAACATCACTTCCTGGATCAAGAATCTTCTCTCTCCAATATGGTTTGTGGTTACTCTCTGGAAATACCTTAAACCTTCCAAACGTAGGAACCTTGTCACTTATGTTTCTGTCGTTAATAATACCACCTTCAGTTTTGAACAATGGAGCTGATGTCTTATGAACAGGCAATGTCTTCTCCAGGTTTTGACTATCATTAAACCTATAAATTTTGAGAACACCCTTTCATCAAATCATCAAAGAAAGCGAATGAGAGCCGTAAAAGAGAGAATATGTAAGTTAAGAAACTAACCTCACAAGCTTCCCTTTCTTGAACTCCATGATTGCTAGTACTAATCTTATAACATACTATACATTCAAGAAAGGCGGCGGACAAAAGAGGGTTCTGCTTCGCAAAATATTCGCTGAATTTTCCATTTCTGAACTGAAAGCAAGTCTTTCAAGAAATGGACCTTGAACTCCAGGCTGCAAAAGATGGAAGGAAATTTCACAAGAAGAGGAGAAGAGAGGCTTTGACTGGTGAAATGGCAGGGCGTTCAATGTGGTTGGCTTCCATTAAGAGCCTGACATAAAACTAACAGTAAAAGAAAAGAAACACAGCTTAGATACTCTGTTACTTTCTCTATTTCTTCTTCATGCTTTTTTTAATGGTCTAATAATATTTTCGGATCATGTTTCACGTATCATAAACTATTTTTTCTCATACTGGAACCCTTTATCATTACATAGAAAGCATAGTTGCAAGACTCAACATGGGCTGAGAGTTGAGAGTTGACATTGGTGGGGCTATCTTGTGTGGATCCATAGGTAAATTATTATTATTTTATCAAAACAACATTGTCATGTTAAAATAATGTTGATTTAGATTAGAAAAGAAAAGAAAAAATGATTTGAAATAAAACATAACTATGTTGGAAAGAAAACCACTTCTCATCCAAACCATGTATCCAAAAATTCACTTTTTTTTTATATATGCTTTGTTTTTCAACTTGTAAGAAAGTGGACTTGAACTTCAGAGAGATAGAGGACGTGAAGGCATGACCATATAAAGTTTTTTTTTATATATAAATATTACATGTATATCAGACACCAAGAATGCAATATATATATACACACATGTATTGGCAGATTTTCTCGGCCAAATATCTTCTATTTTTTAAAAAAAATTGTCTGGTTTAGGAGGTTTTAACAAGTCTATATCAGACACCATTGGCAGATTTTCTCGGCCAAAAATCTTCTATTTTTTTTTAAATTTTGTCTGGTTTAGGAGGTTTTATCAAGTCTAGATTTGATTTGATTTCTGTGAGTGTTATACTTACAAGGACGAATATTTATAAAAGAGATAGCCTGAACTTGAAGCTTGGATTACGAGTTAGATGAGTTTTTATTTCATAAAATATACCAGGTTTTCAATAATTCAATGTGAAGTAAATCTCGAGCTGATGAATTGACTATATCTATCATCGTCATGGGCTCCTCCTGCAAACGTGTATAGCCATTGCCTCTTGACAAACCACAGCTTCCAATGTCCGCACCCCTTTTGAATCTTCCTCCTTGGAGAGCCAATGATATCAAAATGTAGACTTCTTTTTGGATCTAACCTAACCCTCTTCGTGTTGTGATTCATATCCGACATCTTTTTTCCTTTTTTTTGTTTTGTTGAAGACCAAGAATCATTCCTGTTTTCTCAGAGAAAACGATGCATCCCTTTGACGGGGCAAAGACTAGAACTTTCATTTCTTGTATTTTATTTTACACGAGTGCCAAATATCCTAAGCACTACGATAAACATTTTTAATGGTGGCTTGATTTTACTTCTTCTGTCTAATTATTGTGTGGGGATTTGCAATCCGAGTGGTGTCAATTTCTTTATTATTAAACTCGCCCAGATACCAACCAATCCAGTGCTTTGGTTGAGCTTCAATTTGTTTGTCAAGATTTTTTTTTTTAAAAAAAAAAACAGCCTTTATAAAAAAAATATATTAAAGCTAAAAAAATTTCTAATAAATAGGAGGCAGGATTTACTGGAAATAAAGTAAAAAAAAAAAAACTAGTCAAGAAACATAGTATTAACCTGTTTTTCTTGCCGGACATGGAATCTGAAAACTAATGTGTAGCTGTAGGCCCTGTTTGGAAGAGCTTTTTCAACTATGATTTCCAAAAAAATTGCAATTTTTTTATTTTAAATGAATATGGTTTAGTGTTTTTAGATCATTTTGATGTGCTGATATTAAAAATGATTTTTAAAAAATAAAAAAATATCATTTTGATATATTTCGGCATGAAAAACATTTTTAAAAAACTACAAAAGCTACAGCAACAGCTCTCTCAAACACTACATCATGAAACTGAAGTGTCAGAGGCCGGCTGCCATTTTTTAAGGTTAAAAGTAATCAACTGGAGCCTGGGACACAACAGGTAGCTTTCACTAATTATAAAGTTTAATCCTAATGACTTATGCTACAATTTATATTTTCATTATTATTTTCAGATGGAATTATCAGGCTTATTTACAAGAAACTAAGCCTACATTTTCCCAATCAGACCCACTTCCCACCCAAAAAACGTGAGACTGAAGGGTTGTCGTGCCCTGTGAATCAGCTCGTTGGCACAGCAAATCATACTGTTATCTTGAGGCTATAATAATAGTTTTAGTACGAAAATCTCGATCCTTTTCATTTTTGAGATAGATGGCTAGCCCAGAGAGACGACATTGATGAATTGGGACTCGCAAACAAAGCACGTGTGACCAATCAGAGGTTAAAAGAGTGCCAGATCCAAGCTCAGAGGGTCCTACATTAGCAGTTTCTGCGGTGACTGGAACGTGCTTCTCGTTTTGCTGAGTTCCTGGAACGTGGGCTACTTAATGCACACCATACACCCATGTCAAGCCTGTCATCTCACCACCCAGAAAAATACATCAAAAACAGTTCAACCATGAATTCAATTTCCATTTTAGCATACCCTCTTGACTTGAATGCAGTTAGATTCGAATTCGATGAGAAATCACGATGGATGTCTTTCCCCTGAATGTTTTAGTTCGAGCTCTTATCAAGAAAAGACTTAGTTTCGATGTAATTTAGTGCTTTCGTGTGTCGGACAGTTTGTGCACATCTTAACTAATCTTACAGGTCCTAAAATTAATGATCAAATAAACTTTCAGTGATCATTATATTAATAACCACGAGGCTCAGATCGAAGATCATAAATTAAACTAATTTTTTAATTTCAAACTCGTTTTACTAACCATACTAGATGGTTAGAAGCACATATTTGTTTGATTGATTAGAGCTAGTGTTTAGGCTAATCTTTTGCTTTCTGAAGCAAGTTGAGTGGCAGGGATTGGCTCATGAGAGTAAATGCATCACAATGGCTTGGAGTTTACTCTGAAGTTGACCCTGCTGTCTCGAGAAAGTCATGGAATCTGACGAGGAGCCCAACACAGGCATCTTGCACTCTATGTTTCAACCATGTTTATAATTTTGTTCAGAAAAATTATTTTATTATCTTTTTTTTAATTAAATCGCACAATTCTGAATAATTTTATTTTTGGATTTGAACTAAAAAAAATTGAATTAATATATTTAATTATATATACATAAACAGTACAACCTTGAAATGGCGCGCCGAAATACTGTGAAACCAAAACATTATGTTCTAATTGAAAAAATAAAACACCAACTAAAACAGAATTGACAACCTTGGTTGAAAGTGCAGAGAAACCATCTCTGGATGTTTGAGTTGATAGAGTTGAAGATGACAATGCCACCATTTGACCTTAGTGCATCGTCCATGCACAACTTGAATACAATCAATCTCGTTCGACATGGCTACAGAAGTTGACACCATATGTTATACTATATATAAATATATGTGAGAAATAGGTAAAGATAAAAGTCTATAAAAATAAATGTTACATAATAAATTTAACCAAAGTATTACGAAAAATAAACAAAGAAGAACATGTCAAATTTGATTTGATAAAGTCTAGACTTCAATGTAGATAGTGAATGAAATGTATAAAGAGTTTACATGGTACAAAACCTTTAAAGCAAGAAATGAGTGGGTACCTTGATTAAATTGAGTGATTAATAAATAAAAGTTACATTAAATAAGATGAGGAGGTAGTTGTGGAAAGTTATTTAAATAAGATGGATGAGTAGTTATTAAAAGTTATTTGAACTTCCTTATTTAAAGAATGAGGCAAGACAATAATAAAGTCAATCAACGACTCAAATTAAATATTTAACATGCATTACACCATGAGTCAAATATTTTATTTTTACAAAAAAAAAAACCATATATAAATATTTTCTAACATGTGCGTTTATAAAAATTATAAATATAAATAAAAAAAATTGATGTTTTTAGATCATTTTTATGTGATGATGTTAAAATAATTTTTTTAAAAATTATTTTAATACAAACATTTTCAAAATTAATCTCAATTACTCTCACAAAAATCATTTAGTTGCTTTTTAGAACCAAAAAGACTTTGGTTGAAACTTTTTATTTAAAATCACATTTTAATATTAATTTACTATTTAAATTTTTTTCTTTATTTTGGTCCCTTTTTTTACGATATTTATAATAGTAAAAGATAAATTATTAAAGTATAAAATACAATGCAAATGATTGTTGTTTTAAAGTTCAAATAAAAAGTTTTAAAACTCTTTAGAAGAGGGGTAGAAATTGCTTTTCAAAATGATTGTATCAAAATGAATTTTTATTTTATTTTTTATAAATCATTTTAACATGTCACATAAAAATAATTCAAGAGCACTATAAAATTTTAATTTAAAATTAAAAAAAAATCCATTTTTTTTTTAATAATTTTTAACGCAAGTCATCTAGACGCTACCCTTAACAGCTCAGTTGTGACAGTAAAATTAAACGATACTGCGTAGGCTACGAGAAAATAAAAGATGGAATGAAGTAATCATCAATCATTCACAAGAACAGATACTTCAACCACAGGAAAATTTGCGACTATACAACCGATGAGAAATTGAACTTAGCAACTGTCCCAGGAAACTCCATTAAGGAATGACACTGCTCATCACTGCACTTTTCGGACAAGTGTCATGCGAAATTAGGTTTGAGGGCCTGGAAACATGGACTACTGCTGACAAGAAAATAGATCCAAACCTCGAAAAGGGTTTAGGATCTTCTTCCAATGCAACAGCAGCAGATGAAGAAATGGATCATTCTCGCGGCCATCAAAATTTTTATAAATCCTCCCCAGATGAGTTGGTTCAAAAAGATATGCCGCAGCTTTACCGCCCAATCAGAGACAGGCAACTTAGTGCCTGTTTGTTTGGCATTGAGATCCTGCCAACTTTTCACCAAAATTTGAATTTTTTTTTTTTACATTTTAACAACCGACGGTTTAATGTTTTTAGACCATTTTGATACGCTGATTTCAAAAATGATTTTTAAAAAATAAAAAAAACATCATTTTGATGTATTTCAGCACGATAAGCATTTTAAAAAAGCTACTGCAATCGCACTCCCAAACAGACCCTTAATAGTGGATTACCGTGTTAAATGGTAACTATTTCAGCACAATAAGCACTTTGAAATCCGATTTGTCGTGACAATAAAAGACCAGGAGATTAACAGACCAAAACCCATACTACAGGGGAAGGGGTAGAAATAGCAAGAAGAGAGAAAATAAAAATGGACCAACGCATACAAGAGTAGAGAGAAGCTTTTTATGACGTCAGAAATTCTGATACTTAAGCAACAACCAATCCAATCGAGGAAGAAAAAAAAAATTCCATTCCTGTTCCATTTGAAAGCTGATGACATGAAAGAATAAAAACAGAAAGATGACAAAAGTTATTTAAGATTTTTTTCCCTGCACCGGAAACAATTAGATCAACCAATTCATGTTTCTTCAGGTTAGTTCATTGGTCCAATAGAAGTAGTAAACAAGAAGAAAAACCAATTACGCATCTACTGAAAGGTAAGAGAAAGTACCTTGTGTGACCGTGAGTACCCAAAACTCAACCAATTTTGAAATTTAATTTTTAAGAATAGGGCAACCACACAAGAGATTCCTAAGAAAACCCCAACTTCTGTGGAGCACATATAGGAGGTAACTGCAGAAGTGTTTGAAGCAGCTCTATCCTTCTAAGCTAACTAAATGAGATGCCATTAGAGTTTGAGGAAGGAGCATCACAGCTGGAGTGCACTCAAACAGAAGCACGCAAGCACTCAGTTTAGCAGGGAGCCCAAACATTCATTACTGAAGATTTGAAGCAGCTCTCTATCCTTCTAAGTTAACTAAAACAAATGCCACTAGAGTTTGTGGGAGGCGCATCACGGCCGAGGTGCAATCAAACAGAAGAATGTAGACATGCAGTTTAGCAGGGATCCCCAAATATTCACAATAGAAGATCCCAATGCAGGGCGGCCAACAATGAAACCTCAAGTGTAGAGAAGCACAAAACCAATGAAGCAGACCCAGAAGAGACCTCAACACAAAAAAGAAAAGCATAAAGTTTTAGCACCACTCTCAGAAGCAACCTGTCTCAATAAATTCGTAATAACTACCTACAGAGCCTTCTGCTAGAAAAGTCTACAACTATCCTGCATAGCTCAAAGAAAAATAACAAACATAGTAATAAGTATGAAGAAACTTAACCAAATCCACGAGGCTGAGGGCGTTGCCCGTTTAAAACATAGTGGTACTGAAGACCAAACATAATAAACACACTCTAATTGCAGTACTTTCCGAGCAAAGCCAATGCCACCTAGGCTGCAACTCTTAACTCCTGCTTCGGCGACGATCCCTTGTGCCATTTCGGTTGGGGGTGGGATTGGGGGGGTGTTGTGGTGATGTTGGGTATGGGGTTTGTTTTTTTTAATTTTTGTGAGGGGTGTATAGGTTATGGGGGGAGGTGTAGGTTTTATATGGTGTTGGTATTTTGGTGTTTTGGGGGTATGTTTGTAAAATTTTATTAAGTTTTGTGATATGATAGAAGGGTTTTGGTTTTGTAAGGATGTAAATTTGGTTTGTGAGTGATAGTTGATTTATTTTGTTGGGTGGTGTTTTTTTTGTGGTGGTGGTGGGGTTTTTGTGGAGTTATGGTTTTTGGGTGTGGGGGTGGTTAGGGGTTGGGGGATAGGTTTTTAGATTTGGATTAGGGTGGTTGGGTGGGGGTTTTTTTTTGTTGTATTGTTGGTGTGTGAGTAGAGTTTTTAAGTGTTTGTAATTTTTAATTTTTATGTGATAGTGTTTTTTTTATGTAGTATTTGGTTGTTGGGGTGGAAGTTTTTTATTGATTTATTAAAAGTTTGTTTGGGTTTTAATAAAGTGTGGGGTTTTTAAAGGTTGATTTTAAATATTGGAATTTATTGATATTTGGTTTTTTTTTTTTTTTTGTTTTTTAGAAGTAATTAAATAGGATTTTTTTTATATTTTAGTCTATTAACACTAATTTAAAATCAAGAAAATATTGAAAATTAGAATTTAAAAAAAAAACACAAAAGGAAGATAAAAAAACGTAAAAAGCCACCTCTAATGGAGGCTGGCTGCAGCTAAGTTTATTAATATAGAAATTTTAATATGCTTTCTGTACTTTAAAATAAGAAGAGTTCTAAAAATAAATATGGACAAAAGGGGATGATGACCTCATTTCCTGGATTTCTTTCCTTGGAAGCTGGACGTGGTGAGGAAAAGACAACCCTACCCCTCAGGACATAGCTTGTAGGCTGTTAATGAAGGGTGATGTGGGCAATTTGCAGGTATCCCAAGCCACTTGTGTTTCTCTTTTGATTTTACTCACTTCAATCACTTGTATTGTTTTATACAAAATAGTGAGGGACCAAACAAAATGTTAGAACAGAAGAAGAATATTCTCTTCAGTCATTTTTGCTCCAAACCGACATGTTCTTACCATCTTTTTTCTTTTATTATGATTAAAGGAAGTTAGTTTATTGAGAATTCGGGGTAATTTAATTTCCCTTTTCTTTCATTTTCCCTCACCAATTTATACTCATCAAAATTATTTTGCTTTCCAATTCTATCTTCTAATCATCGTTTAATTATAAAAAAAGGTATTAGTTAGTTGATTTAAATGCTTGAAAACACCTTTCATGATTCTAAAATTTTAATTTTCCTTATTTAATTAATTTATTCAAGACTCAATATATTTTTCTAAATTATATTTTAAAATTTTAATTATTAAGTTAGAAAAGCAAACACTTTCTATATTCTATTTAATTAATCTAATTTTAACTATTTTCATTACAGATTCATATCATGTGATTCAATTATTTAAAGTGGTAGTAATTAATATTTAGCATGCATTGGTATAAATAAAAAGAATCTTCATGTCAGAGCAAATTTTTATAATCAGTGAACATGCTTAATTAGGCATGGAAATTTCCATGATCTCACGTAATAATTTAGTCAACACAGCGTCACACCCTGAAAGCTTTTATCTAGATTTTCACATGTTTATTTCCTTGTCAACCGATGTTCACTTTTTAGTCCAAGCTGTTGTGTCTTTATTCTTTAATGTACTCATGATTTATGCAGATCCCACAAAAAAGATTAGAAAAATAAATGGTGGTAGTAAAAAATTTTGAACAGTTAAAGGCTAAAGTTTTATGGTTGGTTATGGGCTTTGGTTGTAGAATATTCGACAAATTCACATGGTGCAAGGGTTCTTACAGCTGCAACAACATATACCTTTCCTCATAATATTTATTTGCCATGGTGGATCTCTTGGTAGTGTGTCTTTAAGTGAAGAGGTTACAAGGAACATCTCTTTCACTTCTATCCTTTAGCCTTTTCTTGCCACATTGTACTTGGCATGACTGGCTAGCTTTTAAGTTGAGTTCTTTTTGTGTTATTTGATTGAGGAAGGGTAGGGATCTAGTTTTCTAGGTTTAATATGGCTGGTGCTGAAATGGGGGTCTCTTGTTTCTTGGTTTTGGGATCTGAGTTTTGAATCTTTGCTAAAAAGATTGGAGCTTTTGAGGATTTTGGTTTATTGGGATTATTTTTTTTTGGTTTTTTGTTGTCTGTGAATTTGTGTTGAAGATAGAGAAGAAAAATGTCTCCAAGATTGGATTTTTCAGATTGGTGGGGAAAAGACAGCAAGAAGGGAACACCTGTGGTAGTGAAAATGGAGAATCCTAACTATTCTGTTGTGGAAATCAACGGTCCAGATTCTGCATTTAGGCCAGTTGAGAAGAACAGAGGCAAGAATGCCAAGCAAGTCACATGGGTTTTGCTCCTCAAGGCTCATAGAGCCGTTGGTTGTGTTGCTTGGCTAGCTACTGTCTTTTGGGCCTTGTTAGGGGCTATCAAGAAGAGATTGATCTTCAGACAAGGTGTTGCAGTGGCTACTGAGAAGTTAGGCAAAGGGAAATTGGTACTTAAAATCATTAGAGTGTTTTTAGTGACCTCTTTGGCAATTTTAGCTTTTGAAGTGCTTGCTTATTTGAAAGGTTGGCGTTATTTTGAGAGTTCTAATTTGCATATCCCAAGGACCTTGGGTGTGCCAGGCTTGCTTCACATGGTTTATGTTGCTTGGTTAACATTCAGGGCAGATTACATTGCGCCAGTAATTCAAGTTCTCTCTCAATTCTGTGTTGTTTTATTCCTTATTCAATCTGTAGATCGTTTGGTACTTTGTTTGGGTTGCTTTTGGATTAAATTCAAGAAGATTAAGCCAAGGATTGACGGGGATCCATTCAAGTCAGATGATGTTGAGGCACCAGGCTGTGAGTATCCCATGGTTCTTGTACAAATCCCAATGTGTAACGAAAGAGAGGTAATGCGCTAAACTTTTTCTCCTCTTTGTTTTACTTTCTTGTGCTTTTAGCTTGTTGCTAAATCTGTGACTAGGACTTATTTTCTGCATTCAAAGAGTTTGAAGAATATATATCTATATATATATATATATTAATTTCTAGTCGTCAATAGTTTCGTGATTTATTTGTAGTTTGAAGAATTATGACCAGGTTAGGTGCCATTAACTTTAAGTAATAATTCTGGATTGTATCTAGCATCGAAAATAGAAAATTTATGTCATGATGATTGGATCTGTTATTTTAGATCAATATCAAACTAGGAAGTCTCATACTCTAGATGATTATTAGTAGGATTAGCATACGATATAAATGGCGGCAATGTCAAAATCCCTACAGAGTCCTTGATGTTGAGATGCTTTCTGCATGCAGGTATATGATCAGTCTATCTCTGCAGTTTGCCAAATGGATTGGCCGAAGGATCGCATACTGATTCAAGTTCTTGATGATTCCAATGATGAGAGCATCCAATGGTTAATTAAGGCAGAGGTTACTAAGTGGAACCAAAAGGGTGTCAATATCATCTATCGGCATCGTTTGATTAGAACTGGTTACAAAGCTGGGAATCTCAAGTCTGCAATGAGCTGTGATTATGTAAAGGACTATGAGTTTGTTGCAATTTTTGATGCTGATTTCCAGCCTAATCCAGACTTCCTTAAGCTGACAGTGCCGCATTTCAAGGTAGATAAAGACAAATGAATCTCTTTTCAATGAGCTGTCTGCTGTCCAAAATGTTTTTGTGATTTAATCCACTTGTCTGTCTTACCTTGTGTTGCAGAACAACCCTGAACTAGGGTTGGTTCAAGCCAGATGGGCATTTGTGAACAAGGATGAGAATTTATTGACTCGTCTCCAAAACATCAACTTGTGTTTTCACTTTGAGGTTGAACAGCAAGTTAATGGCGCATTCCTAAATTTCTTTGGTTTCAATGGAACTGCTGGTGTCTGGAGAATCAAAGCCCTTGAAGAGTCTGGTGGATGGCTTGAAAGGACAACTGTTGAGGACATGGACATAGCTGTCCGAGCACATCTTAACGGTTGGAAATTCATCTTCCTTAATGATGTGAAGGTACTCTTGTGCTTCTATCAATCTAAATCCATCGCTTCCATTGCATAAGTAAATATAGTTTGGTTGAATCAAGACGAACAAATACAGGGCTTCTTTCAGGATCATTCCATTTCATTTTGAAGCAATCTAATAGTATGTAAGACTGATGACAAGAAAACAGGCGCATACTTTCCTTGCTCGTAAATTTTGGACTAGTCCTTACAACATGAATTATATGTGTAACCTCTCAGGTCCTCTGTGAAGTTCCTGAGTCCTATGAAGCTTACAGGAAGCAGCAACATCGTTGGCATTCTGGTCCTATGCAACTGTTCCGCTTGTGTCTTCCAGCAATTATAACCTCTAAGGTGCCTTTGATCCCATTTGTGCTTCCTGTAATATTAATTCCACACTGATTTAACTTTACTAAGGGCTTCCATGTTTTCAATCTTGCAGATAGCATTATGGAAGAAAGCAAACTTAATATTCCTATTCTTTCTATTGAGAAAACTTATCCTTCCTTTCTATTCCTTCACACTGTTCTGCATAATTCTTCCTTTAACAATGTTTGTCCCCGAGGCCGAGCTTCCTATGTGGGTTATTTGCTATGTGCCTGTCGTGATGTCATTCCTGAACATTCTTCCTGACCCAAAATCGTTCCCTTTCATTGTTCCTTACCTGCTATTTGAAAACACCATGTCAGTTACCAAATTCAATGCCATGGTATCTGGTTTATTCCAGCTGGGCAGCTCTTATGAGTGGGTTGTCACCAAGAAGGCCGGCAGGTCATCAGAATCTGACTTGCTGGCTGCCGCCGAGAGGGACTCAAAGACAATGAACCAACCACAGATGTGCAGAGGAGCTTCGGAGACCGAGCTTGGACTGTTAAACCAGTTAAAGGAACAAAAAGAAGCAGCTCCTAAACCCGTCAAGAAAGTGAACAAGATTTACAGGAAAGAGCTTGCTCTAGCTTTCCTCCTACTCACAGCTTCTGTCAGGAGTCTGTTATCAGCCCAGGGAGTCCACTTTTACTTCCTTCTCTTCCAAGGCGTGACCTTCCTTGTCGTTGGTCTTGATCTGATTGGAGAGCAAATAAGCTAGGCGTTAATGAAAGCCAGATAAGAGTGTAGTACATTTCCTCTCGGGTTCAGATAATCTATCTATAGCCTACTGGGATCGACCATGCAAATGATGGTGAATGCTAGCCTTCGATTCAATAAAATGGAAGTCATTTTCTACGTGATTTGAAAGCTCTATAGGATTCTCTATTCAGAAATCACTCTCCATTCTGTGGTCATATTTCCTTTTATTTTTATTTTCTTCACATAGGATATTGGTCATTGTTAGTTCTCCTCAGGCATTAAACTGTTGTTGGATGTTATAGGTAGGATATTAGGTTTCATTTTTTCTTTTACAGTTGACTTGTATTCTTGCTTGGGTGTGATTTAGCAGCATTTAAGGTTCAAGCCATATTTGCTCTTGTAAAGTCTAAAAGTTTGAGTGAGATCAAAGCATTTGCTTGCTTGATGCTTCTGGTTTTAGTGTGTGACATGTAAAAGAACTAGTATATGTACATTTTCGCATACTCCTCTCCTCGTATTCCTTTTGTCCCCTGTTTGCAACCTGTTCCTCTGAATGTGCATGCATGTGCACGTGTGGCTGAATTTTTATTTTTTTATAACCGGGGTGTCCAGTCCAGCTTATACATACCACAACTAATCCCCAGGTCCACTGAACATCCTGCAATCCCAGTGAGCAGGTAAGGCATCGCGGGGATAACAGACGTGTATAGTGGAACTTGAACCCTGCAGGGATAACAGACGTTCATGGTGGAACTTGAACCCTGGTAGGAGATCAAAACCCCACTTCCATGTGTGGCTGGATTTCTTATTTTAACAGGAGGAGGTCAAAAGAAAGTGTCGGCGCTGAACAAGTTGAGCCATTGTAGCTAATATCAGATGGCCAAGGTGATGAGGTTATGGTTCACTCACACATCACTCTTCAAATTATAGTGTCCAAAAGGTAGGGGGGCCAACATTTATTGATCATGGATTCTGTATATCGTGTTGTTGGTGGGAAGTATAGTTAGGACAAACCCTCCAATTTCTCTGGTCCACCTTGTTAAAATATTTGCCACGAGTGGACAATCAGAAAGATCTTTTGATTTGACCACCTACCTGTTTCATGGATTTCACTTCCATTTTCTGGCATCACATCTGTAGCTGGAGATGTGCTGGGTTACAAGTTGGATTAGCTTAGTAATACGTTGGCAGGGGAAGTCTTTCTGCCTGTCCCACCATGTTTTGGATATGACCAAGTCCAGTTTACTGGGTTTTGCATGAAGGGTTATGGATGTGTGGGTGAGATGTCATTGTTTTCCCCTTCAATTACGAGTCAACTCTGTCAGCAGTTGAAAGAGGCCAAGGACTTCAAAACTGAACTCACTGTTTAATGGGCCTTTTTAGAGCTTGAAAATGCTTCATATATGTTGAAGATTCTACCCAGTCCGGCAGTAAGTCTCAGCTCCAGCAAAGGCCATTCATCCTCTTCGAATAAGATTATCCTGCAAAAATTTATGATGGAGCTTAATACCATTTCTGTTAAAGTTTGCTTAAGGACTTCCATAAGTCCACATATTTTTTTTTATTAGCTTCAGATTTATGTTTCCAGCAAATAAAATTGTCCTGGTCTCTAGGAGTAGTGAGTTTGTTTCAGATCTTAGCTTGATTTATGGTTGTTAGCTAACATTTCATTTTTTTTTCCTTCTATATAATTGCAAAAAAGTTAATCAAATAAAGTATGAATTATCCCTTATCTACTGTATTTCAGCATTCTTCTCCTACAATCATTCAATTCCTTTTGTCTCTTTGTTTTCATTTCTTCAAAAATCTAACAATTGCTATCAAGGTTTCTTAAAGGATCTGTGATGGAAGTTGAAACCATTTTTTCTCAATTGCTCCTCCTATCTTCGATGGAGAAAACTATTAGCTTTAGGCAATGAAAATGGAAACATACCTAGAGGCATTTGATCTCTGGGAAGTTGTGGAAGAGGATTACGAGGTCCCTTCTTTGCCAAACAATCTAACCATAACTAGATCAAAAGTTATAAAGAAAGAAAACCCTTCAGCATGTCTTTTTGTTGTTGTTTCGACAACTATTTTCACGAGAGTCATCTCTCAAAAAAGAAAAATAAGTTTATGATTATTTGAAGGAAGAATATGAAGAGAATGAAAGGATACGAGACATGTAAGTGCTGAATTTAATAAGGGGATCTTTTTTTGAGTTGCAAAAAGTAAAAGAGTCTGAGACAATCAAAGAATACTCAGACAAATTGTTTGACATTGTCAACAAGATAAGGTTACTTGACACCAAATTTGTTGATTCCAGAATTGTAAGAAAAATCTTGTAACTGTGCCTAAAAGATAAAGCATCTATAACCACCTTGGAGAACACAAAAGATCTTTCCACAATCACATTGACAAAGATGTTAAATGCCTTGTAGGCTTGACAAAAACATAGGCTAATGAGGCAAGATCGTATTGTTGAAGAAGCCCTACCAACCAAACATCAGGATTTCAAAAATTAGTGGAAAATCAAAGTGACTGTAAAATTCAAGTTATAAAGTCAGATAATGGAAAGGAATACACTTCGACATAATTAATTTGTTTTGTGAAGATGCTGGCATTAAACATTAGCTCACTGCTCCTTACACTCCATAACAAAATAGAGTTAGTGAAAAGAGAAATAAATATGTAATAAAAATGTCTAGATATATGTTGTATGAGAAGAAGTTACCTAAAGAGTTATGAGCAGAGACAACTAATACAGTAATCTCTTTTTCAAAATGGACTTCCAACAAAGGTTTTGGATGATAAAATACTATTTGAAGTTTGACATGGATATAATCCTTCATTAAGCTTTGATACCAATTATTAGATTTTTAAAGAAAAGAAAACAAAGAGATAGAAAAAAAAATGAATGATTGTAGGAGAAGAATGTTGAAACACAACAATAAGGATAATTCATATTTTATTTGATTAATTTTTTATCAATTATATAACAGAAAAAAATGCTAATTAATAATCACAAATCATGCTAAGTTATGTAACATGCTAACAACTCCTGGAGACCAAGATAACTTTATTTGTTGGAAACATAAATTTGAAGCTAATAAAAAAAATATTACGTGGACTTATGATAGTCCTTAAGAAAACTTAAACACATGAGAAGGAGTTACCAAAAGAGCTTTGGGATGAGACATCTAATACAAATCTTAGCATGGTTTGTGGCTATTAGTTAGCATTTTAATTTTCTTTTCTACTATTTATAATTGCAAGGAAGTTCATCAAATGAAGTATGAATTACCCCTTATGTGTTGTATTTCAGCATTCATCTCCCACAACCATTCAATTCCTTCTGTCTCTTTGTTTTTTTTTTTATTTAAAAATCTAACAATTTCAGCAAGAAAATCCAAGGCAATAACGTGTTAATCTTACCTAATTGAGACCTATATACTGATGGATATCATAGAAATGACAAGCAACCTGCACCTTTTACATCCACCTGGCTTCCCGCTACCTGAAGATCCATGCAGTCATCCCTGAGTGCTTAAGCACTTATGATGTTCATCATTAAACTAATATCCATTCGGGATTAATCTTTTGGCTTCCATAAGAGCTTTTGGCTGTTGGATGAGAACTGGGGTCGATCGAACTAGTCATCGTCTGGTTCTGTCGAAAAATCTGGCTCTTCAGGTTTTTGGAACTTGGGCATGTCAACTTTCTTGACTTTCTGAGCCCCCCTTCTTGTGTTTGCAGCAAATCTTGAAGCCAATATCGTGACACCAAGGTTCTGTTTTGCATGAGAAGAAGCCGAGGATGCAAAACCAGTTTCAGCCTCCTCCGGTGTCGTTTCGTCATCGGCTGTTTGCCCATCAACAGAAAGTGAGAAGGATTCCGACAGGCTCAAGCTCTTGGCCATCATTCTCTTCTTGTGCCGGCGCCAGGCGGCCTGGATGAAGCAGGTGGCCCATGTTCTCCAATGGTAGGAGTAGAAACGGAAGGTATGTTGTAGTTTCTTGCTATGGAGTCGTCTAAACTGATTGGCGACGAACTTGAGATCTTCTGCTTGCAATGCAAATGCTTCCACTTCTTCTAGAGCTCTCACTGTCCTCGTGGAAGAAGGTAGGTTGAGAGTAGATTTCGGAAGCAATGCCCAGGCGAGCAGCTCCTCGCCGCAAAAGTCGCCGGGTCTCAAAATAATTGAATTGAAGAAACCAGTTCGTCCTCCATTTGTAGTCGAGCTCTCTAGCTTTCCCCTGATGATAAAAAGCATCTCTGTGACTGGATCACCTTCTCGAACTATACAGGTTCCTTGAGTACTCAACGAAGACACTAAGCGCTCACATATTGCATCGAGTAGCTGATCATCCATCTGTGAGAAAAAAGGAACCTGCAAATAAGGAAAAACTATGAGATAATAATATAAATCATATCATGAAGCCTTACCTAATAGCTTAAGTTTTTAGATAAGATAGTTTCTTGACACGGTATCAGAGTCTTATTGACCTAACAGTCACGAGTTCAAATCTCATCATTTTATTCTATTTAATAAAAATTAAAAATAAGATAGTGAAGATTTATGCAAGTTTCAAGCCCAAAAAGCTTTTCACTTGAAGGAATATATTAGAGAATAATATAAATCATATACTAGAACCTCACCTAACAACTTAAACTTTTAAATAAGATGATTCTTTGACAAAAACATTAGCTAGAGCACGAAAGGAGGAGATTGATTTTGAAATGCTTGATGGAAACACTAGGGAGGGAGCTACTTACTCGTCTAACAAGATCCGGTGGCGCTAGCTACGAGTTCGAATCTTATTATTCCATTCTATTCGATAAAAATCAAATACAAGGTAGTGTGGGCTGTGTAAGTTTCAAGCCCAAAGAGTTTTCACTCGAAATGATGTATTAGAGAATAATATAAATTATATTTTGAAACCTCACTTAACAGTTAGGTGAGATATTTCCTTAACAAAAACATTAGCCAGCTAGAGCACGAAAGGAGGAGATGGATTTTGAAATGCTTGATGGAAACACCAGGGAGGGAGCTACTTACTCGTCTAACAAGATCCAAGCATAGGTGGCGCTGGATGTCTCGACGAAGATCTGTCGGTAATGCACGCAAGATTGACTCTCCATCAACCCCTCTAGTTGCGAGCCATTTGTATTGAACAAACCGTCTGACACGTTCTCGGAGACTTTGGGGGAGTTGACGGTGTCTCATCCACTCCTCCGTGTCTCGTCGCTTGAGCCTCCACTCCTCAAGCCTCACAGTGATAGATTGCAAGTATGTCTGTTCAAGAGGGAGCGTGTCAAAAGAGCAATGAAAGATAATTCTGGTCATCATATTGCTTTTAGTCTGCAGAGGAAATTCATCATAAAATTTCCAAGGAAAATAGTTTCTTGAATAAGAGGATATGTCCAAGTCTTCTTCAACTAAACAGACTTCCATTGTGGATTTTTTTTTTTTTTGTATCTGAGAAACATCTCAATTATGTGGGGTGCCTCCAGTGTTCACATTTACCTGCATATTTCCGATCAAATGGGCAAACAAAACCAGGCCCATGATGGCAATAAGTATGGCAAATGCAGTTTCCCCAATAAAGGTGCTTGTTGACAAACTCTGGCCATAGGAGCTGAAAAATGGAATACGCAGAAAAGATACGTAAGAAAGTTCCTACAAAAATCTACTTCAACAATAGATGGAATCCATGCATCTGCAGGTGTTAATTTGTAGCAATTGCAAACAGAAGAAAGAAAAATTCCGCTTCAATATCATGCATCGATTCAAAGAGGATAAAATCCAATCAGATGCTATCATTATCTTGAATGAATATCTGTACCTCAAGTTCTGCAGGCCCCACCAAAGGCAGTAGAGAAACTTCTCAAGAAACTCAGAGGAAAGTACATTCTGCTCCAATGCTTTTGCGAATATGCCGTAATTGAAAAAGGTTTTGTTTGCTGGATTACATATAGAAAACAAAACAGTAGTGTTTTCCCATGACTTGCGATCATTAAAGTTCAAAGTACCACAATCCAAGTAACGAGGCTTGCATGGTATGGGGCTCGATTCATGCTTGCAAGCAGATTTCCAGCATGTTGCGTGGCGCTCAATCGACAACAGATACCAGGATGCCCCCAAGACCTACAAGATCAGAGGCCTAATCATTATAAAGCAGCACAAGATGATCAAAAACAACATCAGGAGCGGTTCGAGAGATACGCTATCTCACCTGAAAACTTAAGTTTTTAGGTGTATATCTGGAATATGATTTATATTATTCTCTAACACATATACTCAAGTGAAAACAAGCCCACACTATCTTGTGCTTGATTTTTATCTAATAGAATGAGAGTGGTGAGATTCAAACTCGTGACCGTTAGGTTAACAAGGCTCTGATACAATATTAAAAAACCATTTTACTTAAAAACTTAAATTTTTAGATGAGTTCCCAGAATATAATTTATATTATTCTATAACATAAAAAGACATGTATACTATGATTTAAGGAGGCATTACTCACATGACTAGCCAGCATGTATAGCAGGAGATTATATGCAGCCCCGGCCCAAGCAGTGTTTGCGACTACTCCAGTGGCTTTAATAATCTCAGAACTCAATGGAAAAATCAGATATAATCTGGGAATATACTGGAGCAGAACAATCAGTACTAGGGCATTGTTGGTATGATCAGCATGAGAGCTTCTAATTGCTGGTATTATAAACCATATCACAATCTGCCAAAAAAAAAAAGAATAATTTCATTCATTTCTTCTTTAGCTTCAAAGGATAGACTTCAATGATGAGAAGATACTAAAAATCACAGCAAGAAGAACTATGTCATTTGCAAGAAATGGATGGTTTGAAAAAATCAAACACACTGTCATATGTATTTTAGCCAATATCTAATCTGCATCTAAACCTTTTCCTTTCCTTTATTTAATTATTTTATTCTTGTTATTTTCTTGGTTCTTAGGTGACAAAGCTAGAACTCATCGCCCTCTTTGCAGAGGTGAATGACACTGGGCCAAACATCAGGAAGTAAAAGAAATGCCTGGAAAATTGAGCCAAAAGGGCAGCTGAAAATAGAATAGCAACTTCAACCTTAACAACCAAATGAGGATTTGAAGTTCATCCTCATTTTTTACAAGTATCTGTGATTTCTATGCAGAAAAAAAAGAATGAAATCACAGGCTATGCTCTGCATGTTAAGGAACCATCTCATCTAAAAGCTTAAACTTGTAGGTGAGGCCCCAGAATATGATTTATATTATTCTCTAACACACCCCCTCAAGTGAAAGCCTTTTAGACTTGAAATTTGCACACAGGCCCACATCACCTTGTGTTTGATTTTTATCAAATAGAATGGGGGTGGTGAGATTCGAACTCGTGACCGCTGGGTAAACAAGGCTCTGATACCATGTTAAGGAACCATCTCACCTAAAAGTTTAAGCTTGTAGGTGAGGCCCCAGAATATGATTTATATTATTCTCTAACACTGCATTCTAATCCAATAAACAAAAACAGAAAACAAAGTTAGGAATGCAAGTACCTGAGGAAGAGGTAATGCTGCAATAAGATCTATGAAGAAATCTGATTTCAAATATCTCCTCGCAATCAACTCAGGATCCATAACAAGTTCACCTCTCCCAAAAACTCTTGAACTAGGTGAGACATAAGCTGTCCTAAACTTTATTACAATATGAAGCATGTAAAAAACATCAGCAAATGTTCGAAAACATGTCACAGTGATTCCTAAATTCAAATCAGTATCCATACAAGTTGACTTTCCATTGCTGATTACTGATGGAAGGTAACAAAACAATGGATCAACAAAGAGTGCTGTTAAGCATGAGAAGAGAAAAATCCTGTTCCATTTCAAGATAACATCACTTCCTGGATCAAGAATCTTCTCTCTCCAATATGGTTTGTGGCTATTCTCTGGAAATACCTTAAACCTTCCAAACGTAGGAACCTTGTCACTTGTGTTTCTGTCGTTAATAATACCACCTTCAGTTTTGAACAATGGAGCTGATGTCTTATGAACAGGCAATGTCTTCTCCAGGTTTTGACTATCATTAAACCTACAAATTTTGAGAACACCCTTTCATCAAATCATCAAAGAAAGCGAATGAGAGCCGTAAAAGAGAGAATATGTAAGTTAAGAGACTAACCTCACAAGCTTCCCTTTCTTGAACTCCATGATTGCTAGTACTAATCTTATAACATACTATACATTCAAGAAAGGCGGCGGACAAAAGAGGGTTCTGCTTCGCAAAATATTCGCTGAATTTTCCATTTCTGAACTGAAAGCAAGTCTTTCAAGAAATGGACCTTGAACTCCAGGCTGCAAAAGATGGAAGGAAATTTCACAAGAAGAGGAGAAGAGAGGCTTTGACTGGTGAAATGGCAGGGCGTTCAATGTGGTTGGCTTCCATTAAGAGCCTGACATAAAACTAACAGTAAAAGAAAAGAAACACAGCTTAGATACTCTGTTACTTTCTCTATTTCTTCTTCATGCTTTTTTTAATGGTCTAATAATATTTTCGGATCATGTTTCACGTATCATAAACTATTTTTTCTCATACTGGAACCCTTTATCATTACATAGAAAGCATAGTTGCAAGACTCAACATGGGCTGAGAGTTGAGAGTTGACATTGGTGGGGCTATCTTGTGTGGATCCATAGGTAAATTATTATTATTTTATCAAAACAACATTGTCATGTTAAAATAATGTTGATTTAGATTAGAAAAGAAAAGAAAAAATGATTTGAAATAAAACATAACTATGTTGGAAAGAAAACCACTTCTCATCCAAACCATGTATCCAAAAATTCACTTTTTTTTTATATATGCTTTGTTTTTCAACTTGTAAGAAAGTGGACTTGAACTTCAGAGAGATAGAGGACGTGAAGGCATGACCATATAAAGTTTTTTTTTATATATAAATATTACATGTATATCAGACACCAAGAATGCAATATATATATACACACATGTATTGGCAGATTTTCTCGGCCAAATATCTTCTATTTTTTAAAAAAAATTGTCTGGTTTAGGAGGTTTTAACAAGTCTATATCAGACACCATTGGCAGATTTTCTCGGCCAAAAATCTTCTATTTTTTTTTAAATTTTGTCTGGTTTAGGAGGTTTTATCAAGTCTAGATTTGATTTGATTTCTGTGAGTGTTATACTTACAAGGACGAATATTTATAAAAGAGATAGCCTGAACTTGAAGCTTGGATTACGAGTTAGATGAGTTTTTATTTCATAAAATATACCAGGTTTTCAATAATTCAATGTGAAGTAAATCTCGAGCTGATGAATTGACTATATCTATCATCGTCATGGGCTCCTCCTGCAAACGTGTATAGCCATTGCCTCTTGACAAACCACAGCTTCCAATGTCCGCACCCCTTTTGAATCTTCCTCCTTGGAGAGCCAATGATATCAAAATGTAGACTTCTTTTTGGATCTAACCTAACCCTCTTCGTGTTGTGATTCATATCCGACATCTTTTTTCCTTTTTTTTGTTTTGTTGAAGACCAAGAATCATTCCTGTTTTCTCAGAGAAAACGATGCATCCCTTTGACGGGGCAAAGACTAGAACTTTCATTTCTTGTATTTTATTTTACACGAGTGCCAAATATCCTAAGCACTACGATAAACATTTTTAATGGTGGCTTGATTTTACTTCTTCTGTCTAATTATTGTGTGGGGATTTGCAATCCGAGTGGTGTCAATTTCTTTATTATTAAACTCGCCCAGATACCAACCAATCCAGTGCTTTGGTTGAGCTTCAATTTGTTTGTCAAGATTTTTTTTTTTAAAAAAAAAAACAGCCTTTATAAAAAAAATATATTAAAGCTAAAAAAATTTCTAATAAATAGGAGGCAGGATTTACTGGAAATAAAGTAAAAAAAAAAAACTAGTCAAGAAACATAGTATTAACCTGTTTTTCTTGCCGGACATGGAATCTGAAAACTAATGTGTAGCTGTAGGCCCTGTTTGGAAGAGCTTTTTCAACTATGATTTCCAAAAAAATTGCAATTTTTTTATTTTAAATGAATATGGTTTAGTGTTTTTAGATCATTTTGATGTGCTGATATTAAAAATGATTTTTAAAAAATAAAAAAATATCATTTTGATATATTTCGGCATGAAAAACATTTTTAAAAAACTACAAAAGCTACAGCAACAGCTCTCTCAAACACTACATCATGAAACTGAAGTGTCAGAGGCCGGCTGCCATTTTTTAAGGTTAAAAGTAATCAACTGGAGCCTGGGACACAACAGGTAGCTTTCACTAATTATAAAGTTTAATCCTAATGACTTATGCTACAATTTATATTTTCATTATTATTTTCAGATGGAATTATCAGGCTTATTTACAAGAAACTAAGCCTACATTTTCCCAATCAGACCCACTTCCCACCCAAAAAACGTGAGACTGAAGGGTTGTCGTGCCCTGTGAATCAGCTCGTTGGCACAGCAAATCATACTGTTATCTTGAGGCTATAATAATATTTTTAGTACGAAAATCTCGATCCTTTTCATTTTTGAGATAGATGGCTAGCCCAGAGAGACGACATTGATGAATTGGGACTCGCAAACAAAGCACGTGTGACCAATCAGAGGTTAAAAGAGTGCCAGATCCAAGCTCAGAGGGTCCTACATTAGCAGTTTCTGCGGTGACTGGAACGTGCTTCTCGTTTTGCTGAGTTCCTGGAACGTGGGCTACTTAATGCACACCATACACCCATGTCAAGCCTGTCATCTCACCACCCAGAAAAATACATCAAAAACAGTTCAACCATGAATTCAATTTCCATTTTAGCATACCCTCTTGACTTGAATGCAGTTAGATTCGAATTCGATGAGAAATCACGATGGATGTCTTTCCCCTGAATGTTTTAGTTCGAGCTCTTATCAAGAAAAGACTTAGTTTCGATGTAATTTACTGCTTTCGTGTAAACAAAATAGGCTGCTGTAAATCTGCAGTGTCGAACAGTTTGTGCACATCTTAACTAATCTTACAGGTCCTAAAATTAATGACCAAATAAACTTTCAATGATCATTATATTAATAACCACGAGGCTCAAATCCAAGATCATAAATTAAACTAATTTTTTAATTTCAAACTCGTTTTACTAACCATACTAGATGGTTAGAAGCACATATTTGTTTGATTGATTAGAGCTATTGTTTAGGCTAATCTTTTGCATTCTGAAGCAAGTTGAGTGGCAGGGATTGGCTCATGAGAGTAAATGCATCACAATGGCTTGGAGTTTACTCTGAAGTTGACCCTGCTGTCTCGAGAAAGTCATGGAATCTGACGAGGAGCCCAACACAGGCATCTTGCACTCTATGTTTCAACAATATTTATAATTTTGTTCAGAAAAATTATTTTATTATCTTTTTTTTAATTAAATCGCACAATTCTGAATAATTTTATTTTTGGATTTGAACTAAAAAAAATTGAATTAATATATTTAATTATATATATATAAACAGTACAGCCTTGAAATGGCGCGCCGAAATACTGTGAAACCAAAACATTATGTTCTAATTGAAAAAATAAAACACCAACTAAAACAGAATTGACAACCTTGGTTGAAAGTGCAGAGAAACCATCTCTGGATGTTTGAGTTGATAGAGTTGAAGATGGCAATGCCACCATTTGACCTTAGTGCATCGTCCATGCACAACTTGAATACAATCAATCTCGTTCGACATGGCTACAGAAGTTGACACCATATGTTATACTATATATAAATATATGTGAGAAATAGGTAAAGATAAAAGTCTATAAAAATAAATGTTACATAATAAATTTAACCAAAGTATTACGAAAAATAAACAAAGAAGAACATGTCAAATTTGATTTGATAAAGTCTAGACTTCAATGTAGATAGTGAATGAAATGTATAAAGAGTTTACATGGTACAAAACCTTTAAAGCAAGAAATGAGTGGGTACCTTGATTAAATTGAGTGATTAATAAATAAAAGTTACATTAAATAAGATGAGGAGGTAGTTGTGGAAAGTTATTTAAATAAGATGGATGAGTAGTTATTAAAAGTTATTTGAACTTCCTTATTTAAAGAATGAGGCAAGACAATAATAAAGTCAATCAACGACTCAAATTAAATATTTAACATGCATTACACCATGAGTCAAATATTTTATTTTTACAAAAAAAAAACCATATATAAATATTTTCTAACATGTGCGTTTATAAAAATTATAAATATAAATAAAAAAAATTGATTTTTTTAGATCATTTTTATGTGATGATGTTAAAATAATTTTTTTAAAAATTATTTTAATACAAACATTTTCAAAATTAATCTCAATTACTCTCACAAAAATCATTTAGTTGCTTTTTAGAACCAAAAAGACTTTGGTTGAAACTTTTTATTTAAAATCACATTTTAATATTAATTTACTATTTAAATTTTTTTCTTTATTTTGGTCCCTTTTTTTACGATATTTATAATAGTAAAAGATAAATTATTAAAGTATAAAATACAATGCAAATGATTGTTGTTTTAAAGTTCAAATAAAAAGTTTTAAAACTCTTTAGAAGAGGGGTAGAAATTGCTTTTCAAAATGATTGTATCAAAATGAATTTTTATTTTATTTTTTATAAATCATTTTAACATGTCACATAAAAATAATTCAAGAGCACTATAAAATTTTAATTTAAAATTAAAAAAAAATCCATTTTTTTTTTAATAATTTTTAACGCAAGTCATCTAGACGCTACCCTTAACAGCTCAGTTGTGACAGTAAAATTAAACGATACTGCGTAGGCTACGAGAAAATAAAAGATGGAATGAAGTAATCATCAATCATTCACAAGAACAGATACTTCAACCACAGGAAAATTTGCGACTATACAACCGATGAGAAATTGAACTTAGCAACTGTCCCAGGAAACTCCATTAAGGAATGACACTGCTCATCACTGCACTTTTCGGACAAGTGTCATGCGAAATTAGGTTTGAGGGCCTGGAAACATGGACTACTGCTGACAAGAAAATAGATCCAAACCTCGAAAAGGGTTTAGGATCTTCTTCCAATGCAACAGCAGCAGATGAAGAAATGGATCATTCTCGCGGCCATCAAAATTTTTATAAATCCTCCCCAGATGAGTTGGTTCAAAAAGATATGCCGCAGCTTTACCGCCCAATCAGAGACAGGCAACTTAGTGCCTGTTTGGCATTGAGATCCTGCCAACTTTTCACCAAAATTTGAATTTTTTTTTTTTACATTTTAACAACCGACGGTTTAATGTTTTTAGACCATTTTGATACGCTGATTTCAAAAATGATTTTTAAAAAATAAAAAAAACATCATTTTGATGTATTTCAGCACGATAAGCATTTTAAAAAGCTACTGCAATCGCACTCCCAAACAGACCCTTAATAGTGGATTACCGTGTTAAATGGTAACTATTTCAGCACAATAAGCACTTTGAAATCCGATTTGTCGTGACAATAAAAGACCAGGAGATTAACAGACCAAAACCCATACTACAGGGGAAGGGGTAGAAATAGCAAGAAGAGAGAAAATAAAAATGGACCAACGCATACAAGAGTAGAGAGAAGCTTTTTATGACGTCGGAAATTCTGATACTTCAGCAACAACCAACCCAATCGGGGAAGAAAAAAAAAAATCCATTCCTGTTCCATTTGAAAGCTGATGACATGAAAGAATAAAAACAGAAAGATGACAAAAGTTATTTAAGATTTTTTTCCCTGCACCGGAAACAATTAGATCAACCAATTCATGTTTCTTCAGGTTAGTTCATTGGTCCAATAGAAGTAGTAAACAAGAAGAAAAACCAATTACGCATCTACTGAAAGGTAAGAGAAAGTACCTTGTGTGACCGTGAGCACCCAAAACTCAACCAATTTTGAAATTTAATTTTTAAGAATAGGGCAACCACACAAGAGATTCCTAAGAAAACCCCAACTTCTGTGGAGCACATATAGGAGGTAACTGCAGAAGTGTTTGAAGCAGCTCTATCCTTCTAAGCTAACTAAATGAGATGCCATTAGAGTTTCGAGGAAGGAGCATCACAGCCGGCGTGCAATCAAACAGAAGCACGAAAGCATTCAGTTTCGCAGGGAGCCCAAACATTCATTACTGAAGATTTGAAGCAGCTCTCTATCCTTCTAAGTTAACTAAAACAAATGCCACTAGAGTTTGTGGGAGGCGCATCACGGCCGAGGTGCAATCAAACAGAAGAATGTAGACATGCAGTTTAGCAGGGATCCCCAAATATTCACAATAGAAGATCCCAATGCAGGGCGGCCAACAATGAAACCTCAAGTGTAGAGAAGCACAAAACCAAGGAAGCAGACCCAGAAGAGACCTCAACACAAAAAAGAAAAGCATAAAGTTTTAGCACCACTCTCAGAAGCAACCTGTCTCAATAAATTCGTAATAACTACCTACAGAGCCTTCTGCTAGAAAAGTCTACAACTATCCTGCATAGCTCAAAGAAAAATAACAAACATAGTAATAAGTATGAAGAAACTTAACCAAATCCACGAGGCTGAGGGCGTTGCCCGTTTAAAACATAGTGGTACTGAAGACCAAACATAATAAACACACTCTAATTGCAGTACTTTCCGAGCAAAGCCAATGCCACCTAGGCTGCTACTCTTAACTCCTGCTTCGGCGACGATCCCTTGTGCCATTTCTGTCCAGAACACAGAAGGACCAACCATCAATAAATCACAGAGATAAGGAACAGGGTTAAGGCCAAGGTCCTAACGATTTAAACTGGAAATAGTAGTTAAAAAATCACCCATTGGCATATGGAAGCTCTTCACGCCCACGGTACTGTGGTGACCTGCTATAGCTGCGCCCACGAGGTGATGGACTGCGGCGCTTGGGGGATCGCTCTTGAGGGCTGTGGCTCCTGCTCCTGGGTAATTTGTCCCAAGATGAATTTAAAAGGCACCAAATATAAGTCCTCTTTTATGAAAAGAAAGGGGATTTACAAACACACACACATGCACATACATACATCATAGATACATATATATTCAAGGCACTATCAGTTTCAAGAATTCACCTTCGACCATAGCTTGGGCTCCTGCGATATCTAGGGCTGCGGCTACGACGTCTTCCTGAAGCTCCTGAACCAACACGCAAGCGGCACTCACGAGCAAAATGACCAGCCTCACCACACTCATAACACTTCAAGTCAGAACCACCAGAACGACCACCACGACCCCCTCCACGACCACCACCACCACCACCTCCACCCCCACCTCTGGAGTTGTGAGAAAGCTCAACTCTCCAGCTATTTTTCCCTGCTCCAGAAATAATTTATTAAAAACTAAAATGAATCAACTGCAAAATGAATCAAACTGGTTGTAAAATAACATCTTCTGTGCAGCAAGTATCAAGATTTAAAGTACATATAAAGAAGATATAACCCTATCAATTGCTACTAGCAACATTTAAAAAAAAAATATTGTTTTTGAAATAGTGTAAGACAATTGAAACAATTAAATCAAGGCATCATATAATGACAATGCACTGAGAAATTTGCAAAATTTGAGAAGAATTAAACAGAAAGATCTTGATATTTTTAACTAAGGCAAAGCCAAACTAAAACCATCATGTTTGAAAATGATAATGCATAAATTTCAACATAAATTGAGCCAAGATCATGGGCTCTTAACTTCTTAACGAAAAAAATCGGTGATGAAACTAGCTATAGCAAAGTGATAGCTTCTCAACACCCCGAAATCCATGACATAAGGCATTCAATTAACACATCTATCTATCTATTACCAAGTGGGGGAGAGATGAGACAAATAAGATTGAAAAACAATAAAAGCGTTAATTATGAAGTACTCAGATAAAAGATAATTAGAATCCACCTGCTTTTTTTTGGCCGCCCTCTACCAAGCCATACAGTTAAATAACCAGAAGTTCAAGCAATAAACTTACAATCAGAAAACTAAACTCCAGTAAACAAAAACGCGTACCATCCAACTCGTGAATAGCATCCTGAGCATCCCTTTTATCATCAAAATCAATAAAAGCATAACCCGGCGGCCTCCTTGCAACCCACACACTACACACAACCCATTAACCAAATAATCATCAAAACAAATACCCATGTACAAGAATCCATAAAACTCAAATTACGAAATCAACCTTCTTATAACACCGAATCGTCGAAACTCATCTTCAAGTTCACGTTCAGAGACTCTTGGGTCCAGGTTGCCGACATAAACCCGAGACATTGTTTCTTTTACTAATTATATCTGTCAAAATAAACAAACCCAGTTCAAAAAATCTAATATTTCTCTCTCTTTAAGCCTCAGACAGCAAACAAGAAATACACTTTGAACAGAATCAAGAGCAGCAAAAAAAAGAAGTTACATGCAGAATTCTTGAAAAAAGAAAAAGACTTCATGTGCAGTAGATTATAAGATATGTTCGTTGAAAATCACACAAATATGAATGGGAAAAAAGAGATCCGACTGTACCGGTAGAACTTTGCAGAGAGAAACCCTAGTCGCTTCGTTTTCTCCTTCAGTGTTTTTTGGAGATTTTAAGGGCTTTGATAGATATTATTATAATGAGTGGCAAGTTAGTGAATTTCAAAAAGCCCTTCAACTGTGGTGATTTTATAGATTAGTCCCTACGTTTGTGAATTTTATGTTTAAGAATGACTTCGCGCTTTGGGCCTGAAATATGATAAGTGAGTATGGGCTATTTTTGGGTTTTAGAATTTCGGCCTGGCAGCAGGCTTTCTTCTGGTGAGCGGGATTTGATGTATAAGGTGGTAATTTATATATATATATATATATATATATATATATATAAACTAATGTCGGCATAAAAATAAATAAAACCACGATGATTTATTTTACAAAAAATATTATTTTATTTTTTAAACCTCATGTCTGCATTAAATTATATTATTGTATTCTGGAGGGTAAACTATTTTTAACCTTCACCAAGAAATATTGTGTATTTGATTTACACTAATTAATCTAGCCAATTGTCTTGATCATTAACTTTTATCTGTTACTTTAATTAAGGCATGCATTCCACTTCATTTCTAGATAAGTCCACCACTTTTTCAGAGTTTTTTTTAATCTCTTCTTGAAATACTTCATCAATTACATTATAATATGGATCGAAATTAATGGGTTCTCGAGGCCAGCGACGTGATGATAAAAGTCTTGAGATTTACACAACAAATCTTGAGTTGGAATTAGAGCATGCATCTCTTGTATGAGTCTAGGATAACCAGAATTTTACTCGTATACCTAGACAAAAAAAATATGCTTTCCGAGGAGTGTAGTTTGTGGTGAACAACTTTCGCTAGTACTCAACTGCCATCTGTTTCAATCTATCTTCCTCCCTTACCCACTTATTATTTTCTTTCAGGCAAAGAATCCTGTTCTTCTGTCTTCGAATTAGAGTTTTGGTGTGGAAATAAGAAGTATTCCTGTCGCCATGAGTTTTCCATTGACACCGGAACTTCTGACACCATAATCCTTAAACAAGTCTTGCTCTAATTAATTCAGAAACGGATTTTGCCTTCCATTTAGATTCCTCTGAATCCCTCCAATTCTAGCAACCACTTTTTTCTCACGAGCAAGAATATTCAAAAAATCTCTTCGTTCCATTCCTGAAGTTTGGAATGCATAACATCCAGAGAAGTAGTTAGATTCGAATTTCTCATCCAACTACTTTGAAAAATGTCAGAAAAGTCTTGGTGGGACTCCCAGCCCACTTTTGAAAAACCCAGTCAACTCTTAAGAAAAATATCCACATTAATTTGTATCCTCCCAATGAATGTCATTTATTGATTCTGTCGAAACAGTAACATGATCACCATGGACCTTCTTTACTAAATATTTCTACCTTGTTTGTCTGGAGGTCTCGGAACTTGAAGTTGACTGGAGTTCTGACCTTCTTCTGCAACAGCCTTCTTGTTACTCCTTGTCGGCCTTTGAATCGAGACTTCCTGCCCTGAATTCACGTCAACTCTAAGACTCATTATATCCTTTCTCAGCCACAATAATTTCTATATTGTCTTTGTGCCTGTTTAGGAGTGTGATTGCAGTAGTTTTTTAAAGTGTTTATCGTGTTGAAATACATCAAAATGATATTTTTTTATTTTTTAAAAATTATTTTTGAAATCAGCACATCAAAATGATCTAAAAACATCAAACCGCTGGTTGTTAAAATGAAAAAAAAAATCAAATTTCAGTCAAAAACTAGTGGGATCGCAATGCAAACGGGCACTTCAAGTAAGATACTAAAACGGGTTCCCTTTGCCCTATTTATCCCTTTATTTACCTCCATCAAATCCGATTCTGAGGAAATTTCCCAAGGTTTCTCGGCTTGCTAATCTCCTTAGAATCCTATCCTCTGATGATTTTTTGCCTTGCCTTTTTCGACACCATCCACTGTCCATACTCTTCCACCAATTATGTCTGATCACCAGTGCTGCTTCTTGGCCACCACTATTTTGGTTCTCCGACAACCCCCCTCTAATTATTAACTTCCTCCTTATCTCCACCCTCATTAGCTGTAATCTTACAAGGCCATCGGAATGCTCTGATTACCACAAAACGTTTTCATAATGCAACAACTGCCATTTTAGCAAGCGGTGGTAGCACCAGGATTGGCACTAAACCACCTCTTTTTTCTCTCTGATTATCATATTCCAAGCTACCTTACATAGTTATGTTTTTTAAATATGCAAGATAGTTAGGTATTTTATGATTTGTTTTCCCTTTGATATGTGCATAAATGTAGTTGGGATAGCTTTACTTCTTCTCAATCGTTTGTCTTCAATCTTCTTTGTTTTTCAGGGATTTTGCTATATGTGTATGTATGATAACATTCATTTATCAATTATACATATTAATTGATGGTCACTTAATCAATTCACCTTCTAATCAATATATAGGAACTTTGGTCATGCATTTTCCATTAACTTTACACCATTTCCCTTACAATAAATTAGAAAATTATGTCAATTTGAAAGTCTCAGGAGATGATTAGACAACCATCTCTCTCTCTCTCTCTCTCACACACACACACACACAGACATATATATATATATATATATATATATATATATATATATATATATATATATATATGATAATTAACATTAAATATACTACATAGAAACTCGAAGTTGATCAATGAGCTTGTTGAGGGTGTCATGAGACGACCCGTCTTTTTGCACTGCTCTTCTAGCAACCCTGCCCAAGGCCTGTGCTCTCTCCCTCGCACTCCTTCCCCTCGATCCTCCCATCAACTCCTCCACACCTTCACATATATCTTGCCTTGAAACAAGAATTTTAGCGACTGGACTTTGCACCCTTTTGACACTAATCCCAGCTCCAAGTCCATCCACTATAAATTTAGCATTCAGTGATTGCTCAACTATCATTGGCCAAGCAAGAACAGGCACACCAGCTGATACACTTTCCAGCACAGAATTCCACCCACAATGACTCAAGAACCCACCAATTGCACGATGAGATAGTATTTGGATTTGATCAACCCATTCTCTTACAATCAAACCCCTGCCTTTTACTTTCTCTTCCAGGCCGGTTGGTAAAGACCATGTCTTTGATTTTACCACCCATAAGAAAGGAAATCCTGACTCCTCCAGGGCAAAAGCCACTTCATCAAGCTGAGAATCTGATACGTCAGCTTGTGTACCAAATGAAACATAAATCACAGAATCTGGTGTGACTTGCTCGGCTAGCCATTGTGTTGAAGTACAGGAATGGTTTTGGTTAGTGGATTTGTTGCTTCCCATTTTTCCATACAAACATAGAGGACCTAAACACCAAGCCTTGGCCCCATTGATGTAGAAAGATTCAAAAGCTGGGATGTGACTCTTTTCTAGCTCTTCAAAGCTATTAACAATAACTCCCCAACTCCTTGCATCAGCCTCTCCGACTTCTTGTATGAACTGGTAAAACATTTCATCATGGTCTGGTAAGTTGAGCGGCCCTGGCAAGTCTGCTCTCGTCAAAGTGAAGGGAATTTTCATGCCAGGGAGGTCCAAAGGATCAAACATTGATATTGATTCCAGTTGTTGTGCATGAAACCAAGCAGATTTGCTGATGGACATTGGTAGAATACCCATTCCATGAAAGACTAGCCTAGGGACACCAAATGCTTGGCATGAAGAAAGTGTCCAGCCAAGAAAAAAATCTGAAATGACACATAAAGGAGGGGTTTTGGATCCCACCATGGTTTGCAGGACTTGCTCGAAGGGCTTTCGGAGTTGTTTGGTGGCAAGGAGAAAAGGAAGGTGAAACTCCATTGAAGGTAGTTGAGAGGTGTTTTCACAATCCTTAGGGAGGCCATCAACAGTGGGGAACGGGATCTCGACGAGCCTGATGTTGGGGTGATCAGAAATGGTTTTGGCCATTGATTTCGCATTTGATGGGGTGGTGATGATGGTCACTTTGATCTGTTGTTGTGAAAGAGCTTTTGATAGGTCTAGTAATGGAAGAGTGTGGCCTTGAGCCATGAAAGGAAAGATGACAACATGGGAAGACAAAGCAGAAGGCATCGTTGACTCTCCCTCTCGCTTCCGTTTGTGCTCCTTCATTTGTGTAGTAGAATCACCATTTAAATCAACATTTAATTGTTTGTTGATGGGAAATTTATAATTATGTTCCCTTAATTTTCGTGCTGCCTAGAACATGATCACATGGCTGGCTAGCTAGCTAAAAGAATCCTTGTTTTAAACAATCCTAAACACACAGATTTTAACTAGAAGCTAGGTATATGCATGCATGGATAATGTAAATGGGGAAGGAAGCACATGGCAAATGGAATCCATAGAATTATTTTAAAAATAATTGTTACTACATGTAGAATCGTGATCTTCCTTATCTCTTTCCAGATATCCCTCCTGCTCATGAATGCAGGTGAGTGATTTGCTGGATTCTCCTTCATCACGATCTGTTTCCTGATTTAACTCATGCTCCTCATGGTAAGTGCGTGATTTGCTGAGATTCTCAATGCTGTCTTCTACACTACACACTAAACTCCCAGTAAGTATGTTCATATAATAATCTCTAGAACATTAATTGTATTTTAAAGGGCTGTCAATATATTGATGGGAGTTTTTTTGTTTGATCTTCGTCGTTCTCACTTGAGGTATGCTGTTTCTGTTTTGCATGTTCACTCAGTAGCCTATTGGCTCCAGAATTTGCTGAGACCAAAGACTTTCCATCGTGGACATGTCAGTAGGAAGACTCTGCGAGAGGAATCAATATTTTTTTATACCCAAGGGATCGCCTATTCACAGATGAGTACTCATTGACCATGAAAAATGGCGTCGGGACTTGCAATATTATTATATCTTCTTTTTTAGTTATTTATAATTTAGTCCCTGTAATTTATCAAAACAAGTTGATTAGTTCCCGTGATTTCTTAAACTATATATTTAGTCCTTGTGTTTCTAGATCCATTACTAACTTACTAACTTAACCAATTCCATCCATGTCATGTTCTATTCTCGTTTATTTAGTTTGCTTATTTTAAGAAATAGAAAGGGTAGGGAAAAAGGGAGTTAATGATATGAAATACTAATCATGGTCAACACTAGATAAAGGATATTTTTATTATTTTAACACTACATAATAGACTAATTAATTGGTTCTTACAACTTATAAAGAACAAATTAAATGAACAGTGAATATAAATAAAATGCATGGGGAATCTTTGATGATTCTACGGACAAAATGATTTTGATGTTGAAAATGATGCTGCAACTTGAATGTAGGTCATGTTTAGAATAATCTAAAAATATCAAAAAAAATAATATTTTTTTTATTTTTATCAAAAACCTTTTTGAAATACATAATCAAACATGCACATAATCAAGCAAGCAAAAATAAAAGTCCCTTCAACATGATCATGTTTTCTTTTCATGGTGATTAAAATGGCGTGTGTGTATATATACATATGAGAATTATGGGGTAAATTAAGTTAAGTAAATCCCATATTTATAACTTGGTTATAGCTTAGGTTAAGAGTGTTAGAAGAATTACACCAGACGTAGTGCATGAGGACTCTGCCACAGACGTTATGCATGAGGACTCCTCTGTTAGAGCTGCAATCTAACTCTTCTGTCTGTTAGAACTTATCTACTAGTGCTCTTAGTAATTGTAAATACTATCTCTGTGTAATATATAAACATGCAACACTGTGATAATAAATCAAGGAAGACAATTCTCCCAAATCATAATCTTTCAAAGAGTTGGGCAGGTTTATTTGGATTATAGCTTAGGTTAAGAGTTTGGTAGTCTAATTTGGATTAATGAAATATATATATATATATATATATATATATATATATGGAGGCTGACAATCTCTTCACCAAACCATTGCTTTGAAATTTTGCAGCTATAACACTTCAAATTGATCTCTATGATTAAGCCTCGCCTACTAAAAAAAGTCACGGTGCCATCACCTACTTTCTCAATCAAACCCTATTTTCAATTGCAATAAATTGATTGCCGAACGAGATAACATAGACTTGATTAGTTGAAAATACAAATCCATAAAATAAATAAGTTATTTGAAGCAATTTTAAATGGTTTTTAAAATAAATAAAAAATACATTAATTTTATTTTATTATCTCTTATATATCGAGACACGAACCAAACCCTACAATAATTTTGGTTTGGTGGGTTCAGTTACACTTCATCAAAAAAGCATTGCAATATGACAACACATCCATCGTGCGAGGATTTTATTAGCAACTCAACTGGCAAGTGGCAGGCCTCATCCACATGGTCCTAATTTCTATGGAGAATATTCTCGCCTGAAAACTCACCCCCTACTTCCTCCTCAGATCCAACTTAACCAAAGAAAACCTAAACCTCGGTCTCCGCTGAATATACTGTCTGTTCTGTCCTGGAGATGGAATACTCCAGCCACCACTTTGATGTTATCGTTGTCGGCGCCGGCATTATGGGCAGCTCCACCGCATATCAACTTGCAAAAAGAGGTCAGAAAACGCTCCTGCTGGAGCAATTTGATTTCTTGCACCACCGTGGATCCTCGCATGGGGAGTCACGTACTGTACGGGCAACCTACCCGGAAGACCACTACTGTGACATGGTCATGGAATCCTCACAAAGTTGGGAGCAGGCCCAGTCAGAAATCGGCTACAAGGTTTATTTCAAAGCCCAGCAATTTGATATGGGCCCGTCCGATAACAAGAGTCTCCTGGCGGTTATCTCTAGCTGCGAGAAAAAGTCCCTCCCTTATGAGGTCCTGCACGGACAGCAAGTGGCTGACCGATTCTCCGGCAGGATTAACATACCGGAGAGTTGGGTCGGGGTGTTAACTGAATTCGGTGGGGTTATAAAGCCCACCAAGGCAGTGTCCATGTTTCAAGCATTGGCACTTCAGAAGGGTGCAGTTTTGAGAGACAACATGGAGGTGAAAAACATTGTCAAAGACGAGGTAAAAGGAGGGGTAAATGTGGAGGTCGCCGACGGCGAGAAGTTTTGGGGTAAGAAATGCGTCGTTACTGCCGGGGCTTGGATGAGCAAGTTAGTTAAAACGGTTAGCGGGCTTCAACTGCCTATACAAGCCTTGGAGACTGCAGTGTGTTATTGGAGGATCAAGGAGGGGCACGAGGCGAAGTTTGCCATCGGAAGTGATTTTCCTACGTTTGCAAGCTACGGCGAGCCTTACATTTACGGCACGCCGTCGTTGGAGTTTCCGGGATTGATCAAGATTGCCGTGCATGGAGGGTACCCTTGTGACCCTGACAAGAGACCATGGGGTCCTGGGGTTTCATTGGATTCCATGAAGGAATGGATCGAGGGGAGATTCTCGGGCTTGGTTGATCATGGCGAGCCAGTTGTCACTCAATTGTGCATGTACTCAATGACCCCAGACGGGGATTTTGTGATTGATTTTCTCGGTGGGGAGTTTGGGAAGGATGTGGTGATTGGTGGTGGGTTTTCGGGTCATGGGTTCAAGATGGCTCCGGTTGTCGGAAGGATTTTGGCTGACCTTGTGCTTAGCGGGGAGGCCAAGGGCGTGGAACTGAGACACTACAGGATACAGAGGTTTCAAGAGAATCCTAAAGGCAACGTGAAGGATTACGAAGATCAAGTCAACACTTTTCCAAATCAAAAGTAGACCATTTGCTTGGAGCTTTTAGTGGCCGATTGTATCTTATCTCTACTAGTTTAGCTCTCTCTCTCTCTACACATTCCACAGAGGATTGTATCTTATCAAATTTGTGATTCTCAGGTGATAAAAACCACAGATGTGATAAATAAAATAAAATAAAAAAGATTGCTTGTGAAGAAACTAGCTCAAGAACAAAAATGGCTTGTCAACAGAAATAATATGATGTATATATTTCATTTGCTAAAAAAATGGGGAGTCCAGAGACCCAATATGTACAAACTACAGTACCATACAAAGATACGATTGCTGCTTTTGTGTAATTTCCAAAAAAGAGGAACCCAGAAACACTGACGGCAACGCGAATTCACCTTTTGATTGATGGGTTCAGGTAGAGCAAAATCTAAAACTATATCCTGTGTAATGGTAATTTCTCCTTATTGAATGCAGCAGTGCAATCTGCGATTTGTATAAAAAAATCGCAATCACAGCTGCCTGATTGAGCTAAATAATGAATCAATCTGACCAAATATAGAGGGTATCAATCTACTCTACACACAGGCTGAGAGACCCAACAGAGATACGATCCTGAGAGGAGCCTGCATCCATCTAGCCTTTACACCAAAATACAGAACCCTGCACATCAGGGAAATAATAAATAAAAACAAAAATAAGATCCAAAAAAAAAAAAAAACAAGTTTGCAATTGGCTATCAATCAATTGAATACCAAAATTTTTCGAAGAGTCAAAAATTTCAGGCAAAGGTTCATCAGAAATCAAACATCAATATAGTGAACCTAAATGTTAAAAACTGGCAAAATCACTTTGTATTCAATGTGTGCTCGTGAACACATGAACCAAATAAGTAAGGGAGCATGAGAATGTATGCAAGTCTAGAGTTTGAACCCGTACTGGTAATACCATGCATGCAATTTCCAAACAGAATATTCAAGTGTATCGAAAGATTGAAATATTTAAATTCAGATAAAAAAGAGCAAAAAGTTACTAGGAGAGCCGCATTAATGACTGAACCAAATCCTAACATAAAATAGATTGGCAATTATAGACACCTAATGAAAGAATAGCTAAAACCTGTGTTGCTCGCTAAACCGCAAATGTAGCAAGAAGTGCATGCAAGATAGCCCAGTAGATAATTATACAAAGACGTAAGGCAGGCCGGCGCATTAATGCCCGATCACAAGAAACCCTGAAACATTGCATATATAAGATTTTTCAGACCATTATGAAAGCAATGCAAGTATTGCATAAAAACAGAGAAGAAAACAGATAAACCTACCATAGACCATCAATCATGTCAGACACAGGTCTAGTAAACTTTGGTACAATTCTTGATGTAGTAAGCGACTTGAAACCATGAACTGATGAGGAAAACAAAATAAGAATCAAACTGCTTTAGAACAAAAAACATCAAAGGGCGACAAAACATCTTGTTGGGCTACCTTTATCGTCATCTTCATCCTCTAACCTATTCTTGCCAATAGGATCCTCATCAATAGCAATAGCAACTTGATCATTGTTGACTTTGCGCAAATTGCGAACTTGAGATGAACTGGAGGGCGCAGGGGCTACCCATTTGTTGATCTGCATGGAAATTGCACCAAAATTGAGATTGTTCTCAAGCACTCCAAATTTGAATTGCAAAGTTTTCTCATCTAGAATTGCAACAAGAATATAAAAATAACTTGATGTGTTAAACTCAACTTTCAACAAGCTTACCCTAACCCTACAAATCAACATATTGATAACTTCTAAGATTTTGTTACTTGTTTCAACTACTTGACAATTTGATTGCACAGTAGAGAAAAATAAAATGGAAAAAACTAGTCCTGCTTCATCAGGATTTGTTACCAAACATCTAGCAATCCAATGAATTAAAATAAAACTATATGGGGATCAAAATGACATGATACACAGAAAATTTTTGATATCGCTGTTCTAATGGTGCATCGCTAGAAAACAAATTTTCATATGCAAATGGATAAATTAAGACTCACCACCGGTTCAACTTCCACAATTTCTGAGACTGAGTTGGTTGTGTGTCCCAAATCTTCAACCCCTTCAAGCATATTTAATTGGGATTCTTTCTCATGTAAAGAGCTCTCAAGAGTTTCTATTCGACGTGTTAACTCATCTGCTTTATTCCTTTCCATTTGCACTAATGTGTCCCTGCTTTGAGCCACCACCTGTAGATCCTCCAATTTAGACACAATGCTACTAATCTTCTTCTGAAGCAATTCCTTGTGCTCAGGTGCCGTACTGCTATCATAAAGATTAACATCTTGAATCCTGTCTTGAGAAACCAATGTGTCTAACCACATCAACAATTCATGGATGTCGTCTGAATTTCTCTTGCTGCTCATCTGAGATGCAACTAGAACTTCATTGGTGCACCTAGTGACCTCTTGCCTTAAGAAAGATATTTCAGTGTCACGCTCTTGCAATTGTGATTGAAGTTTTTCGACCTCAGCAAGAAGACTTTCAGAAAAATGGTGGAGCTCGTCAAACTTGTTCACCGTGATGGAAAGCTTTTTCACAGCCTTTCCACGAGAAGCTTCAAGGTTCTCAATGTCCAAATTCTTTTGCTGCAAAATCTTTTCCAGTTCTTTTGTTTTGCTAGTTAAATCTTCCATCTGGACCTCTTCCTCATCAAGAGCTTGCATTAGAGTTTCGATTTCTGTAATCAACAAGAGGCATCCATATTATGGATTATCTAAATGAACAATTAGGAGAAAAAAATAGAAATTAAAACTACTCATTTCAGCAAGCTGACCTTGCTCTTTTGCAGCAAGTACATCAGTCAGCGATCTGACCCTCTCCTGTAAATCTGCTGATATGGCTTGCCCATCTTGAAGTTCCTTTACTCTCTGATTCAATAATTCCCGCTCCTCTTCCATCACATCCACCTGTTTCTCCAAATCATAGATGTGAGTTCTTGAAGATTGCAGATCTAGCGAGTAGCTTGTTACAGCTGATTCTGCTTCCTTAATTTGACTAACTAACTCCATGCAAATCCTCTCTCTTTGAATGTCCTTCTCCTGAAGCTCTTTCTGCAAATTTGATATCATTACTTTCATTTCTTTCTTTTCACCATCTGTGATGTCACCTTTTATACTAACAAATTCCTTGACTGCCATGAACAATCTTTCTGCCATGGTCTTGAAATGCTCCTCGGATGGAAAATTATGCCCGCCACCATCAGCAAATCTTGCAGGTTTCCAGTTCATTGCCATGTCACCAGTAGCCAAAGCATTTCCTGATACTTCAGCTTTTCTATTTTCAATTTCCATGAATGTACTGGTGCATGCTTCATAAAGCAAACTAATGTTTCTGTGCAATACAACAATTTCCTTTTCCTTTTCCTTTTCCTTTTCTGCTGATTTTATATCCTTATTTTCTCTTTCCAAGGCCTCAAATGACTCTTTTTGGGAAATCATTTCTCTGTGAAGGATCCCAATCAATTTTGACAGATTTCTGGCTTGGTCATGTAATGCACCAGAATGTTTGCCTAATATTACTTTAACTGCATCAATTTCAGTCATTAATTCTTGCACAGTATTACAAACTTCAGTAATAAAATTATCACCAAAATCATCTGGCATGCTGAATTGCGATGGAAACTCCACAGATAAGTTGTCCTGAAAAGAGAGCTTAAGTTAGAAAGACAAAACAATACATAGTAAGTCCAATATAGCTAAAATTTTCAAAACTAACAAGCTTGACAAACAAGATTTCTTTAGAGAATCAAGTAACATAGTTTATACCATGTTTTCTGAAATGTTGAAAGTAATGCCATCAGCTGCACTAAAAGGTGGAACATGAACTGCAAGATTAATTTCTGGTCTTTTAACACATGATGTCATACTAGCCTCTACATTTTGCAGAAATTCCAGTTCCATGGTGAAAACACCACCCAGTCGATAATTGATATCAGAGAAGCTTTTCCTGAGTTTGTCTGCCGCAGATTTTAACACTGCAAGCTCTGAATATTGTTTCCTTTTCTCCTGTGCATGAACTGTGAACAACCTTTCCAGACGTGAAAGAGCTTCCATTTGTGCAGCCTCCGCTGTATCCCTTTCCCTGGAGATCTCTGAAATTTCAATACTGGTTTTAGCCAGCTCCTCTTGTAGACTATCATTCCTGTCTTGGACCTCATTTAATTCAGCAAGTAGCAGTTCTGCTGCTCTTCCAGATTTTTTAGATTCTTGTTCAGCTGAAGCCACAGCAGCACGCAAATCATGGCATACTTTCCCTGTGTATTCCAACTTCTCAATTGGATTGTTGCTGTAAATTTCAGCACCAACATCGATGTCTCTGAGGGCATTCAGCATCATGGCTAAAGTATCCCCTTTCTCCTGCAGAAGGTGCTCAGTTTCAGCCAAACGATTTCTCAAGAGTGAACTCTCAGCTTCAAGGGCTTCCACCCTTTCAGGGTAAGTGGCCAAGTCTCTCATCTTCTGTTCATTGTCTGTAAGAGCATTTTCCCTGTCCTTAATCTGAGATTTCAAGAGCACCAACTCCGCATTCATCTCTTCAATGGTTTGTTTCAGACTATCACGCTGTTGTACCAATAACTTCCCTTTTCTAACAGCAACGTTCAGCTTCTCTCTCACAGAAGCAGACTTCTGTTCCTCCTGATGCAATAGCTCTTGTAACTCCAATATCTTTTTTCCCATTGCTTCAGCTTCACAAACCAAAGACTGCTGCTTCTCTCGGTCTCTGTCTCTTTCCTCCTTCACACCTGCCAGTTCACTCAAAGTCTCTTCCAATTCTTTTTTCAGAGAATCCCCATTTTCTTCCTCATTGACCCATGTATCTCTCTTCAGAAGAGCTGCTTCAGATTCCTCAGAGTCCAATATATCTCTAGTTTGGCCTTCAAGAAAATTGGCATCAGTTCCTATAGCATGGTGATCTACTACTGCCTCGACAGGCACAGATTTGGCAGAAGAAAGTGTAGTGTAGTTATCCACAAGCTTCCTCAGTAATCTTTCCAGACAATCTGTACTGCTTCCATCAGATATAAAATCTTTTGCACCAGGATCCTGCAACGCATCACAAACCAAATCCTGCATCCTTCTTATCTCATCATTAATGCTCTGAATATGCTCCTCAATCCCAAGCTTGTCAACCAATTTCTCCTGCAAAGCAGATGCTTCATTCTGCAGTTTTTCATTGTCTAGTTCGAATTGGACCGTCCTTGCTGAAAGTTTCTCAGCATCAGAAGTCAGAATCTCCAATCTTTCAAAAAGGTTCTCTCTCTCAACGATAACTGCTTGAAGGTCTCTCTCAAGGTCAGATACCCTCTTTGATGACTCCAACAACTCAGCAATTAGGCGAGATACTCTATCTTGTGACTCTTCCAAATCTGCAGTAACTGATCTGCAATAATTTTCAAGTTCATTGGTCTTCTGCAGCAGAGAATTTCTATCATGGCTAGCCTCTGAAAGTGCATTTTCTAACCACTCAATCCGATCCTCTGGTTCAGCCAACCGCAAGTGGGAAGGCAAATTGATCCTAGCTAAACGCTCTTCCCATCTCTGAACCAGGTTGTTCCTTTCCATCAAGGATTGTTCCAGCATTTCATTTTGTTCAGCCAAGCCATAAAACTTACTTTGAAGCTCCTCATATTTTCTTCTCAAATCATCCCCTGAATTTGAGCCAGACTGTACATCCTCTTTCCAGGCATCTGTGACAACAAAACCAGTATCAGAATGTGAACCCCCAACTGAACTTTTTTTATCCCAATCTGTAGGCAGTAAAGTGTTTGCAGATGCTGATCTTGCTAACCAATCGACCTTTTCAATTATATCTCTTGAATGGAAATGCTCTGGCAGATCCAGATCTTCTAAAACCTCTTCTATCCTCTGGAGTACTGAGTCTTTTAGAAGAAAAGATTCTCTCAATGCAGTAGCTGAGTTGCGAATGTACGAAAGTTCAGATTCTAAAGCTTCCACACGCCCACCAGCCTCTGAATAGGTCTTCAGTTTTGCTTCAATTTCATGCAGCCTGGCATCTTTCAGTTGTAACTCCTGTGAGCATCTGTCCAATTCACTAGATGTCTCTGCCAGGGACTGCTTGAGACTGTCACGCTGCACAACCAGCCCCTTCCCCTTGGCAACAGCTATGCTAAGCTTCTCTCTAATGGATGATACCCTCTGCTCTGACTGTTGGAGTTCACTTACTTTCTCTTGCCATTCAGATCGCATAGTTACAAGAGCTTCCTCAGCCTGGGTCAAATGTTCCTTAAGTACAAGGATTTCATTCTCATGCTGAAGCGTCAACCCAGTTAACTGATGGATCTCCTTCTGCAGTTCTGTAATTTCCAGTACCTTAGAACCAAACTCTTCTTTATATGATTTAACCTGCTCCTTAGCCTCCTTGTATTTGTGCACAAGGAAAGACACCAATGACTCCAGATGGGAAACAGGTGTCATCTCTGAGTCTGCCCCATCTTCAAGTTTCATTTCACCCTCAACATCTTCAATTAGCCTTTGAATGGAACTAAAATCATGGCACCTTCTATTCAATTCCTCAATATCTTTTATTTGACTCGTCCACTCAGAGTTAAGTTTCTTGTTTGCTGATTGAAGTTGTAGCCTCTCAGCCAAAGCATTCTCCAATTTCTCCAAAACGGCTTTGAACCTAATATATTCTACAGTGGCAGGCAATTCCTCATCTAGTACATTACTTTCTTCCACATAACCACATGAATCAATCACAATATTTCTAAGCTCAGAGTACAGCTTTTGCAAAGTGGCATTAGCCAACTCATTTTTTCCAAGCAAGTCATTGCACTTCTCACTCACTTCATTGAATAAGTTAGAGGCAGTTTCATGGCCTCTGGAAGAAGCTTCAAGTTTCTCCTTCAGATCCTGTATCATATTTGTAGCAGCATTAACAGAAGCAGTAACATGACTACATACATCCAAGGAACCATGACTGGGCATTGAGGTGGTGGACGTGAGCAAAAATCCAGTAGAGACATCTAGCCTATCAACTGCTTCAATAATCTGGGCAGCAGTTGAGTTCCATTCCTGCTCAACTGCCAATGCCTTCTCACCTGCTTCCATCTGGGATTTGGCTAGTTCATCATGAAGTGCGGAAGCCTTCTCATCTGAACTTTTCTGTAAACCATGCAACTGATTCTGCAAATCTTCAATTTTCAACTCGCTGTCACTCAGTTTTCTGCCAAACTCAGAATTTTCTGCTTTGAGATTGAACTCTTGTTGTCTCAGGGAATCACAAAGAACTTCAAGCTCGTTGTTTGTTTTATTACAATCAGACAAATGTTGCTTTGCAGCTTCATAAAGAACACCAAGTTGGATATTGGTTGCTTCCAAATTATCACTGTGTTCCTTCAGGGCTTCAGCCTGAAACTTGAGCTCTTTGATTGTGCAATTAGCAATGCTTCTATCATCTCTCTCCGCCTTGAACATTAAACTGGCATTCTGAGCATCTTGAGCTAAGTGCTTAAGGACTGCCTTCAAATTTCCTGTGTATTCTTTCGTTGAAGCAAAGGGATCTGTTGCTGGTGATTGATCCTCTGTCATGGAATCATCCTGTGTCTCATTCTCATCCTGTTGCCCCTTTGACTCAAAAGCTTGAATTAGTTTTGATACTGCAGGAGATGCACTTTTACCACCAGCTCTAGCTAGTGATACCGAATGAGAGTGCACCACTTCAATTGCCTTTTCAAGACCTTGCAAAACTTTTCCTGCCTCCTCAAGGTGTCCCTTCAAGCCTACAAAACCCAAGGAATCATCAAAGACTTCCTGCCCCAACAGTGCTAGTGGCGGAGCAACTTCAAAGTTACCAGACACGGATTCCTCAGACATTGAAAAGGTAGTTTCACCATCATGCTCAACATCAGTTGCATTCTCCCAAACCATACTCTGTGTTTCCAAACTTCCAGCTGGATTCGCAACTTTGCCAACCGGGGATGACTTTTGGGCTTGCAAGTCTTCAATTTCTTGTAGCTTAAATTTATGTATGTCCAGATTGCTGCTAAGAAATCTATTTTCCTCAGTCAGTTGTTCAAGACGCGTTGTCATCCCTTTTAGCTCAGATTCAAACTGCAAGCATTCTGCATGATCTTTAGATAATTTGTCATGAAGGACAAGAAGCTCAGATGTAAGTTTATCTCTCTCCTGGGCTGAATAATTTATATCCTCTTCAAGTTTCTTTCTCTCTTCTGTAGCCATGGCAAGGCTCCCACTTAATTTCAGATTTTCCACTTGTAGAGCTTCCACCAAAACCTTACAATCAGATAACTCCGTGCAAATCTTATCATGACAATCAGTAAGGTACTCCTTTTCCCCATTGAGCTTGATCTTCTCTTCCGTCATTGAAGCAACATTTCCCCTCAGGTCGGAACTTTCTGTCTGCAAAGCTGCTATCAAACTTTTGCAGTCAGCTAATTCATTCAACAGCTTCTCATTCTCATGGACACAAGAATTTTTTCCCTCCTCAACTATCTTTCTCTCCTGGGTCAAGGAAACAAGATTGCCATTTAAGTTTTCAACTTCTTCCTGCAAGGCAACAACAAAATCCTGGCTGTCAGCCAATTCCTTGGATAGTCTCAATAATTCTGACTGAGACATCTCCAGACTATTCTGCAACTCATTTGCTCTAGCAGAAACTTCCTCGACTTCCGCCTTTGCTTCGTGAAATTGCTGCTCAAGCTCCTCCCTCCCGCTAACACTAGCCTGAAGTTCAGTTCTGCATTCTGCAAGCTCTTCAGCAAGGGATTTACCCCTCTCACGAGCTTCTTTGAGTGATGCATGAAGCACAGATATTTCATCATCCAATTGATGCAAATGGTGATCATTCTCTATTTGTAGATCAGACTGTTCAGAAAGTTGCAATTGAAGGATATCTTTTGTGCAGTTTGTGAGGAACAGTTCTTCCCTAAGTCTCTCCAACAAACCCGGAAAGCCATTTTGTGAGGAGAACGAACTGGTAATCCCCAACTCAACATTAGAAACTGATCCCCGAGACTTGAGCAGTAACCTATACTCGTCTTCATTAAGTCCCTTTATCACCTCTATCAGCTGCAAGAAAGTGATTTGGCCCAAATCACCAAGAGCAGACATAGCATATCCTTCAGATGTACTTCCTAGTTTATTTAACACAGGCCTTTTGTCACTTTCATCAACAAACACAAAAGAATCATCAGGGAAATATTGTGGACTAGATGCTTCTGTAACTAACCTATCAGAATGAACACTTTCCCCATCATTTCCACAATATCCATACCCAGACGGAATATCCACATTCTCTACAGTATATGGACCTATATCAACAACTTTCCCATGTTCATTTGTGGCTTCATGGCTAACTGCAGTTCCATCAGCCTCCGAAATAGTAGATGCCACTAGCCCAACTGAAAGGTCAGTTACACTCACAGAAGCAGAAGCATCATCTACCCCATCACTTTGATTTGATTGAGAAGCTGCTGCTTCCTCCACATGGATCTGTTCTGAAGCTGTCCCTCCAGCACATTTGGCAATTTCACCATAACCAGAGAAAGAAAGCCTCCTGTCTCTTTCAAGCTCTAAATCACTGCTTCCACCAAACTGCTTTGAGTCCAAACCATCAGCTTCCTGCATTGCCCCCACCAAGCAACAAATGAGAATTTAATTACACATCAAATCCACACATTACTTTGTCCCAATCTGCTAAACAAACTTCCCTAATAAAAGGAAAAGGGAAATATAGATTGACAATTAGTATGAAGAGAATAAGAGCCCAACCTACATCCGTTACCTGATCTCCCCTTGCTGGTATTGAGGATGTATCAGGAGTATCTTCTTGTGATGGTAATGGCCGCATGCCGTCTTCCCCATCTTGACTCTCTGCTTCACCTGTAGCAGTTGTGTCATCCATAGTATCAATTGATTTATGAGGGGCTGACACATCCACGCTTACAAATGCATCATCATGTTTGGTTTTTGCTTCAGAATCTGGAATATCTGAGCTTCCTAATGGAACAACTCTTGTAGCCTTATCATCAATAGACTGGCTACTTTCCCCTTCATAAGGTTTTGAGGAATCAATATGATTCTCATCAACCCAACCTTCCTCCACAGCACTGCCAGCACCATGACCCAGAGCTGTTTCAGCTACTCTTGTTTCAGCTGTCAGTGGAATTGGTGGATCAACAGCCACAACATCAACATTAACACCGGGAGCCCCTGAAGACACCAAAGAATCTACCCTTCCCGAATCAGAATCACTCTGAGATTTAACTTCCCATTCACGAACCTGTTTCAATCCTGCTGCGTTTCCAGTACTTGACGCCTCATCAGCATCAGATTCATGCTTCTCCGACGCACTAGAATTTTTTTTGGATCGTCCATGGCTGCTACTGCCTTTACTGTCCTTCTTCTGGCGAAATTGCTGAAGCTGATAATTCAAAACAAAGATTCAGATTCCAACCAATTACATTTAATCTTTACTTCCATTCTAACCCTAAGAAAGAAAAAACAAAAAACAAAAGCTTTAACACATCATGCATTGTCCATACAAGATCTCCTACAGTTACAGCTAATCATATCCGATTCTAATTTTTCTTCTATACAAACCCACAACAATGGATTTTCATTTTTCCCTTCCGATTTAGCTTCCTCGGTGTTCCTGAGATTAAAACCAAAAGCAAAAATCACAAGATTCTGGTCTACATTTTCTCCTACTCTATATATATTAAAAAAACAATTCGTTTACCTATATTTCAGCGCCAACCAATCAAATTGTAAAAAGCACCGAATCAATCAATCAATAATAAAAATAAATGAATAAATGAAAGGTAATAACAAATAATGCTAATAAGAAGAAGAGTACTTTTTTACGACCGGCGGCGAGCAGATCGGTACGGCTCTTGTTCTTGTCCATCCTCCGATCCGCTCCGTTTTTACTCCCCACCGTTACTTGTCACTGATCACCTCCTGCTACTACTCCAATTCTCGTGCTCACCATCAGATTTTCTTCAATTCATTTAAAAATACAAACAAATTAAATCAAAATCACCCTCACTAAGAACATTATTCACGCTGTACCACACTGATATTTTCTTTGCCAAGCAAGAACAGATTGATTCGAGAGAGAGGGAGAGGGAGAGGGAGAAGGAAATACCTTTGATTGCGACTCGGATTTGTATTCGGTTCTGGAGGACTTAGTAGCGAGTTTTCTAGGAAATGACGTGATTTTGCTGCGAGTGTTTGTTTGCTTGCTAGGTTCTGGCTCTCGTAGATCTAACGCAAAGCTTTTTCTTGTGTTGCTTCCTGCAGGTGAGATGTCGAAGGAGCAGCAGGGGGCATATTTTGATTTGGTTTGCTCCTGGGGATGTAACGGCGTCGTTTTGGTGAACGAACCAAGACGACAAGGCGGGCGTAGATGGAGGCTTCGTTTTAGGGGACGAACCAATACGACAAGACAGGCAGAGTTGGGGAATGGACCCGTGACGGTTTTAGATGAAACGATATCGTTTTGGGGAGCGAACCAAGACGACATGGCAGGCAGGCAAAGTTAGGGAGTGGACCCTGGGCCTAGAGGGCCGAGAGGAATGGACGGGTCTCTGGACTGGCTAACTTTGGGCTTATCATGAGCTTTACTACCAATCTAACAGTTTTCTACTCCTCTCAAACACTTGAGACACTTCATCTTTTTTAAAATAGTAGTTTACATCCTTTAAATTATGTTTAGTTTGAAATTAATGGAGATCAATTGTTAGAAAATTACAGTATTTTCCCCAGCCTCAACTATTTAATATATTAGAGGGTGTTTGGAAATGATTCTAAGGGAATTTTATTTTTATTTTTTAAATTATTTTTCACATTAACATAACAAAACAATTAAAAAATAAATAAAAAATTTAAATAAAAAAATCAGAATTTAAAGAAACTATCATGTAATCCTTGTGTTGGAAGTTTAGTGTTAACCCCCTCATCTTTTTCCCTTTCCAAATAAAATTAGCAAACATTGTTAGAGCTACTCCAACTGTGCAGGTATCAGAAGAGACAAGGGTAAAAAACTATCGTTTTAGCCTTTTTGTTTAACTTTACCATCTCCAATGAAAAAAACTATTTGAATAGTTAAAATAGTTGTTTCGTGCTTCAGCTGCTATTTGTTGATGCATCGAACAAAAAAACCATAAAAGTAAATATTCCCGTTGAAATACTATTCAACGTAATTAAATTACTCTCGAAGCAGACATGCTGTTTCAATTGGAAACCAAAGCCGAACAAGTTCCAGTTTCTTTTCCAATGGATTTGTAGATCTTCTATCAAGAAGAAGAAGAAAATCATACTAAATGCAATCTAAGTTTTGCCTACACTCCAATTAATGTACTCACAAGAATATCTCTTTCTTTTACCTTAACTTGGAATTTTATGAAAGGCAAACACTGACTTTACCAGCTACGTTTTCAAAACCATAAATCTATATATGTCACTTGAATTTGCGTGGCCGTATAAGGCTTTTTGTTTTTCTTTTCTTAAATGTCTGTTTGGCATTGCGATCCCACCGGTTTTTTGCTGAAATTTGAAGAAGAAAAAAAATCATTTTAAAGATCGGTGGTTTGGTGTTTTTAGATCATTTTGATGTGCTGATTTCCAAAATCATTTTTAAAAAATAAAAAAATATCATTTTGATGTATTTCGGTACAATAAACACTTTAAAAAACTACCGCAATCTCACTCCCAAACAAGCGTTTAGAGATAGTTACGGACTTACTGTAGAAGATATTCTACTCTAGCCACAATTTTGTTTGCAGAGTTAGTCGTGTTTGGGATTATAGTTAAAAATATTTTTTATTTATAAAATTATTAAAATGATTTTTTTTAAAAGCTATTTTTGACACTAGCATATCAATCTAATAACATCAAAAAAATTTATTAGAAGTAAAAAGCAAAAATAAATTATTTAAAAAAAAATACTTTTAAAAAACAGTACCAAACAGGCATTTAGTGCTTTTGACACATTTTTAAAGTGTTTTTGAAGAAATTTGAATTTTTTTTATTTTTATTTTAAATTAAATTTTATGGTATTTTTAGATAATTTTGATGTGCCGATATTAAAACTAATTTTTTTTTAAAAAAAAACATTCTGATATTTTTATGAACAAAAGCATATTAAGAAAACAACATCAATAACACTCCCAAACAAACCATTAATCTCAAATTATGATTAAAAAAATTGAACTAGAAAAATAAAAATAAAAATTAGAAAAATCCTAATAGTAAATAGTATTATAATACTAAATACATTAAATATTTGTTTTAGTGTTAGTTACAACATGTTTTTCAAGGTGCTTTCTAGATTATTATATATATATATATATATATATATACAACATAATTAAAATTGTTCTTAGTTTATAAGTTTGTGAGGATCCTTGACATACCAATCATATGATTGAATTACCAATTCAGTTTTGTACGGGAGCCCAATAAGATGGGATGCCACCCGAAGAACCCTATCACCAAGGGTCTCTTCGTCTTTAACTCTCTCTTGGTATAAAGCTTTTTTTTTTAAATTGTTTTATATAAAAAATATTAAATTGATATATTTTCTTTTAAGTATCAAAAACAAATAAGTAGACAATTATATTTAGATAATATAATTTATATTTTCGAATCAAGTGTTATATTAATTTTTAAATATTATATAGAAAAATATGTTTATTAGTCAAATTTCAATCCAAAACCAGTCATGACGTGGACAATTAACCTAAATCAATTTAAAATTAGGTTGGTTCATGAATTTTTTTTTAAAAAATAAATCTATTATAAGATGGTTTTGTAAGTTGTCATAAGAAGTTTAAAAATATAATATATATTTTCTTTTAAAATACTATTAGGTCAACAAATACTTTGTTAACAGGGAAGACCCATTCATTAAACTCGAAATTAAAAAAAACGATCCAACCCATTGTTATCCCTAAAGATCATACAAAGATCCAGATAGGAAATCAAGCGGTGATGGTCATCGGGGCTCCTAGAAACTTTAAACAACATCCCTTCAATCTGGGAGGTCATTTTCAATATACATGCATCAATTATTTCAACGCATTAAATTAAAATTACAATTAGGATTAGCCACCCAATTTTATAACACATTCAAAGTCATGAGAGCAAAAAATAATTAGAATTCAAGGGGAGTACGCGACAAAAGCTTGAGATTTGTAAAGTGAATCTCGAGTTCGAATCATAACATTTTTTTTTTCCAAATATAAGTATGTATAAAAGATCAAAGAATGAAACAAGCTGCGAACAGCAAAGTAAAAGAACTTAAAAAAAAACAGACACCTCAAGAGAACACACTCCCGAGACCAAACAAGGAGAGCAAGCTAAGGAGACGCCAAAACAAGAAGCATAGTATCCGCCCACAATCCAACTAAGAAGTTGGTAGGCTAGGATACAAGTAAAAAGCAAGAACTAAAAGAAATACAATAGTTATATGAAGAAACAACAAAATCTCACGACCTAGACAAAAAACAACAACACACAAGAAAACTCTCGGCAACAAACTAGCCACCAGAAGCCAACTTGAAGAAGGATAACAAAAAACCAAGACAGCTCAAAACACAACCTGCCATATCAAGAAGCAAAACAGCCAACAAGAATCATGATATATATTTTTTATAAAAGATAATTATCCTCCAGATTTTTGCTGGACAGGTGCAATGTTCTGTCTACTGATATCTATCAAGATCACAAAGTGATTTCACTCAATAAATCCACGGGCTAAGTCAACTCATTTTTGCTGTAATTTTTTATACTGACGACAAACTTTCTTGCACCGTGGGTGGGTGGGTGTGCGCGTGTGTATGTAATCACAGATTTTTGCATGATAAACAATGGGACAAGACAGCTAGCACCATGCCCATAGATGGCACCACCCCAAGAGAGAACACCAAAAATGTGGGTATATTTTAAAGCCAGATGACATTTCTAGATGAATAAGATATCGCCATCATGGAATCGAATCGGCGATCAGATCTTCTCCATGTTGTTTTGCGGGGAAATAAATAATCCAAGATAGGTCAAACTTGCTCGATCAATTCTTATAAAAAGCATGAAACTTGAGATGCAAGTGACGATTGTGTTACATATTGTTGGTGGGTTGGAATTTTTTAATAAATTAAATGGGAGACAGAAAAATAAAAATATTCTTAGCATCCCCTCTCTCTCTCTTAGTTTAAGTGCCCGTTTGACATTGTGGTTGTACTGTCGGTTGCTCAAAATTCAATTTTTTTTCATTTTAAATGTTTTTTTTGGTATTTTTAGATTATTTTGATGTGCTGATGTCAAAAATAATTTTTTTTAAATAAAAAGTATCATTTTATATGTTTCTAAATAAAAAATATTTTAAAAAACAACCGCAACTACGCTGTCAAAACAGATCTAATAAGAAATTTCTTACAAAAGTGATGAATCTAATCGTGACAAATGATTTTGTTGTAAGCCTGTCTTTCAAATACGAGAGTCCTAATCAAAGCGTGGGCCGACCACTAATCACCTCGCCTAGTGAATTAGGTAAACTCCACGTTGTTAGACTTTTTTTATTTTATTTTTTAATATGATTAGTTGACAATCTATGATACTCCATTTATTTTTCATTATTTACCTGTAATTATGCCGAAGATGTTGCAAAAATCTTTTTTTATTTATTTAATTGCTCAAGGTTATTAGCCCTTCGAGATATATTTTAAATTTATTATTTTTATTTTATTATTTTTATGATATCATATAGAAGTCAAGAGATACATTTGACTTTGCATTTTTAATATCTCAAAATAACCCTAAACACATCTTCTTCTTTTTCTGAAAACAAAAGGTAATAATAAATGCTTAAAATGGTGGCACCAGCTAATATCAGATTTTCAATGCCTCTGTATAAATTTCTACTCCACGTGGCATGATTGGAATGGTACTTCCACATCGGGGGGCTCTTGATCTTGATCGTGAAAAGAAGTCAACTATCTCTCTTCTCGTCAACTGTTGGATTAACTACGTTGAGATCGAACGGGCCGTAAAGTTTCGTGCTTTCTGGTTAATAAAAGGCTTGGTTAAGGCGATCCGCACTTGGAGCTAGCTTTCTTAATAATTGTGTATTTTAAAATTGTTTTTTATTTAGAAATATATTAAGATAATATTTTTTATTTTTTAAAATTTATTATTGATATTAAAACAAATTAGAAAAATAAATATGAACAAATTTTTATCTTGCAAAAACGCTTTGAGACGCAAAAATAAATGGAGTTGGGGCGTATAGTGCACTATATTTTTCAATTAAAAATATATGAAAATAATTTTTTTATTTGTATTATTAATACTTTAAAATTATAAAAAAAATATAAAAAATATCGATGAAAAATATTTTTCAATCTAGATATTAGAAGGTCCCAGATCCATAAAGTAGTTTTGTTTTAGGGTCTGTTTGTGAAAACTGTTGCGGTAACTTTTCAAAGTGCTTTTCATGCCGAAATACATCAAAATGATATTTTTTTATTTTTTAAAAATCATTTTTGATATCAGCACATCAAAATAATCTAAAAACACTAAAATATATTCATTTAAAATAAAAAAAAATTAAATTTCTGCAACACAACTGTTGAAAAGCAGAAACAAACAACTTCTTAGTGTTCTTGCAATAATCCAAACGCATCTTCATCATCTTTCCAAACCCATCTTCTTGCATTTATAAATTAATAGAGTTTTTTCAGCAAGCTCATCTAGAAGATAATTTCTGCATATTATATTTGAGTTAGCACATTGACTGGTACTTGTTAATCTGCCACGTAACCAGTGATAAGAAAAGGAGAAGAATAAGAAATTGGAAAATATATTTAAAGGGGGTTAGTTTGCTTTATAAACTTTGAAAAAGTCAGTCAAAATTAACGAAAGGATTCAAACATGCACGCAAAAACAACTCCTCAATAATGCGTTGATGGTAAAAACAAAATTGGAGTTGGAATAAATAATAATAAATTAACTTGAGAAAATCGGGGCATCGACCATGCATGAATCTTCGTCATGAGTTTTTTTTACTTTTATATCCTTTATGTTTTGTCTTAAGAAATAATAATAATAATAATAATAATAATAATAATAATAATATAATAGTAATAATAATAATAATTCTAGACTAGTTTTGCAAGAAAGCAATAGCTAGCCTTGAAGTGGACTGCAACTATCTATTCGAGAAGAAGAATTTATGTATATTATATGTTGGGCGCGTTAATTAATATATATATATATATATATATATATATATATATATTTATGAAATGAAATGAAAGACCTTGACTTTGTATATGAAGGAGAATTGCTAGAAATCATTCAATTAACTCGAAAACTTGAGAAAGCAGGGAGAAGACAATAACTAGAAGCTTGCAAGTATAAATACAGACAAACCAGAAACTATTACAAGTTAAGATTTTGAAACAAAATAGTTTCATATTGGAAGAGTCGTTGAAATTATTTTTTAAAATGTTTTTTTTAGAAATATATTAAAATAATATTTTTTAATTTATTTTTAATATTAACACATGAAAATGATCTAAAAACGATAAAAAAATTTAATTTAAAATAAAAAAAATATTTGTTTTAAAAAATATTACACAGTAACAAACAAGATTTTCAACGAATTTGACAATGCATAGTTACTTTCCTACACAATTTTTTCAAGGGAATTTGCTAGTTTGTCTTTTCAATACAAGGTAGAGTGTTTGAAAAAAAGAAATAACAAGTCAAAGTTCAATTATTACAATTTAATTATTATCCTATCAAACTTATTTAAACACTCCGTATAATTTAGTCTTGACACCTTCGATGGGGTCATTACGATATTAAAATAAAACATTCTAATTACCAATACATTATTTTGATTTATCTAATTATCAATAAACAAGGCAATATATCTTTAAACAATTGTTTTTAATTATATATGCATAATTATAAAATCGAAATTAACAGTGGATTAAAGTTTATAAATATATAAAACACAATTTTATTTTGTCAAGTTACGGATTTAACCAAGTCATCAATTTAATTTGGATTTTTAACCACATCGGTTAATTTTAAATTTATCTTTTCAATCTAGATTAATTCAAGATTTGAATTTCTTTTCATCTTTATAATATTTCTTCTTCTTAGTGTTGTCAAACCCATTTTCCCACTCCATAATGTATTCAACAAATCCAAGTCTACCCTAAGACCAAACTTCTTCGGACCAAAAACAGGAAAGTAGTTTAATCTCTCTTCTCATTTTTAAAACTTAACCCACTTTCAACTATAGCTTCTTTAGTTTGGTCTCTCATTTCTTTATTGGTACCCACCACCCCACATTGAACTTTTCAAACTCATCTCAGCCATTGGATCACACCCAATCTTTGACTCTCTCCTCTATATCAACCCCTTTAAGCTGCGTTCTTCCCCTCAGTCACCCTCTCTCTCTCTCTCAACAGAAAAAAATCTTCCTCATGCTCCATTGAGTTCTCTCTGAAAAAACCCTGAAAAATCTGTTCAGACATGGCAGTAGAGCTAATGAGTTTTAACAGAAAGATGGATGATCAGACGGCTATACATGAGGCTGCATCACAAGGAATTAAGAGCATGGAACACTTGATCCGCATCATGTCTCACCAAAATAATCATCACGTGGCCGACTGCACTGACCTTACTGATGTAACCGTAACCAAGTTCAAGAAAGTCATTTCCCTCTTAAACCGAACCGGTCACGCCCGGTTCCGACGTGCCCCGGTACAACCTAACCAACCGGACAAGTTTCCCCTCTCTTCAACCTCTACATCGACACAATCACCGCAGTCACAGTCTCAGCCCCTCTCCGTCTCTCGCATCCAAAACCTGACCCTAACTCCACAGAAAATCGCACCTCCGGTCACCTCACTCCCGGCGGCGCCGACGAGCCTGACGCTTGATTTCACGAAAGCGAATATATTTAGCTCTAAGAGTGCGGAGATTGAGTTTTCGAAGGATAGTTTCAGTGTTTCTTCAAACTCGACGTCGTTTATGTCGTCGGGGATAACCGGAGACGGCAGCGTTTCTAATGGAAAGCAAGGATCGTCGATTTTCTTGGGATCCGCTGTCAAGCCGCCGCTCTCGACGGTCCCGTACAGCAACAAGAAGCGGTGCGATGAGCATCATCATGATGACAGTGTCTCTGGCTCCTCTAGTGGCAAGTGCCATTGCTCTTCTAAGAGAAGGTACGAATGCGCGCACTTTAACACCCGGTACTTTTTAGCAGAGTCCGCGCATTTTAACGGGCTTGAGTTTTTCTTTTCTGAGGTTTTGACCGGTGTTTGTTTCAATGCACTTCCATGCATGCTAGGCTGTTAAAAAATATAGTAGCTAGTTTGACTCGAGAGAGTTGACTCAGTGAAATCTAAGTTAGTGACTCAGGGACCTAATCGGGTATTAATTGATAGGTTAGACCCTAATTTGAGAGTTTGTTTCTGGGACAGAGCTAGTAAAAAAACCTTGGCAAATCTATTAACTGGGAACCGACGGTGAGTTATAGTGAGTCGACTCGGAGTTTTGTGGTGGTCAACGATACAGGGAGCGTGCGTGATGGGCAGGGGTTTATAATTACGAGAAAGACCTCTAAGCGATAACTTTTGTTCTTTGTAGGTGAAGACATTTTTGTCCTTACATATAGTTTGCTTTGTTGACTTGGTCTCTTTCTTGTCCCAATGTTGACCACTAAGAGGTTGAATGTTAATTGGACACGTTAATCATGATCCCTGTTCCTGGACTAGATCGTGTCGGGTAGCTGATGGTCCCTTTCGGGCGGGGTCGGGTATGTAGTATACTGAGGATTGACGAGTTAATTTGGTAAATTAACCGTTTAGAGTCTAGCTGAGATAAAAATAAATTAGCTCGGTGTTAACATAATGAAATGAAGCTTGAATTAATAATAGAGGATTGATTTTTGTGTACAATTGATTTGAATGCAGGAAGAACCGGGTGAAGAAAACAATTAGGGTTCCAGCAATAAGTTCAAAAATAGCTGATATTCCAGCAGACGAGTATTCGTGGAGAAAATACGGTCAGAAACCAATCAAGGGTTCACCACACCCAAGGTAATTAATCAATTATAACCGTTGATCAATTCAAACATCAAAATCAGACAGCAAAGTCTTAAAATCTTGTGGGTTGGCTGGTTTTGCTTCAGGGGGTATTACAAGTGTAGTACGATGAGAGGGTGCCCAGCAAGGAAACACGTGGAGAGAGCAACCGACGACCCGTCCATGCTGATTGTAACCTACGAGGGAGAGCACCGCCATACTCAAACTGCAATGGAGGGTAACAACGGCATGGCCGCTGCCGGAACTGTTAATCTGGTGTTTGAGTCAACTATGATGGTAGAGTAATAGAGAAAGATAAAGATTTAGGTTTAGGAAAAAAAGACTTGTGTAATATCAAGGTGGTTGAATTTGGTGTTTGATTTTGTATATTAAATTTTGGGGGGAGGGAGAATCTTAATCTCCCAGGATTTCTTCGAAGTAAATTAAAGTGTTTTAAAATTATTTGTTTTTGTTCTCGGTTTTTGGATCTATTTTTTTTTATCTAATTCTTTCAATAAAAAACCCAATAAATAAATAGGAGTTGTGCTGAGTGACAAATGGAAGGTGGGAAAGAAGTTGAGGTTAGGAGCTATTAGATGACCAAAACAATTTTTAATGTTCAAATGTTTGACTTTCCGATTCAAACTCTTTTGATTAAAACAAAAAAAGAGGGTGATCGTCAATAACTAGGGCTCGAAGGCACGCTTTCCTAGCCGGCCAATAGGCAAGAAGAGGTGGCGACGATGGTGAATATAATAATATAATATGGTTTGCTTGATATTTAATGAGCACTCAGGGTGGACCTACATCATATCATTTAAAAGTTAAATCATTTTTTATTTTATTATTTTTGCGTAGCCAATTCAAACGATTGCTTAGTAGGGAAGGACTCTAGCTTTATAAAAATCTTTACTTTAATTTATTGTTTTTATCTTCAAATTACATACGAAAAGAGTATTATAATTTAAAATACGTACTGAATACGTATGGATTGAATCTCAAGAAGTTAGTGTTTTTTTTGCTGGAGGATAAAAACATTAGGGATCCAATGCAAAGAAACACATAATTCCATGGCAAGTGTGATGAGTTAGAGATTGGAATTAAAAGTCAATCATTGTGTTCTCGTCAATCCTATTAACTGGCCATGTCATTTATACCATCTCCAGAACTTCCATGGTCATTGTTTGAAGTTTTTCGGGTCATGTTTATAAAGAGGTTAATTGTATGGCTGATTGGTTAGCTAATTATGGATTAAATAGAAACGTGTTAGATAAACAGTCTGACGTGTTAATGAATTTACCATCAAGATTATACATTTTATTGTACTATGACCTGATTGGGTGTACTATTCCCAGGTTAATCTAATAAGGTATATTCGCCCTGATTATCAAAACAAAAAAAGTTCTTCGGATCAAATTAATTTTATATATTCTGAAATTAATAATTATATAAATTTTTAGTAATTATTATATTATATTATATTGTATTGTACGGAGCAAAATTCCAAGTTAACTTGGATATCAACAATAGTGGTGATCACATATCCTTGTCGCTCGCCACTTGAAAGTTAACCCATGAAGAATCAGATGATGACTCATCAGCATGAAAGCCAGCTGTACACAAAAAGGCTCGTTGAATCTTTGCATCCTGGCCATCCAATACAAACCTCTAAACGAATTTAAAAATATTAAATTCAACACACTTTAATTTTAAATAAATCTCCACAAGCTTTCGCTCTCCTTCCAAGTAACATCTACATTTCCAATTTTAAATACCTAAGTTAAGTTATATAGTATTAAACAAATCCCAAGTTTATTTTCAAGAAAAAAAACTACAAGAATCTACATTTAATTTTTTTTAGTACAAAGTCTCTCCCCCCCTATTTTTTTCAATAATAAAGAGCATCTTTTTAATAAAATTAATATATATATATATATATATATATATATATATAAATTCTTCAATAAGAAACAAACTTATCCCTTGTAGTTGCGTCTCTTTTTCTACAATCCCACCTAGCGAAGGAAATGATTTTCTCTCTCTCTTCAAGTTTTAGATATCAAGTTGAATTGTTGTTTGGCTAAATTTTGAATTTTATTTTATTTTAAATAATTTTTTTTTTGATATTTTTAGATCATTTTGATGTGTTGATGTCAAAAATAATTTTTAAAAAATAAAAAAAATATTATTTTGATGTATTTCTAAAAGAAAAATATTTTCAAAAACAACCACAACCACACTCCCAAACACCCAAATTCATTTTGAGTTCTCCTCCTGTCATAAAATTAACTTTTTTTTTTTTTTAAAATCGTAAAAATGAATTTCAAGATAAATATAATATTTTTATATGAAGGATCCATTCATATATAATAAATAACTTAATTAAAATCAGATTTTTTTTTTTTTTTTGTAATAGTTACCTACAAATGATGCAACCGACAGATCGTTTTAACAGAGAGCAAAACTACAGAAACGGGGATAGCGACCGGACCGGATAGTTAAGCGAAAGTACAGAGAAGCCTTTTGCCTAGCTGTCTTCTCTCACCCTTGCAAAAGACCCCGCGCTCTCTTCGGGTTTATGGTTTTCTTTCTCTTTGAATTCAAAATCTCTCTTACTCATCAGATTCTCTGATTCACTGGGTCAACTCGCTCTATAAAGCTTGTTGAAGCTTAAAAAAACAAGCGAGTTTCTTGCACTTTTACGCTGTCTTGTCTACCTTAAAAGACCAAACTTCTTTAAGGTTAGTTAGTTACTTATGATGTTAGCTTTGTTAGTCTTTGGTTTGGTCTGAAATTGGTGAAGTTTGGTTAGAGATTGTAGACATGAAGATTTGTTGTTACACGAGTCCTGGTTAATAACAATTAATTACCTTAAGAACCCAAAATCATTAGATAAAAAACGATCAAATCTTGATTGCTAATTTAAGCAGAAGTTCAGAACTTTAATCTAATATAGCCTCTTCAGCTTAATTTGTTTGAAACCCAAAAGTTAAAATCTTTGGTTTATAAGGGGTTTGCTGTGTAATTAGAGAGTTTAGGATTGTAATGGCTGAACCAGGGAGGAGTGATGTTAGTGGTAATGATAGGATCGGGAATTTGATAGCTGCAAGGAAGTCATTGAAGTTAAGTTTAGAGAAGTCGAAAGCTTTAGGATTTGCTCTTGAGAAGGCCGGGCCTAGATTAGATGAGATTAACCGAAGATTGCCTCCTCTAGAGGCGGCAGTGCGCCCCATTCGTGCGGACAAGGAAGCACTTATTGCTGCCGGGGATCATATTAACCGTGCCATTGGCCCTGCGGCCGCGGTGCTTAAGGTTTTTGATGCAGTTCATGGGCTGGAGAAGTCGTTGTTATCGGATCCAAGGAGCAATCTTTCCGGGTATTTGTCAGTGTTAAAGCGACTTGAGGAGGCTTTGAGGTTTATGGGTGATAATTGTGGGTTAGCAATTCAGTGGTTGGAGGATATATTGGATTATTTGGACGATAATGTTATGGCAGATGAGCAGCATCTTTTGAATTTGAAGAAGTCATTGAAGGGTCTTAGCGAATTGCAAAGTGATGGTGAAAAAGCTCGTCTTGATGGTGGGCTTTTAAATGCTGCATTGGATAAATTGGAAGGTGAGTTTCGGCGGCTTTTGACGGAACATAGCGCGCCTCTGCCGATGTCATCGTCGCCGGATCTCGGTGAACAGGCAGTCATTTCTCCATCACTTTTACCTGTGTCTGCTATAAACAAGTTGCAAGCCATTCTCGGGAGGTTGAGAACTAATAATAGACTTGAAAAGGGCATATCAATATATGTTGAAGTTCGTAGTTCGAACGTTAGAGCTAGTCTGAAGGCGCTGGATTTGGATTACCTTGAGATCTCATTAGCTGAATTCAATGATGTGCAGAGCATAGAAGGGTATATAGCTCAGTGGGGAAAGCATTTGGAGTTTGCAGTGAAGCACCTGTTTGAAGCGGAGTACAAGCTTTGTAATGATGTTTTTGAGAGGATGGGCTTGGATGTTTGGATGGGATGCTTTTCCAAAATAGCTGCCCAGGCTGGCTTTCTTGCGTTTCTTCAATTTGGGAAGACTGTTACAGAAAGTAAGAAAGATCCAATCAAGCTTCTGAAACTGTTGGATATATTTGCTTCTCTGAACAAATTAAGGCTGGATTTTAACAGGCTTTTCGGCGGAGCAGCCTGTATGGAAATCCAAAATCTCACTCGGGATCTCATAAAGAGGGTGATAGATGGGGCAGCTGAGATTTTCTGGGAACTTCTTGTTCAGGTGGACTTGCAGAGGCAGGTTCCACCTCCTCCTGACGGGAACATCCCTATACTGGTGAGCATCATTACTGATCACTGCAACAAGCTGCTTGGGGATGATTATAAACCTATCCTGAACCAGGTTCTGCTCATCCATCGAAGTTGGAAGCGCGAGAAGTTCCAGGAGAGGATTCTTGTTAGTGAGGTTTTGAACATAGTTAAAGCCATTGAGCTCAATCTGGAGACATGGACAAAGGCTTATGAAGATTCTATCCTATCTAACATTTTTGCCATGAACAATCACTATCATTTATTCAAGCATTTGAAGGGAACAAAGGTCGGGGATCTCTTAGGGGATTCCTGGTTTAGAGAACATGAACAGTACAAGGACTATTACGCCGCAATCTTCTTGCGAGATAGTTGGGGGAGGCTTCCAGGTCATTTAAGTCGTGAAGGCCTAATTCTGTTCTCAGGTGGGCGTGCCACAGCCCGTGATCTTGTCAAGAAAAGGCTGAAAAATTTCAATGAAGCTTTCGATGAAATGTACAAGAGGCAGTCCTGCTGGGTTGTGCCAGATAGAGCTCTCAGGGAGAAGATATGCCAGCAGATTGTGCAGGCTGTCGTGCCAGTTTATCGGAGCTATATGCAGAACTATGGGCCCTTGGTTGAGCAAGATGGAAGTTCCAGTAAATATGCAAAATACTCGGTGCAGACATTGGAGCAAATGTTGAGCTCACTGTTTCTGCCAAAGCCAGGAAGATATGCAAGTTTCAAAGGCAGGCAACTCAGTGACAAATTCGAAAATGGTATTGCAGATCTTCGCCGCACAACCTCTGCGGTGGTGTGATTCTCCTGCCGTGATTGCCTTATGTTGGTTGAGCTGAAAGGCACCTGATTCAAACACCATCCATCCTTTGATCAGCGCTTGCACTGTACATATTTGTATGCTTGGTGGCCTGGAACTATTTTGGAAAAAATGGTTTTAGCGGAGCAACTTCTTCAAAACATTTTCAGACCACCATCTGAATTTCCCCAGTGAGATCGAAATTTCAGAAGCTGTTTAAATGCAAAGCAAACTGAGTGCTATATCTAGTGCCTTGTTGAAAGCATAGATAATACTCTGAGGTATAGATTGTCATTTTACTTTCATTTTCACTCATTTATTCAATTAGTTGGCGGCTGTAGAAACCTTGTTTCTGCGAGATTTGTGTACAATTCTTTGACAGAAGAGCAATTAGAGGTCTAGCAGGAGTTAGATTATTTACTTGTATTCTGAGAAGGTATAAATGTTTGTGTGGAGAGTTTGTGGATGATAATCCTATGCAATTGCTGGTTTTTTAGAAGTTGACATTGTATCACAGCCTTGAGTTCACTAGAAAGATGATCAGCAATAAGATGTTGGCTCATTTAGCTTCAAGATTGCATTCTAATCTTCCTATCATAAACAAAAAGCTAGAAAATATGTATATCATCTCAAAATAACTCATTAAACATGAACATAAATCAATAATATGATTATGAAATAAGGGATAAACAAAATAAAAACTAAAAATAAATATAAAAATTTAATAAAAATAAGTATCAACATTCTGTTTCAAATTGGAAACCAAAGAAGCCGAACCAGTTCCAGTTTCTTTCCAATGGTTTTTGTAGAACTTCTATCAAGAAAGAAGAAGAAAATCATACTAAATGCCAATCTAAGTTTTGCCTACACTCCAATTAATGTAACCCTTTCACAGAATATCTCTTTCTTTTAACTTAACTTGGAATTTATGAAAGGCAAACACTTGACTTACCAGCTACGTTTTCAAAACCATAAATCTATTATGCCACTTGAATTTGCGTGGCCGTATAAGGCTTTTTGTTTTTCTTTTCTTAAATGTCTGTTTGGCATTGCGATCCCACCGGTTTTTTGCTGAAATTTGAAGAAGAAAAAAAATCATTTTAAAGATCGGTGGTTTGGTGTTTTTAGATCATTTTTATGTGCTGATTTCAAAAATCATTTTAAAAAAATAAAAAAAATATCATTTTGATATATTTCAGCACAGTAAACACTTTAAAAAGCTACCGCAATCTCACTCCCAAACAGGCGTTTAGAGATAGTTACGGACTTACTGTAGAAGATATTCTAGTCTAGCCACAATTTTGTTTGCAGAGTTAGTCGTGTTTGGGATTATAGTTAAAAATATTTTTTATTTATAAAATTATTAAAATGATTTTTTAAAAAGCTATTTTTGACATTAGCATATCAATCTAATAACATCAAATTTTTTTATTAAAAGTAAAAAGCAAAAATAAATTTTTTAATTTTTTTTTTTAAAAAAAACAGTACCAAATAGGCATTTAGTGCTTTTGACACATTTTTAAAGTGTTTTTGAAGAAATTTGAATTTTTTTATTTTTATTTTTATTTTTATTTTAAATTAAATTTCATAGTGTTTTTAGATAATTTTGATGTACCGATATTAAAAATAATTTTTTAAAAATAAAAAAAGCAACATTCTGATATTTTTATGAACGAAAGCATATTAAAAAAAAACATCAATAACACTCCCAAACAAACCATTAATCTCAAATTATGATTAAAAAAATTGAACTAGAAAAATAAAAATAAAAATTAGAAAAATACTAATAGTAAATAGTATTATAATACTAAATACATTAGATATTTGTTTTTGTGTTAGTTAGAACATGTTTTTCAAAGTGCTTTCTAGATTATTATATATATATATATATATAAATATTAATTTTTTGATGTTTTTGAATGATTTTGATGTGAAAAACAAAATAATTAAAATTGTTCTTAGTTTATAAGTTTGTGAGGATCCTTGACATACCAATCATATGATTGAATTACCAATTCAGCTTTGTACGGGAGCCCAATAAGATGGGATGCCACCCGAAGAACCCTATCACCAAGGGTCTCTTCGTCTTTAACTCTCTCTTGGTATAAAGCTTTTTTTTAAAATTGTTTTATATGAAAAATATTAAATTGATATATTTTCTTAAGTTTTTTTAAGTAAATTGGTTGTGTTAATGTCAAAAACAAATATGTAGACAATTATATTTAGATAATATAATTTATATTTTCGAATCAAGTGTTATATTAATTTTTAAATATTATATAGAAAAATATGTTTATTAGTCAAATTTCAATCCAAAACCAGTCATGATGTGGACAATTAACCTAAATCAATTTAAAATTATGTTGTTTCATGATTTTTTTATTTTTTTTTAAATAAATCTATTATAAGATGGTTTTGTAAGTTGTCATAAGAAGTTTAAAAATATAATATATATTTTCTTTTAAAATACTATTAGGTCAACAAATACTTTGTTAACAGGGAAGACCCATTCATTAAACTCGAAATTAAAAAAAACAATCCAACCCATTGTCATCCCTAAAGATCATACAAAGATCCAGATAGGAAATCAAGCGGCGATGGTCATCGGGGCTCCTAAAAACTTTAAACAAAATCCCTTCAATCTGGGAGGTCATTTTCAATATACATGCATCAATTATTTCAACGCATTAAATTAAAATTACAATTACGATTAGCCACCCTATTTTATAACACATTCAAAGTCATAAGAGCAAAAGATAATTAATCCCCAGAGACATGGCGTGATGATAAACAGCTCGAGATCTGAATAACAGATCTCAAATTTAAGTCAGAACATGTATTTTTAAAAAAAAATCGAGATAACCAGATTTTAATTACTTAACTAGCCTAGGATGTTTTTCGAGAATGATATTTCTCAAATCCAATAAAAAAAGATAATTATCCTCCAGATTTTTGATGGACAGGTGCAATGTTCTGTCTACTGATATCTATCAAGATCACAAAGTGATTTCACTCAATAAATCCACGGGCTAAGTCAACTCATTTTTGCTGTAATTTTTTATACTGACGACAAACTTTCTTGCACCGTGGGTGGGTGGGTGTGCGTGTGTGTATGTAATCACAGATTTTTGCATGATAAACAATGGGACAAGACAGCTAGCACCATGCCCATAGATGGCACCACCCCAAGAGAGAACACCAAAAATGTGGATATATTTTAAAGCCAGATGACATTTCTAGATGAATAAGATATCGCCATCATGGAATCGAATCGGCGATCAGATCTTCTCCATGTTGTTTTGCGGGGGAAAAAATAATCCAAGATAGGTCAAACTTGCTCGATCAATTCTTATAGAAAGCATGAAACTTGAGATGCAAGTGACGATTGTGTTACATATTGTTGGTGGGTTGGAATTTTTTAATAAATTAAATGGGAGACAGAAAAATAAAAATATTCTTAGCATCCCCTCTCTCTCTCTCTTAGTTTAAGTGCCCGTTTAACATTGTGGTTGTACTGCCGGTTGTTCAAAATTCAATTTTTTTTTCATTTTAAATGTTTTTTTTGGTATTTTTAGATTATTTTGATGTGCTGATGTCAAAAATAATTTTTTAAAAATAAAAAGTATCATTTTATATGTTTTTAAATAAAAAATATTTTAAAAAACAACTGCAACTACGCTCTCAAAACAGATCTAATAAGAAATTTCTTACAAAAGTGATGAATCTAATCGTGACAAATGATTTTGTTGTAAGCCTGTCTTTCAAATACGAGAGTCCTAATCAAAGCGTGGGCCGACCACTAATCACCTCGCCTAGTGAATTAGGTAAACTCCACGTTGTTAGACTTTTTTTATTTTATTTTTTAATATGATTAGTTGACAATCTATGATACTCCATTTATTTTTCATTATTTACCTGTAATTATGCCGAAGATGTTGCAAAAATCTTTTTTTATTTATTTAATTGCTCAAGGTTATTAGCCCTTCGAGATATATTTTAAATTTATTATTTTTATTTTATTATTTTTATGATATCATATAGAAGTCAAGAGATACATTTGACTTTGCATTTTTAATATCTCAAAATAACCCTAAACACATCTTCTTCTTTTTCTGAAAACAAAAGGTAATAATAAATGCATAAAATGGTGGCACCAGCTAATATCAGATTTTCAATGCCTCTGTATAAATTTCTACTCCACGTGGCATAATTGGAATGGTACTTCCACATCGGGGGGCTCTTGATCTTGATCGTGAAAAGAAGTCAACTATCTCTCTTCTCGTCAACTGTTGGATTAACTACGTTGAGATCGAACGGGCCGTAAAGTTTCGTGCTTTCTGGTTAATAAAAGGCTTGGTTAAGGCGATCCGCACTTGGAGCTAGCTTTCTTAATAATTGTGTATTTTAAAATTGTTTTTTATTTAGAAATATATTAAGATAATATTTTTTATTTTTTAAAATTTATTATTGATATTAAAACAAATTAGAAAAATAAATATGAACAAATTTTTATCTTGCAAAAACGCTTTGAGACGCAAAAATAAATGGAGTTGGGGCGTATAGTGCATTATATTTTTCAATTAAAAATATATGAAAATAATTTTTTTATTTGTATTATTAATACTTTAAAATTATAAAAAAATCTAAAAAATATTTATGAAAAATATTTTTCAATCTAGATATTAGAAGGTCCCAGATCCATAAAGTAGTTTTGTTTTAGGGTCTATTTGTGAAAACTGTTGCGGTAGCTTTTCAAATTGATTTTCGTGCCAAAATAAATTAAAATTATATTTTTTTATTTTTAAAAAATTATTTTTGACATCAACACATCAAAATGATCTAAAAACACCAAAACATATTCATTTAAAATGAAAAAATTGTTTTTTGAAAATCTATGACACAGCTGTTGAAAAGCGTAAACAAACAGTTTCTTAGTGTTCTTGCAATAATCCAAACGCATCTTCATCATCTTTCCAAACCCATCTTCTTGCATTTATAAATTAATAGAGTTTTTTCAGCAAGCTCATCTAGAAGATAATTTCTGCATATTATATTTGAGTTAGCACATTGACTGGTACTTGTTAATCTGCCACGTAACCAGTGATAAGAAAAGGAGAAGAATAAGAAATTGGAAATTATATTTAAAGGGGGTTAGTTTGCTTTATAAACTTTGAAAAAGTCAGTCAAAATTAACGAAAGGATTCAAACATGCACGCAAAAACAACTCCTCAATAATGCGTTGATGGTAAAAACAAAATTGGAGTTGGAATAAATAATAATAAATTAACTTGAGAAAATCGGGCCATCGACCATGCATGAATCTTCGTCGTGAGTTTTTTTTACTTTTATATCCTTTATGTTTTGTCTTAAGAAATAATAATAATAATAATAATAATAATAATTCTAGACTAGTTTTGCAAGAAAGCAATAGCTAGCCTCGAAGTGGACTGCAACTATCTATTCGAGAAGAAGAATTTATGTATATTATATGTTGGGTGCGTTAATTAATATATATATATATATATATATATATATATATATATATATATATATTCATGAAATGAAATGAAAGACCTTGACTTTGTATATGAAGGAGAATTGCTAGAAATCATTCAATTAACTCGAAAACTTGAGAAAGCAGGGAGAAGACAATAACTAGAAGCTTGCAAGTATAAATACAGTCAAACCAGAAACCATTACAAGTTAAGATTTTGAAACAAAAGAGTTTCATATTGGAAGAGTCGTTGAAATTATTTTTTAAAATGTTTTTTTTTAGAAATATATTAAAATAATATTTTTTAATTTATTTTTAATATTAACACATGAAAATGATCTAAAAACGATAAAATTTTTTAATTTAAAATAAAAAAAAATATTTGTTTTAAAAAATATTACACAGTAACAAACAAGATTTTCAACGAATTTGACAATGCATAGTTACTTTCCTACACAATTTTTTCAAGGGAATTTGCTAGTTTGTCTTTTCAATACAAGGTAGAGTGTTTGAAAAAAAGAAATAACAAGTCAAAGTTCAATTATTACAATTTAATTATTATCCTATCAAACTTATTTAAACACTCCGTATAATTTAGTCTTGACACCTTCGATGGGGTCATTACGATATTAAAATAAAACATTCTAATTACCAATACATTATTTTGATTTATCTAATTATCAATAAACAAGGCAGTATATCTTTAAACAATTGTTTTTAATTATATATGCATAATTATAAAATCGAAATTAACAGTGGATTAAAGTTTATAAATATATAAAACACAATTTTATTTTGTCAAGTTACGGATTTAACCAAGTTATCAATTTAATTTGGATTTTTAACCACATCGGTTAATTTTAAATTTATCTTTTCAATCTAGATTAATTCAAGATTTGAATTTCTTTTCATCTTTATAATATTTCTTCTTCTAGTGTTGTCAAACCCATTTTCCCACTCCATAATGTATTCAACAAATCCAAGTCTACCCTAAGACCAAACTTCTTCGGACCAAAAACAGGAGAGTAGTTTAATCTCTCCTCTCATTTTTAAAACTTAACCCACTTTCAACTATAGCTTCTTTAGTTTGGTCTCTCATTTCTTTATTGCTACCCACCACCCCACATTGAACTTTTCAAACTCATCTCAGCCATTGGATCACACCCGATCTTTGACTCTCTCCTCTATATCAACCCCTTTAAGCTTGCGTTCTTCCCCTCAGTCACCCTCTATCTCTCTCAACAGAAAAAACATCTTCCTCATGCTCCATTGAGTTCTCTCTGAAAAAACCCTGAAAAATCTGTTCAGACATGGCAGTAGAGCTAATGAGTTTTAACAGAAAGATAGATGATCAGACGGCTATACATGAGGCTGCATCACAAGGAATTAAGAGCATGGAACACTTGATCCGCATCATGTCTCACCAAAATAATCATCACGTGGCCGACTGCACTGACCTTACTGATGTAACCGTAACCAAGTTCAAGAAAGTCATTTCCCTCTTAAACCGAACCGGTCACGCCCGGTTCCGACGTGCCCCGGTACAACCTAACCAACCGGACAAGTTTCCCCTCTCTTCAACCTCTACATCGACACAATCACCGCAGTCACAGTCTCAGCCCCTCTCCGTCTCTCGCATCCAAAACCTGACCCTAACTCCACAGAAAATCGCACCTCCGGTCACCTCACTCCCGGCGGCGCCGACGAGCCTGACGCTTGATTTCACGAAAGCGAATATATTTAGCTCTAAGAGTGCGGAGATTGAGTTTTCGAAGGATAGTTTCAGTGTTTCTTCAAACTCGACGTCGTTTATGTCGTCGGGGATAACCGGAGACGGCAGCGTTTCTAATGGAAAGCAAGGATCGTCGATTTTCTTGGGATCCGCTGTCAAGCCGCCGCTCTCGACGGTCCCGTACAGCAACAAGAAGCGGTGCGATGAGCATCATCATGATGACAGTGTCTCTGGCTCCTCTAGTGGCAAGTGCCATTGCTCTTCTAAGAGAAGGTACGAATGCGCGCACTTTAACACCCGGTACTTTTTAGCAGAGTCCGCGCATTTTAACGGGCTTGAGTTTTTCTTTTCTGAGGTTTTGACCGGTGTTTGTTTCAATGCACTTCCATGCATGCTAGGCTGTTAAAAAATATAGTAGCTAGTTTGACTCGAGAGAGTTGACTCAGTGAAATCTAAGTTAGTGACTCAGGGACCTAATCGGGTATTAATTGATAGGTTAGACCCTAATTTGAGAGTTTGTTTCTGGGACAGAGCTAGTAAAAAAACCTTGGCAAATCTATTAACTGGGAACCGACGGTGAGTTATAGTGAGTCGACTCGGAGTTTTGTGGTGGTCAACGATACAGGGAGCGTGCGTGATGGGCAGGGGTTTATAATTACGAGAAAGACCTCTAAGCGATAACTTTTGTTCTTTGTAGGTGAAGACATTTTTGTCCTTACATATAGTTTGCTTTGTTGACTTGGTCTCTTTCTTGTCCCAATGTTGACCACTAAGAGGTTGAATGTTAATTGGACACGTTAATCATGATCCCTGTTCCTGGACTAGATCGTGTCGGGTAGCTGACGGTCCCTTTCGGGCGGGGTCGGGTATGTAGTATACTGAGGATTGACGAGTTAATTTGGTAAATTAACCGTTTAGAGTCTAGCTGAGATAAAAATAAATTAGGTCGGTGTTAACATAATGAAATGAAGCTTGAATTAATAATAGAGGATTGATTTTTGTGTACAATTGATTTGAATGCAGGAAGAACCGGGTGAAGAAAACAATTAGGGTTCCAGCAATAAGTTCAAAAATAGCTGATATTCCAGCAGACGAGTATTCGTGGAGAAAATACGGTCAGAAACCAATCAAGGGTTCACCACACCCAAGGTAATTAATCAATTATAACCGTTGATCAATTCAAACATCAAAATCAGACAGCAAAGTCTTAAAATCTTGTGGGTTGGCTGGTTTTGCTTCAGGGGGTATTACAAGTGTAGTACGATGAGAGGGTGCCCAGCAAGGAAACACGTGGAGAGAGCAACCGACGACCCGTCCATGCTGATTGTAACCTACGAGGGAGAGCACCGCCATACTCAAACTGCAATGGAGGGTAACAACGGCATGGCCGCTGCCGGAACTGTTAATCTGGTGTTTGAGTCAACTATGATGGTAGAGTAATAGAGAAAGATAAAGATTTAGGTTTAGGAAAAAAAGACTTTTGTAATATCAAGGTGGTTGAATTTGGTGTTTGATTTTGTATATTAAATTTTGGGGGGAGGGAGAATCTTAATCTCCCAGGATTTCTTCGAAGTAAATTAAAGTGTTTTAAAATTTTTTGTTTTTGTTCTCGGTTTTTGGATCTTCTTTTTTTTATCTAATTCTTTCAATAAAAAAACCCAATAAATAAATAGGAGTTGTGCTGAGTGACAAATGGAAGGTGGGAAAGAAGTTGAGGTTGGGAGCTATTAGATGACCAAAACAATTTTTAATGTTCAAATGTTTGACTTTCCGATTCAAACTCTTTTGATTAAAACAAAAAAAGAGGGTGATCGTCAATAACTAGGGCTCGAAGGCACGCTTTCCTAGCCGGCCAATAGGCAAGAAGAGGTGGCGACGATGGTGAATATAATAATATAATATGGTTTGCTTGATATTTAATGAGCACTCAGGGTGGACCTACATCATATCATTTAAAAGTTAAATCATTTTTTATTTTATTATTTTTGCGTAGCCAATTCAAACGATTGCTTAGTAGGGAAGGACTCTAGCTTTATAAAAATCTTTACTTTAATTTATTGTTTTTATCTTCAAATTACATACGAAAAGAGTATTATAATTTAAAATACGTACTGAATACGTATGGATTGAATCTCAAGAAGTTAGTGTTTTTTTTGCTGGAGGATAAAAACATTAGGGATCCAATGCAAAGAAACACATAATTCCATGGCAAGTGTGATGAGTTAGAGATTGGAATTAAAAGTCAATCATTGTGTTCTCGTCAATCCTATTAACTGGCCATGTCATTTATACCATCTCCAGAACTTCCATGGTCATGGTTTGAAGTTTTTCGGTCTATTGTATAGCTGATTGGTTAGCTAATTATGGATTAAATAGAAACGTGTTAGATAAACAGTCTGATGTGTTAATGGATCTACCATCAAGATTATATATTTTATTGTACTATGACCTGATTGAGTCTACTATTCTCAGGTTAATCTAATAAGGTATATTCGCCCTGATTATTAAAACAAAAAAAGTTATTCGGATCAAATTAATTTTACATATTCTGAAATTAATAATTATATAAATTTTTAGTAATTATTATATTATATTATATTGTATTGTACGGAGCAAAATTCCAAGTTAACTTGGATATCAACAATAGTGGTGATCACATATCCTTGTCGCTCGCCACTTGAAAGTTAACCCATGAAGAATCAGATGATGACTCATCAGCATGAAAGCCAGCTGTACACAAAAAGGCTCGTTGAATCTTTGCATCCTGGCCATCCAATACTAACCTCTAAACGAATTTAAAAATATTAAATTCAACACACTTTAATTTTAAATAAATCTCCACAAGCTTTCGCTCTCCTTCCAAGTAACATCTACATTTCCAATTTTAAATACCTAAGTTAAGTTATATAGTATTAAACAAATCCCAAGTTTACTTTCAAGAAAAAAAACTACAAGAATCTACATTTAATTTTTTTTAGTACAAAGTCTCTCCCCCCCTATTTTTTTCAATAATAAAGAGCATCTTTTTAATAAAATTAATATATATATATATATATTATTCTATAAGAAACAAACTTATCCCTTGTAGTTGCGTCTCTTTTTCTACAATCCCACCTAGCTAAGGAAATGATTTTCTCTCTCTCTTCAAGTTTTAGATATTATTCAAGTTTTAGATATCAAGTTGAACCCAATCTGATTGACTAAGCGATTGAACGGTTGTTTGGCTAAATTTTGAATTTTATTTTATTTTAAATATTTTTTTTTGATATTTTTAGATCATTTTGATGTGTTTATGTCAAAAATATTTTTTTTTTTAAAAAAATATTATTTTGATGTATTTTTAAAAGAAAAATATTTTCAAAAACAACCACAACCACACTCCCAAACACCCAAATTCATTTTGAGTTCTCCTCCTGTCATAAAATTAACTTTTTTTTTTTTTTTTAAATCGTAAAAATGAATTTCAAGATAAATATAATATTTTTATATGAAGGATCCATTCATATATAATAAATAACTTAATTAAAATCAGATTTTTTTTTTTTTTTGTAATAGTTACCTACAAATGATGCAACCGACAGATCGTTTTAACAGGGAGCAAAACTACAGAAACGGGGATAGCGACCGGACCGGATAGTTAAGCGAAAGTACAGAGAAGCCTTTTGCCTAGCTGTCTTCTCTCACCCTTGCAAAAGACCCCGCGCTCTCTTTCGGGTTTATGGTTTTCTTTCTCTTTGAATTCAAAATCTCTCTTACTCATCAGATTCTCTGATTCACTGGGTCAACTCGCTCTATAAAGCTTGTTGAAGCTTAAAAAAACAAGCGAGTTTCTTGCACTTTTACGCTGTCTTGTCTACCTTAAAAGACCAAACTTCTTTAAGGTTAGTTAGTTACTTATGATGTTAGCTTTGTTAGTCTTTGGTTTGGTCTGAAATTGGTGAAGTTTGGTTAGAGATTGTAGACATGAAGATTTGTTGTTACACGAGTCCTGGTTAATAACAATTAATTACCTTAAGAACCCAAAATCATTAGATAAAAAACGATCAAATCTTGATTGCTAATTTAAGCAGAAGTTCAGAACTTTAATCTAATATAGCCTCTTCAGCTTAATTTGTTTGAAACCCAAAAGTTAAAATCTTTGGTTTATAAGGGGTTTGCTGTGTAATTAGAGAGTTTAGGATTGTAATGGCTGAACCAGGGAGGAGTGATGTTAGTGGTAATGATAGGATCGGGAATTTGATAGCTGCAAGGAAGTCATTGAAGTTAAGTTTAGAGAAGTCGAAAGCTTTAGGATTTGCTCTTGAGAAGGCCGGGCCTAGATTAGATGAGATTAACCGAAGATTGCCTCCTCTAGAGGCGGCAGTGCGCCCCATTCGTGCGGACAAGGAAGCACTTATTGCTGCCGGGGATCATATTAACCGTGCCATTGGCCCTGCGGCCGCGGTGCTTAAGGTTTTTGATGCAGTTCATGGGCTGGAGAAGTCGTTGTTATCGGATCCAAGGAGCAATCTTTCCGGGTATTTGTCAGTGTTAAAGCGACTTGAGGAGGCTTTGAGGTTTATGGGTGATAATTGTGGGTTAGCAATTCAGTGGTTGGAGGATATATTGGATTATTTGGACGATAATGTTATGGCAGATGAGCAGCATCTTTTGAATTTGAAGAAGTCATTGAAGGGTCTTAGCGAATTGCAAAGTGATGGTGAAAAAGCTCGTCTTGATGGTGGGCTTTTAAATGCTGCATTGGATAAATTGGAAGGTGAGTTTCGGCGGCTTTTGACGGAACATAGCGCGCCTCTGCCGATGTCATCGTCGCCGGATCTCGGTGAACAGGCAGTCATTTCTCCATCACTTTTACCTGTGTCTGCTATAAACAAGTTGCAAGCCATTCTCGGGAGGTTGAGAACTAATAATAGACTTGAAAAGGGCATATCAATATATGTTGAAGTTCGTAGTTCGAACGTTAGAGCTAGTCTGAAGGCGCTGGATTTGGATTACCTTGAGATCTCATTAGCTGAATTCAATGATGTGCAGAGCATAGAAGGGTATATAGCTCAGTGGGGTAAGCATTTGGAGTTTGCAGTGAAGCACCTGTTTGAAGCGGAGTACAAGCTTTGTAATGATGTTTTTGAGAGGATGGGCTTGGATGTTTGGATGGGATGCTTTTCCAAAATAGCTGCCCAGGCTGGCTTTCTTGCGTTTCTTCAATTTGGGAAGACTGTTACAGAAAGTAAGAAAGATCCAATCAAGCTTCTGAAACTGTTGGATATATTTGCTTCTCTGAACAAATTAAGGCTGGATTTTAACAGGCTTTTTGGCGGAGCAGCCTGTATGGAAATCCAAAATCTCACTCGGGATCTCATAAAGAGGGTGATAGATGGGGCAGCTGAGATTTTCTGGGAACTTCTTGTTCAGGTGGACTTGCAGAGGCAGATTCCACCTCCTCCTGACGGGAACATCCCTATACTGGTGAGCATCATTACTGATCACTGCAACAAGCTGCTTGGGGATAATTATAAACCTATCCTGAACCAGGTTCTGCTCATTCATCGAAGTTGGAAGCGCGAGAGGTTCCAGGAGAGGATTCTTGTTAGTGAGGTTTTGAACATAGTTAAAGCCATTGAGCTCAATCTGGAGACATGGACAAAGGCTTATGAAGATTCTATCCTATCTAACATTTTTGCCATGAACAATCACTATCATTTATTCAAGCATTTGAAGGGAACAAAGGTCGGGGATCTCTTAGGGGATTCCTGGTTTAGAGAACATGAACAGTACAAGGACTATTACGCCGCAATCTTCTTGCGAGATAGTTGGGGGAGGCTTCCAGGTCATTTAAGTCGTGAAGGCCTAATTCTGTTCTCAGGTGGGCGTGCCACTGCCCGTGATCTTGTCAAGAAAAGGCTGAAAAATTTCAATGAAGCTTTCGATGAAATGTACAAGAGGCAGTCCTGCTGGGTTGTGCCAGATAGAGCTCTCAGGGAGAAGATATGCCAGCAGATTGTGCAGGCTGTCGTGCCAGTTTATCGGAGCTATATGCAGAACTATGGGCCCTTGGTTGAGCAAGATGGAAGTTCCAGTAAATATGCAAAATACTCGGTGCAGACATTGGAGCAAATGTTGAGCTCACTGTTTCTGCCAAAGCCAGGAAGATATGCAAGTTTCAAAGGCAGGCAACTCAGTGACAAATTCGAAAATGGTATTGCAGATCTTCGCCGCACAACCTCTGCGGTGGTGTGATTCTCCTGCCGTGATTGCCTTATGTTGGTTGAGCTGAAAGGCACCTGATTCAAACACCATCCATCCTTTGATCAGCGCTTGCACTGTACATATTTGTATGCTTGGTGGCCTGGAACTATTTTGGAAAAAAATGGTTTTAGCGGAGCAACTTCTTCAAAACATTTTCAGACCACCATCTGAATTTCCCCAGTGAGATCGAAATTTCAGAAGCTGTTTAAATGCAAAGCAAACTGAGTGCTATATCTAGTGCCTTGTTGAAAGCATAGATAATACTCTGAGGTATAGATTGTCATTTTACTTTCATTTTCACTCATTTATTCAATTAGTTGGCGGCTGTAGAAACCTTGTTTCTGCGAGATTTGTGTACAATTCTTTGACAGAAGAGCAATTAGAGGTCTAGCAGGAGTTAGATTATTTACTTGTATTCTGAGAAGGTATAAATGTTTGTGTGGAGAGTTTGTGGATGATAATCCTATGCAATTGCTGGTTTTTTAGAAGTTGACATTGTATCACAGCCTTGAGTTCACTAGAAAGATGATCAGCAATAAGATGTTGGCTCATTTAGCTTCAAGATTGCATTCTAATCTTCCTATCATCTCAAAATAACTCATTAAACATGAACATAAATCAATAATATGATTATGAAATAAGGATAAATAAGTATTTGAATATAAAAAAATCACAATAACAATGTTACTTCTCACAATGACTAATGGAGATAGAGTCTATTCCCCTTGAACTGAATTCTCGAATTAATTGCTCATGGTCTAGGAAAATCCCAATGGCAAAGTCCTTTAGGCATGCTAAATTACTTTCAATGACCTAAAATAAGCTTAAACGCATAATGTTAAAGGAATATATATATATATATATATATATATGACTATTGATGTTAAAATCGCGAGTCAACTCGCAAAATCGTACGATTTTGCGAGTTGACTCATCAAATCTTGTTAACTCGCGTAGAAAAATCGATTTTGGTCAAACTCGGTCAAAATCGTACAAAATCGTAAAATCAGACCGGATCGGTCTGATTTTACGATTCTGCTTAAAATTACATTTCGCGCCCCCCCTCTGTCTCTGACTCTCTGCAATCTGCATATATATATATATATATAATATTATATTTCTCTCTATCTCTCTTGTATATATTATGGAATTACTATTGAAAATTAGTAATATTTTTTTTACTTTAAATAAAATTTACGATTTTACGATTTTTCTACCTACACGATTTTAGCTATGATTTTACGATTTTTGTACGGAAAAATTCAGGTATGATTTTACGATTTTACGATCTGATTTTACAAAGCCCCTTCCGTGTCGTGTTAAAATCGCGATTTTGACAACCATGTATATGACCTTGTGATCCTCTTATCAAGTTGCTCCTACAAAGCTAGATGCTTGACCATAGATCCCTGCTTTCCTAAATAAGGGAGAGGATGAAAGCCAGGTTATGGTGGACAGAAGATGGAAGAAAGTGTTTTTGGAAAATGTTTTTGAAAAAAATTAAAAAATATTTATTTTTATTTTTTATTTAAAATTAAAAAATATTAGTGTGTTTAGATCATTTTGATGTGCTGATATCATAAATAATTTTTTAAAAATAAAATAAAAATTATTTTAATATATTTTATTTAAAAATATACTTTCAAAAACAATCTGCATACAGTTGATAAACATGCTGATCTTCTTTTTCATTTCTTTTTTCAAAATGTATAAAGAAATTCAAGTTGATGGACCCCATTTGAAAATAAAGAGGAAACAAGATCTGGATCACCCGCATCAGTACATCACCAAGATGATCTCAAAAGCACTTTGATTCCCCTTCTCAAAAGCTGCTTCAGGCCAGATGGAATATGTTCTGGAAGTCTTTTTCCAGTGTATTGGTCGGCTGCTGCTGAAACTGTGTCCCCACCTGAGCTAACTTTGCCTCTCAAAATCGTTTTTACTTTTATTTATTTTGATTTTGCTAAATTTAGTTGATTTCATTGAATCGATTCAAATCTTACTTGGGTTAGTATCAAAACAAAGCTACTTTATAATCATATCTGATCTTGCGGTTCATTTTTGACTAAGACTCCGTTTGGGAGTGCGTTGCAACCGGCATTTGCCGAAAATTTGATTTTTTTTTCATTTTAAATGAATATGTTTTGGTGTTTTTAGATCATTTTGATGTGCTGATATCAAAAATGATTTTTAAAAAATAAAAAAAATATCATTTTCATGTATTTCAGCATGAAAAACATTTTGAAAAGCTACCGCAATCGCACTCCCAAACAGGCCCTAAGAGTCACTGGGCTTGCTCAAGAAGCCCAAACCCATGCAAGGTGTATGCCCTGATGAACACGAGCCCATTAGCACGCTCAGATTGAGCATCACCCCCGTGAGCTCGGGACTTCCACGCCTAAGCCCAACGTGCTTTATTTATATTGATACAATACATATCATTTTATTTTAAGTATAATAAATTTTAAAATAGCATAAAAATACAATTATACCCCAACCCCTCCTCTAAAAAACAAGATTCATGGGTTATAAATATATAAAAGATTCATGCGATTATAAATATATAATAAATCCTTCAAGTCAAGGTGAGACCTAGAATTGAAAGGAAATTTATAAGAATTCAGTATCTATGAACTAAGGGCATGTTTGAGAGTGTGATTACGGTAGTTTTTCAAAGTGCTTTTCATGCCGAAATACATCAAAATGATATTTTTTTTATTTTTTAAAAATTATTTTTGACATCATCGCATCAAAATGATATAAAACACCAAACCATATTCATTTAAAATGAAAAAATAATTTTAAATTTCGGCAAAACATCGATTAAAACGCACAACTAAACGGGCACTAAACCAATCACATTATCTAAATTCAATACAGAGCACTAGAAAGTCTAGAAAAAAAAATCTGCAGATAAGAATTAGTCGAGGGTCAGGCCAAGACTTGGAACTAGTCGGTAAACTGAAATATCCTAGTTTGTTTGAAGAAATAGTGGTTGATTTTTAAAATATTTTTTATTTAAAAATATATTAAAAAATATTTTTATATCATGACATCAAAATAATATAAAAATAAATTTATTTAAAAAAAAAAAGAAATTTAAGGATAAGCGGCGTGGAACGCAGTTCATCCTTAAAAAAAACAGCGTGTTGCTTCTTTGGTTTGCTGCAAGAATGGAAGATGTTTTGGACCTCGTTGCAGTTGAGGTGTTGTTTGTCCACGTCTGTATTTTTGCTGACAAATTCTGCTACACATTTTGGAACCGATTAATCAACCGGTTTGACTAACCGTGTTTTTGAAAATAATATAAATTATATTTTAGGTTTTATATAAAAATTTAAATTTTTAAATGATATAATTTTTTAATATTATATCAGAATTTTATTAACTTATCGATAATAAATTTAAATCTCACTATATTTATTTTATTTGATAAAAATTAAGTATAATATAATATAAATCTATATATAAATTTCAAATTCAAGAAAATTTTAATCTATTAAAAAATAATATAAATTATATTATTTACATGAAAACTTAATAATTTAGGTAGAATGTTTAACTTACATTTAGGATTCTTGTCCATGCCTATACTTTTTCAGAGTTTCTCTCTTTGACCCCCCTCTCTCTCTCTCTATATATATATAGACATGAAGATTGATAAGCTGAGATGAATACTGCCTTAAGAAATACTCCTGATCGTTACAAATTTCAAAGCAGAAAAGAAGTAGTAGCAGAGAAAATAAAGTTTTCGAACAGAAATGTATGCGACCAGGCCTCTTTCTGTGTACAAAAGAAACCCTTCAGCTCTTTCATCACCTCCTCCTGAAGGCTCAAATTCTGGTATATTGATAATACAAGATGAAGAAGATGACCTAACTTGTTGTTTTTGCTTGCAAAATATCGATTATGTCAAAGCCCTGCCTTTCCCGCAGAACAAGAATCTAACAGTTACCACCAGAAGGACAGGGAATGGACAGAATCTTGATAACAAAGTTATCTTCATCCCCGTTCTGAATCAGCCACTGTCTTCCAACCGATACTATGCGATCGAGTGTCAAGGGAAGCATAAAGGGTATGTTTAATAATCACAATTTCCAGTTTCTATTTATTTGTTTTCCATGTTAAGTGAGCGTGAAGGTTTAGAGAATCAAAATCCTGAAATGATCGACATGATTTTTCTAACTGCATTAAACTCGGCCTTAATTCAGGGAAGCACACACAAATTATAAAAAGGAGGACGTGAAAACGTGCTGTTTCGGCTTCTGTATACCTGACCCGGGTAAGGAACCGGAGCCTTTCAACCCGAAGAGTGTATACCAGCAATTTGAGATTCGAAAGGGAGACCGGTGGGATAGTTATGCTGCTAAATCGGTGGCTCCAGAGGGCACCCCTCCAAGTTTCTTAAGGAGAGAGGGCTGGGAAGTGTCAGCCTCAACTACAACTGATTTTGAATTGAAGGAAGCAGCCGGCGTTGATAGAAATCTCCGAGCCCGCCTCCCAGATTTCCATTTTCCATTATCACAGAGAAGTTCTGCACCTGTTGCTGTAGGGAGCTGGTATTGTCCTTTCATGTTTATCAAAGAAGGAAAACTGAAGGATCAGATGAGTGTTTCAAGGTATTATGGAATGAAACTGGAACAAAGATGGGAACAGATTTTCGCAAGTGAATATAATTCTAGTGACGGCCACTCTGTAGCCGTGAATGCTGTTGTTCAAAGAGAAACGGTTGCGGTTTCCGGCAGAGAAGCTGCACCTGACAGGAGGAATACAGCTGATGGGGTGATGTGGTTTAGGAGTTCTGGCGATGTTGGAGGAGGAGCAAGTGTGGGGCTGAGTTTAGAAATTGTGGAGGGAATGAAGTGGGAGCGAGAAAGAGGTGGATGGCTTGGTGGCGATGAGACTGAAGTTACGGTGGAGAGAGTGGAGGAGTTCGGAGGGATTGGTGGCTGGAAGAAATTTGGATGTTATGTGCTGGTTGAGAGGTTTGTGTTGACGAGAATGGATGGAAGCTTGGTGCTGACTTGTGATTTCAAACACACTCATCAAATTAGGAGCAAACGGGAATGAGATTAATATTTTCTTTTTTGATTGTTTTTAATATTTACATGTAATAGATATTCATAAATAAGATAAAAATTAGAATTATAGAGAAAATACATTTCCCCCCCTTGAAATTGTCTTTTTTGATTAATATATATATATATATATATAAATAAATATTGTTTTGGAATTAAAATTGTTTTTTTTTGCAAAAACTATAAAGTATTAAATAAAAAAGTGTGTAAAATATAAAAACCTAAATTTATTATTTATGTTTTTATTTTGATAAAAAAAACATGCTTCTTTCATGAGAAGCATTGTTTTATCAAGTAAAATCTTATTATGATCATAAAAGCAAGTTTTAATTTAAAAAAAAAAACTATACAAAAAAATAAAAATGAAAATTATATATTTTATTATCACTCAATATTAATAATTTTTTTTTTAATTTTGCATATTAGGCTAACTCGTAATCAACAATAAAACAGTCACCAATATCATCACAAAAGCCCAAATCTTCTTTTTCGACGATCACCCCTCAAATTTTAATGACTGAAACACAAAATAAATGAATTTTACAAATTGAAATGTAAAACTCTCAAAACTCAGGGATAAAAAAAAAGGATTAAGAACTTCTTGGAGCACCATGCATCAAAATAATGACCAGAAACAAATTAGCAAAACATCATTGACAGTATATTTAAGTGTAGCTAGGCATTCCATAAAACTAAAATGAATAGAAACTTAGGCAGATCACGAGTTCAATCACAGCAATTTCAAACTCGGGAGAAGAGATTTCATCGTCGAATAATCCAGCACTCAGTAGAACAATGGGCTTGCTAATTGCATGCAGCCAAATAGGAGAGAAAAAACTTCTACCATTCAGCTGCTTCTCTGCCCTTGATCGAGGCCCGTGTCAGGTATGGAGTTTCCTTGTGCTCGTCAAACCTCCAGCCATGAAATTGAAACAGCAAATCTGGTAGCTATGACAGTCTTCATTCAGCTTTCCAGCTCTGCTCTGTGCATTGCTTTACTTTCTGCACTGTGATTACAAAATCTGAACATTTTTTTTTTGTTTCTCTTATAAATATGAAAATTGATGTAAAGATGACGAGTCTAAGATCTCATCGAAAAAGGATCTAGATTTGGCATGTAAAAATCTTTGGCTCATTGTAGGAAAATGCTTCTGCTGTTAGATGTAAAGATGACGAGTCTAAGATCTCATCGAAAAAGGATCTAGATTTGGCATGTAAAAATCTTTGGCTCATTGTAGGAAAATGCTTCTGCTGTTAGATTACAATTGCTGTGACATGAACTAAGTATTTTCATAAACAGAGTGTTAAGGAAATTATCTCATCTAAAAATTTAAGCTATTAGATAAAGTCCCAGAATATGATTTATATTATTTTCTAAAACACCTCTTCAAGTGAAAACCTTTTGGGCTTGAAACTTGCACACAAGCCCATATTATTTTGTGCTTGAATTTTATCAAATAGAATAGGGGTTGTGAGATTCAAATTCGTGACCGCTAGGTCAACAAGGCTCTGATATCAAGTTAAAGAACTATCTCATCTAAAAATTTAAATTATTAGAAAAGGTTTATATATTTCTTTATTATAGAGAAAGACACAGAGGTTGACTGGTGTGGATGCTGGGTTTTCGCAGTAATCAAATGTCAAGATAGAAGCCAGTTTGGACTTTCAAAGTCGACCGAGAGAGATCAATTCTCGTCAAGTTCATTTGGAAAATTTGCAGTTTTCTTTAGTAGAAAGCGATGCACTTGCTTGGGGCAGAAGAATTTGAGCTCCTATTTATCTTCTATTTATAAGATTTTTCCAAGTACTTCCCAAAAGTCAAGCATGTACCTTAAAAATTTACAGTTTGGACTTTCTATGTTTTGATGTATGGATGATAAAAAAAAAATTAACAAATAAAAAAATAAATATTATTTTATGTATTTATGTAAAAAATAGTTTGAAAAACAACACTACCACTATAACAAAAATATTATTTTTCTTTATTATTTTTTAAAAGGTTGAAATGTATGTGAAAAACAATGATGCCCACACCATAATGGCATTCGTAATGGAATGCTCACATGTTTTTGCCGTGAGAAGACATGGGTGAGTTTTGGGTCAAGGGAAAATGGGTATAGGGTTCGATTATAATCATAACCTTTGACATGGATGAACCCTAGATTTTACAATAGATTGATAGTAAATGATGGGCAGAATTTAGGGTTTGACATTATTTTTCAAGAACATGGCATTCCCTGCTCCATCTTCTTGAATAAATTATGAGAAAGTTAGAAAATATCCAAAACTTATCATCTGAGCTAGTTTCAATACGACAAAAGTATTTTTTTGGTGTGACATATGGCTGAAAAATTTAATAAATTAAAGTTATAATAGGTATGATTATAGTTCTAGAATTCATCTTGCCATAACTAAAGAGAGAGAAAAATAAAAGAGAAAAATAGCCAAACCAAGTTAATTCATTGTGTACCAAGTTGGTTGAGGTCAATTCAATATTGTTAGAGAATAATATAAATCATATTCTGAGACCTCACCTAATATCTTAAATTTTTAGATAAAATGGTTCCTTAACATGGTATCAGAGTCTTGTTGACCCTGCAATCATGTGTTCAAATCTCACTACCGTAATTCTATTTGATAAAAATTAAGCACCGGGTAATGTGAATATATGTGCAAATTTCAAATCCAAAAGACTTTCACTTAAGGAGGTGTATTAAAAAATAATATAAATCATATTTTATGACCTTACTTAATAGTTTAAGTTTTTAGGTAAGATAATTCCTTGACGAATATGATTTTATAGTTTAGTTTTACATTGTAATTTTTTTTTTCTATATATATTTTTTTGATAACTCGTTGTTTCACATTAGAACCTGATCGGGTTAAGTAAAGATTACTTAAAAACTTTTTTTAGAGCTAGGTTAGGCTTGAAGTAGGAAAAACAAGTTGTGCTTGATCAAATGATAGCTATTGCATGTGCCCAAATCACAAAACATCATTCAGCTTCTGTTCTGCTTTTGTTCGAGGCCCATTGTATTGTAGTTTACTTTTGCTTGTCAAACTTACAACTAATAATGGTCTGTTTGGGAATGCGATTGTGATAGTTTTTCAAAATGTTTTTCGTGCTGAAATACATCAAAATGATGTTTTTTTTATTTTTTAACAATTATTTTTGATATCAGCACATCAAAATGATCTAAAAACACCAAAACATATTCATTTAAAATGGAGAATTTTTTTTTTCAAATTTTCGGCAAACGCCGGTTGTAACGCACTCCAAAACATGGGCTAATTGAAACATCAAATCTGATAGCCGTGAAGTCTTCATTCAACCTTAATTGGGTTTGCTTTCTGTGTTTTTATCTAAAACATTTCTTTTAAAAATATACAAATTGATATAAAGATGACAAATCTAAGATCTCATCGTAAAGGAACTTGGCATGTAAAAAGTAATTCAACATTTTATTTTATTTAAAAAAAACTTTGACTCATTGCACTGAAAGTTGGGGTTGATCTCTTCTGGTCTGGTGTGAAATGCTTGTATAGTTAGATTGCAATTGTTATGACATGAACAAGTATTTTCATACATAAAGGTTGACTAACTGGTGTGGATGTTAAGTTTACCATCTTCTATTTGTAAGATTTTTCCATGTTCTTACCAAAAGTCAAGCATGTACCGATTTTGTCTCTTTCTTGTTTCTTTAGAAGTTGAATTTCATGTGAAGAACAGTGATCCTCACGGTAATGGAATGTCTCACCTGTCTTGCCGTGCGCAGACATGGTTGAGTTTTGGTTTTTGGGTCGTAACCTTTGACATACATAAACCCTAGATTTCACAATAAATTGATTGCGATTTGTGACCAGAATTTAGGGTTTGACATCATTTTTCAAGAACGTTGCAACCCCTACTCCTTGAATAAATTACGAGAAAGTTAGAGAAGATTTGAAACTAATTATCATTTCGATATAACAAAATCAGTTTTCTTTTATGGCATTTGTTTACAAAAACTTATTAAAGTAAATGCTAGATAATAAATATAATTACAAATATTTGTTTCTGATTATGTTAATGTCATTAGATCTAACTCTATCATAATTTACAAAACCATCACATTAAAATGTAAGGATATAGTATCACTTAATTCAATCTCTAATGTAAAACAAACTAAAGTATGAGAAGAAGAAGCTGTATATTATTCGGCGCACTTTTGAATTGTACAAGCCTTGTTTATATACAAAAGAGATTTGTTAACCCTAGCTAAAATAGGCAAGAAGTAATCGGTCACTTTAATGCTAACTGATACGTTACGTAATAACTTTAATGCTAATTGATACATTACACAATCAAATTCAATGCTTTAACGCGATATGGGTCTCTCACTAACCCCTCGCTTTTTTAATTATGGATTGCAAGATAAAATAGATATATTCAATCTTACATTATCTATCTATCTATCTATCTATCTAATGTAGTGATCAACTAACTTTTATATATATATATATATATATATATATATCACTACATTATTTAATATCTACTGGGTTTATTATAATGCTCAAATTACACGTTGAGTAAGTCAATCCAAAAAAGCATTTTATTTTATAAAAATATAATCAAACCAAGTTTTAAATTAATCTTAGTGAGTGGATCATAGATTAATTCATTGGATCAACTAGATTTAACTAAATTAAATTCCATTAGAAATGCTATATATAAAAAAAAAAAACCTAAATCATATTCTAAATTGACGAGTGATTTAATTGATCCATCAAATCAAATCATTTTAGATTTTATAACGTTGGTGAATGCATGTAGACGGAAATCTTGACGCAAACTCGATGAAGTGATTTCAAACTGGAGATAGGAATACCTTGCCAAGTCATCATGGCATCGCCGAGTCAAGTTCACACCAATTCATTTTTCTCTGCACTTTGAACCATCGCTATCCCCCTTTTATTTTTTATTTTTTATTTATATAAATAAAAAAGGGAAACAAAGAATCATTATACATAATCAAATTCAAGTTACAGCAAAAGGAATCAGAGATCTGCTCGTAGTATATAAAACAGGAGACATGAATTAGTGGTTTGGCTGTCGGGTCCCACCTTGGATTATTGCTTCTTTTAAGCAAATAAAATAACCCCTCTTCGTTTTCAAGCACCAAAGATGAACCCTAGTTTTCTCTAATTAATTAGATTATCTAAAGAGATAAGGTAAGTATTCAAATGGGTAGGAGTAAGACTTGAGCAACCATTGGAATTCCTTGCATTGACCTAATTTCCTCCTAAATTAATTAATTAAATTATTCATCTACTCTTTTTTAATAGATTTTATGATCATTATATAGGTTCATGCATATTCAAGTCAAATTTATTTTCGCTGAGTTCAATGCGGATTCTTCAAGCCTGAATTATATATTCATAAAAGCCAAGTTTTAAATTAAATTATTTAAAAATTGACCGGTTTAAGATAGTCAACCTATCATCAACTCATCAAAAATTAGTTTATTTTTTTAAAATCTTAAAATGTTATTCCAAGTTAAAAACATCAATCAAGCTAATCTTATTCTTGACTATATTATAAAAAAATATTTTAATGTATTTCTAAATAGAAAAATATTTTTAAAAATAACGTTAATCACACTGTCAAAAAGATCATTAATTTGATAACTTTGAAAAAAAAACCCACTTATTACTCGAGCCAATAATACATCAAAAGCGTAGAAAGGTTATATTATTAATTTATGAAGACCGGATTAGAATATTGGTCGGCCAGTGAAGAAAAGTCGACCATCTTATGAATAGGCAAAAATCTCATTGGCATTACTCGTCAAATGGTGCTCATCGGCATGTGTGGATCCTAAAGTTTTTAATTAAATAAATAAATAAATATAAATCTAATAATTAATTTGCTTTTTGGTAGCATAAAATATAGGCAACATGATTTTGGATTAACAACTGGATTATCCATAAAGAATATTCGATTCGTACAAATTATGGGTGCAGCTCACGCATCGATGATTCAGTTTTTAGTTCTTCCATTGTTTTCTTTGTTTGATTCCACTCAAAGGAGATTAATCAATTTGTTAGTTGGCTAAGATTTCTACCGTTGGATTATTTTACAGCGGTTTAAATTATTATTTTTTTATTTTATATATCATTGATGAGATAAATATGTTAATCTATTTAATTATATATTTCTATGTATTAGATAATAATATAAATTATATTCTAACCCTCATTTAATAGCCTAAATTTTTAGATGAGATAGTTTTTTGACATGATATCAGAGTCTTGTTGACCTAACGGTCACGAGTTCAAATCTCACCGCCCTAATTCTATTTGATAAAAGCAAATACAATGTAGTGTGAATCTACGTACAAGTTTGAAGCCCAAAAAACTTTCACTTAAAGAGATGTGTTAGAGAATAATATAAATCATATCTTAAGATCTCATCTAATAACTTAAACTTTTAGATAAAATGTATTTTTGACGTATCATGTAGTTCAATTAATAAAATTATTTGCCAATTAATTTGGTATTTTATTATTTTTTCCAATACTTTATTTCCAAACATACTCGTGTTCTACTTTTTTTTCTTAAAAAACCATCATTGTAAGACTAATGCCAACTACACCAAAATTCATGAAGTAGATATACTAATTAATTAATTATCTTGTTGATAAATTTATTGATGACGCTCTATTAATTATCCTCCAATAAAATAAAAATCAAAGGTTGCCCGCATGGATGTTTATGATATTTCATATTTTTTGAAAAATATCCAAATACTTATCTGTACTCAAAAAGATAAAATAGAAGAGTTGGTTGTGAGGATCTTTAAATAATTTATTATTTTTGAATTTTTTTATTGAATACTATATGCGCGTCTGATATACGCGCTGATGGTACTCAGGCTCACACACTTGATAAATTTATTGATGATGCTGCCGCTCTATAATATCTTAGTATCCTCGTCATTAAATATTAAAAAATAAATTTCTCAATAATTATTTTTTAAAGACCCAGTCCGGTTTTATATAATAGAATGTTACCCATCTTTATATCTTTAATCAAGCTAATCTTATTCTTAACTATATTATAAATTTTTAATTTTTTTATTTGGACAAAGTTTTTAAATCAACTTAGAGAGCTAGTCGCATAATAATAACTGATTTTACTTTTTTTTCGAGTCACGGAAATTATATAACTGATTTTAATACATAAATTTAAAAATCTAGTTGAAATGATAAATTAAAAATTTAACATACTTGAAATTAATAATAATAATAATAATATAAAACATATAGATGAAAAGACAAGATGTTTTCTTAGGACAGAACCCTTGGAGAGTCATAAACAAGACGGGGAGAGGCTGAATTTTTTCTCGTCCGTGTCTATGCCACGTCATCACTTACGTGTCAAACATAAGCCTTTGCCGGCAGACATTTTGAGGGTGTTTGTGAGAGCTGTTGCTAGCTTTTCATAGCTTTTCAAAAAGTGTTTCATGCCGAAATATATCAAAATAATATTTTTTTATTTTTTAAAAATCATTTTTGACATCAGCACATCAAAATGATCTAAAAACACTAAACCGCCGGTCTTTAAAATAAAAAAAAATTGCAACTTTTATGAAAATCATAGTTGAAAAAGCTAAAACAAACGGACAATCAAGTCCTGGCATGTAAACTATCCATACTACTAGCAGTCCCATTTGGTCCATCTATTTTTTTATTTTGTCTCATTTGGTCTTATTCTTCTTCTTATTTATATTTTAATACCATCTTTTAATATGGGTGTCATAAGAGCACAATGGTAAAAATAAAAGTATCAGGATCAAAGTAAACAAAATACAAAGAGGGAGGGACCAATTAAATAATCTCCATCATAAACTTGTACGTAAATCTAAAGAAACTTGTGTGGATATATATCCACTCACCCTCGCCCCCTTTCTCTCTCTCCATGCTCCATAAAACATAAAGAAGTCTTGATTGTATAAATCTCTGTGATCTTCCTTTTCTCCCTCCTTAACCCTCACCCTCCCCACCTTATCCTGCACGCCGTTCGTACCCTTAACCTTTTCCGATCCTTACATGACAACAAACCCCGTCTGGAAACCAAAGAAGAGAAGGAGAAGACGACGGAGAGGTGAAGGCTAAAACGGTCAGAACTTTCTCATTTTCCCGTTTGCCTTGCTATCGATTGATCTTTACAGTTTGTGATTTGCTGTAACCACAAAATCATGGAGGTTTTGGTGGGACCCACTTTTAGCATCGGCGGAGACGTTTCCTCAACTGGGTCGACGTACGTTGTAGCTCCGCCTCCGCAAGAGAAGCACCAGGTGGGTGTGGCGCCGCCGTTCTTGTTCCTGAAAGATGGTGATGGTGATGAGAGCCCGATCTCGAGCCGGGCCGACTCCGGTACTCACCCGGATGATTTGTCTGATAGCTCGTCGTCAATCGGAGCTCCGGATGATAGCGATGAAGATGATGATGAAGAAGAAGAAGAAGATGAAGAAGGCGGTGTCGTTTCGTCGAAAAAGAATAACGCTTTGGGTTCTTTGAACTCTTTGGAAGATGCTCTTCCCATCAAGTAATTAATAACTCTTTAATATTATTTATTTTCAAGAAACTTGATTTATTTATGACTTTTAATTGTTATTTTTTAGTTGTTCCCCCCCCTAATATGGGATTATTTCCTTGTCATGCTTGTGTTTAGGAGGGGATTATCAAATCATTTCTCAGGTAAATCGAAGTCGTTCACAAATTTATCAGAAGTGAACACAGTAAATTCAGTGAAGGAATTGGAGAAGCCAGAGAATTCATTTAACAAGAGGAGGAGAGTTCTAATGGCAAATAAATGGTCAAGGAGATCTTTTTACAGCTGGTCAAATCCAAAATCGATGCCACTCCTCGCCTTGCATGAAGACGATGATGGGGATGAAGATCATAACAAAGGATTTGGAGGAGCACAAGGTGAAGATAACAAACAAAACCCATCATTGACACAAGGAATCATAGCAAGAAAATCGCAAGTGAAGAGGTTTCCTTCGTTTGGTTTGAAGTCTCAAAGTTGCTTCTCTCTTTCAGATCTACAAGAAGAAGAGGAAGAAGATGATGATGAAAAATGATCAATAATATCATTATTTCACCCCCTTAAATTTAGTTTAGGGTTTCGTTTTGTTTTGTTTTTGTTATCCACTTTACCTTAGTTTTTAAATAAAAAAAACTATATCTTTAATTCAAAATTTCTTACTATTGTCACCATTATTATTATTATCTTAGAAGGAGAAGATAATGCAAGAAGATGGCTATATGTGGCAAGGACACCATAGATTTTTCTTTGAAGAAAAGTGGGACTTCCCCTTTTAAAGACAAATTTAGCCTTGTTCTGATGTGTCCTGGAGTTGTTTAGTTAAGGATAACAGTGACTTTTTTTGTCATAACATGAGCTGGACCTAGTTTGAACTCTTTATCTTTATCCATCTAGCTTTAACACTCTTCTCTTTATTCAAAGAAAGCTCCTTCAAGGTACGATAGGATGAGGGACATGGAGAGGAGGAGGATGACACTATACCAAATTGTTATATAATTATATATATATATAATTATTATAAATTAAATGTGATTTCAATGTTTTTATTTGTTGAATGAAGAACTAGACACTAATTTCTTTGAACATAAGATATCATAGCTGATGTGTCTCTGTCCTAACCGAAGATTGGAACCTTCTTCTAATAAAAGAAACGTGAATAAATATGTTTTCCTCTCTCTCTCTCTCTCTAGTTCCATGAATTATTATGGGATAGAGAGATTTGCCCATACCCAATTTGGAATAGTCATTCTTGATTGATTGATGCCCAAGATTTTCTGAAACATCTAGTGGGAAAGCATTGTGGAAATGTCTTCACAAGATCATCGAAGGGTTTACCATTGGGTATTACGAGGTCTTTAAAAACTACTCGTTGGACCAAGAAAAACTGTCCTTGCATGCTGAGATGCTCGAGGGATTTCATGTTTCATGATGAAGAGGCCTTTGCTAAAAAAAAAAAAAAGAGTGTCGGCAAATGCAGCTCATGGGTTAAAATCTTTATCGTGCTTCTTCATTTACCTTCAAAGTTGTAATGTAAGTGCTCTCATTGTTATTGGTCAAACTATAATTTAATAGCTTGTATACCTTAGTGTTTTGAAAAATTATCTTATGTTATTGAAAGGCTAGTGGGTGGGGCGAATGGGGTGGGGGGGTTCGGTGTTTGGGTTGGGTTTTGGGTTATGTGTGAATTGGGGGGTGAGTTTCTGTTATGTTCTTTTGTTTGTTTTTTTTTGTTTTTGTATGGTTGTTTTTTACATATTTATCATGATTGTTGGCGTGTTACTTGTGTTGTTTTTTGTTTTTTTGTTTGGGTTGGTAAGTTTTATTTTTTTTGTTTGACTTAATTTTTTTTTTGGGTCTTTTGTTTTTTTATGGATTTTATTTGTGATTGTCGTCGTTTTGTCTCTGTTTTTTGTTTCTGTTTTCTTTTCTTTGTTTAGTTATTATATCTTGTTTTTTTAATCTTTTGTCTTTTTTTGTTATGTTGTATTGTTAATCTAGTCTTGCTTTCTTTATGCTTTTATTTGTGGTTTCTCTTATTTTTTTGTTTTTTTTTTTTTTGTTTTTTTGTCTTTTGCTTTTAAGTTGCTTTCTTTATGTTTTTTTTTTTTCTATTTTTTTTTTTTTTTTTTTTGATTTTTGTTTGTTCTGCAGGTGTTTTCCTGACATGGAAAGGATCAAGCCATCGATCCTGAGGGAGCAAGAGAAGCGGAAAAGAAAAGCTGGAATCGATGCTTTCAAGTAGCTAGGTTATAACTTGTAAGAGGTTTATTTGCTTTTGATTAATTAAATGGTACGAAATGAAATCTTGCCAACAATCTTATTTGAAGTTTTTGTTATTTAGCAATAATTATCCCAGTCCAAAAACTTCAAAACATTTTTGTGCCAATTTGCCATTCATTTGTTCGCTTGATATTTGGTATGCTGCATCACCAAATTTCGGAGGCTTCACTGCTAAATCTGAAGAGTCTCCTCCAGATAGCATAGGTTTATCTTAGAAGTAATGGTGCTAAGTATTAAGAAAGATCAATGAGTAAGAAAATCTTCAAAGAATACACACAAGCCATTAAGAAAACAATTCCGAGTTAAGATATAAAACACATGAAGGCCTGAGATTTTCACAAGAACATGAGTGAGTCTCGATCCATAAACACGATACATTCATAGGACATTGTCAATTACTTGGTTATATGCTGTCTTTTTGCAGCAACATCTTCCCACCACCACGACACTTATAAATTGCCTCGCAACCTCTATGGTACACATTTGCAGGTGGCTCGACGCATGGTTTTTTCGGTCCACATTCAGGTTCGTGATCACCACCACCGATAGCTCCATAACCAACGTATTTAGTCGCCTCTGCATTTCCTGCAAAAAGAGTGCATACCATCAGCATGCAGAGCCCCAGAGCCATCAACTTGTTCGAGGGAGACATTGTTGACAGGGGCACTGGTCCTGTATGCTGATGTGCTGCAGGGAGGAAGGGATGGAAGCAGAGAGCTGAGGTTACTGATTTGAATACTGGTTGAAATCCATGGAATTTATACAGTCATGGATTTGCCTATAATAGAGCATATGGAGCTGGCACAGAACATTTGGAGCTGATCAAAATAGTTCTGCTCTGCGTCATTCCAAGCTGCTATGGAGATGCTATTTTTGCTTTGTTTTGGCAATTAAGGCCAGCTTGAGGCTCAAGGGGCTATTCAACTTGCGGAAGGAAGGAAGAGAGAGCTGGCCATTGGGATAAGTGTTGGATCTCTTTAGATTTCTCGAATAATAATTGCAAAAAAAATAAAGCTCCCCAGAATGGGCATTATGTACCCTCTCATCACATAGTTCCACCAAATCCATGATTACATAACCAAAACAAAAAAGTTGACCGGTATTTGAGTGCTGCTCCTCCTCTACAACTCGAATGTAAAAAGCGCCAAGAGAAATTTGGCGTTTTTTTTTTATTTAAAAAAAGAGTAAAAATAAAAATGGCTACAGGTCTGAATAGAAAAGGATAAACCGTGCTCGGCATCAACTGCCTCCCTTCTGCTTGAGAGTGATCTTATCCCCTAAGCTGAGGGCTATTCCCTGGGTCTTGCTCCTTATCCGGATGTACCCACTAAGCTTCCCATCCAATTGCTTCTCGATGCTCACATTGACAAGAGCGTCCTCCCCAAAAACACTCTTGGCATACAGATTTGCAGCCAAGAAACCGCAGTCACCATCTAGGGCGGACCTGAAATTCAACCAACGGAAGGACATCGGATCAGTCAAAGAGTCGCTTATAATATTTTTATCCATGTATACGGAGCGCGTAGACCGAAATAACTCACGGTGCAGTGAGACACTTCATATTGGTAGACTTCATGATGTGGTCCAGAAAATCCTTCTCGCTTTGGATTATTGTGTTCACAGCGACCTGGAACAAGTTAAAAGCAAACATATAATTAGAAATTATAATATATCAAGCACTGTCCTAATGGATGTATAAGAAAAGATTGCAGGGGTCAATATCAGAATAAGAAGAGAGTTTAACGGCGGAGTACAAGGAGGAAATGGAGATCAAATGAAGACACGTCCAACATAACCAGAATTCAGACAAATTACAATATCAAAGACAACAGAGAAATAAGGATACTTCAGCCGACAGAATTTGCAAAAGAGGATAGTTTAGATTGAAGCCAGCCAAGAAACAATTTTCTCGAATGAAAAACAGAAGAAAGAAGGAGGAAAACTATAAATCAAAATAACCTAGGTTTTTGCACTGTTGCAAATAACAATGACGGCTTCACATCAAGCCACAGTTCAAGTGGCATTCATGGTATAAACTGAATGATACAGTTTAGAAATTCAAATTGTCCCTCCAGTCCTGTCCCAGTAACTAAAACAGGTTAGGCTTATATCCTTGCTCGATGATGCCAGTGAAATTTGAAAAGTCTTGTATCATTGCAGGAGGGGCATGTAACACAAATCACAGAAATAAATAAGTCAAGGGGAATGCCAGGGGTACCTTGTTTTCCCATTCAAACTCTGCCCACATTGATCTGAAAGCTGCATCTGTGCAAACCGCAGGAGAGATGTAATCCATGATATCAATATGGATGTCGTTAAGGACAACAACTGTCCGTTCAAGTACGTTGGATGCCTCGTACACAATATTGCCAAAAATCACTCCTGTCTCTGTTGAGGACACCTTGATGTTGGCCTTTATCTGCCTACTAGACTCAGGAGCTAGAGTGTAGTTCTGGGGCCGCTCCACCAGTTTCAGATCACCCATTGTGGCAAGCTCCAAACACAAATTCTGGAGGGTTTCTGTTGTCCTGTTGATCACTGTGACATCAAGCACAATGTCATAGTGATGAACTGTCACATAAGCTTCAGCATAAACAGGGTCACTAAATCCTGTGAGCTGAAGGACACGGTTAAGCTTATTCGCATCATCTCCATCCTTGATGAACTCCCCAGTTGCTCGCTTCAAATCATCTTGAACTTCATCTTCCAACTCCAGCTGACTCATACCCTGGAATTTTGATGATATCACAAGCACTTATGTGAGTACTTTACTACGAAACTGAAACTCACTGTGATATCAATTCACAGCATCTGATATCAAGCAATGTTTAGACATTCAACTAATGAACTTAAGAGACCCGAGCATTGAAACATGAAGAAAATATCAACTTGACATAGAAAGCATCATAGCCAGAAATATTCACCAGCATCAAATCTTTACTAGAAAAAAATTGTAAAGCCTAAAACTGAATCAATCTAAAAACAAATGACCCTTTCAGATTCCATCAAGCAGATCCGACTCTCAAGGAGTGAAACGAGTAAACAAGTAGCTTTTAAAAAGACAGTTCACAAAACCAGTAAGTTATGTAAGATATGCAGAAGCTGAGTTATAAGGGGGAAATGCAGCATAGCTCAAAAACAAATATTAAAGTCACCTTTTCACAAGTAACTATTAGTGAATGTATCAATGATAGTGACAAACACTAAGAACCAAAATTAGCAGTGGGTCCGAGCAGACTCCTAGTCAAAAACTAAAAATTTCAAATCTTTCTTACCTTTCTACTCTTTAAATGGTAGAAATCAATGAGGTCATCTGGCTGTGCGTAAGAAACCTGAGCCTTTGCCTTTAGTTCCTCAGTTTCCCTCAGCTGTTTCTCTGAAAGCATTTTGACAAAACTCTGACGGCAAGACTGCAGCCATATCTTCCTGACCTCGTCACCTGTACTGCATAGTAACCTTACGCAAAGGACAATCCTATCATAAGAGTCACAATCAATTGGGTGTGACAGGACTGGTGATTGCCCAAGTTGTATCATAGAGACCATGATCAACAATGCCTGTGTGGATACTTTGTTTACTTCAACCCTGGAAGGCTGCACCTCTTCCAATCTCAGAACAAGCTTTGTCAAAGTGCATGCCACAACTGCTCCGAGGAAAAAATCACCAGTCAGAAGAAGGGATCTCAAGTTCCCAGCAGCCAATGAACCCTGAACAATGGTTGGAGGCGAAAAGGCAGTTTCAGAAGCAGCACTCTGTGTTGCATAAGTCCCATCAGAAAGAATGGCAGGTCTTCTAGAAGAAACGGTAACAGAACTTGGTTGTTGAGAGTTCTTAGAAGCATCAGTGGGTGCTTCCCCTTCTTCTGAAATTGAATAAAACGGTAGCTCTCCCAGGCATTGCTTGATGGTTGCAATGCCACTTTCAACTTCAGAAAGGGATAGGCAATATTCACCAATAATCCAGAGAGCACAGCAGCAAACCCTTGCAGCTCGTATCTGGTAGAAAGTGTCCAACAGTCTTGTTATAATTGAAACCCTCAGTTTTGGATTTGTCTCAATTATCTCCCGGACAAATATTGCCACATCAATAGCTGAAGCAACATTACTGTCACCCAGGAAGTCCATCAACAGATGAACCACTGTGCTTGCCACCTCTGGGAACTTGACGGCACAGGAATGGATGGCTTGGATGAGCATCTGCCTGTACTCGCCATTCTTCTCAAGCTCTCCATTTTGAGTCTTCATAACTTCCTTCTTCAACATGAGAACAACCTCGTTGATGTTCCTTGGGGTGATCAAATCAAGGACAATATCTAGAGTCTTTCTCTGAATATCAAGATTCGGGCTGGACAGTGCCCTAAGCACATCCATTATCCTGTCAACCATGATCTCTCTATGAGAAGACTTGAGCTCATTCAGACGATCGAGAACAATAAGCTTCACGTTGTTGTCACTCTGAGAGAGAAGAAGCTGGCAATAGGTGTTGGCAGCAGCTCTAATAGCAGTAGGTGCAGATGACAGAGAAACAAGTGTCCCAGCACACTCGTAAATAACTGCATTAGAAGGGGCATTCAGCAATGATATAATGATCTTAATGTATTTTCCCTTCTCTCCCCGGTTCGTTCTGCACACCTTTCGAATCAACTCTAGGACAACCATCTGCAGCAGTTCACCCCATTCAGAGACCTTATCAACATTGGTCAAGAGGTAATTAATGGCCCGATCTTGATCACAGTTAAATAGCATGAGAAAAGCATTCCTCTTTGCTGACTGATCCTGCTCTGTTGACAGAACCTTCTCGATCATTTCAGGAGCATCAACCAAAAGTTGGTCGCCATGAGGAAGCTTATAAATGGCCATCACAGCTAAGATAGCATTCCTCCTGATGAACGGATGCCGGTGCTCAAGATTCTGGAGGACTGAAGGGATAAGGGGTTCAATTATTTCTGTCTCATTCAATCGACAGAGAAACCTCAGTGTCACACCTCGAATGTATTCATTGGGATGCTGCAGATTGTTCCTCAGGTTTTGGCAAATGAGAATCATCTCTGGCAACACCCTACCCTTCTGGTCCTTCTTGTCAATAATCTCCAGATACAAAAGCAAAAGTTTCTGGACCGTGTGGTCTTCTGATGGAAGGACATATCTGACTATGGTGATAAACAGCTGTGGTAAGGTTTCCCCATTCAATAGAAGACTAATTGCCTTCTTCATGGCATCAATCTTTGCTGACACATCACTGCCCTCAAGTGCTTCTTTGATCTCCGTAGCTATAGCTGGGGTTCCTTTATCAAAATGCACAAGAAGAGTGCAAGATTTCTCCATCTCGTTTTTATTTCCTGGTATACACCAAAATCATGTTAATTGAATTCAATATAAGATATACAGGCAAGGGGGGAAAAATACGGACTGCGAAAAACAAAACAGCGCAGAAAGTGAAAAATAAAACAGTGCAGACAGTGAAAAACAAAATGAAAGGAGCTTCACTGTTCCCTGGGATTGGCTTTGTCTATACAGAAAAAATGCAAATACCATAAAAATCATGATATATGCATTTAGTTTCTCTGATTCATATTCTTAAGCCAACAGACCACCAATTCTTAACAGCACCCTACCATTTCCAACTACTCTACAGATCATGACCAATACTTTCTAATAGCTTTAGCACACTGACCAAATTTTTCTACCTTCATCACAGATCCCACAATATTTTAAAGTTTTCATTGACACAGTAATTTCAATCAGCAGGAAACCTAATTTGTAATTAGCAAGAAAATAACATCATAACTAAGCAATGAAATTTAACAGCATTATCATTGTAACTTCTTCAAATCTCAAACACTAAACGATGAGATCACTAACTGGACAAAACAAAAGTTCTAAGACAGAACTTTTAATTACTCCCTGCTATTTTCACTAGCGGTCCTAAATCACCAAATTGACAACTTTCCATCAAATCACTCACCAACTTTTACCTCCATTATAGATCTGTCACGATTAACACGAAATTGTAACCAAATCTCTGATTAGCATAAAATCATTTTGTTCAACTAACTAGCTAAATTACTCAAAAATCAAAATTAGATCTAATAATTAATTACAAAAACACATTGCAGATCTGCTTAGTCTGAATTCAGATCAGAAACCTAAATGCAAAGCCATAATCAGACGATACGTCGCCATGTTCTATTGTGAGCCAATGAATAATCTATTCAGATCAGAAACCGAAATGCAAAGTCAAAATCAGACGATACATAGTTGCATTCAATAGTCTATTCAGATCAGGAAAAAAATCAAAAGCTATAGATGAACCAATTCGAGGAGGCATAAACGATAGTAATAATCATTAAAAACGTTAATCTGTTTGGGCACTGACAAATTCATTTTCTCGAAAGAGGAATAGAGAGTGAGAGAGAACGAACCGTGCGACGATGAGATCCAACGAAGTGAGAGATTTGTGTGAAATTGAAACTACAAACTGAGTCGAAACTAGTTAGAAGGAGAGAGAGATTATTTGAAACTGAGTCGGATCAGATCCAGCCCTTGTGTTCGTATTCATATAACAAGCCAGGCAACATAAGAGGGGGAAGTGGAGGACTTGTAGTGTAATTTTTTAAGTTATTATGGTTTTCTTGGTAACTGCATCTGTGTTTTTCTTTTAAAAAAATGTACTTTATGAATGTTAAAAAACAATAGTTAATTTTATTTTTTTATTCGCCCCTATAGTGTAAAATATATTTTATTTAAACCATAGTTATTTTGATATTTTTCATAAGATATTTAAATTATTATTGATTTTTTAAAGTATTTTTTTTATTCAATGTTTTTATTCAGTAAAATAACAAAATTATCATTATGAGTAAAACAATAATAGGTCTTGGAAGGGTATTTAGATATTTGATTTTTAAAAATTAAGAGTCCCTTAACTTTCTTTTTTTTTAAATTGTAAGCTTGTTAAGGGTAATGTTGTAATTTATTATTAGAATAATAATTTTATATTTAAAAAATTATTGGTACGTTCAATTATGTGTCAATGTGTTGTAACCGTCACATCTTTTGGGTGACATGTGTGATGATTTCTACGATAACAAATTAATTTTTATTGTCTTAATTTACTCATCATCGTTTTATCTTTCATTATTGGTGACGCGTGTTCTTCAAATATGATCTTTGTATTGTTAATAAACCTTTTTTTCTCTTCATCCATCTCTTTATCCCTTATAGATACACTATAGTTCTAATTGTTATTTCAAATCTAGACCTTTTAGTTTTGATTATTGTTTTTTAGTTATTTTTCTTGTTGAAGCTTTGTTTGTTTTCAATTTAACCGTTAATATTTAATTTTTACACATAAGGTGATTTGATTCAGTCAATCTACTTTTAATTTTTAATTTTTTTCTTTATTTTTCTGTCAAAGTTTTTATGGCTTTCAATTTTATTCTTCAAATTAATTTTTTATTATTTTTTTCTTTGATAATAATGATTTTGACCTGAGTCCTTTTTTTATTGTTTTTCAACAATAAAAAAACTAGGCATGATAGTTCTTTGTTTGTTGAACTTATGTTATTCAACAAATTATCATGGAAATTAGGCATTATTGTTTATCATATCGAGGGAAAATATGACATCATTCTATCTAACATGTCTTTATTTTATTTGTATGAAAATTCTATTTTGGTAGTTTTTCCCCTATAATTACAATGTAAAAATGTTGACACATTTTGTCTTTTAAGATACTATCTGGATTTAAAAAAAATATATTTTTTTTATTTAATTTTTTTCCTTTTTAAACCATTTTTATATGCTAATATAAACAATAATTTAAAAAAATAAAATAAAATCTCAACATCACTCCTCATAATTATTATTAAAAGAATGTTTAGAAGTATTTTTGAAAAAAAATAAATAAATATTTTTAGATATTTTAATATAATAATATCAAAAATTATTTTTAAAAAAATAAAAAAATATTATTTTAATATATTTTTGAATAAAAAATAATTTCAATAACATCCGTGCACTAAAAACGTTTTCAAAATAGAATTAATATCAAGAAATTTAACAAAAAAAAACTCGATTGAAAACAAGAAAATTAAAAACATGATGATAAAAAAAGTTTGCATAGCTGATCAAAACCTTTCTTCATCAACGTAAAATGATAGGGCTGCCTTAATTATGAGCCCTCTGCAAGCACAGAAATAATTCTTAGAGCCTTGCAAGAGAGCAATTCCAGCTCGATCCCAGAAAATTCTCACACCTCAGATTAGGGATTTCGATTTCCTTGTTCTACAAATCGATCGAATATTTTCAAGGTCTGATTCAGTATGTCATCGATCAAGCCCTAATATGAACCTCAAAACCATTGCTAAATTCATCTTTTCTTGAAGAAAACTACGGCTACATGTGTCTGAGCTGCCAATCTTTTAATCACACAACAAAAAAATATTGAAAAACTTGCAAGTATAATAGGAAGAAAACGTACTTAGCTGCTATATCTGTCTATATATTGATAAAAAAAAAAAATATTTGGATAATCACAAGATCTTTTCTAAGTTTTACTACTGGGCCACCAATTTTCTTGCACAGATAGTGCAATAATATCTCCTCTTGGTCTTGAAATACAAAGGCACGAAACAAAACCTCCACTGGCTCTCAACATCCATGGCTTGAATCATCCCTCCACAATATGGACAGGCTCCAGGCGCCGGCTGCCTTGCCACCACCCTCTCATCCTCATCGCACACAAATACCAAACACATCTTCTCCTTTCTTGATTCAAACCTCCTTCTTGATCGATGATTCCTGGCTGACTGTCGATTTTAATTTCTTGATTCAAACCTCCTTCTTGATTGATGATTCCTGGCTGACTGTCGATTTTAATTTCTTGAAAAGGGAATAAGGGTTTGGGTGCTTTATAGAGGAAACTTAGAGCGAGATGCTTGAGATGCCTGGAAAGATGTAAAAAGCATCGCGAGTTTATGCCAACCGTGTGGGTCTAGAAGATTCTGACCGACTGAGTTGATTTCCTGTTTATTCTTAAGCGTAAACTCGTTCGATATTTATAAAACGCGTTTCGCATAGTAAAAGACTCAGCATCTGATTCATGACTTTGATCCGCGTTGATTGGATTGATTCTCTTTTATTCGTTTTTTATTACAACGACCGATCTGCACGCGCGTGATGTGCCGGGTTTTTTTATTTATATAAAAAATTGATTGTTTTTATATGTCTTATATTTTGCTAATTTAATATTTAATTAATAAAATTATAATTGATAAAATCTGTATAATCAAAATGGAAAATGATTCATATATTTTTAATCACAAATAATGTAGGTAATTTTTTTTTATGAGTTGTATTTTTTCCCCAGTAATATTAGATCCGACACATTATAAATAAAAATATTGTAATTTTTTTCTAGAAATAAACTTATATTTTTTGCGTGCTATAATTAGTTATTTCAATGTTTAATTACTAAAATTGCAACAGATAAAAATATATTAGAAATGAGTTTTTTACGTGGTATAATTAGTATGCTTGCCCGCGCATTGCGCTAGGGTTTTTTCCATATAGAAAACTAATTGATTTTTGATATGTTGTAATTAGTTGTTTAAATATTTAATTAGTAACATTATAATAGATAAAATATGTAACAAATAAATTCTTCCCCCGCCTAAAAGGAATAGTGTAACCGAAATGGAAAGTGGTTCGTATATTTTTTAATTGGAGATAACTTAGGTAAATTTGCAAAAAACAATATTTGAGTTGCTTTTTTTTCCCAGTAATATTAGATCTGACATATTATAGTAAAATATTAGATCTGACACATTCTAAATAAAAATATTATAATTTTTTTAAGAAATAAATTTTTTTTTGCGTCCTATAATGACTTATTTGTCATCTAAAAGGAATAGTGCAATCAAAACTGAAAGTGACTCGCATATTTTTTAATTATAGATAATCGAGGTAAACTTGTCAAAAGAAAAAATTTTGAGTTGATAATGTAGGTCAATTTGTCTACCTTCTATTTTTTTGAGTTGTATTTTTTTCCAAGTAATATTAGATTTGAAATATTAAAAATGGGAAAATTGAAAAAAAAAATTAAAAATAAACTTAAAAAAAAGAGTATAAAATTTAAATTCAAAACCAATTTTTTTTTTTTATAAGATTTATTAATCATATTATTATATTAAATGTATTTAAGCATATTGATATTAATTATTTTTAAAAAAAATCCTAGGTCATTTTCTCTCTCTCTATATATATATATTTTTAGGCGATAATATTCAATAAATATTAAAACATATAATTAGTCTCACATACTTTATAGAGTAATCAAAATGGGAAGTGGTTCGTATATGTTTAAATTGTAGATAACCTAGGTAAATTTGTCATTTTATTCTTTGTTTGAGTTGAATTTTATCCCCAGTAATATTAGATCTCACACATTATAAATCAAAATATTGTAATTTATTTTTAAAAATAAAATGAGTTTTTTTGCATGCTATGATTACTTATTTACCGTCTAAAAAGAACAGTGTAATCGAAACGGGAAGTGACTTGCATATTTTTGAATTGCAGATAATGTAGATAAATTTGTCTGCCTTTTGTTTTTTTGAGTTGTATTTTTTTTCCAGTAATATTAGATCTGCAATATTAAAAATCAAAATACTGTAAAAAAATTTCAAAAAATAAACTTGAACAAAAGAGCATAAAATTAAAATTTGGAGCCAATTTTTATTTTATTTTATAAGATTTATTCATCATATTATTATACTATATGTATTTAAGAATACTGCTATTAATTTTATTCCTTAAAAAAATCTTTGGTCTTTTTTTTTTCTCTCTGTATATATTTTTAGACGATAATATTCAATAAATATTCAAACATATAATCAGTTTAACATACTTTAATTTGACATAAATATACAAATATATAATTAATTTCACACACTTTCAATAATATATTATTTTTATTATTATTATTAGGCGATAATATTCAATAAATATTCACACAATTAAATTATTATTTAATTATTATTATTATTATTATCATTGTTAGCATTTAAAAAATATTTGTGATTTTTTAAAAAAAATATTAATTTTCAAATGATTACTACCAGGAATAAAATTTGAAGACAAAATAAAAGAAAAACACAACAAAAGAAAAGATAAAAGAAATATTCAAAACCAAATTAAAAAAAATATATACATAAACTTGTACAATAATAGGGAATAATGCATAAATATATAAATAATAATAAAGGAAATCAATTTCAATAGAACAATTAAAAACATAAGGGCCAAAATAAAAATAAAAGATATGATTGATTTAAAGTGAAGGATTAATTTGACAACAATTTATACTTTTGTACCAAAAATATTAAAAGATTTAAAAGAAAAAACATATAAAAGAAGAGGGACTGAAATTAAAATACAATATATGATGAATTTGAAATGAAGGACAGAATTGAAAACAATACAACCTGCTGCACTAAAAAAATTAAGGAATCTAATAGAAAACCGAAAAATTCAAAGAAGAATGACTGACATGCAAACTGCATATATATCAATTTGAATGAAAGGATGAAATTGAAAGAAATCGAAACTTTTATTACAGAAATCAAGACCATACAAAACAATCAAAAGCCAAGGGACTGAAATGCATCCACAATAAACCGGGGGGACTGAAGTTGAATCCGGCGCCGAGGAAAGAGAAAAGAGCACATAAATGTTCAATCGACCATATGAGCCTCCACGTCGATCATTTCAAAGTACGCGCCACTCCATGCAATCCAGGGAAGGGTTGCGAATCGTTTTCACTGGCGACGGAAAAATTTGCACCGCCGTATGAAGCCGCACGCGCCGCCTGAATCGAACGCGGAAAAGAAACGCGCCGACGCGCCCGTACGGCTTACTGACAGCACTGCCGAAAGGGAATAGTAAAGAAGGAGTCAATTACTAAAACACCTTTGATTCTAATTCCTGGACTTTGTCGTATAGGGGGCTACAGACGTGATAACATATTTTAAAAAATATTAAAAAAAAATAGTTGCGGCGGACCGAACCGGACCAGTCCGTACGCGTGCAATTACACTCGTGCCCCTCAGCTGGAACACTTTTTTGTCTTATTATCGAAGGCTAAATCGTTAAAACACTGTTCACAATAGGAAAAGACAAAAAAAAAGGGTGGACGTGCACCCGCAAAGCACCGAGACAAATGGCCAATGAATAATGACTATGAGTGTATGTATACAGTAAATGAACAGAAACTTTCGTACTGTTTTAGTGTTTTTGTTAATTATAATATTTCTTTTATATATTTTTAATGTGAATATATTAAAATTATTAAATTCAAGTTTTAAAAATAACATTTTGAAAAAGTATTGTCCAGCCACGTTTCTAAAATATTTGTTTGCTAATGACATGTGACGAGGGTGAGATTGAGTTTTTTTCAAGATATAATGTTTAATATAGCATTTTATAATGTTTTTTGAGAAAAATAAAAATAACATTATTTTTATTTTTTACCTTAATTATTTTTTTATTTTTTCAAACTATTTTAATTAAGACTAATTTTTTTATAAAAATATTACTTAATATATTTTTGAATAAAAAATACTTTAAAAAACAATCTCAATCATTTTTTCAAATAGGTAAATAATCCTTTTAAAGCACATATCATATTCTATAAAATATATTATTTATTATTAATTTTTTATAAGTTCCAAAAAGGTGAATTTCTCTTTGATTTTTTTTAATATATTGATATTAAAAATAAAAAATAATAATAAATTATTTTAATTTAATTACAAGTAAAATCGAGGTAAAAAATTGTTTTATCTCGTTTTTTTACTGATACAAAATATTTTAGCTGAAACAAAACAAAATTGATAACTATGCTTTTAGTATTTGTTTGACAAATACATTTACAACTTGTGTTTTGGATAAAATAAAAATAAAAAAAAATATTTTTTTGTGGTGAAAAGCATATTGTACCGTATGTGTTCACTTGTTTATTTTTGTATTTTAAAAATATTTTTATTTATTTTATTTTTGTATTTAAATTAATATTTTAGTATTTTAGATTATTTTGATGTATTAATATAAAAAATAATTATTTAAAAACAACAACAATAACAACATTATTTTAATATATATATATTTTTTAAAAATATTTTAAGAAACAACATACCCTAAATACTGAGTCGACATACGCGAGACATCCATTATAATATGTTTTTTCACCGTAGTTTATTGGGTTGTTTTAAAGTCCAGTGACTCTCTATCCTCTGCCAAGCCCATTTAGATTGACATCATGAATGATTTTATTATTATTATTATTATTATTATTATTATTATTATTAAAATAAATAAATAAATAAATAAAAAGAAGTATGATCAAAATCAGGGATCTGCGTTCCAAAAGACAGATGCGTTATATTTTCACTTGCCTGGCAGAACATGTTTCCAAGCTCGATAGGGTTTGGGATTGAAAGCAGAGAACGTTTTCATTTCTTTTATTTTTATTTTTTTTACAGTGAAAATAAAAGTTATTTAATTATAGTACCTGGTGTTCTCGTCTTCAGGTTACACTCCTCATTCCAGAAATATTACAATCTTCAGAAATGTTGCGAAGTTGAATTCTTCTTCTTCTTCTTCTTTGACTTTGAAACTTCTTCTTCGAAACTTCTTCTTCTTCTTCTTCTTCTTCTTCTTCTTCTTCTTCGAAACTTCATCTTCTTCTTCTTTGACTTTGAAACTTCTTCTTCGAAACTTCTTCTTCTTCTTCGAAACTTCATCTTCTTCTTCTTTGACTTTGAAACTTCTTCTTCGAAACTTCTTCTTCTTCTTCGAAACTTCTTCTTCTTCTTCTTTGACTTTGAAACTTCTTCTTCGAAACTTCTTCTTCTTCTTCTTCTTTGAAAATTTCAGCTATTGGTTTGTGATCATTCCCCCACTACATTGAGCGCTCTCTTATACAGTTGTACTTGCCATGACATAATCATTATGTCCCAGATAACCATCACCAAATTAGATTCTAAAAATGAGTTAAATCAGTACAAATAATACTCGAAAAATAAGTATTAGCCATCAAATATAGCTAGTGTCATCACTAATATCTGCAGTTCATTTTTGCTGGCCCTTGTGAATACTTGGGCTTTGGTGATTTCTGTGAGCAATATTGAAGATACTTTTTCAGAAGTAACATGCTGGTGTTCATTTTTGGAAATCAGAGGAAACATTTTCATTGATGAAAAAGGAAGGACAAGCCTACTCAACCAAATAAGTAAAATTGACAGCATTTATGAATTCCAATTACAAGGTTTAAATAATTATTTAAAAACAGTAGAGATGATTTCCCCAATATAGCTTTCACATTTTGAAATGTGAATTATGTGTCGCAAGAAATCATGCTAATCATTATCTTCCATCCCAGAACCTAAGACGCTTGCTCTTACCACGTTTTGTCGCTAAAGATGGCAAATGATGGGCATTTTCTGCCACTTCATGTCAAAAATTCTCAGCTTCCCTGTGATTTTTTAACACGAAGTCTCTTTCTGTCTTCCCTGTGATTTTTTGGACGATACTGATCGATGGGTCAGTTTTGCCATTAGAATGGGTGCTGAAAAGCTCTCTACCAGACTATACTGTAACAGTTTTTGTTGCCGGAGAAGTGATGATGAGTTTGGAGGAGAAAGTGAGGGAAAATATATTTTAAGGAGTGAGCTTTTTGAAGGTAGAGATAATGAAAACTTGAAGTATCTGAGATTGGTAGGATGAGGAGTTTGTCAAAATATGCTCTCAAGATGAGGAGTTTGACCGTCAAGACCAGGTCCAATTGGATGTGTGATCTGAAAATGCAGCAACTAGTTAGTGATCGGTTACTGTCTTAAGACAGGAGAAGAAGACAGTGAGGATAGATGAGATGTCCTATTTTGGAAGTGTAAAAATTCACTTCAAAACTATTATAGAAACAAATAAGTTTGTGTTCCTTCTATCCTGGGAAACACAACTTAGAAACACGATGTTTTTATTTATTTCTTTTCACTTTTTTCTTAAGAGAATTATTAATTACTGACAACTAGTGATTTCCTTAGCAGGTTATATGCATACCAGGAAGAATCACCATCTTCAAAGATGTTGCGAAGTTAAATCTACTTTTCAATGGCAACACAAAATTTGATATCTTGAAGATGATTGCTATTCTTAGAGCCTTTCCCTCCCTGCAAAAGCTATGTTTAGAGGTGAGTGACGTGCGGTTCAATTCTCCTCAACCTTTTTTCAGAAGAAGAGGAGGAGGAGGAGGAGGAGGAGGAGGAGGAGCATATATTTGTGAAGGAAATTCATTAAATGTTTAGGCTAACTTCTGATTCTACTTATTGCCTCTGCCTGTTCTAATTGCAGACTTGTTCTTCAGAAGACATGGACCGAGGAAAGCTTGAGCATAGTGAATATGTCCATAAGCATCTGAAGAAGGTTGAAATTGGTGGATTTTATGACTCCTTAAACCAGAATGAATTCGCCATTTATTTAAACAGAACGAGTTTAGCCAAATCAATATCTTGTCGGATTTAACTAAAAACTTGGTTTAAACTAGGTTTTCAGTGTTGAGTTTTTTATTTTAATATGCCATGTCTGGTTTAACAAATATCATAACTTCCACTCTTACAAATCTCCTTCTTTCCAACTCAAAATTAAGCAGTTGGACGATGATGAACATTATCTCTACTATTATAGATGAGAACCGAAAGACACAGTAAACCAAAAACCTGGAAGAAAGTTACTGGTAGATTGATGCAACGAGGGTTGATATCGAAATTTGATGAGCCTTTTGAAGTCAAGTAGAAAGTGGGGGAGCTGTTGTATATAGGTTGTGGCTAAAACTTCACCCCACATTTCATGTTGAAGCACTGCTACGAAAACAAAGAAGACCCAGACAAAAACAAGTCACAACGAGCTATCTCCCTGACTATTTGAAAACAGTTTAAAGATGGCATTGTCAAGATTATGGATTTGACTTGGTCAATGAACTAAGGTCCTGTTTAGGAGAGCTGTTGCGGTAGCTTTTCAAAGTGCTTTTCGTGCTGAAATACATTAAAATGATGTTTTTTTATTTTTTAAAAATCATTTTTGACATCAGCACATCAAAATGATCTAAAAACACCAAACCATATTCATTTAAAATGAAAAAAAATAAAAATTGAAAAGCTGTGGCGAGGCAGGTGAAACGCCACGCCAAACAGCTTCTAAGTACTTTTTAGTGAAATGGGATGAAAACTGGTCAAGGTTTCATGGGAGAAGAACATAAATTTGTGGCAAATTAAAGACAAGTTGCGAGATTATCTCGCTTTTATCCTGACGAGCTAGGGCGTTAGACTCTTCTGGTGACGGTGGTTGTCACAGGTCTAAACACGACGGCGCCGCACCAGCAAAAACATTGTTGGGATCTTGGCAGCATGCATGAGCCACAGTGACATTGAAAAGCACCAGCAAGATCTTGTTTCACATTACTTTCAACTTGGATGGCGCGCTGTGCAAGACGTGTAGAAACACAACTAGATTGACAGGGAGGATTCAGCCGATTGGCTCGATGGTTTATTGGGTGGTCGGCGAAGAAAAGTTGTAATGGTGGGCAGTTGGTGGCAATTTTCAGTAGTTACTCACTCAACAGAGTCAAATTACGAGGGAGGCTGCAGGAATGGGCTATCTTATAAGATCCGAAATTTTAACGCAAAATTCTAAGTGTCAAAATCCATTTGAAATCACTTGGAGGCCACAATACCAAATTATTACTGTTGTTTTTGATAAAAATAGCACATCCAATTAGGGTTCATCCAATCAGTCAATCGTGTACTGTAGAAAAAAATTAAATTAAATTAATACCGTCCATGAGAATCACAGACATGACAGCAGACTTGTGACGATGAAGCACGTAATTTGTAGTCGTCTATTTACTTTTACAAAAAAACAATACTGTATATATATATATATATATATAAATGTTTTTATTATAGTATTTAAGTACTTATCCTTGTTCTTCATGCTTTTCAATCCATAGTTTACTCTTTCCAACTATATTTGCAAGTTTTCAAACGTCTTTATTCACGAATTGACAATGGGCCACAATAAAGTTCCATCTTTTTTGAGTTTCTAGCTCAGCATTTCATTTCCAGGAAAAGCAAGCGAGCCATCTCCACTGTGAAGATAGCAGCATCAGACTGTGGGGCAAAGCTGCCATGGCAGTGTCCATGAAAGTCTTTTTCGGAGAAGAATAGGTTCCCACTTCGTCCACACACGTGTCAATCAATCCATAGAAGCTGCTCAAGCATGAAGGCCCCTTTGCGAGAGTCCACAGCTTCCTTGCTTTCAGTAATATTTTTCATGTTATAATAATTGCTTTTCAAATGATTTCATTATATATTATAAAAATATCTGTAAAGAAAAACTATCTAGTTTCAAGGGGTGTTTGACACTGCGTTTCAAAAATATTTTAAAAAAAAATTAATTTTTTTTTTATTTTTTATTTTAAATTAAAAAAAAATTGGTGTTTTTAGATCATTTTCATGGGCTGATATCAAAAATAAATAAAAAACATTATTTTGATGCATTTCTAAATGAAAAATACTTTAAAAAACAACTTCGACCATATTCTCAAACATATACTCAATTGATGTACAAGCTAACTCGAGGGTGTTATTTTTATTTCTAAAAAAAATGAATTTCTTAATAGTAAAATTAAAGGAGGACATTGAGGGTAATTTTGCATAGTGTTTTTACTTTTAATAATATCTTTCTTTTTTTATTACGCATGATATGTAATAGTATGATAGGAAATCAACTATAGTAATTACTCATGGCTAATAGTTCACATCTCTATCAATAGTCAAATAAAAAAATAAATGAGATGCTTTTCGGCGCCGTGTGAAGAAGATTTACCCAAACATAATGAATGTTCAAAGCTTGACCTACTATATAATATAAGACCAAGTGTTATTATTCTATTAACAATGTCATTGTTAATTCCACATTTTGATTGCATTAGATTGTTATGAATGACGCAGATGCGTGCTTCAAACAATTCATTTTACTTTCAACTATACACTCCTAGTCATTCTTAGTATATGTATTTAATTTAATTTAATTTATTTATTTTTTAATTAACTGATATTTAAATATCAATGATTATATGAATCCCATACTTAATTATATATAAAAAAACATTGTCATAATATGTTTGTGTATATATATGTATGTGCGCGCGCGCTCGCGTGCCCTCCTAGGATGGTAGGATGGATACCTTAATGTTCATTTTATATTTGGAAATAATTTTAAAAGTTCTTAAAGTATTATCAATTATGTTGAATATATTATTGTTTTGGGCATATGATTCAATAATTAACAAGAAATATTTTTTCAAGATGTATACATATACATCTTAGCATTAGCATATATATATATATAGATTCATAGCACATTGATATTCATAATTAGCATGATTAATAAGTACAACTATGAGTTATGGATTAGATTAGTTAATTCAGATCAATCAAAATAATATATATTATTTAATTTGAATTAATTCAGTAACTTGTCAAGCTAATCTGAGTTTTACAATGATATATGTAGAACGAGTTATAAATTGAACAAATTATTCTGATTAAAATTTAATTATATTACAGGTTGATCAACATGTGTAGGTCAGTTGATATAGGGCTGTCCTGATTTAACCAAGGTCTCGAGTTCAAGACATTGGGTAAGCAGCGGCACTATGTGAGAGAGTTTTGCCGCCCTTAAGGGTCTCACCCGGCTTGAATCCGGATTAGTCGGCAGTGGCCGGATACCGGATGGTTATAAAAAAAAAAAACTCAAGTGTAACCAAAATAGCTTTTATCTAGTTATTTTTGGACCGGATTTAATAACACTATTTGTATTATTTATTATGAGAAGAAATGGATGCATCATTCTTGCTTTGGCTCGAAGAAAGAAGATGAGATGTTATCCACTAGTCATACCTCATAAATCAAGCAATGTGTGTATGGTCTACGTAGCCTTATTCACAAACGTCGACAGAGACGTGGTTCAATTTTGAAGAGTCCACTCTCATCAGATCATATCATAAAATAGTAATACTAAAAAATTAAATCATGCCCCAATATTGTTTCAATTATTCCAATAAGTTCAACGAATAGAATCCAATGCCCCCATTGAGTAGAATTCAAACCAAGTGTTGGAGGAAAAGGACGGGTGGGTGGAGGCGATTTTTTTGACAGAAAAAGCAGGTGGATTACATAATAATTTCCACTCACAAACTATTTTTTAAAAAAAAAATCTATAAAATTGAATGAAATTAATTTTATTTTTTATTTTTTTAGATAGGATGAAACCTCATCAACATGAATTATATTCTAATTTGATCTCAAGACCTGCTATTCATATCGCAAGTTACGTGGGGACGAAATCAAATTCTCTTCGCACTTGAAATGGGAACAAGTAAAAAAGAAAAGAAAAGATGCGCTGCCTTAAGAACAGGGCACAGACAAAATTTTCATACTGGATGGAGATCAAAGATGCCAATTGAGGCATGTCTAAGAAAAACAATCAAGCAGTTCTAAGGTATTTTGTTTCCCACTTGTAGTTATTTTTTCTCGAATACATTTAGTGCCCGTTTGGCATTGCGATCCCACTGGTTTTTGGCTGAAATTTGATTATTTTTTTTTACATTTTAAAAACCGGCGGTTTGGTGTTTTTAGATCATTTTGATGTGCTGATTTCAAAAATAATTTTTAAAAAATAAATAAAAAATTATTTTGATGTATTTCGGTACGATAAGCACTTTGAAAAGTCACCGTAATCGCACTCCCAAACAGACCCTTACTTGATACATGAACCATGACTATTTGAGTGATTACCTGTTGATTCCATAAATCTTTGTGGAGTAATTGCCTTGTCACCCACTCCCAATAAGCTTGTCTGTAAATGAAAGAAATATAAATGAGGAAACCTCGAATTATCACGTAACCTCTTACCCGATCCTCAATTTTGTTTCAAGACCAAAAGTTTAGTGGTTAGGTCTCTATCGTCTTGAAAAGTTTTTGTCTTTTAATTAAGTCCTTCCACCCTGCCTATCCTTGCCATGAAACGTCCCGGGGCATGGGAATCCAGTCAAGAAATGTTTGAAACATTAGAGACCCAATTGATATAATTTCTTGTTTTGGGATAAAGCTTGAAAAATATGACATATTAGGGACAAAAAACGAGAATTTTCCAAAATAAAGATAGAGAAATCCAAGTGGGTAGTCACCTATCATGTCAAGCAAATAAATGAGATCTCACCCAGAACAGAACCATGAGAGCTGGGCCACCCACACTAATTATTAAAGCTATATATATATATATATATATATATAAAAACACTAACCCCACACTTGGTGGTTGCATCTCACAGGTGGCCAGAGCAAAACCAGACCATTAATCCTAGACACACAGCATGTATACTTCCAATCCAAGATCTTCTCTTTTCCAATCTCCCTAACCTTGCTGGAAGCTACGGTAGCCATAGTTCGGAAGAAAATTAACCACCGCAACGAGATAATCAAAAGAATATTGGACCTGCTCTCCTCGTCAAGAAGATTTCCAATTACATCACCACCGCCACACGATTTCGGTGAATTCTTGGAAGTTTTTTGGTCAAGTGATTTCATGATTTGCAGGAATCAGGGTACGTCACTGGGTAGCTTCTATTTCGTAAGTTACTACAAAATCCTCCCCCTTATTCCGGTCTGAACAAAAACAAAAAACACCGTCCTTAAAATAACATTAATTAAACTACTCGAGAATTATTCTCTTTTTGACAAGCCAGCCATCTTGCCCTGTAAAGTACCCTTCTTACCTTGTCATCATACACATCACCTTCCCTTTTTTTCCATCCCTTCTTCTTTAATTTCTCATCTACTATAAATTTGGCGGCACCCCATCTCGTTTGGTTGCCGAGAAATGGCAGATTTGAGTGGCAATAAGGAGGAAAAAGCTGGAGAGAAACATGGTGTTGAGCCTCTGATTCCAGGGTTGCCTGATGAGGTGGCAGAGTTATGTCTTCTTTACCTTCCATACCCTCACCAAGCTTTGGCACGTTCGGTTTCCTCGTCGTGGAACAGGGCGATTACAGACCCTGCTTTTCTTGTCTCCAAGGGATCTCTATCCCTTTCCTTGCCGTACATGTTCGTGCTTGCGTTTCACAAATCAACGGCCAGGATCCAGTGGCAGGCTCTGGACCCTCGATCCAGCCGTTGGTTTGTTTTACCTCCCATGCCTTGCCCGAAGACTGTTTGCCCGCCCGCTTTTGCATGCGCCTCTTTGCCACGTCAAGGGAGACTACTGGTCCTGGGTGGGATGCGGTCGGATACAGAGGCTTCAATGGACAGCACCTTCATCTACCGTTCATCTACAAATCAGTGGACCACCGGGCCCCCCATGCTGACCCCACGATCATTCTTCGCTACCGGTAATGTCAAAGGCAAGATCGTAGCCGTTGGTGGCAGTGGGTCCGGGACCGGTGACGCAATCACGGCCGTCGAGTGCTACAGCCCAGAGAGCGGGAAGTGGGGCCCGGCTGCTAAAATGCGCACGGGGCTAGCTCGGTACGACTCAGCTGTGGTAGGCAACAGAATGTACGTGACGGAAGGGTGGACGTGGCCCTTCATGTTCTCACCAAGAGCAGGGGTCTACGACGCCGATAGGGACACGTGGCAAGAGATGAGCAACGGGATGAGGGAGGGATGGACAGGGTTGAGCGTGGTGCTCGATGGGAGGCTGTTTGTGATATCAGAGCACGGCGACTGCCCGATGAAGGTGTACGCCCCTGATCTTGACACGTGGGAGTATGTAGGCGGGGACAGGTTCCCCAGAGAGGCAATGCAGAGGCCTTTCGCCGTGAACGGAGTGGAAGGGAGAGTGTACGTGGTGTCCTGTGGACTGAACGTGGCAATCGGAAGTGTGTACGAGGAGGCGGACGACGGGGGATTCTGTGTGAAGTGGCAAGTTATGGTCGCCCCGAAAGCATTTCAAGACTTCGCTCCCTCAAATTGCCAGGTGCTTTATGCCTGAAACACTCGATTCATTGTTAGCTGGCGATCAATTATTGTATGGCCGCGGCGGAGATCTCTTGTTCCAGCCTTGCTTCATGTGGTTAAGTTTTGTTTTGTTAGGCAATTTTATATGCCTTTTGGGAGTTGCTTCTTCTTCATAATAGAAAATTTAGCCATGTGTCCCCTGGATTTGCAGACATTTTTTCAGCATTTAGAAATATGATGAGCTCCATCTTTGCTCTGGCATTGATGATGATATGGTGAAGGAATTCCCTCGTAGATGTTGTAGACACAATTAACTTGCGATTAGAGTTTAAAATACTTTATTAATTCTTCAAATAGGTTAGACGAAATATGTTACTCGAATAATAATAATAATAATAATAATAATAATAATAATAATAAATATTATAGAATAAAATCTTCTTGCTTAATGAATAATGTATAAATATGATATAAAATAATGTTTTATATCATATACTCACAAGTTACTCATGACATCTTAAACAACTCATGGAAACCAAATGCGAATCCCACCTTACGTGAAAAAAGAGCATATTTTCACCTTTACGTGAAAGAAGAAGCATAGTTTCATTTATGTATTGAATAATTGCACGGGAAATCAAATCATGATTGTGAAGATGGATTAAATTAACAAGGAGTGTGCTGTTTTTTTTTATTTGAAAATATATTAAAATAATATCTTGACTTTAAATTTTATATGAGTTGTATTTTAAGATATACACTCCACCTTATAAGTCATGTCATGATACCAACCATTGCTTTGCTTTTTTTAATTCAATGAATCTTATTTTTCTGGAAAATATATTTTATGGGTCTAGATTAGTGAATAAAAATCTCGGCTATTACAGGCTTTTACAAAAGATATATATTCTGACTCGAACTCGATACCTACTATACAGATCTCAAGTTTTTTATCATCACGACATGCTCCTTTAAGGACCAACCATTGCCTTCCCTTTAGAGGTGAAAATTGAAGAGAAAAGGGATGTGTTTGATCACCATCTTCATTAGGGCTTAGAAATGGCATTGACGTTCTAAAAAACTTGGTGTTGACATTGGAAAATAACTTTTTAAATATATTAAAAATTAATATAACAAAGTTGATTGGATGGTATTTTTATTTGATCTCAATTTAAATTTAAATTTTAAATAATATCTCAATTAATTAATAAGTTTTTATGCTTCCACTAATAGTTTATAAAGGTTTGACTATAATATAATTCAGTACTTTTATGATTATTACTATATCAATAAAAAAAATCGATTTGAAATCAAGAATTTTAGCTGAAAAGGTCAACCATGTCTCGCGATGCCACTTGTATTTTATGAATTATGCAAAACGGCCCCGGATAAACCAATAAAATTTCCGTAATCCCTCTCTTTGCTTAGTACACACATACAAATGGTGGTGACTTTGACTTCCAACGAGCTTTATGTTGATAATCACAAGCTTTACTCAACCTTCATGCATGGTTGTTAGACTGTTTTAATTAAGGTAAAAACTCAAATTAACCCCTAAAGTATTGCCCAATTCTTAATTTCATCACAATGAAAAATATTCTTCTCAATCGGGTCCCTGGTTTTTCAAACGTTATGTAATTAGGCTCTCGTGTCCACTTCTGTGAATTCAAAATGGTATCATTTTATTTCATAAAATATGTACATTAAATGAAATATACAATCACACAAGGAAAAACAGGACCCAAAAAACATTAGGGACCTAATTTATAAACTCCTTTTGGGACTAAATTGAGGATTGTAGTAAAGATTAGGGACATAACTCAGCTTCAGTTCTGATGAAATGAAATGGTTGCCTTCTGACAGAGATGAAATTATGTGCAAATGTTTCTGATTCAGAAGGGTTTTTGGCCTATGACATTGCCATGAGGATCATAGTTACATGTGATAAATGTATCTCCACTTCTGCAAGAAACTCTCGCACAGCCAACCGTCAAGCTTTCCCTCCAAACTATCTGAGTATAATGGAGGCAATCCTTGTTTTGAGCACATTTATTTGTTCTGTAGTTGTAGTAACCTTTCTCTTCAGCCCAACTAGCAACCGCATCACCAGGTTTCCAGTCATTGCCACTGCCCCAGAACAAATTCTCGCCGTAATCGCTGTTCGAATGGATCAATGCACAATCTTCTTGTCGCTGACGAGCCCAGGATGAAGCGAAATTTGCCAACTTCTTGTTCCATCTGAGAGGAGGGAGCCCTAACTTTGCTCTCTCGAAGTTGTGTGGGGATAAATATTGTTTCACTATGTCACGAGGAGTTGTGGCTAATAAACGTCTTGAAAGAAGTTTAGAGGGATTTTCATGAGCTGAGTCTGAAAGAGAGAGCAGAGGGAAAGAACAGAAAAGGAGGAGGAAGGTTCCTAATGACCCACATGAAAACAAGGATCGAATTCCCATTTGGTAGAGATTAATTAGAGGTTGAGTGTGAGGAAATTCTATGGTGATTTGTAGCTGATGTGTGGTATATGTGTTTATATACATCTGTGTGTGTGAGTGGGTGTGATTTTGAGCACAAACAAGTTGTAGTTTCCATGTTGAGAAGGAATCATTTCATGTGAACAGGCTGATTTGAAGGGGATTTGAGGTGGAAAACACGTTAGACAATGTGAAGCATATGGTCTCTATAGTTGATCCTCAACTAACTAAACTGCCTCCAATCATTGACCAGCCTCAAGTGTTCTTATTTTATTCGCCATTTTCTGAATCAAGATAGATTTAGAAGTTGGACTGTGGAGAATAAACTTTAGATTGTGCCCGAGACAGGTTAATTACACTAAATCCTGAATGGTTTTTTATTCCATAAAAATTTCTGCCAGGTCATCTTGCAAAACCATTCCATCCATCGTCATCTTGATCGTCAACAGGGAGAAGGATTGGCTCATTAAATATCTCGATTCGTGGGGTTGAGTCAAGAACTGCATAATAAACAAGAGTTCGATTTCAGAAATTGAATTCAATAAGAATAGGTGATGATTAGTGCCCATATGATTATCTATTCACCTTCTGCTTTTCGTTGGAATGACGATTTATGAATTCTATAGCCCATGACCAAACCACATGAGTCCATGTGAAATTATGAATCCCAACTTGGCAATTGCCTGTTTGGGACAGCTGTTGCTGTAGCTTTTCAAAGTACTTTTCGTGTTGAAATATATCAAAATGATATTTTTTTTATTTTTTTAAAAATCATTTTTGACATCAACACATCAAAATGATCTAAAAACACCAAAATATATTCATTTAAAATGAAGAAAAAAAATTGAATTTTTTTAAAACGCAGTTTGAGAAGCTGTTCCAAACAGCTTCTAAGAATCCCACTTCGGACTACACGAGATCAGGCTGTACAAAGAATAGCAGCCAGGACTGAAACAAACATAGATTCCCAGCGTCATGGTAAAGCCTGGCCTGGATACAGTTAACCCTGAATAGAGTCGTTGGAATGGTCACAAACAGCCATCTCAGTCCAAAAACAATGAACGGTGAGATTCGAACTCTTGACTGTTTAATTATTAATACTAAAATATAAGATCAAATAACAATCTCAACTTTGATAACTTACTAAGATTGTGATTTATATTATTTTTTATTAGTTTGTAGAGCCCAAAAATTGCAGCAAGCAAGTGACTAGATTCTACAGAAAATAGTCAAACAAAGGCAGAAATTTCCAGGAGCAGATTGTCTGATCTCAGGCCTTTACAAGCTAGCTCCTCGGCTCAAGGAACTTAATTTGAAAGTATCATGCACAACTCAATTTTCACTACCCAATACAGGAGGCAAAATACACAGATTATTTAGAAGAACGAGTGAGGTTAGACTATCCTAGTAACTGATACATTGTATCTTGGATAAACCTGTGCTTCCATTGAATAGAGTTGGTTTTCAACGAAGCCAAAGAAAGCAAGGAAGAACAGAGAGGATCAGGCACAAAAGGGCAAGTTGAAGAGGGACCTTTGGAGAATTCATGAAGTTTTCCAAGAATCTTTTCACGTTCTTCTACATCCAATGACTGCCTTGATTCAGATGATTCAGAAAGAAATGTTCCTGATGGCCAACTGCTCTAGGGAAACAGCATATTTCAGTAAATAAATGGCAAACTCAGTCTGGTATTTCTCACAGTACAGTTTAATAGAGAGATTTCCAGCACCCATTATAATGGAAAAATTGACCCATCGATCAATATCGACTGAGAAACCGCAACGAAGACAGAAAGAGACCTCGAGTTTATGCACTTCCGTAACTGATTAACTGCTCCAACAAACTTTCTCTATTTACTCTCTACAATGACTTTCACAAGAATCGGAATTCACAGCATCATCATAGACATGTTTGTTAGAGAATAATATAAATCATATTCTGGGACCTCACCTAACAATTTAAGTTTAAACTTTTAGATAAGATGGTTCCTTAATATGGTATCAGAATTTTGTTGACCCAACGGTCACGAGTTCAAATCTCACCACCCCCATTCTATTTAATAAAATCAAGCACAAGGTAGTGTGGTCTGTGTAAGTTTGAAACCTAAAAGACTTTCACTTGAAAGGATGTTAGAGAATAATATAAATCATATTTTGAAACCTCACCTAACAGCTTAAACTTAAACTTTTAGGTGAGATAGTTCCTTAATAATGTTAAACCAGTCAAATTTGAGGGCTTTAAGGTAGCAGCAGACATCCTTCCATCCATCACAAAAATGATGATCTTCTCTACGATGCTGCAGCACGTATATGTCAATAGTCTTTTCTCCTTGTTCTTAAGATGGCAAGAACATAACTCAAACTTGAAATATGGTCTCTTGTCTGGTCCCTATTGTTCTTTCTTTTGGTAAATGGTCATCCTAGTTAAGGTTCCAAATATGTTAGTGCGAGTGATATCAACATCCGGTGCAGCCCGGTAGCTTTTCCTCCTCTTTGTTGAAGAGGTCTCGGGTTTCTGATGACAGATTATTATTCTTTATCCCTTTTATATCCACCATTTCCACAGTGTGTATATTTCACACTGCTACCACCGCCACCGTTGATGTAGCCACCAACCATCATCACCCCACAACTTCACTTTCTAAAATCATATCATAATCATCATATCGGGCTCAACTGGGCGAGTTAATCTGAGAAATTCATAGGAATCTAATTTGAGTTGGTTATGCGATGCAAAACAAAGATTTAAGGATTAATAAAGTTAAGAATAAAAAAAAATAGTAGGGGAAGAGAAAGAAGAGATTTAAAAAAGAAAGGGCGATTGGAGATTAGAGTTTGTGCTATCCTCCATCGTCGTCGTCATAGATATGAATGTCTATTATCCCATCATTTTAATTATTATTTTTTAAATATTAATCATGTCAAATTCGACTCAACACCAAGAAATATTAATAAAAAATATAAAATATTATGCAAATCATGTCTTATGACAATCTCAATATATATATATATATATATATATATACAATAAAGGAAATAATCATACTAATTTTACCAAAATATTTTCTCATTGTACAGAATACGACTCAAGTCAACTGATGAAATTCTTTAAAATTTTGACTTTGGAAAGAATTTTCATTAAAATTATTCGGGAAAAAACAAATGAAACCTTAATTAATTTCGACTAATGAAGAACAATTGACCTTCCCTAAGAAAATTACAAGCCCAGGCCCACAACCATTCAAATGGGTATGGTCATCTAGCGGGTCTCTAGCACACTGCAAGTCGTTTTCACTTTTCTGCCATCCATTTCTCCATCCAAAAACCCTGTGATTTTCGAAAAACCCTAAATCGAATTTGATAATGGCTTTTAGAGGGAATGAGATGATGAAGAAAATAATGGCAAAAATAGGAGGAGAGAAGAACTTGGCTCCTGGCGTTAAACAAGCTCTCAAAAAAGCAATTCCTAACAGCAAAGTTGTCATGAATCGAGCCAAACGTGGCCTTTTTGCTGGCCGTCATATCCAGTTCGGTAATCAAATTAGTGAAGACGGAGGTAACAAGTAAGCTCCTTTTCACTCTCAATCTCTTCTAATGTCTAATGGGTTCTGATTTCTTCTGGGTTCTCACTGATATTCTGTTCGGTGCTTGTTTTTGTTGTTGATATCTTTTTGCTAGTGTGTTGCTCTGTGTGTAACGAGGAAAAAGGAGTGAGTTTGTTTTGGAAAATGGGCATTGACTTCAGAGGAAAGTTGATAGTTTTTGAACTGTGAATTTTATTGCTGTTGTGGTAATTTTTGATTTGTAGAAATAATCCGGTTATTGATGTGTAATTTTTAATGATGGAAGCTAAATCGGTGCATTTATGACTCAATAAGCTGATGTGGCGACTGAGATGTTGATTGGAAATGTTAATGTATCATTGCCAGAGAAGGGGAAGAACTTTCTGTGATTGAGTAGTTTTAAGTAGTTTACTTGTCGGATGCAATAGGTAAGGAGTGTTTTATCAGTAAGGTGTTCATTTCTTTTATCTTAATTCGTTATTGGTTTTTTAATGTACCGACTTTGTATATTTTCTAGATTCAGGGAGGAGCTGCTGCTCCCAAAGTAGTCTTTTGGGCAATCTGATACTGGTCAGAGCTTGCTCGGTTGTGAGGAATGTTTTTATGTCGTCTGATTAGTATGAATGTGTCTGATGAGGATTGCCCCTGTTTGATTCTTGTGCCTTTTTATTTTTCTGTTGGGTGAAAGACTTGGAGCTTTTCTGTTTTTGGTGTAATGAATGTGTATTATATGCTATATATTGGGAAGGAAGAGTGATTTATTTTGTTGACGCGCTTGTGTGTCGGTGATTATAGGAGTAGGAGAAGTTGGAAGCCAAATGTTCAGGATAAGAGACTGTTTAGCTACATCCTAGACCGCCATGTTCGAGTCAAAGTCACCACTCATGCGATCCGTTGCATAGACAAGGCAGGCGGGATTGACGAGTACCTGCTCAAGACTCCTTATCACAAAATGGACACAGAAATGGGCATCTTGTGGAAAGCCAAGATTGAGAAGCTATATGAAGAGCTTGGGAACATGGAGGTGGTTTTCTTTACGCCTGAAGCTGAAGCCGACTTGGACCAGGACTTCAAAGATATGAGGCTAGAGCAGCGGGAGGCTCGAAAGCAATTAAGAAGGCAGATATATGGCTGGTCAGACAAACAGAAGCAGATTGAAGAACAACAGGAAGATCTGAACCCTAACAGTTGGGGAGGAAATTCCCATGATATTTCCAACAATCAGGTTGCTAATTATCATTAATCTGGTTTGCTGTTTACACTTTTTGTTAGCACTTTTGTTCCTTTATTATGTTATATTGCTAGACTTGAGTGGCTGCTGGCCTAAGGGCCAAAAAAACTTTTGTATGCTGTAGTCTGATAACAGAAGAAGTTTCTCAGCAATTGTTTTGGTTATACACTCAACTTGGCATCAAATAAACATTTCATTTGTCTGTCTACAATGGCCAATGAGGTCCTGTAATCTGATCTAGAGCTGTCATCTAGTTGAAGGTTATGAACATGGTTCAGGTTTAACAGTCAATCAAAGCTCTAGATTGGAGGGTTTGAAGGAGGGGGGTAATTTGTATATGAAATTGGGAAAGTTCCTTTGACCATGTGAATTTATTTTCCTTTTCCAAAAGCAAACAAGAGGAAGGATGTTTGCGGTCAACCACTCGATGTTATACAATCAATACTGTTAGGTGATGATGATGGAAGCATAATTGAACATGTTTCACGTACTCTTCAATGTAATAGCTCTGTCTTTTCCTACGTATTCCATTTCAGATTGCGACCCTAAAAAGTCAGCATCCTCTCCTTGAACAGGTCTACTATATTCTGTATAGAGAAATCATTATACTACTAATGTACTGGGTAACCTTTCATTTTACAGGTTTATACCAGGGAAGTCAATCTTATTCTGTTTCGGCCGAAATATTTCGTATCAGTTAAGAAAAAGAGATAAAACAACATTGTTTTTATTTCGGGTTAAATTCCGGTCCATTCTGGTTTTTCACCTAAATTCCGCCTGAAGCACGCCAGAATCATTTTGTCTGTGTTGTTTCGGCCAAATAGTATTTTTTTAAAATAATAAATAATTTTACAATATCAATCATATCTCTTAATTCAATCGTTAGATTGAGATGAAATTTTATGAGTCTCTTGACATATTTATATATATTATGTTAAAAATTCAGAACAATTAGAGAATGTAATGACCATGCGAGATTGATGATAAAATTCTTGTAATATTATACATGTTCATAATTTTGTGTAGAAAAATCATTTTGTTGTCTTTTTTAGATAAAATTGCACAATTCTAAATAATTTTATTTTATTTTTAATTTTTTTTTGAATTAATATATATATAAAAAGAGAGAATATAACTCCAAAACAATACACCAAAATCAAAACAAATCTGTTTCAATTAAAAAACATAAATCACCAACCGAAACAGAATGAATGAATGAATCTTGATTTATACTGAGCTAGACTTTATAGTAAGATGGTCCACGACGTTGCAGGCCTTTCCTAAAACTCAGTGATTCTTAATTTTATACTAGTTTTCTTTTTACATTTTCATTTTCAATCCTTTACTTCCAAAATCGTTCTTTTAGTCCCTATTTATGTAAAATTCAGGTACATCTCTATTACAGACCTGTTTGTGAGTGTGGTTGCGGTAACTTTTCAAAGTGCTTATCGTGCCGAAATACATCAAAATGATATTTTTTTATTTTTTAAAAATTATTTTTGAAATCAGCACATCAAAATAATATAAAAACACCAAACCGCCGGTTTTTAAAATAAATAATTTTTTTTTTTTAAATTTCAGTCAAAAACTAGTGGGATCGCAATGCCAAACGGGCACTACATCACAACACGATGTTATCCCATATTGATACATTGAGATGTAATCTGACAATTCAAGAATAACCCGAGCTTCCGATCAGATAAATCTAAATAAAAAATATCTTGAAAGTAGAAGGTTGATACTAGTAGAAATAAAAATAGATGGGATGAATTGGCATGAGATTAAAAGTAAAGGGACTAATATAATCTCTTAACTCGTTACTTAGTCAGCAAGAATAAGATGACAGATGCTGTGAGAAAATGAAAGTAACTGACCTTTATGCCCTCAGCTGCAGCCCATCTTAACAGCCCTGTCACGTCCCAAAATGACAATCCAATGAGAAAAGAGCTTGATCAGGTCAAACGACGCAAATTGTACACCTGTGATTTATCAAAACTTAACCACCCTGTCACCCGAGCCATCAAGTCAATGAAATCCCTCAAGTCGGCATCTGTAGGGTAAACAAAAGCCATGATAATTGCTGACGTCCACGCTTCCTTGTCCTCCTCTCTTATTCCTGGATCTATCCTTGCGCGTACGCCTGTCATCCCCGCGGTGCATTACATTTTTATTGAGCTTGCAGGATATTTAATGAGCGCGGGGATTTAATCGAGATGCGCGTAAGCTGACCCGAATAAAAAAAAAAAACAGAGTATCTTACATCACAATCTTCTTCTCCCTCCTATAAATACACCTCGTCAATTCCCAGCAGCTAGACAACAGAACTCAAAATGGGGAAGCAGAAGTGGTCAGCTTTAAAGAGGACTGTCAAGAAAATAAGCTTTCTGCTTACCTTCAGAAAATGGAGATTGTCTTCGATTCTTTGGAATGCTTCTTCTTCTTTTTCTTCCTCTGGAACGATAAGGAGGCTGAGCTTTAATGATCGAATTGGCTTACATGGGGTAATTGGAGATGTTCAATCGGATCATCAAATCAGGCCTGTACGGTCTCTTGAAAGGGCAAGAAGTCATGGGTCATCATCATCAGATGATGTTGATGAGAGGTCTGAGATTTTTATTACTAATTTTCGACGGCAGCTGCTGATGGAAAGGCAGGTTTCTCTGCAGCTGAGGTACTACAGAGGGAATAGTTTTGAAAGGGATTATTGAAGAGAGTAGAATAGAATGTGATGAGTGAATGTCAATAAATTAATACAAAAAATTGTGATAAAAAGAAGAAGTTGTTTCAAGAGTTTTTATCGTTTGTTTGTTTTATCATATTGCATATTTTTTTTGGTATAAACCACGCGGTGTCCTAGGCAATGGCCCAGACTAATCCACGTTCACACCGGGTGGGTCCTAAAGGAGTGAAAGTGCTCCCTAAATTGCCAGTTCCATACAAGAGGAGGAGTTGAACTCCTGATCTCTTTTAAGGGACGAGAACACCCTCACCACTCACGCCAGGACCCCTTGGGTATCATATTGCATGTTGAAGTAAAATAATGCAGTTTTATTAAGGGAAATATTGACTGAATTTTCATCTAGCTTAGTTGACAGCATTGTCATTGTTTATTAAGGACCTGCTCCCCTGTGCCGGTTCTGTTTAAAGATGGTGTTTTCCGGTGGTGTTTTCCGGCGGTAACAGCTCGGAAACCTCATTGTTCTTGCGAGCCAAGACGAGCAGCAACCCTGCCGTCCAAGTAAAAGACATGCCTGTATCTTTATAACTTATGTGTGAGATTTTCTAATATGGTAATATATGGAAAATAATTTATGTTAGTTCTTGATTCCTTTGATTTGCTGGGAAATCAAATAAGAACACGAATGTGGTTTTTGTATTGAATTTGGATTATTTATATTTTTACAGGAAATAGATTTTGGATATTCACTAGGGTTTTTTGGATTTTCCATATCATATAAAATTAACCAATAAAATGTTCATGGTGCTTTTTTTTATTAGAAAAATTAGAATTATTACAAAGAATAAATAAATAATTATTTATATTATTATTATTATTATTATTCTGTAAAAGATGATAAAAAAATATGTTTTTTATTAAATGACTGTACTATAAATTAGAATTGGAAAATTAAAAACATTGTGGGCCCTGCTTGCTTACCACAGCAATTTAACACTAGTGACAGTCCAGTGACCCTAAAAAACCTCCCACTGTAATTCCCTTCATCCCTTCTTCTGTTTGGTTTCCGAGAAAATACGAGTTAACGAAACCAAAATCGTTGGTGACCTCGTCACTTTTCCTCATTAGATCGAAACTAAAGCTCGCTTGGAATACTGAGTTAAAATTACCACCCTTGCCATTAAAACCACTTCAAGGTAATTTTAATTAAATTTCTTAAAATGCCGCGTAAGGTGAATTACAGAGTAGATTGTGACGATGAAGATTATGATGACTACGAAGATGATTATGATGTTGAAGATGATGGTTAGTAGAAATAATTACTTCTTATATACATATAATGCTACAAATTTGCTTTATTTGATATGGTAATTACTTATTAATTGTGCATCAGTGGAAGAAGCTGGGCCTAAGCAAGAAACGGCCAAGTATAATGATAAGGTTAGACTATGGCGTTGCGCAATTTGCAATTATGATAATGATGAGAGCATGGCTGCTTGTGATTTTTGCGAGGTTATTCGTAATCCTGTCCCTGGCAATTTCAAGAGAGCTGGAGGAGGAGGTATGGAGAAATTTCTGTTTTCAATTTGAACAACTTAGAAACTGTATGTATGATTGATCGTTTTTCTTCCTTGTAGTTAGGAAATATTTTGTTCTTTTCATATTATGTTTTGCTTCTTCAACAACTTGGTTGATGGAGGTCTGAGAATGTTCTTTAACAGGATGAATTGATGAAAAACACTAGATATTAAAGACCTGTTTTCCAGCTGATGGCTGTTTTCTGGAGTCATTTTGCCATCTTGCATCTCAAAACTGGCAGTTAGATCTGTGGCTTCTGTGTATGTACTAACATTCCATATATCACTTATACAGCTCCTTTTAAGTTTAATATTCTATCTCCAGATGATTTGGTTTCTAATGGATTAAGTCCCTCCAAAATTGGCTGTGAAGGTATCCTCTTATGGTTTCAAATTTGAGAGGTCACTTTGTGTCGGGAGCCAGAAAATTTATTTACTTGATTTGTATGTCCTTAGGAAGAATGAGAAAAGTATCAGCTTGTTTGTGTAGCGGCCATTGATGCATACAATGGTATAAGTGTCTCCAGATTCTCCCTTCCTTAAATCTAGTTTGGAGTACAACAGTTGGGTACTGGTATTCATTTGAAGTATCCTACCCCTTAAGGCTGTGCTCCACAGGAAATAACTACAATATTATAGCTGAACTGCCTAATTAATCTGCTCTTATCAGGATGATATAGTATGCCATCTAAACTTAATCAAGTGGAGGTTGAGTCTGAATAAAAAATACTGTTGCAACTTGCAAAATTAAGGCTTTGAGTTTATTATATGATGGAACAATGTCCTGCCACAACATGAAATGATACAATATGCTATCTGCCTTGTAATTGCTCAGTGTACAACTTATTGACGTGGTATTCGTTTATGTTGGTTTGCACAAACATGCTTGATATTTCTTACATGCAAGTCTGTGTTATATATTTGTACAAATCATATTACTCATTGTTAACTGAAACAACAATATAGTTAAAATAGCTTAATTTCAAGAGTTCTCTCATTTCCTTTTCGAATATAATATTGCTTCATCTTGTTTCTGTACTGCCTTTTCTTGCAGCCAACCTTTTCAACTCCAGTTCTCCAAACATATCTGCTGGCATTACTGAGATTGATAACAGTTCAGATAAACCATCGACATCGATGCCAAAAGGCATACAAGGTAACATGGATGACAACAGTCATTTAATGAATGGAGCTTTGCAACAAATTTCTGGTGGCTCTGCTTCTATTTCAAAAGGCAGGCCTGGAGTGGGTGAGGGTACTGTAAAGAAGAATGGCATAGTCGGCACTCAATCAAGCCATGAAACTTCAGATAGCACATCCCCATTGATGCCAAAAGGCAAAGATAAAAGTGTTGATTATAGCAGTTCTTCGACAAACAGGGGCAAGTCTCTTGGTCTTAAAAGTAATTTGAATGACATGTCTTTGTCTGATAAATCTGGAAGCTCGTATAAGGCTACTGCTAAGCGGCCCAAGTCATCTGCACAGTATCAACCAGATAAATGGATGCTTCCGGGCAAATCAGAAAATGCTTTGACACAACTGAATCTTGCAATTGTAAGTGGGACCTTGGATTTTAGTCATATACTCTAGGAATTGCTTGCTAATATCTTCAATAAGGATATGTTAATAATTGTTTTATTGATAAACTTCATCTATAAACGATTATAGGTTGGCCATGTTGATTCTGGGAAATCAACACTGTCGGGTAGACTACTACATCTTTTGGGACGAATAACCCAAAAGGAAATGAACAAATATGAAAAGGAGGCCAAGTTACAGGTGATGTCAATAAGGTTTTGCTTGTTTGCATGCATTTGCTATTTACAACAACAAATACAACAATTTCGGTTTTTTTATAAATCAAACAGGGCAAGGGGTCGTTTGCTTATGCTTGGGCATTGGATGAGAGTCCTGAAGAGAGGGAAAGGGGAATAACTATGACAGTCGCTGTTGCTTATTTTGATTCCAAAAGCTATCATGTTGTCATGCTTGATTCCCCAGGCCATAAAGACTTTGTCCCAAACATGATATCTGGGGCAACACAAGCTGATGCTGCCATCCTTGTAATAGATGCCTCTGTCGGGGGTTTTGAAGCTGGGATGGACAGCAAAGGACAAACTAGGGAACACGCGCTTCTTATTAGAAGTTTCGGTGTTGACCAGATTATAGTTGCAGTCAACAAAATGGATTCAGTGGAGTACTCCAAGGATCGATTTGATTTGATTAGAACACAACTTGGAACATTCCTTCGTTCTTGTGGATTCAAGGATTCCTTGGTGTCATGGATTCCATTGAGTGCAATGAAAAATCAAAATTTAGTTGCAGCTCCTTCTGACAACTGTTTGTCGTCATGGTGAGTTCACTTTCAATTTATTTACTAGAAATATTTTCCATTTCAGGAGCTGTAAAAGAGGTCTTATAATTATCTCTTTGAACTTGAAAATTGAGCAAAGTAACTGAATTGCAGGTACCGTGGACCTTATCTGTTGAATGCAATTGATTCTCTTCAGCCACCAACAAGAGATTTTGCAAAACCTCTTCTCATGCCCATATGTGATGTAGTGATATCATCTTCACAAGGGCAGGTGTCAGCCTGTGGTAAATTGGAAGCTGGTGCTCTTCGGAGTGGATTGAAGGTACTCCATTAAGGTTCCTACTTGCTGTTGTAAAACTGACTTTAGAATTCTGAAAAACAAGTGATATGGCTCATCATTGAGAAACCCATCCCAACGTTTCAGTGCTTCTTAGCATGAGCTGGTGAATTTTCCTTGCATGGATATTAGGCTTCATTAATGAGGCTCGATACATGCACTAATAAATATTCATTTATAGAAGCAAAATCTTGTGGTTGTCTTCACTTGAGAGTTTCTGACCTCTCTTCACTCCCTGGAAGGACTTGATTAAGGTTGAAGACATTTGTAGATATGCTACAAATTTTCTCCTTGAGAGTTGAGAGTGGTCATGCTTCTACTAAGAGAGAATTCTTTGTTGGTGTGTGTCCACATGTGTGTTTGTACATGTTCAGCACATTCCTTGAGACATTCATGTGCCAATCACAGGCTGCCTTCAGATAATTAATGACCCAGAATTTGACCAACTTCACACATTGACTGTTCTTTTTTTTTTTTGGATAAGCCGAAGCTAACCACGGGTATCCAGGCGGCTGGGCCTGACTAATCCCGGGGGTGCACAGGGCCTCGGCAACCATGTTTCCCACAAGTGCACCACGGTTAAGTCATGGGCTTCGCCCAAGTCCGATGGCCCCAAGGAATTGTTTGCACCTGAGCAGATTCGAACCTGAGACCTCATGGGGAGCACACCCACGAGCCCCAGGCCTCCACCGCCAGGCCAACCCCTTGGGGTTTACATTGACTGTTCTTGCCCATGTGTTTATGATTGCTTCTGTTACTGGCCAGTGATTCGTTGTTTATTCAACTGCTCCTGGACAAGAGGAGTGCATGGTGTGATAATAGAGTTTTGTGTTTTTGAAAGTACATTATAAAGTGCAGATATTGGTTATGCTTAAAATCTATACCGTTGGTTGAATTTGTGCTGCCGATAATACCTATCTGGTTGAGTTAAGGTAATGTATATTTTGTTGCGACCAATATCACTCTGTGCTGGTACTATAACCATACATGTAATTCTTGGAATGTAGGTTTTAGTTATGCCATCAGGAGACGTGGGGACAGTTCGCTCCCTAGTACGAGACTCTCAGGCTTGCGATGTCGCTAGAGCAGGCGATAATGCGACCGTCAGTCTCCAAGGAATCGATGGAAGTAATGTGATGACTGGAGGTGTTCTTTGTCATCCTGACTTTCCTGTTGCAGTAGCACAACATTTTGAGCTCAAGGTGCGCGTGTTAGATTTGGCAATCCCACTTGTGATTGGTTCTCAAGTAAGCTCCTCTCAACAATTTTCATTTTGTTCCATAGCATTATTCTCTATTAGTTTGCAGTTGGAATCTGATCGGTTGAGTCAAATTTGCAGTTGGAATTCCACGGACACCGCGCAAAGGAGGCTGCAAGAGTTCTTAAAATAATATCAGTCCTCGATCCAAAGACCGGCAAGGTGACGAAGAAGGCACCTCGCTGTCTTACCTCAAAGCAGAGTGCAGTGATTGAGGTAAATTATAACGAATGATGATTTCTTCCATCAACATTTACACTGAAACAGCAGTGAACTCGATCTCACATTTCTTGCTCTCTCACTTCAGTTGTTTTTGGATGAACCGGTTTGCGTGGAAGAGTTCGCGAATTGCAGAGCTCTTGGAAGGGCGTTTCTGAGAACATTAGGAAAAACCGTTGCCCTCGGAATCATAACCCGGATAATCGATGATCAGGAATAGTTGACATGAGAGGTAGATATACCTCAGCATTAGAGATGTAAACCGTTCATTGCTGCAATCTGCTAAGATTTATGTTGTAAAAACAGAGAGGAGGGGCATATTCTTTCTGAGTTTTAATGGATCATTTTGCAAGGGTTGCATCAATTTATACATTAGTAAAATCGGCAGCCTTAAATGTTGTCATGTAATTTATTTATTTTCTTTGCTATGCATCTTTCATTCATAGTTGTGAAGCTTGGATCGACATGTTGGTCCGGGATCTAAATCGACTTGTATTGAAGAATATCTGAATCGATCTGTATTAAAGAGAAAAATAGTTGATCTGGATCTATCAATCAGGTAGTTGATTTTATAAAAAATATTAAAAAGAATATTATTTTAATTTAAAAAATAATAGAATTGACTTTTTTAGCTCCTAATAATCTATCTTTGAGTTGGGTTTTGTAATTATGTTTTTATTAATATATATTAAAATTTTAAACCATTTTTATTTATTTAAATCACTAAATCTTATCAAAGTTATGATCATGAGTTATTAAATTGTGTGAATCAATATAGTAGGGTGATAGAGATTAGTCTAAGATTTTTTATTAATTAATTATTTTCTTCATACAAAAACAAACAATTATCATTTCATTTTAAGTTTTTTAAACAATTTTTATTTTTAAAAAAATGATGTCAAATGATGTTTAGGTACTTTTCAATTTAATTTTTTTATTTATCTAATTTTAAATAAACAGTTCACACTCATTTCTTTCTCACAATTACCTCTATCTCATTCCAAAATATTAAGTAATAACTTGTAATTAAGGAAATCTCGCGACAATTAAGAATGTGTTTACGAAAGGTTTTGCTTCTAAAATCAAAGAATAAAAAAAGATAATGCATTATTTATTACACAAAAGTAAGGTCAATGCATGGAAAAGGGTAATTACGTCAATGGGTTACCTTGACATTCTAAAGCAATTTCTTCTTTGTTTAAAAACAGAGACTGGGTACATAAATTGAAAAAAAAGGGGCCTTTCCTCATCTTTCACACAGAGAAGCAGACACAAGTGAAGAAAGAAGAGGAGAGGACCTCCGTACTTTCGAAAACTGACTTCTCTAATCTCTTTGGTCTTTCTCCCGTCTGGGTTTTTCATCTCTGTCCCAAAGTTTCTGTCTTTAAGGTCTGAATACTTCAATTTTTCCTTTTCTTTTCGATCACTTGTTTTCCTGTCTTTTTCTTTTGGGGGTTTTAGTGGTTTTAAGTTTTGGTTGAGCAGCTGGGTTTTTTATATTTTTATTGGGGAAAAGGAAAGCATGATTCTGGGTTTTGTGTTTTTTTTTTAGTTTGAGTGTTGTTGTTGTTGTTGTTGTTGTTATGTTGACCCTTGATTTTGAATTGATTAATTTGTTTCTCTACTTGTTAATATTCATTTTTTGTTGAGCAAAAATAAGGTGAATGATCTGATTGGCTTTATGGGGTTTTGATTGTTAGCGGACAGTAAGGATTGATTGATTGATCAGCTTTGATGGTTATTTAAGTTAGATTCTTGCTACTAAGTATGAATTGCATGATTCAAGGGAATGGTCCCGAGAGTTTTGAGACATTTACAGCGAGTGAAGATTCCGATAGTTTCTCATGGGTGATAGATAGATCAATTTGTTGTAATGATAACAATAGAGGTGTATTCCCCTGTGTGGTTTCTTGAATTTTAGTTTCTTGTCTAAAGGGTATACTGCAGAATGGAATTAAGTTGACTTGGTTCAATTGGTACTTGTAAATTATTTTGAAAATATAAGGTTGAAGTGGGAATTTGTAAACTATAATATTGTCATCCAAGGATCAAAGCAACTTGTGACTTTCAGGTTTTCCTTGATATGTCTCCACTTAACTCCACCAGCTGTTTATTCTTCAATGAGCAGCTTTCTGCATTTTCATGCCGTACTAGATTAGGGTTTTTCTATCTGTTTTTTCTGTAGGAGCTTAGCTAGCACTAAACTTGGTAGTTTCTATATTCTCCCTTTTCAGTCTGCTTGCTGTCTATGTTTCTGAGTTTTCCTAATGTCCTTGTAGATTTTCATTTGGGGGTGATGATCATGGCCATTAAGCCTTATTTTCAAAGAGGTCACCGTGCCAATTGTATCAACATCGAAGATATTCGGTTGAATACAAATTGGGAAGATGTGATTTGTCCAATATGCTTGGATTTCCCTCACAATTGTGTTCTCCTCCAATGCTCATCTTATCATAAAGGGTGCCGACCATTTGTGTGTGATACAGACCACTTGCTTTCAAATTGTCTGGATCGTTTTAAAAATGCAAGTGGCATGCCATCCCTTTCAACTTCTGATGCAACTCCTTTGTCAAATACTCAACCAACAGTAGCAGATGGCAATTGCAAACTAGCTTGTCCGTTGTGTAGAGGTGAAGTTACTGGGTGGGTTGTTGTTGATAAGGCTCGTTTAGATTTGGATGAGAAAAGGCGCTATTGCGCAGAAGAACAGTGTGCATTCACAGGAACATATTTTGAACTACGTGAACATGCTCAAGTAGAACACCCGCATGCTCGCCCTTCAAAAATTGACCCTGCTCGGCAGCTTGATTGGGAAAATTTTCAGCAGTCATCTGAGATAATAGATGTTTTGAGCACCATACATTCAGAAGTGCCGCATGGAGTTGTTCTAGGAGACTATGTGATTGAGTATGGGGATGATGATACTGGAGATGAGTTTGAGGACTTCCCTAGGGTCAAAGGCAACTGGTGGACTTCTTGTATCTTTTATAAGGTTTTTGATAACATCAGAAATTCAAGAAATAGAAGAAGGGCAAGAGTAGCTGATACAAGGAGAGGAAGTCGCCGCTCAGGTTATGATATTTCGAATTCTGATGAGGCCTCTGTGGCATCTGTTGACTTTGGAGAATACAGATTAGATGACAATGATGATGAGTTTGCAAGTTCAAGTGTCCCCTCTAGGGGTAGTTCTGGTCATCGCAGGTCAATAAAGCTACCTTTTCTCTAACATTTTGGCACCTTTTTCATGTTTGATTGAACTTGGAGTTCAAGTTTTTTCTTTATAATTATTTTGCACTATTTTCCTGGTGGGCATTGGGCACCTGAAAATTTTCGCATAATTACTACCATACAGGGACTGACATACAAATGCACCAGCTACAAATTAGTGGAAATTCTTGTTACCTTTGATTTTTCAGGATGTGCATTGAGAGAAGAATAAATGCACTCTTCAACCATTTTTGATACGTTGATCCACCTTTTTTTTAATATGATAGAACCGGTTTCTGCTGTCATGGGTAGTTTTCTCACTGTGCACCAGAAGCTTTTGAACAATGTAGTGATAGGTTTGAGGTGCATCCGTTTTAGACGCCATGCATGTAAAACTAGCTTATAGAAATTAGCCAGTTAGCACTTAGCAATTGGTGGTTATGTTAACTTTACATTATTCCTATAATTTATGCTTGCTGTTCCTATATCTTACAGATCTCAAAGACATCACTCCCGCTTCTATGACAGTTAGGTACGGACTTGCTCATGGATCAAGCGTCGACAATCAAGTAGGTTTATTTTGATCTAGAAAGGCCCGGCTTTTCCAATTTAATAGTGCACTATTATATTTATAGTGGTATATCCGTCTCATCTCATCGGTACATTTGGTAATATGCTTACTAGTTCCCTCGTATTGTGTTAGCAGTGGCCTTAGTACAAGTGAAGCAAAGGATATAAAGCAAAATGCTAGTGAATATGCAGATGATGTTGGTTTCATCCGAAAGTCATCTTGTTGTATATGTAATTAGATTTGCTCAATAGACATGAATTTTTGTATTTTCCATTTCCTGGTAGTCATATGGTGACTACATTTTTTTCTTTTTGATTTGAGATTGATTATTAATATGCTTTAATAGGACTTTGGGTGTCTTAACTGTATATTATTTTCTGATATTGCTACCTGGTTACAAACTCTTTAATCGTCTCAACTTCTGACCAACATGAATACGAAGCATATTTTCTGGCAGTTTATCTTGGCTGTATCTATTAGAGAACCATTAGTTATCTGTTGCATCTCAAATGCATTTATGCTATTAGTCATGCTCATGAAATTGTGTGCTGGTTACATGGATATTTTTATTTTGATGGTCAGTTTATGTGCACCTAAAAATAAAAGTTCTTTTGGCATTGCGGTTCAAACTACTGTTTGAATCAAAAAGCGTTATTTCTTTTATGTTTTTTCATGCAAAAAGCAGTTTTAAACACTACTGAAATGGGCACACTACGGATCATCTACAAGCAAATCTTAACAGGGTACTCTGGTACTCGAATGATCTCTGGTGGTGGCTTGGCTCAATGTCCAAACTTAGAAAATTTAAGAAACAGACCTTCTTGACCACCAGGTCTATCCCCTGGTTGAATAAATGTGTTCATATATCTATGGACTCTAATTCCATTGTGCAGATTGCAAGGATAGGATAGGCAGCATCTACTATCCACTCGAGCGGGATCACATCGGTGCCCAACATGGCTTGCTGATAAATGTTACAGGATATCTAAATCTCTTTCCTATTGTAAACCCTCAATCTATAAATAATCATTGCCATCCTTAATTTTCAAGCTCTAAAATGATGCTCAAATCGTCTAGCTCTCATTTCAAATGCAGCTTGTAATTTAGATGTCTTATTTCTGGATCAGATAATCCAGGAATGCAGAAACAGAGCCCTCTTGGTATTACAAGCTGTGTTAGGAACGTTTCATCAAGCTAACGCCCCGCCCCCCAGCACTAGACATGAGCAGATGTTGCCCAGAAAAATATTACAGCGTTGCACCTCAAACTTACTTCCAGGCCTGCAATTCAGAAGTCAGCCAAATGACCCTGTAAGGCACGATTTTTCGACCTGGGACTCTCTTAACCAGATACTGACCATGACAAGAATATTTTTTTTTGGATTCGAGGAACCTCACTTCCGGAAAGCATACTTTGTCTGCCTAAATGAACAAGTAAAACCCCGGATATTCCAACCTCTTATAAGAGGTGCATACTCTGACATGAACTTGAGACATACTGTGCAGATCTTAATTCTTTTGTTATCACGTCACGCCTTTTGGGACAGACCACCACGATAAGAATTGGTCTAACTCTGAAAATAAATAAAAAATGAAATGGACTGCTATAATGAAATATTAACTTCCAACCCAGCCACACATGATTGAAGTGTACAAACAAAACAGTGAGCTGGAGAGCTATCCACATTGCTCACAGCAAGAAGAAGATGAGGACACGCCCTGCAACTAATATGGGACATTCTTTGGCAAGTTCCAAATAACACATTTTTAAACTTGAAACTTGCACATATCCTTATTATTTTGTGCTTGATTTTTATCAAATAGAATGAGATGGTGAGATTCGAATTCATGACTGCTGGGTCAACAAGGTTCTGATACCATATTAAAAAACTATCTCACCTAAAAATTTAAGTTGTTAAGTTAAATTTTAGAATATGATTTATATTATTCTCTAACACATCACTGTCAAGTTTCACAGTTTTGATTGTGTCACTTAATGCAGCAAGTAGTTTACCATCCTCATCCACGTAGCTGCAACCAGGAAACAAAATCAAAGTGGCAGATTGAACGGATAAACAATATGGAACGAAATTAAAGATGGCAAAATAAAAGAAATAGCTAGAATCCAGGTATTAAACGAGATAACTCTCCTTGTGATTATAGTACCATGAAAGACGAGGTTTCATTAGACCTAAAAACTTAAACTCACCTAAAAACTTAAACTCAAACTATTATGTAAGACCCAAAATATAATTTATATTATTCTTTAATAGAATTTAGAATTTAAGTAAGAAAATATTATAAAAATACATTGCGCAAATAAAGAACATGGTACGTAATCCAGTACCTTGAGGCCAAGATGAGTAAGAAGACCCTTTGGATCCTTCAAATACTCGAAATCAGGAACAAAGAACCCATGCTGCTTATGCATGTGAGCCATGCAACCCAAACCCTAAATTTTTTCAAATCCTTCATAGCCACCCAAGACGTGTTGTTCGGCAAGAATTGCTCTTTCAATTCATTCTAGCTTGCAATAATTTTTTTTTCACACCAGGTATTAAATACTAAAATTTATATCTATAAATGATTCATATAAAAGCCAAAGTCACGTTATCTTTGTGTTTTTTCACATGCAATATTTATCAAAATAATGCATTAATGTTTTTAAATAAATATACCTGTGGTGTTTTTAACTTAAAGAAATTAATTTAGTAATTAAGAAGTTTCTTTTTTTAATTTTCCAGACTCATACTCGTCCAGATTAATGATAATTCTGCTTATATAAAATCGCACACAAAAAATCATTTTATAATCTTATTTACCTGGCACGATTATCTATTAAAATTATAAAACCACTACTTAATTTAAAAGAACACAAATAAAATCATTTTCCAACCAATTATCAAAAGTTAATTATATTTATGTTTTGTTTTTAAAAATACTATTTAGCGCCTGTTTGGGAGAATGGTTGTGGTAGTTTTTTAAAGTGATTTTCGTACTGAAATACATCAAAATAATATTTTTTTTATTTTTTAAAAATCATTTTTAATATCAACATATTTAAATGATCTAAAAACATCAAAATATATTTATTTAAAAAAAATTAAATTTCAGGGAAACAGCAGTTTCACCGCAGTGCCAAACGAGCTTTTAGATTTCGTAAAAAAAAAAAAAAAAAAACAACAAAACTTTAACCAATCCACTTCTTACACTTGTAATTCACCCCACCAACAACATTCCCTCCGCCCTTCTCGCCCTTCCTCTCCTCTCACTCTCTTACGAGAGATCCACCCTTAGCAACCTCTCTCTCTCTCATTTTTTTTCTTCTATTTCCAAACACTGAGTCGCGATGTCCGCCATTTCCCGGCCTCCGAATCGACTTACCGAGTTGAAATCGGGCGGAAAAATGGTTCGACCAAGGCGAACTACTACTCCTCGTCCCACTCCATACGATCGCCAAACCACTCGCTTTTCCCCTAACTTCACCCCTCAAAACCCAAATTGGCTTTCTCGTCTCATTTTGTCTCCTTCCCGTGTACTCGCCACCGGTGCCGGTAAAGTCTTCTCCTCCGTCTTCTGCTCCCAATCCTCCGATTCCTCCTCCGGCGACGACGACGACGACGAAGAAGACCGCAACGCTGATTCCACTTCTGGTATTGCAAACTTGATTCGATTTTCAACGAATTACGTTAAAATTAATATTCTAAAATTATGAGAATTCTGGCTCGTGATCTTTTTTAGGGGGTGAAATGGAAAGTGAAGATGGCAATGAAGGCAGCGCCTCTTCTCTAAGCGGTGAAAAGGTAGTTTTGCTCCGCCGCCTTTTAACCTGAATGTGGGAACTTGGACACATATTAGATATTTATTATTTGATTCACGAATGTTTTTTTATTTTAATATAAGCACATTTTTTGGGGCAATTTGAGTGCTTAATATTGGTGCCTTTAGGTGTTTATGGTGTGATTGATTAAGATATGTTGATTGCTTGTGATTGACTTTTGTTTTTGGTGGGGAAATTAGAAGACTGAAATCGTTCAATACTCAAAAAAAGATCTCCCAGCTGTAGAGTGGAGGACTGGAACAATGCGTTTAATTGCACAGATTCTTATGCAGGAAACGTTCACGAGGTATGGGAATTGCTTGCTTTCTTTCGTTAAAATTTATTTTGTACGCATATTTACGTTGTTTTGTTGAGTTTTCGTTATGAGGAGGCGAGACTAGGATTTGAGGTGTTGGGATTCCAGTATAAAATAAAGTAGGGTACATTAGGAAATAAAATAAACAAATGATAGTTATAGAACATTAATGTTTTTTTTTTCCTGGGGGAGGGGCATTGTATATTTTCTGGGAAAGAAAACTTAAAGTCAAGCCTAGATTAAAAAAAATAAAATAATTTTTATGACTAAAATGAATTTTTCCACACTCTAGGGAGTCCCATGGGCCCCCAGCTATGCTGTAGTTCTGCCCTGGTTGTTTGTCATTCAATGCTTCGGAAACATTGTAATTCTGTACTTCTATATAATCATTACTACTTTTGTTGTGTTTGTGTTAACTCCCTTTGGTTCTTAAACTATACTATTAACTTCAAGCTTTTAACAGAACTAGTGAGCTATATGGTCTAAGTTCTAAATTCAAATCCAAAAATATATTGGTGATAATATTTTGACTTCAAATTCTGAATTATTTACTATTCAATCTGACCAGGGAAGAATGCGACAGACTAACACGTATTATTAAATCAAGAGTTGTAGATTCTCCCATCATTCGAGGCACAGAAGATGGGAGACCGAGTGAGGTTCCGGATAAGACAGCTGGCAATGGTATTGTTATTTTGGGAACTTAGAAATTCACATGCCAAGATGTGTATCTTTCTGATTGTTTTAGTGATGATTCAGATGTCGACACTCCTGATCTCTGCAATACAGCTGTTAAAGAGGCTAAGAAATGGTTTGAGGGGAAGAAATTGGGGCCAAATTCAAAGCCACTGGAATGTGGAATCTGCACTCTCAACTCTGCTCCACATGTTAGCAATCCTTTTACTTTTATTTAATCCTAGTATAAGGGATTTATGAAAAATACAATATATTTTTTGGCTTTAGATTATAATGATGTAGTTTATATATAATCTTATCTCACAATGGGTCAGGATGTTTTGGATTGTTACATACTATGGCGGGTCCTTTGTCTTTGTAAAATTCCTTTTCTGAGAGATGTGTCCATTATTGCTCATTGAAATGTTTAGGCTCCCAGAATACTTTGATTTGCTATTCTTCATTAACCAATCATTATCATAGTCATCGAACTTCATATTATGAACCAGGTGCATTGATTTTTTTTTAAATCTTCATCTTTGTAGACTCTGCTTTCGCCATACCAAGGAACTAAAAAAAAAGTGCAAATACTGTAATATGCTTGTTTTATTCTGCAACTGCTGTGAGCTAATTGGTGCACACCATCTTTTGACTATCTATTTTTGCTGAACAGGTTACTGAAGGAGAAGCAGGTTCACCAGTGGATCTGGCCAAATCTTACATGCAAGCTCGCCCATTATGGGCTTCTCCTCCGACAAACCACATCCAATTGCAATCCCCATCATCAATGGGAAAAGAGCTATTTAAGGAAGTAACACCATTTTCAGCTGGTGGCAAGTCACTGTCCCCATCAAAGGTGCTGTTTGGGAGTCTCTTTCTCTCCTCCATTTACTTGTATATTTACAAGCCCTTTTGTTATGGTGTTAGGGTCTTGGTGCTTGACAATAAGATCTGATCTTTATGAACTTTAAAGCATATTTTCTTACCTGTTTGACTTAGAAATGCAATTTAGTGATACGGTCCTGGTTTTATTAGACAATCATATTCTTTCCTGATGATAAAATTTATGCCCACTGGTAATTAAGGTAGGATCAAGAAAGAAATGAGAGTTTCTTGAGAATCAAGTAATTTTTCCAGCTACAAGGTGAACCTGACCTTGACAAATGCTAGTCCTGTTTCAATTCAAACAGATTGATTTTTTTTTTGTTTTGATTTTATTGGAAAGAAATTGAGCAAGGAACTCATAAGCATTATTATTAAATTCTAATTTGTGAACATAGAAAGGACAAAACTAGGGACAAAATTGAAGGCTGTTACTCAGTTATGACCTCCATGATGGGGCACTGGAGGGGAGAATATAAAGATAGTACTACCCTCATGCATTTTTGATAGAAGTGGCTTCTCTTAACTCTCCAACTCCTTTACCTTCACAACTATGTTATGGCCTCTGAAGGCAATGAGGAAGAAATAGGAAAATAAGTGTGGTTTTGTGCAATGGTTGCTTATTCTCAAGTTATTGCTCTGTGCAGCTTAATTTATTGTGATATGATGTAACTTGAAAGCAGTTGAACTGGGATTCCCCTGTCACTGGTTCGTGGAATATTCAGGAAGAGCTACGTAAAGTGAGATCCAGGGCAACTGAAGAGATGCTAGGGACTCGACCATCTTCCAAAACTGATTGGTCTGCATTAGCTTCAGCTTATAAAGGAGGTCCTGGTTTGTTGTGGACTGGAGAAGTTGGTGGTGCTAAAGATAAATTTTCCAACTTTACACATTTAGTAGATGTACCTCTGATGTGGGGCAGTGCAGCAACTACTTATGGCTTGGCAGGTGTGTTTTTTACTTGATGGAAGGAAACTATTTTAATTGTAGCTGTGATCAGTAGGGCTATAACATGTGGATTTTTTGTGAGATAAAACCTTCTAGGCCAAAGTCTTTTTATCCAAGAAAGGTGGGAAATGAATACTCCTTTTCTGCATGTTCAGATTCTCAGATGGAACAGGATAGGTTGCAGGATGAAGCTTTTCCACCTAATGCAGCTACTTCTGTTCCCGAAAAAAGTCAGGTACTTTGGAATTGGGATGGGGAATTCAGTAAAAAAATTTACTTGATCTTTTGTTATATCTATTGATTTTATTGTGATTCGCTCATAGGAATCAAAAAAGTTGTTTTTACAATTCCCTATAGCTAAAGCAATAGGGTTATGGCATGCTTGCTTCTTCTTCTTTCTCTATCTGTTTGGTATACTTCCTGTTTAATTTGAAAGAAAATAAAATGAAATTTCGATCACTAAAACTAAAGCAATTTCATTCCTGACATTTTTATGAATATGTTTTTGAAGGATCTGGGATCAACACCAGCCATTGAGGGTAGGGCAGGTGCTTTTTCCATAACCAATGAGAGTTTTCCCTCCTCCTTTTGTTCACTAGAAATAACTCTTTCCTGACTAAGTGAAGCCATTTAATATAGGTTTGCTGGATGGCTCTGAAGCGATATCATGCCATGAACAGCAACAACAGCCTCCAGAAGAATTGATAGTAAAACAAAGGTTAGCTTCCCCTTTTCCTGGATTTTCTGTATTTCTATGGGCTATGAAGTGGTCTTTCATCATTTCTTATGATTTCCACTTCTCTCTCTCTGTCACAGTGCTGATGCCTACATTGCTGCTCCTGCTACTGCTCATGGCCTTAGGGACATGGAGGAAACTAGCCACCCTTTGAGCTCCGCAGCAGAAACTGTTCGAGGCAAGAGTTTTTAATCTGGTAGCATACTAGTAGAACCTTTTTATTGACAATGTGCATTCATACCTGACAATGTTGGAGGATTTTAGTCATCCGTTCCTTGATTGCCAGGTTAAAAACTGCTTCTGTTTTATTTGATTGATTCAGAAATTGTTCTGTATGTTCCTGATTTTTGAGTGATTAGGATGTATAATACGAGAGTCATGCATCAATTCTGTTATATCTAAATCTACGAATCAGAATTTGGAGTGTTATTGAAGCTGGATAAATACTAGGATTTCAGTGCATACTGGAAGCTGAATAAATTCAGAAACATGGTTTTACATAACGTCCTGTTCAAAAGCTCTTTCTGTTAAACTATGTTCCTAACTTTCTATAGTGTGATTTGTTTTTGTGGTAGACTGTTTGTCAATAAATAGTACCTTTTCTCAAGCTGATCCTCTCTAGATACAATCCCAGATTCACTGTTACTTGAAGTAAATTATATATCATCCAAGGAAGTTGCTGGAAGAGCTGATGAAGTTACTACCAATGGCTGCCCTTCTTCAGCATGCAGGTGAAAATTGTGGCGGGGCTTCTTTTTTCCACTGCTAATTGCTTGCTGTGGTTTTAACTAAATTCATTCTCTTCTCTTTCATTTTGCCTGTGGTAAACTACAGAGAACAAAAGTCTATGCTGGCCGGCAAAGAACACAGTTTAGTCGGTCCAGATCATGACAAGGTGACAAGAACTGCTCCTGGAGAGGAAACCTGCGAGCTTCTGAGTGAGGCTTCCATGGAGGTGCCAAACGATAATGAAAATGTTGGTTTTGCGAATGACTCTGAAGACAGCTCCAGCATGTACCAGGGAGGGTTAGGACAGGCTGTGGCTCGACCAAATTCAAAACGCCGCTTGGTATCCACGACAACTGGTGTCGGTGAGAAGCAGCAGGGAAGAAACGCAAGCAGAAGAGACAACAGGAGAGGCCGGGGACGGGGTAAATAATGCTAAATGATGTCCTTGTACACTCTAGTGTAAAATTAACTGTAAACTAGACTAGAAAGGGAGGAGGATAGTGCCATGACAGGGAAACAGTCGAGTTTAGCGAGCTTCATATAGCTCTTAGTTTAATGCTAGCTAGGCTGGTGTCCCCCCTTCAATCGGGTGCTCAGTAGTTGTTAAATATAGGTATTGATTTTCCATTCCAGACATTGATTCATGGCATCATGTCTGAAGATTTGCAAGGTGTAGTCAGGAATTGGTATTTATTTTGGTAGAAGATTTGGAAGCTGTAGCAAAGTTGTCCAATTATGAACTTAAGGATCCTCTCTATGATAAAAAAAAAGAAAAAAAAGTGAATACTAGTGCCTTTTTTGTGTGCGTGATTTGTAAACAAATCATACCTTAAATAAACTCTATTATCCAAACTATACTTATTAAATTGATCTAAAAACTTGGTGTACAAAGACTATATTTGAAATCAAACCAGAACCAAATCAATTTAGGATGAATATATTAATTATTTTTTAAAGTGTTTTTTTGTTTAAAAATACATTGGATAATATATTTTTTTATTTTTAAAATTTACTTTATAGCCAGCACATTAAAAAAAAATACAAAAACACTAAAGAATTATTTTGAAGCAAGATAAATAAAATTTTAATTAAAAAAACAAGTTGACACTCAATGACAAATTAAAACTAACTCTTTAAAAAAGAGTTAATATATTAAAATAATATATATATTTTTTAAAAATATTTTAAAAATGCAAAAATAAACTGCTGTTAATAATTGGATTCATTGAGCTGCTTCAGAGGAAAGAATAAAAAGTTATCCGAAAACGGGCCGGATTGAGTAACAAACCCACCTTCCATAAACCTTCAGCCCGACCGGTCGACCGCTGCCTAGTACTCCTATCGACACTGTATGCTTTCTACAACATAAACTCTCCTCCCTCTGAAAAAATAGAAGAAAAATCCTCAAAATATCTGAAAGACACCACCATGGATCCCTACCCTTCTTCTTCTTCTTCCTCGATAGCCCAAAAAACCTGGGAGCTCGAGAACAACATTAAAACCATCGACACACCAGCCCCAACAACATCAACAGACACTTCTTTTTTATCGGACGCGATCTTTCACTACGATGAAGCAGCACAAGCGAAGTTCCAGCAAGAAAAACCGTGGTCGAACGATCCGAATTATTTTAGACGAGTGAAGATCTCTGCTCTTGCTTTGTTAAAGATGGTTGTCCATGCTCGATCAGGCGGGACTATTGAAGTTATGGGGCTAATGCAAGGGAAAACTGATGGGGATACAATTATTGTTATGGATGCTTTTGCTCTTCCTGTCGAAGGGACGGAGACGAGGGTTAATGCTCAGGCTGATGCTTATGAGTATATGGTTGATTATTCTCAGACTAATAAACAGGTTTGCTTGCTTGTTGCTTTTGATTTCTGATTTTATTTTTGGGTTTTCAATTTATCAATCATTGTTTTTTTTCTTTTCTTTTGTTAGGGGGTCTTTTGGATTATAAGGGTTTTGGTTTTTAATTTTTTATTGGGTTTTTTTGGGTGATTAGGGTTTTGGGGTTAGTATGTTGTGGTGGCTATGTGTGCAGAGAGTTGTTGCATTGTTGGACTTTTGTGATTTGGAAGAAAGAGTGGAACCTGATTTGGTGCTTAATTGTATTGAGGACCAGTCTCAGAATATAAAATTATTACCTTTTGTGTCGTTAGAAGTTTTTTAGGGTATTGGCGTTTGTATTGCTGTGGTTATTAAGAGCAAAGAACGGTTGCATTGGTGAATTTTTGAGGAAAATATAGAAACTAGGTTTTAGAGTGTTTGTGGAATTACTAATTGGATTTAATGAAGTAGTCTAAAACCCTAATTGCACCTTAGTCAAATAACTTCTGGTTTTAAAATAGCTGCATCCCTAATCTGGTTGTAAGATATGGGCATGGTTTGATTTAATGAATTTGTGTGTATATTTTAGATGATTCTTTTGGCTGACTAGTGTTTAGGGCTGTGCTGGTTATGTGTATAGAATAGCTGCACTGTCATTGTATGAAAAAACAAAATTCTAGCTTTATATCTGTGAAGTGTGCGTAGAATCCTATTGTAAAACCATAACTTGAAGCTAAATTCTGTGAAGACTCAGTTTAAAATAGTTGGCAGCCCGAATTTGATTGTTAGCCTCGTGCTCCTGCACACACATTGCAGCTTAATATACCTTGATGTCTGATATTTGCTGGGTTGATTTTAAGGAAAATTCAAGTAGTCTTAGTGGCTTGTCGTTTTTTATCTCTTAGTTGCAAGTGAATGCTAGACATGGATAAATTTTCTGTTATGCGTTAATCACCTCTATTTGAATCTCAATTGTAACTTTTTAAAATGTTATTAGTGAGTACTTTTAAGTGCAGGAATTAATTCTTGAACAGTGGCACTCAAGGTTCCACATTCTGTGCTGGCATATAAATTGACTCCTTTTAATTGTTTTTAAAGATGGATAGAAGCATTTTTTGTATTTGCTATTTGTATCTCATTTATTTCTATTGCTTGCAATCTACTTTGGCCCTTCTTTTTTACAAAAAAAGTGGTGTTTATGCAGGCTGGACGTTTGGAGAATGCTGTTGGGTGGTATCACTCACATCCTGGCTATGGATGCTGGCTTTCGGGTATTGATGTTTCAACCCAAATGCTTAACCAGCAATTTCAGGAGCCGTTTTTGGCAGTTGTTATTGATCCAACAAGGACTGTCTCGGCAGGGAAAGTTGAGATTGGGGCATTCAGGACATATCCAGAAGGATACAAACCTCCAGACGATCCTGTTTCTGAATACCAAACTATTCCTCTTAATAAGATTGAGGACTTTGGAGTGCATTGCAAACAGGTTGTTACATTGGCCTTGACTGCTTGCCCTTAAGTTTTCACAGTATTCCATTGTTGGCTAATGCTGCTTTGTTTTGCAGTATTATTCTTTGGATATAACTTATTTCAAGTCTTCTCTTGATTGCCACCTCTTGGATCTTTTGTGGAACAAATACTGGGTGAATACACTTTCATCTTCACCTCTCTTGGGCAATGGAGACTATGTTGCAGGGCAAATATCTGATCTAGGTAATTTCTAAGTTTTTGGTTTATATTTATTTTGCACGATTTTCTTCCACTTCATGTCATCATTAGAGAAAAGTATAGCTGTAAATAGTTGAAAAACCAGGTACTCAAATTCTATGGGTATCAGTAGCTTATATGTGAGATGAAAAGACTAGATATTCTATTAGGTCTATCAAGGTGAAATAACCACCCATTTGCCATGCAGCTGAGAAGCTGGAGCATGCAGAGAGTCAACTGGCACATTCTCGATTGGGACCATTAATGGCTCCTCAAAGAAAGAAAGATGTGAGTATACTTTTCATCAATATCTTTATATCTATGTTCATTCAGAAGTATGATTGCTAACTCTGCTGATCTAGGCTCTCAAATCTAATTGCACCAAAAATCACGTTCTTTTGTGAAACATAAATTGCTTCCAAGTGACTATTATGCTTAACCCTCAATACTAGGACACTGGCCTGCATAAGTTGTGGTCAATGCTAACATTTCATGCATGTGAGAGAATCGCGTCAAATTCCACACATAAGGAACATTATGGAAATTTCTTGGCCAAAGATTCTGTCCACCTCTCTCTCTTGTTGGAATTACATGTTGGGGAAAAGGCTGAGACAGAAGACTGGCTTTGTTTTGTATGAATTACAACTTGAAGACAAATCATTACTTAATCTCGCCATCATCAATTATCATCTCAGGACTTATGTTCTTAATAGGTGCAAGCTGTGTCCCATGCATCCTTACATTTTGCTTCTTATTTATATACGTTTCTTTTGTGCAACTGAATTACTTCTGCATCTTAAACATCCATTCTTTTTATCATTTACGGTCCGATCTCTCTCTGGTTTTGACTTTATTTTGGATTTATAATTTTATTAATTGCAGGAAGAATCTCAACTTGCAAAAATTACTCGTGATAGTGCTAAGATAACTGTGGAGCAGGTCCATGGTCTAATGTCACAGGTAACTGGCCTGTCCAAATTTTAGATGCCTACTTAACTCTAAACAGTTTTATTATTTAGGCTAATTTTATCCGCCATTCTTTCCTTTTTTATGCATAGGTTATCAAGGACATCCTCTTCAACTCTGTTCGTCAATCAAATAGATCTCGTACAGAGACCTCCGACCCTGAGCCAATGGTTGAAACATGATAGATGTTGATTCCTCCTTGGCCCAGCAACTGATGGATTTTCCTTTTTCATGCTGAGCAGGTTAGAATTGAAAATGCGAAGGTGAAATTGGATTTTTTTTTTTAGAAAAAAAACCCTCTGAGGCTGATGTAAATCCCTTTCACATCCATCATTGTTTTATTCGGAATCTAAGCATTTTCTTGTTTTGGTAATTTACATGTACTTCTTGACAAGGTATTTCAGGCGTAGGGAACATTGTCTATTCTCGACTCGCATGCAATTTATGTACTCTATTTTTCTTCACTAAAAAAATTACCTTAGCCATTCCTTACCTCCAAATCTAGAATTTTCAGAAATGTCTGTGAATGTTGGAAGTTATCAAGCGAGAAGAAAGCTCCTTGCTTGTTTCATGAGTTGCTCAAAATTCCTTTTTTTTTTTTTTTAATTCTTTGCACAATGGTTGATTGAGATCACCAAATATCTCATACGAGCATTGTTGATAAAATCAAGTTTGCATTAATCATTTGGATCCATATTCTAGTTTAATTTTGAACGTCAAGGGTTAAAATTCATTATCCATTTACGAAAACTAGATGCGTGACTCAGAAAGTAATACTGTAATATCCAGAATCAGCATGCTCTATTTGACTGCCTCGGTCCCTACTACAAACCTGTTTGGCTGGCGTTTTAAACGCCGGTTTACAGTTTTTTTTTCTTCATTTTAAATGAATATGATTTAGTGTTTTTAGATCATTTTGATGTACTGATGTCAAAAGTGATTTTTAAAAAATAAAAAAACATCATTTTGATGTATTTCGGCATGAAAAGTACTTTAAAAAACTACAGCAACAGCTCTTCCAAATACCCTCTACCTAGCTCGAGATTTTTTTTATCGCCCTTCATTTTATGGATTACCATCTTGCCTGCTGAGTGAACCGCCGCGGCAAATGGGCGGTACAGGGGGAAAGGATCACAAAGAAGATAACGAGTACTGCACATTTGTAGTTCATAATACACGAGCCTGCAACACTTGCACCCCCAAAAAAAGAAGAATTAAATGTGGAGAAGGACACCTTTTCTGTCATGGATTTTCAAGAAGAGTTGAAGAAATGGATGGTTGAAAAAGTGAATGGAAGAACAGTGACAGCACCCAAATCCAATCAATAGACCGAGAAAAATGGAGAACCTTTTGTCTTGCTATACAACCTACTGGAGAAGGAGATGGATAATAATAAAATTGAATACAAAACGAAACATATCTTCTTATGCCATGTTTAAGCAAATTTATTTAAACCATTGTTGTTAAATCGGATTGTGGAGATGACTGGGGCAAGACATGATTTATAGGTTGGGTGACTTGAAGAGGGTAAACTAAAGTTTTTTTATAAGAAAAATCCGAAACAATGTTGTTTCAAAATAAAATTATTAGCTTTTTGTCGGATCACAGGTTAATTTGATTTTTTTATAAGATCAATTTATTTTTATGAATCTAATTCAAGTCTTAATCAGTTAGATCCCAAGTTGATCTATCAAAATTCAAAACCATCCAAGTTGAATGACAATAATATATACTTTTACAATTTATTATCAAAGCTCACTTTAGAAAATTAAAAATAATATAGAAATTAATTTTAATAAAAAGAGAACTATTGCAAGGTCAAATTTCAGGACACCGGGACTTCATATTGGATCCTGGTCCATCCCACTCCTTTTCTTGCCCTAATTTTGATGTCGTCTTAATACATAGGTACATGGCCCCAACTCCCACCTCTATTTTCATACATACATATTTGTGATGGAGATCATTTTAAACTTTTCCGGTTAGCTAGGGCAGGAGGGGTAGGCATATGTGAAAGTGCGTTATCTACTATCCCATCGACGATCCATATTATGAAACTTGGAATATAAGTAGGGTCAGGAAAAAAAGTCGATAAATCACTCAAATATTCTTTTCTTTCTTTTAAAAAACTCAATAATGTTGAGTAGCGTAGAATAACTCAACACAGTGCACTGCGTTTTACCAACAAAAACACAAACAATAATGTTCTTGTTATGGTGCAACCTGCGGTGTAGCTCGTCGTCGGACAATATCTTAATTAGTCCCATAATGCATGGCTGGAACAAAACCTTAAGATCTAGGGCAAGTCAATAACTGCATGCAAATAAAGTCTCCATATTCCTGGCTTCCAGAAAAAAAAAACTATGTAAGCTCAAGAATGTCCTTGATGAGGTACGTACATTCAAGAAGAAGAAGAACGCTAAAAGCTTCGGTGCCAAAGAAACTGGAGGTTTCAGCAAGATTATTCCATTGGCATCTTTCTTACTTTCCTCACCACCTCCTCCATTGTTCTCTGTCTGCTTGCTGACTTTACGCCTCCATATATATATATATATATATATATTAATTTGTGTCCGTCGATCTCTTATTTGTTCAAATGGTCAAAAGGCTCTTTTCAAAATCCCAAAAGTAGTGGGGTGGACCCTGATGGAGAACCAAAATCATGAACCATATAACAAAACAGTCCTCCCCATTTACGATGGCTCTGCTTGTTGAGGGAATATAATCCATCTGTAATGCTCTCTGTACTTGCTGTATATAACATGATTCTCTTCTTCTTCTTCTTGAAGTTTTATTCTCCTTCCATGGACATTTCACATGGAAAACTGGCTCCCAAATCCAAACAAGCATTAACTAATAGCTTGTCTGCTGTTGCTGTGTAATCGTGCTTTTATATATATATATATATATATATATATATATATATATTACTTAATCCCGAATAAATATGCTAATTACTAATTACTTGAATCCAGTCATTGAAGCTAGCTTGGAAGGACCTGTAAAGTTGAGGATGACTGAGAGCAAGATAAGGCGGTGATTGATTGATTCATACACGCACTTACAAGGCATCGGATACTCTTATTTATAAAATATTCACTCAATTAAACTATAATTACAATTAAATTAAATTACTTTTTAGTTATTCTTTTGAAACAAAAAAAAAATGATAGGAAAAAAAACATGTTTTAAGTATTTTTATTATTATTTTAAAAGTATAAGAATCCACGATAAAACTATAAAACCATATTGAAGAGATGAATTCATTTTATATTTTTATTTTTATCTCTCCATCCAAACATATTCATTTATAAATCTATACTATATACAATAATGATATCGTTTTACTTTCTATTTATTAAGCAGTAGCTTTTATTTAGGGCTACAAATATTGTCGGGGATGACATCTTCAACAACGTGGAACTGATTTTTGTGGTAAGAGTTCATGTCTATCCTGTCTCCATTCTCCACTTTTCTGTGCCCTTTTGAGTATTATTATTTTTCTCTCATCACTCTCGTCAGAAATAAATAAATAAATAAATAGTGAAATTTCTAATATTAATATATTAAAATGATAAAAAAAAACATTATAAAATTATCTCTAAAATCACCCAATAAGAACGCAAAGTGTTGGAAACTTACGGCGGTTACGCGGACAGAAGAAGACAACCACCCGGTGAAAATGAAAGAATGAAATTACACCTGGGTCCTCGGAAACAGAAGTTTCCTACCCCGAGCCACCATAGATTGACACGTCATCATCTCCAATAACCCGAAGGGAAAAGAAGAGATTGCGCCTTGATTTCCCTTCAGGAACTTTGAGGTTTGTTATGTTTGTTTCGGTCCACGTGCGCAGTGCCGGCAACTGAATTCACATTGAGGCCCCATTTGTTTGCAAAAATGGTTTTTTTTGGAAAGTGAATTCCGGGAAAAGAAAATTTCTGGAAAGTGAATTCTTAAAAAATGAATTCCGATGTTTGGCAGTGTTATGTAAAATGAACTGGAAAACACTTTCCAGTGTTTGTTTGTGTTATGGAAAATGAACTGGAAAATAATTTATTAATAAATTAATTTTTTTCAAGTTTATTAAAATAATGAGGAACAAATCTTACAAATTAAAAAGTTGAATGAGAATGAAATTGATAAAAAATATAATTTCATAAATTATCTCAAATAAAATAAATAATAATCAAGATAATAGAGATCAAATCTAAAAATTAAAAAAAAATGAAAGATGAATAAATTAAAATAATAATAATTAACATTTCATAAATTATTTCAAATAAAATAAGTAACAATAAAAAAAAATGAGGACCAAATTTGATAGATAAAAAATTTCAATAAAAAAATGATAAGAAAAAAGCAAATAGCAATTATAAAAATAAGGACCAAAATTAATATAAAAATTAAATTTTAAGAGATGGAATTGAAAAATAAATATTCAAAAACAAATTATATATAGCAATCAAAAGTTTGAGGATCAAATTTGATATAATCAGCAAATAATGACATTTCTAAATTTTTCACAACTTCTGGAAAGTGTTTTCCGCTCAAATTTTCCGGAAAACACTTTCCTGAAAACCAAGCCAAATTTTTCTTTGACTGGAAAGTGTTTTCTGTTGACCAACTTTCCGGAAGACAAACAAACACAGAAAAGTTTAAAAAGTGATTTCTCGAAAAGTGAATTCCAGAAAACAAAACAGACTGAGTTTTTTACTGGCGGTATGGACATACGCCATGCACGCCAAATAACTAACAAATAGAAAAAGAGAAGGTCTCGTTTGGGCGAGGGATCAACCTGGGCGGGTCAAATGCTACCCGTACCCGTACCCGTACCCGTGAGGGTTGTTTTAAAACTCTACCATGAATAAAGCTCAAATGTAACAACTACTCGTAATAAAAACCTGCGCGTGGCATCTCCATTTTTGACAAAACCAAAAAACCACGCAGGCCCCACCCTCCTTCATCCTCGGTATAAATTCCATCTCCTCCACCTCTACTAATCCTCGCCTTCTTCTCATCTTCTTCTTAAAAAAAAACCTCACTTCCTTCGCTACTGTCATTTTCGATAGCTAATAATATATCACGAGTCTGCAATTCTCTTGAATTTTTTCTTATTAATATATATTTTTGGAATTAAAGCGTGGAGGAAGGATGTCTAGTAAGGGCGGGATCAACCTTGAAGAGATAAAAAACGAGTCTGTTGATCTGGTATTCCTTTTCTCCTTTCCAGTTGCATGTGTTCGGGTACTGAGAAAGCGAAATGATACTGTTTACCTTTTGTGCTCCTCTTCCTTCCATCTCTACAAATGCATGTATGTGTTCGGTTTCCGAGAAAATGAAAGAAATTCAACTATGTTTGTTTGTTCATGGTGTTTTCTTTTCTAGATTTTTTTAAGACTATAGATAGAGTCATTTCATTTCTTCAGTTCATACTTAAATAATGCTTTTATTTTTCCTTACATTTTTTTTTTAATTTCTATAAATTGCTATCGATTTTCTTATGATTTTTATTTATTTCACACACAAATCTTAATCTGCAGCTTCGAAGGTTTTTTAAATTTATTATTAAGTACTTTCAAGGAAAATAAAAAAATAGTTACAAAAGTTCCCAGTTACGTGAAGTAAGACAAAAGATCTAATCAAATCGGCGGCGACTTATTTTGCATGTCATCTCGGCGATTATTTTGGCTTTATATACATACACACACATATATATATACCAGTATATTATAATTATTAAAAAATATATTTCAAGAAAACACACTTTTAAAAATCATTAAAAAACAAAAATCATCACATTTCCAAATAGATGATTAATATCCTAATAGATAATCTGTAACCGAGCAAGTTTAATAACTATACCACTTTTTTTTTCTTCAAATGAAATCGGAGCAAATCTAGTTCTGATTTTGAGATAATCTCATTTTTAATTATTTAAATTTTGAAAAGATACTAACAAGAAAATAGAATTAAAGATTAAAGATTAAAGATAATTGAGAGGGAGCGTGTGTTTGACGCCAACCTTATCACTTGAATACACAAGCACATATGGGCTTACAACACGCGACATATTTTGAATAGGGCTGTCTGTTTCTGTGCACAATGCCACGTGCTGTCTTGGCGCGTGTGGTGCAATGATTACGTATAGTGGTACTAAACCCGGCCTGGTATACAGTCAAACACATATTTTATGTTTTTTTGGCATGATCATCTTCTGTTAACTGTTAAGGGTCATGATATATATATATATATATAGGTTGAATGTTTGGTTCCTTGTATTTGGGCAATTGAGATATGATTTGTTTTTTGTATCTTTTGAGCAGTTGAGCATTTGTACCTTTTGGTACTTATATATATATATATATAGGTTGAATGTTTGGTTCCTTGTATTTTGGCAATTGAGATATGATTTGTTTTTTGTATCTTTTGAGCAGTTGAGCATTTGTACCTTTTGGTACTTTACAGTTGTTCTACATTTTGGTGTTTGCAAAGCATGTTGGTTGATAAATGAGTTTTTTAATGTTGGAGACTTTGAAGGCAAAATGTATGCCGTCTGGTGTGGAGAGGAGTCATTGCCCAATATTAGCTCATGTTCACATCTAAGGAGAGGAGTGCTTAGCTCAAACTGATATATAGTGAATTGGCTGTTAGCTTTTGAAAAATGAAGGGCTTCTTCCCATTTTGATTTCTTAACTCTAGAAATTGCTGTACATGATGCAGACGGGCAGAGCTTAATACTAATTGTCAATACAAGTTCCCATATTTGGACTGTTTAATAGAAAGAAAAAAAAATAGTTTTAATTCTATTGATAGCATAAAATATAAGCAATGTGCACATACATTTGCTATGAAATGTTATATGTACTCTGGCAGTTAGATTTTTGGGTGGTATAGTACAAGAAGGATTGATAATATTAGTAAATACTGTAGAAAGTTACATGGCGTCTCATTATGCAAAGATTTTCTTGGTTAATTGTAGTCAATGTTAATATTTTTTTGCAGGAAAGGATTCCTATAGAGGAAGTGTTTGAGCAGCTAAAATGTTCAAGGGAAGGTCTTACTTCAGACGAAGGAGCCAACAGGCTTCAAGTTTTTGGACCAAACAAACTAGAAGAGAAAAAGGTTAATTTTTGTAACCTTCAACTCATTAGTGAACCAAAAAATGGAAGAAAAACGTTGATAGTAGTCCGATTCAGTTATTTGGAGTTTGTATTAAATTTGAGCTTTCATGTTTTAAAAACAGGAGAGCAAGTTTCTCAAGTTTCTGGGATTTATGTGGAACCCATTGTCATGGGTCATGGAAGCTGCTGCAATGATGGCCATAGTCTTGGCAAATGGTGATGGAAGGCCTCCAGATTGGCAGGACTTTGTTGGGATCGTTGTCTTGTTGCTGATTAACTCTACTATTAGTTTCATCGAGGAAAACAATGCTGGTAATGCGGCAGCAGCCCTCATGGCTGGTCTTGCTCCTAAGACAAAGGTGATAACTGCGCACTTTTCTGGCTCTGCTTGCTTGCTTTTGCTTTTACTTACTATTTGTGATTTTTGATCTTTTACGTATGAGAAAAATTTCAGGTTCTGAGAGATGGCAGATGGAGCGAGCAAGATGCTGCAATCTTGGTTCCAGGAGACATTATCAGCATTAAATTGGGAGACATAATTCCTGCAGATGCCCGTCTTCTTGAGGGCGATCCTTTGAAGATTGATCAATCTGCCCTTACAGGGGAGTCGCTTCCTGTCACCAAGAATCCCTCTGATGAAGTGTTTTCTGGCTCAACATGTAAACAAGGTGAAATTGAAGCAGTTGTGATTGCCACCGGTGTGCACACCTTTTTTGGAAAGGCTGCCCATCTTGTGGACAGCACCAATCAAGTTGGACATTTCCAGAAAGTTCTTACTGCCATTGGTAATTTCTGTATTTGCTCAATCGCTATCGGAATAATCATCGAGATTATAGTTATGTACCCGATTCAAAAGCGCAAGTACAGGGATGGAATTGACAACTTGCTGGTTCTCTTGATTGGAGGAATTCCTATTGCAATGCCAACTGTTTTATCTGTCACCATGGCCATTGGTTCCCATAGACTTTCTCAACAGGGTGCCATTACCAAGAGAATGACTGCCATCGAGGAAATGGCAGGAATGGATGTTCTTTGTAGTGATAAGACTGGGACTCTCACTCTGAACAAGCTTACTGTTGATACGAACTTGATTGAAGTGTTTGCAAAGGGCGTGGAGAAGGAGCATGTTATGCTACTTGCAGCAAGAGCTTCAAGGACAGAAAATCAGGACGCCATTGATGCTGCAATTGTTGGGATGCTTGCTGACCCAAAGGAGGTATAGCTGCTTTAATGCAGTTTTCTCCGAGCTCTCTGAACCTGAGGTTGCACAAAAAATCGTAACTTAATAATTCTTCTCATTATTGTTTGGCAGGCACGAGCTGGGATCAGAGAAGTTCATTTCCTTCCTTTCAACCCTGTGGACAAGAGGACTGCACTAACTTACATTGATAATAATGGAAACTGGCACCGGGCTAGCAAGGGTGCCCCTGAGCAGGTATGATGCTTTTCCTTTTACAAACTCGGTGATCAGCACTCAAAGTAATAACTACTAACTCATTCCCTATTTTAACTTCTGTGCAGATCTTAACTCTATGCAATTGCAAGGAAGATGTTATGAGGAAGGCTCATTCTGTGATTGACAAGTTTGCTGAACGTGGACTTCGATCTTTAGCTGTTGCAAAACAGGTCCGCAGTTTAGTCTTTATCTACATCTTGTCATTTTGAAGCCTGAACTTATTGTTTCATTCCTTCAATGAAATGGATGCAGGAAGTACCTGAAAAATCAAAAGATGCTATAGGTGCACCATGGCAGTTTGTTGGTTTGCTGCCTTTGTTTGATCCTCCCAGGCATGACAGTGCTGAAACCATCAGAAGAGCTCTCCACCTTGGTGTTAATGTTAAGATGATTACTGGTTAGTCTTGTTTCATTCTCATTTTGAAATTTGTTCTTGTGCCATTACTTAGACTTTGTTTGCTGTTTCCTCAATGTCCAGGGGATCAGCTCGCAATTGCCAAGGAAACTGGCAGGAGGCTTGGAATGGGAACAAACATGTACCCCTCTTCTTCATTGCTTGGCCAAGATAAGGATGCTTCCATTGCGGCCCTCCCTGTGGATGAGTTGATTGAAAAGGCTGATGGATTTGCTGGAGTTTTTCCAGGTGAATTCAGCTGCCATTTTATTTTATTTTTCAAAAATGCAATCGCACTCATTTTCTATTCCATATCATGGTAATTTGCAGGTTTTTCTTTTGTTAATTTTTCCAAATGATAAAAGCCACGGTGACAATTAATTTTGTCAGCATGTACAAGATTGTGATTTTTCTTCAGTCCCCTTCTCCCCTCACTATCTGAGCATGAATTTTATTGACATCCATTTTTTTCTTGCATGATTATCTTTTAGATTTTGATTGCTTTTAATCATGTTTCCTCGTCTTTACACCTTTTTTTTCTTTTCATTTTTTCAGAACACAAATATGAAATTGTGAAGAGGCTACAGGAGAGGAAGCACATATGTGGAATGACTGGAGATGGTGTTAATGATGCCCCTGCTCTGAAGAAAGCAGATATTGGAATCGCTGTTGCTGATGCTACTGATGCTGCCAGAAGCGCTTCTGACATTGTCCTCACTGAACCAGGACTTAGTGTTATTATAAGTGCAGTGCTGACCAGCAGGGCTATATTCCAAAGGATGAAGAACTACACTGTTAGTTACATCTTCTGCTAGTTTTATTGTCACGGTTGTTGAATTTGCGACTAACTCACTCTGGCCTGACCGTTCTCTTTTGCAGATATATGCAGTTTCAATTACCATTCGTATTGTGGTAAGTACCAGCATGTACACGAATGTAACTTTCTATTACCATTCCGCTCGAGACAAGAATGTTCTAATCATGTTCTTCTATTTGTTCTTTTCATGGCAGTTTGGCTTCATGTTTATTGCCCTGATATGGAAGTTTGACTTTGCTCCATTCATGGTCTTGATCATTGCCATTCTAAATGACGGTGAGTTCTCCAGCAAACCTTTTTGTAAATTTATACCATTCTCTTTTTCACAAATTACCATGAACTGAATTAGCACGAGCACAAGTCTGATAAGGCGCTTATCAAACCTCTAGGAACAATCATGACAATATCAAAGGATCGAGTGAAGCCATCTCCACAGCCAGACAGTTGGAAACTCAAAGAGATATTTAGTACTGGTGTTGTGCTTGGAGGTTACTTGGCACTAATGACAGTTTTATTCTTCTGGATTATGAAAGACACCGACTTCTTTTCAGTAAGAATATCTTACATTCTCAATTCTCAGCTTGTGTTTTCATTAATTCAGATTTTAAATGTTTTTCACAACACAGGATAAGTTCGGTGTAAGATCACTGAGAGATAGCAAATATGAAATGATGGCGGCCTTGTACTTGCAAGTGAGTATTGTGAGCCAGGCCCTTATTTTCGTCACACGATCTCGCAGCTGGTCTTTTATTGAACGTCCCGGACTTCTTCTAGTCAGTGCGTTTGTAGTCGCTCAGCTGGTAAGGTTCTATCCTATCTGCCAATCACTATCTAAACAACCCTTCCCACCATGCTTGGTTTTTTATGAGTGAAACCTAACCAAACCATTCTATGAATGGCAGATGGCGACATTGATAGCAGTGTACGCAAACTGGGGTTTTGCACATATCAAGGGGTGTGGCTGGGGATGGGCCGGAGTAATCTGGGTATTTAGTTTGGTGACATATGTGCCGCTTGATCTTCTCAAATTCGCGATCCGCTACATCTTGAGTGGGAAGGCTTGGGATAATCTTTTGGAGAACAAGGTGGGTAGATTATTTAATCAACAAAATCCATAGTCCCGAGTCTGATTTTCTGCTCGTGTTCATCTGTAACAGACTGCCTTTACGACGAAGAAAGACTACGGGAAAGAAGAGAGAGAAGCTCAGTGGGCCACAGCTCAGAGGACTCTTCATGGCCTTCAACCCGCTCAGAGCTACAATGTCTTTCCGGACAAGAATAGTTACAGGGAACTGTCCGAGATCGCAGAGCAAGCCAAGCGTAGGGCTGAGATGGCAAGGTACGGTGACGAATCAGGGGACAGAAAAAAAGTTGTTGCCTTTGTATGATCTTCTGTATACTCGTGTTTTTTTTGCAGGCTGAGGGAGCTGAACACCCTCAAGGGGCACGTGGAATCAGTGATTAAGCTGAAGGGACTAGACATTGATACAATTCAACATCACTACACAGTTTAACGAGTTTACAAGTCTCGAAGAGAACCAACTCCTGGGAGCTATATGACGACGACGAAGAAGTCATCGAGAGAAAATCTTTGTAATCAGACAATAACCTGGTACTTTTTGGTTGTTTTGTTATCTACCATTCGGTGATTTCTCCTCTAGGAGCTAAATATAATCAGCCATCCATTTCTAATTTTCTATCATGTTTAATTTATACGCTCTGCATCCATTTATGTTGCTGATAATAGAAAAGGAGGGGGAAAGCCCTTCCAGTTTAGCTACTACTTGTTCACATTGAGTACTAATAATCTCAAGACAGCATTTTTAAGAGGTACCCCGGCACCATTATGATACAGTTGTGCAGATCACAAGTTTTCTGCCAAGCACTAACTGGGATTCCTGTCCTCAAATATTTCCTGGATGACTTGTCGCAGCCTCAATACGATTTCTGCATATGCTGCAACGAATAATAAGAAAAACTATTTTAAGTAATAAGGAGAAGTCCTTGTAACTTTCACAGCAAGCAAGTCAAGCTCACACTATTTATGAATGTCTTCTTGGTAAATTCAGAAGACTAAGAGAATATCTTGACTATCAATTTGAAAATAGCAAACTCAACATTTTGAGGTAAACATCACCTTCTGGCAAGCTCATGCTTTTCAAGGCATCCTCTGCGTAAGATAGGCGAGTTGGACTAGGATGAGCTCCCAGCACTTCACTTTTCTTGAACTGATCAATTGGCCATGCAATGACTCTGACTCGAGTTGGAAGTACAGAGACAAGGTCGGCATATCTAAGACTGACAATTACCTTGCTGCAACAAGAAAAGGCACATTGAAACATCAGAATATGCAGGCGCATATCCAATATGTGCAGTACAGGATTCATCCTTGAAGCTATAGAAACTGAAAAAAGCGATCATGCAATGATTATGCTACAGTCCCCTTTAAGCAACAAAGGGCTTGCAAAATATCTCCAAGTTTATTGAAGTTAAAGTTCACTACATGAGAGAAAGAGTTGATGACCCTTGAGCAAGCTACAATATAATGTAGACTAATTTGGTAAAAAGAAAGACGAGGAATGAGATAACCTCAATAAATTATGCAAACAAACCACCATAGATAAAATTATAAAAAGCATTCCATAGCATGCAACAGTAAAGAAGTACTCACCATGGAAAATCGTCTAGCACAAATTCTATTATGTGGTAGGGTAGGCTATGATACAGCTCTCCTATTTGATTTCCATACAACTCCTTAATAAGTCGAACCTGCACCACAATAGGAAAGAAAGTGAGTTAGAGTAATTAGATCATTTTGTTCAATCAAAAGTGTGTGACATAAAAATTAGCAACAACTTGTCAACGTGATATACTTGATAAATTGAAGACCCAGGAGAAGAGCACATTACTTTATGAAACAAAAATTTATATGTTTGTTCAAGCGAAAAAAAGAAGGAATGTATATGCTATGTTGTCATCTCAGATAAAAAGCTAGAGACCAAAATCCCACCAAAAGGGTGTGGAAGGGGACAGTTGAAAACAGAGTATGACCACTTGTTGTGGAGATTGAGTAATAAAGAAGGCAAAGACGAAGAAAATATTATTTCCAAATGAGTGTGGTAAGATGTTCAATCTGTTATTTCACCCTTGATACCTGCACCCACACATGTACACACAATAGATGGAATGTAAATTAATACACAAGCATCCAGCTCATATAAATTTCTAACAAAGAAAATGGAGATCGATCTAAGAGCAAAACTGAGCTGCATGTAATAAACAAAAAATGCTGGCCTTTGATAACAAGACTTCATCTAATAAAAGAGTCAGGCAGGGTTATACTTCAGATACAAGCTTAAGCATAAAAAATGCTTCCTAAGGAACTCCAACAAATAAGATCTTGTGTGGGTCCCCTGTTATCTTAACATTAACAAAGTTCATAAATTGCTCCATAAGTATTCACCAGAATAGTTAAGTCAGTGATGGTTCCTACAGAAACCAGGCAAAAAGGGTGAAACTGACTTAAGCTGATCCGTGCAAATTGAACATTGAAAATTCACTAGATGTAGTAGGACAATCTCTTGTAAGTAAACAAGGATTAGTGTGTCAGCAAAACTAGCTCAAACAGAAACAAATAAATACTAAGATCATGTAAACTGGACTATACCTGTTCCTTTCTATCCACATAAGCTTGCAGAAGTTCTCCAATGTAATCTATAAATCTCTGGAAGCAAGACAAGAGAAGCAATATTGAGAATGGGTAATATCCGGGAATATCAAGCCCAAAAAGTCATCCCTGGCAACTAACCTTACCATCGCATTAGATGAAAGAAGATCATTTTCTGCTTCACGTAGCGGCAGGAAGAAAGGGATTGTGTGTTCAAGGACAGTCATCTTTTCAAGAAATGACCTGCTCTCAAGCACCAAATGGTACAGCTCACAAGGGTCTCCTGGAAAGACAAAGGGAAAAGGAAGAAACAAATGAACCAGCTTTAAGTTGCATCAACTGACATGCGATCTACTCTGAGAGAATTGAACAGTACAAGAAGATCACAATAATTTTTGTTAGGATAAACAGGATATGTTTCAATATAAAATAAAACGGCCACCAACATCCTAAGTGCAGTCATGGAAAACCATGAGCACTGTGGAGTAATTGTTGTTGGATGCAAAATGAGATGATAACATAACTAGAGTGATCATACTAGAATATAGTACAAGAAAATTTGCATCCAACCTGCAAAAGTTGTCTCATATTGAATGCCAATTCTTGCCCCCTCCAGACAGCAAATAACCTGTTCGTATTAAGAAAAAAAGCCACTGATTGATAAATGACTGGCCAACACCATAAATTTCAACAAAACCTACACCCGAAGCACATTCCATGCATTGTATCCTTGTTAGTAGAAAATGTTACCTTATTCCCAACTCTATATGTAATTTTGTCCTCAACATGATGATTTGGTATCACATCCGTCTCTGCTAGCATTGCCTTTCTATCAACCTCCATGTGAACCTGATGAAAAGGGCATGCTTAAAACATTAACAATTTGATCACGCCCATCTGCAAACATTTTATCTGTAGAATGATAAAAACCACACAAACAAATCAATCGAGATGGAGTGCTAACAAACAAGTATTCCTCAACGAGTTACCCAATAAATAGAGCATAAAGACCCAAACTTCAAGATGTAAATTGTTCCAGTCATCTATTCTAACAATAAGTTGTGATCAGAACCACAGAATTCAACCACCCCTATCAAAGTACTGAGTGCAGTGTTTACCCTCTCTCTTATCGTAGCCAACAGTCCATCATTCCATTCTTCACCATCTAAATAAACCTCTGCAAGAATTCAAAAGAAATCACATTTTTTCAATCAAATCACTCACAAATAAAATGTTAATCACTGCATTATCTCAAAAAGAAAATACCTTCCGTTTGAGATGCTCTTGCAGCTTCAAATTCTTTCTGTAACCGCTGGAATATCATCTTATCAGAATCCCTGTCAAAAACCAACAAAAAGAAGGGGGGGAGGGGGGAATCCTTAATCCTCAAAACCCAATAACATTTTCATTAATCAAACAACCATCAACACAATTCTCACCTAGACAGCCTCTCCGCCAATGCCGTATGTCTCTTAATTACATTCGAAACTAATTAATAAAAAAAGGACACGCTTTCAGTTTCTTACAAAACACCTTAATCTAATTAAAAAAAAATCATTTTTCTTACATCTAGCACGTGCAGTTTCTAACCGATCATTATCATCATCTTCGAGCATAGAGTTCTGTTTTTCAACACAAAAAATCAAAATTACAATCACAAAAAAAATCATAAAAATTGAAGAAAAAAAAGAGAGCTTTGAATGATAATCAATAAGAAATTACCACTTCTACCATTGATGATGTAAAAGGATTCTTCTTATGCCTCTTTTTTAGGGTTTCTTCTTCAAAATCGCTGACCTCCATCTAATTTGATTGTTTCTGAGAGAGGAGTCACAAATTTCAAAAATTTAGGGTTCTAATATCCGGGCAAGAATCTCATTGCAGAGCCCGACCCGCACCCGTTTTATTATTGTTATGCTTTAGAAGATAACACTCCTCATTGACTCGTTTTATTATTATTATTATTATTATTATTATTATTATTATTATTATTATTATTATTATTATGTTTGAGGTCTTATATGTTTACAATATCTTCACTTAAATCCTTTTTAGAGTTATTTTCTATATTAACCATGGCGGCAGCTTGTTTTATTTTCTTTTTATTCAAGAAATATTTTACTATAGTTTTTATATATATTATATTTTTTTAATGAAATGAATATATTATTTAATTTTTTTAATAAAATAATTTACATGAACTTATCTGGAAATATTTATCAACATTTTATGCAAATAAACATATTTTTTATTGAAAAAGAGTGTGTAAAATGATAAAATTATAAATATTAGGATTATAACATTATATATATATATATAAATTCTGAATTGAATTTTGGATTGTTTATAATATCTTCATCAAATAATTTTTTTGAATAATTGATCTAAAATTGGTAATCATCTACAATGTTTTTTATATATCAAAATGACTTTGATTAAATTTACATCTTTAACCATTTGAATTTATTATTTACACATATCTTTGTTGAATAAGAATTTAATCAATATACACCTTTATAAAAATGAATATGATTTCATTCTCTGGAATCAAATTGCTATAATTACTAAACTTATGTACTGAATCACAATAGTAGGAAAACATAGTGACCAAAATGCAATATGCCAAACTTACTCATTTCTTAAAAACAATTACGGACCAGTAATTCCACATGTCAAGATATGACTCAACAAGCCACGCCACATCTGGGGCCCGCATTCAGAAAGACCATATCAGGCGATCTTTGAATTACAAATTCCCTGCACCCCTGTTTCAGTTTCACAAAAGAAAATCACAGAGGGAGAGGGAGAGGGAGAGGGAGAGGCAACATGGGGTGGATAGCAGAGCATTTAGAGTCGATCAAATCCATGAAGATCAGAGACACTCTCTCTCAATTGATCACTCTTGGTTCTTTTTCCTTAAAAATATTATTTATTTTACTGGATACTGATATTTCTCCATTCTTTTTATTCATTTTTTTTCTTATTGTTTTACAGGGATGATAGTGTCGACGGCTTTAATAATATGGAAAGCCTTGATGTGTTTAACTGGCAGTGAATCTCCTGTTGTTGTTGTTCTTTCTGGTAGCATGGAACCTGGTTTCCAACGAGTTAAGAATCCCATTTTTTTTTTTTGGTTCGCATACGATATGCATATGGGCAACATGTGGTTTTTCTCACGTTGTCCTGTCTTGGTTTGCAGGGAGACATTTTGTTCTTGCATATGAGCGAGGCCCCATTTCGAGCGGGAGAGATTGTTGTGTATAATGTAGAAGTATGTTCTTTCTTTAATTTGTTTGTTTTTCTTTTGATTGATTTGGTGATTATTTAGTTTTTTTGCTCTTATTTTTTATTTTGTTTTGCTATGAGTTGATGATGCTAGTGTTTAGTCTTAGTACATCTTTTGGTTGAATCCTTGTTTTATGGAAAATAACGGATAGACTTTTGGTTGATATCGCTTCCTAGTTTTCCTAGTCATAAGACTGTGGGACCCACTATTCTGCCATGTGGGGCCCACTTTTTCAAGTGAGCTGAGGAGCAGTGCTAATGGAGTGCTGGATAGTTCTTCAAAAGGAACAATGAGGGTGATTTGGTGAATCTTGTCTCGGCTCATTTTAGCATTCTAAAGCCCTGCTGTCGGAACTTTAGTGAGTATTGATTTAGGCATAAGTGTGTGAGTTGATACTTAAATGATGTGAATTAGCATCTTCTTCTTCTTTTACCTTACAGTAGAGAAGTCATTTTTTTTATGATTTAGATTATGATATACTTGATAATACAGGCATGGACATTGTCCGCGACAAAGTTGTTCTCTTTTACTTTGATTGTATCCCAAACTTTTCGCTTTGGTGTACTTGTGTTGAACACCATGGTCTCTTTTCTACTCCAGTGAACTGATATATCTTCAATTCATTGTTTAGGAAAAGCAAATTCCAATTGTCCATCGAGTAATTGAGGTAACTATATTTCACTTGTATTGTTATCCAAGGATGCTTGTTAGTGCTTGTTCTTTATTGTAGAATATGATGGGCGCTTCGCACGGTTGTTGCAAGCGTCATAGACTGGGATTATGCTGACTGTTTAGTTCCAATGCGAGAATTTCAATTAGTGACCATATAGAAAGAAACTACCATCAGGAAATATGAGCTACCATCCATTCACTCCTGTTTATTTTAACGTCAGTTATAATATATTTATACCCCGTTTGGCACCGCGGTTGTACCGCCGGTTGCCCAAAATTTAAAAGTTTTTTTTTCATTTTAAATGAATATGTTTTGATGTTTTTAGATTATTTTGATGTATTGATGTCAAAAATGATTTTTAAAAAAAAAAAAAAAAACATCATTTTGATGTATTTCGGCACGAAAAGCACTTTGAAAAGCTACAGTAACAACTCTCCCAAACACCCTCTTAATGTTTATCACTAGGAAGCATGCCGATTGAGCGATAGAATAAAAGCCCTCAGCTCATCATAACCTCACTTTCATTTGCTATATGCTAGTATAATAGTCTTGCATGATACTATTTGATTATAACAACAAAGTTGCGTAATGTACATTTGACTGTGCTCTGGTAGGTTCATGAACAGGAAAATAGTGGAAAGGTTGATATCCTTACAAAAGGTAACACAATCTGTGACTCAAGTTGTTAAATTTCTTTGAGTACATATCTACTTATCATACTTAATCCTCTTCTACTCTCAAGAATAAACTTGTTTTTGTACATGTGCCACCTCCCTTCTCAGTTGAGTTTTAAACATGTAGATGAATTAAAGTGAGGGTAATTAATTGACAAACTTTCAGCATATTAAGTCATACAAGTGAAATGGTTTTGAAAAATGTTTGAAAACTTCTGCCTATAGTTCTTCTTTCAATAACCAGGAGACTGATGCTCACTTTGTGACTGGATAATTTTATCAGGAGATGCTAATGGTGCGGATGACAGGAGTTTGTATGCTTATGGTCAGAATTGGTTGAAGCCACAACAAATTATGGGGAGAGCTGTCGGGTAAGTCAGTTACGCGTGTATACGCGTATATTTTGTTTCCAGCATTAAGTTGTAATTTATGCGGGGGACCACGATTAACTTGAACGGTACAAAAAAGAGGAGTTCTAAATAGGTGCTTGCATATACTGTCATCTGCTGATTTTATCTAATACTTGTTTGATCGAAGAGTGTACATCTTGGGTTTGCTGATGATGAAATAATCCAGGCTAGTTAATATGCCAGTCCAAATGAATGATTTACCAACTCATATTGGCATAAGAAACAAAAATATTATGACTTGTAGTTTTCTTCTTAACTTCTGAAACTGAATTATATATCCTCTTCCGCAGGTTCGTGCCTTACGCTGGTTGGGTTACAATCATAATGACTGAGAAACCTATTATCAAGGTAGTGTCTCGGGTTTGCACTAACACAGATCTTTCCTTTTTTGAGATAAAAATGCCTGAGGACCTCATTTCCCTAGCTTATGACAAGCAATTGAAAAACGAAATTCTCCACAGAAATTAGAAATCAAACAACCTGAAAAATCAAGATTTTGCTTTCATGAGTTTTTGCTGGAGGCACTCATTTCCCTAGTTTTGCATGTAATGTTTAACTTGGTGCTGGTTTTTCTTGCAGTACATACTTGTAGGGGCTCTTGGTCTGCTGGTTATAACCTCGAAGGATTAAGAGCCCGTTTGGGATTGCGTTGCAACCGGCGTTTGGGAAAAATTTGAATTTTTTTTTGTGCTGATGTCAAAGATAATTTTTAAAAAATAAAAAAAATCATTTTAATGTATTTCGGCAGGAAAAACACTTTGAAAAGCTACCGCAATCGCACTCCCAAACAGGCCCTTAAGTGATCGAGTTTTCAAGGCATGACTGATAGATACCATTTATACTCTCTCGCTCCTTGAAACAGCAGGAATGAAATTAGCTGCGTTCAATACCAACAGAATTTTGTAAGATTCGAGGACCACATAAATCTTGTTCTGTAAACTTCAGATTCAGCAGGGGAAACATTTTTGTTGTGCCACTGTGAAAATCTATTGCGCATTGTGCTGTTTTCAGAACAATTTTTATCATGGTTTAAACGCATGTAATGCTTTTCGGAACATCATTCCAGAGTGAAATGAGCTGATGAAGTTACTGTCAGGTAGCATCTGTTTGCGAACCCTCACCCCCACGTAATTAACCATATTAGAAACTTAAAAACCTTTACATCAATATTTCAAAAAATACGAGTTAGTCGGCCTAGCCAATGATCTGGATTGTAAGATCTTGGTAATCCAATATAAAAAATTCATTGATGTTGAAGGATGAAACTGAATTTTTTTAATAAAAAATAACTTGAGTCTACTCGGGTTAGCCTATCAAACCTATTTCCTGGGTCATGAGACTAGAAAAAATCAATAGAAAAGAAATTAAAACGAATTGTAAAACTTAATTTTCAGTCAACCTGATGTTGAAAGACAAAGTTGAAAAACAAATCTATAAAAGAGACACAAAAAATAGCTCGAGTCTATCATGGTTAACCTACCAAACATGTGACACTAGTCATGAGATGAGAACAACCTTATAAAAAGTAGACTGAAACAAACATAAAACATAATTCTCAATCAAACCAATATTAAAGGATAACATTAAAAAATAAAATTAATTAGAAAAAAAACTTGAGTCAACCGAGTTAATCTATTAAACTTATAATATGGGTAAGGAGACTGAGATAACCTCATAAAAGTTGAATTAATTTTTTTTTTATGAAACTCAATTCTCAATAAATATAATATAAAATTAAAATTAAAAAAATATAGATTACAAAAAGAAGAAAAAAAAAAGAAAGAGAAAAAAATATCCCATTAAATAACTATAAAATTCAATTATCAATATATTTAATATCGAGGAATAAAATTAAAAAAATAGATTAAATGAAAAAAAAATATTTTAATAAATAATACTACATGAAGGGCCTGTTTGGGAGTGCGATTGCGGTAGCTTTTCAAAGTGCTTTTCGTGCCGAAATACATCAAAATGATATATTTTTTATTTTTTAAAAATTATTTTTGACATCAGCACATCAAAATGATCTAAAAACATCAAACTATATTCATTTAAAATGAAAAAAAAATTAAATTTCAGCAAAACGCCGATTGAAACGCACAGCCAAACGGGCATGAAAAGGGTACAATAAAAATCTTCTCCTTTATTTTTGTTATATATATAATTCTCTACCGTATATGACCGAATGGAAATTTGTTTTTCTTTTAGCACAATAGTTTTCATATAAGAGCATATAATAATTTAGCCACTCTAGTTTTAGAAACTATAATTTCATCCGGTGATCATATAAGACTTACGGGAAAATAAATAAAAGAGTGACACTCAACATTTTATCAACAAGAAAATTTATTATATTCAAGTTACAACTATTAAATACTTACAACATGAGAGGAATCAATACAAAAAAAAAAAGGAATTAAAAAAATAAATTTGAATTCCTCCCTCGTCTTTGTGTATCACCTCTCACATGAAACCAATGTTGTCAATACCGTTCCGGTCGCTGTTCCGGTTTTTCTATTGGAATGAAACGTTTCGGTTTTGGAGCGTTTCGGCGTGTCGTTTCGGGGTTGTACTGTTCATATATAATTAATCATATATATATATATATAAATAAAATATTAATTTAACAAGCATAATTAAAATTCAAGATAAATTAACTTTAAATTATACATTATAAACACAAAGTCAAACAAACATAATTTCAAAATTATAAAAAAAAATCACAAGTTAATCAAAATAAAGAGGATTTTAAGGCCGAAACGGTATCGAGACGTTCCGGCCGGAATTTCCGGAACGGGCCGGAATTAAAACCAAGACAAAAACGACGCCGTTTCGTTTCAGTTTTTTTAACGACACGGAATAGAACAGAATTGACAAGCCTGCATGAAACAACAAAGAATAAAAAGAAAATGAATTTATAATAAAAATGATATAAAAGGGATAATTGTGATCACCGGATGCATTGCTTCTCCTCCTATCCTCAGGTCATCCATTCCGAGTAGATTTTTACACAAATGTTTAGAGTTTAGTTACAGTTGTTTTTGAAAATATTTTTTGTTTAAAAATATATTAAAATGATATTTTTTATATTTTAAAAACTACTTTTGACATCAGCATATGAAAATGATCTAAAAACACAAAAATAATTTAAAGTAAAAATTAAAAACAAAAAAAATAATTTTTTTTAAAATATAATGACAAACATGATATTATTAAAATACCATATCATATGTCATGTGGTAAATAGTTTATCCACAGTCAAGTCAACTCCTATCCATTCTAAGCTCAAGAATGTCAAATATTCCTCGAGTGGGAGGTGGAGCCATTTGCCCTAACAAAGCCATCTGAATCTTCTCATTTTCTAAACACTTGCCAGCCAATAACTCCTTCCTAAAACATAATTGTGTATTTTTATACTTTAGTTGCTATAAAATCTAATATTAGTTCTAGAACATAATATATTAAGGGGTCACCACATTATGGACCGTCGAGACTATGGTGTTTTGTTTTATAAGCATTTTAGATTTCAAAATTAATATTCTTTAATTAAAAAGTATGGACTTCTTTTGAAAAATAAATGGTTTATAAATGTGGTTAATATTTCTTTTAAAATATTTTTTTATTTATAAACACATCGAGATGGCGTCTCTCTCTCTCTCATTCTAATAAACACATCAATTTAAATGTATATGATACATACAATAAAATTAATAATTAATGTTACTATATAAAAAATAATTTAAGTATATTGTATTAAACTCGATCTAGATTGATGATTAATCTTTTGATTTACTAACTTGTTCTTTGATTTGAGTCGGATTTTAAATTATATATTTAGGTTTTTTTTGACAATGTGTTTCAAAAATATTTTTGAAAAAAATTAATTTTTTTATTTTTATTTTAAATTATTGTTTTTGTATTTTTGATCATTTCATATCAAAAATAATTTTTAAAAATTAAAAATATATTATTTTAAATAAACTTCCAAACTAAAAATTGATAATAATTATGCCCATCGTTAAAAAAAGGGCATGTGAAAGAAGAAAGGAGAAATGTGTTTAAATTCACAAAATAAATTAAAAGGATCAAAAGAAAAAAAATGAATTAAACACGTTTGTACTAAAAAAACACAAGGCGAGACCAAGCAAGAAAGAAGCAATCGAAGAGACAGAGAGAGAGAGAGAGACACAGAGAGAAACCAAGAAAATAAAACACAAAAACAAAAAGAGGGAGGGAGAGGGAGAGAGAAACTATTTATTACACTAAATTAGCAACAAAAAGGAGCGATCAAGCTAGCTAACACTCTCAAAGCCAAGAAAACCTCTCTCTCTTTGGCCCTGTTTTCAAATCAACAACACAGAAAAAAACTACATTGAAAACCCAAGAAGACAAGCGAAGAATCAAGCTCTCACTCTCCAATTTTGGTGAAGTTTAATCGAAGGTTAGTTTTTTTGAATATTTACTTAATTAATCTTTATAGCCCATCAATTTTACACACTTAAAGTTTGCCTTTTGCACTTCATTGTTGTTTTGGTGTAATTTTTTTTTAACGGGCTCTGTTCAGTTTCTCTTACTGATCTCTGTTTATTAAGTTCAATTTGTCAAAATTTGAACTTGTTAGCTTGTGAATTGTGTAAAATAGTGCGAAAACTGAAGTGGGTTTTTATTATTTTGAATGGTGCAGTGGTGAAAGAAGAGAAAGGAGTTTGTTGTGCGTATAAAGTTTGGTGATTTCATGTTAGGGTTTTGATTTATTGTGTGTATGAATGAATTGGTTTTGGTTTTGGGTGATTTGGATTGAGTTTTTTTTAGTGAGTTTGATCTCTTAGGGTTTTGGATTTTGTAAAGATGAGATTTGGGTTTGCATTGTATGGGTTGTTGGCGGGTGACTTTTGGGTTGTCTGGAAACAGAAATAGCTGTTTTCCAGGTTGAGAATCTTGGGTTTTTGTGATTTTGGTGAATGGTAGTGTTTGGGACTGTTTACGCTAGAGATAAGCAGAGGTTGACTGTCGATTTGCGTTTAATTTGATATGCGGGTGTGTGACTTTTGTTATTGTGGAGGTGAAAATAACAGTAATTAAGTTTGCGATTTGGGGTTTCGGGGTTTTGCGGTTCTGTTTTTGGTCTGTTTTTGGATTTTGTATGAATCTGTTTCATGAGAAATGCTACCTCATCAGAGCTCCAGAGTTGATTTGGTTGAATTGAGAACTCAGATAGTAAAGAAGATTGGAGTTGAGAGGTCAAAGAAGTATTTTTACTATCTGAATCGATTTTTGAGTCAGAAGCTGGGTAAAAGTGAGTTTGATAATTCATGTTTTCGCTTGCTCGGAAGGGAGAATCTGCCGCTGCACAATAATCTTATACGCTCAATATTGAAGAATGCCTGTCAGGCGAAGACGCCACCACCAATTTACGAGGCGGGTCCCACAAAACCTCTGCTTCAAGCTCCAAACAGTTCTCCAGTTAGAGAAGATGGGCATGAACAAAATGGGTCCCTTATTTCAAATCAAAACCCATCCATATGGTCTAATGGGGTGTTACCAGTGTCTCCAAGAAAGGTTAGATCAGTGATACGTGATCGGAAGCAGAGAGATAGACCCAGCCCACTTGGGCCCAATGGGAAAGTCGAATGTATCTCACATCAATCAATTGGTACAGAAGATAGTGGAAGTAAGTTTGTTGTGGAAAATGGGGAATTGGCGCCTTGTGATTATCAGAGACCAGTGGAGCATCTTCAAACAGTTGCTGAGCAATCTGAGAATGAAAGGGAGGGATCAGCTCAACAGCCCATTGAAAGATCAAGGATACAGAGCAAAGATCAGACAGCTTTTGTGGAAGATGGAGAAGAGGTGGAGCAAGCAAACCACCTGAACTTTTCTAGAACTCCCCTACTTGCACCGTTAGGGATTCCATTTTGTTCAGCTAGTGTGGGTGGGCCCCGCAAAACTATGCCAGTTGCAAGTAGTGGTGATTTTGTTAGCTATTATGACAGTGGTGAATTGTCTGATTCAGAGAAGCTGAGGAAACGCATGGAGCAGATTGCAGCTGCACAAGGGCTTGGAGGGGTTACCATGGAATGTGCAAACAGGTTGAATAACATGATGGATTTGTACTTGAAGAGGTTGATCAAGTCATGTGTTGAGTTAGTAGGAGCACGGTCTCCACATGATCCGAGAAAGCACCCTGTTCACAAGCAGCAGGTACCGAAGGTGATCAATCGCATGTGGTCGAGTAATAACTTGCATATGATGAGTAACAGTGGTCCTGTGGAGGGTATGCAGGAACAGAGACAGCGTAGTTCAATATCCATGCTTGATTTCAAAGTTGCCATGGAGCTAAATCCACAGCAACTTGGTGAAGACTGGCCATTGCTGCTGGAGAAAATATGTATGCATTCGTTCGAGGATTGAAACATACCTGTGAAGATTTGTTTATCCCAAAGATATAATTGTGGTTGTCCTGGTTCCAAGGCATCGGCAATTGTTTAAATTGGAAGTTGTTGATGCACCCAGTTCTGTTTATTGTTGTCAGGATGAACCATATGGCTCCCCTTCTGTTGAAGCTTGGCCCCTGCAAGATGGAAATTGTGGGTTGAGCATCCAGATGTTCTCCTGCTGCAAATCCTGTATGAATCTGGAAATTATTTTGCAGCAACCAAGCCAGGGCAAGATTCAAACAGAATGTCCTCAGTTGGTTGCACTGTTGTACAATAAGCATTGGTGTTGGCTGTCTGCTGCCATTGCTCCAGATCGGAAGCTCTTCTGTATAATTTACAGCCAACAAAGAGGAAGTCTTAGACAGTTTTGCAGGATACTCGTGTAGCTTGTTGAAAGGTAAATGGTGTAAAGAGCTGTAGTGTTGCTCTTTGTATTTTAAAATCTGAGAATTGATTGGAATTCCAATATTAACAACAAATTGATATCCATCAACTTGTCTTTGATATTATGTTTCAATTTTCAAGTGAACGAGCCTGGAAAACATCCCTGCTGAAGCCGTATTCCGCTGCTCGTGTTTCACTTCAAGATTGTGGCTTTTCCATGCCTCCCTCAGCATAAATGTGCTTGCACATGTGAATCGCAGAATCTGGCAAATCTTACGTGGGCTTCTGGCACAACTTTGTTTGTAGTCAAATCACAGGGAGTGATGAAGGATGTAATCTGGGAGTGATAGATTAGATTCTGGGACAGAAGTCAGGCATTTTCATATTGTAATGATAAATAATTGACCTCATGCAAAGTGTGGAAACAAAGTAATTCGGCTGACAATAAGCAAGAATTAGTTTCTTTCTGCGTATTATCCTATTCCTGGAAAGAACTCTATTCATAACAGTACTGTTTTATCCAAGGTTGTCAATACCGTTCCGGTTTTTCTATTGGAACGGAATGTTCCGGTTTCGGAGCGTTTCGGCGTGCCGTTTCGGAGTTATACTATTCATATATAATTAATTTTTTATATATAAAAAAAAACTAAAATATTAATTTAACAAGCATAATTAAAATTCAAGATAAATTAATTTTAAATTATACAATATAAACATAAACGACGTTCCGGCCGGTATTTCCGGAACGGGCCGGAATTAAAACCGAGACAAAAACGACGCCGTTTCATCTCAGATTTTTTAACGGAACGGAACGGAATTGACAACTATGGTTTTATCCCATTCGATCGATACTTTACTATCCAGTATGCACACGAACTTTATAGGATCAACGCCAACGCCAAGCCCAGGGTTCGATTCTCCATGCCCTCGTAAGAGCACTGGGACAGCTGGAGGTTTACGCGTGCCCTGGGTCCACAAAGTGCGTTTTCCAGGTCATGTGGTTTCCCGATCCGCAAGGATATCCAAAAAAAAAAAAAACTTTATAGGATCAGCAGCAGGTAAAGATGGCAAGAGAGATCTGAACACCCATATAAGACTCATCACCAAGCTAAAATTCCAGCACAGGTAAAGCCATCCTAATTCTCCATTTTCTACCCTCGAGCGCTCTTTGCACAGCAGAAACTCACTTTCAGTAAAATTGTTTTGCAATGTCCCGTGGAAGGCAGGTATTGAATTTGCAAAATGTTTTCCATATTTCCCACAAGCTCTTCCAAAGGTGGTGCGCTGTTTGCTGGGATGCTGTTTGTAGCTTGGTCTGCAGATGAAATATATTTTCTTAGAGCTTCGGTTTTTCACAGACCAGATTCGAGAATTGTTTGAGCCATGACTGAGGTTTCTATAATCATATTGACTTCTGAAGAGCCATAAACTTTTAAAACGCTGGCTGCTCTTGTTTAGCAAGAAAAGCTCTGCAATCAATTTTTTTGTTCTGTTGATCAGTTACCATTTGCCTAAAGCTTATTATTTTTGTTTCAAAGCTATTTCCCTTGTTATTATTTCCTGGATGCCAAGTTGCTCTCAAAACCAGATTATGCCACTGAATTAATAAGGGAAATATCCAGCAAATCGCAATCCTCTCTCTTTTTGTATTTAAAATTTTCTTCATTGAAGGATCTCTTCGTTTCTTAAAACATTGCAAATCCATATTTCTGCCTTTCTTGACCCTAAGAACGCTGTTTTCACCGCGCAGCTTCTATTCATGAAGATCAAGTGCATCAGGTGGGTTCTTCTAGTTCATCAGACTGATTCTCTATCGTCTTCTACTCTAACTGATGTTTGTCAGGTGCTGGATTTGAAGGAAACTCGCCATGCATTTGCAGTGGTTTGCACTATGAGTTGCTCTACTCGAATACACACAAGATGTTCATAATTTTATCGGACAAGGTCAGTAAGTGGCTTGCCATAATTGCGTGCGAACCCCAAGAATCCCCTCTCATGCTTCACTGATTTTAAGTTAGGCCATCTCTGCACGGCCTCTACTTCTGAGGGTCGGTTGCCATCCCTTGTGTTACTGGAACAACTTTCTCGCTTGAAATTGTAGCCTCTGAACGATAATGCAGTCCCACTAGACTAATTATTTTCTTACCCTTCTGCTCGTGTTTGTCTAAAACTATATACATTTCTCTTTTCTAACAAGGCCTATATACTTCTTGTAAGTTATGCCATCCTTAATAAATTGACGAAGTTGTTTCAACATATCTGACTCCACTTGCACAAAAACAAAATTAATAGTAAACATCTCACTCCTACTAAGAATATTGGCAATCTAATTATGTCACCCCAACTTGTGCCCTCATATAAAATCATATTTGGCTAAGAAATCTTGCCACAAAGCATGCATGCCACCATGACAATTTCTTCTGAGTTTTGAAGAAAGTATTATTAGCCACATTGTTAGACTTTGTAATGAACTTTGGCCCCAACAAGTATACTATCTACACATCAAGGCAATGCAACACTGTTGTCACCTCTTTCTCATGTTTTGAATACTTTGTTCAACATCATTTGGTTCCAGACTCTCAAATTCAATTGAATATCCATCTTGCACTAATACTCCTCTAATAGCCCCATCTGAAACATTAATATCCAATATCCAAAACACAAGTTTAGGTTTGTAAAGGATATATCCATCAAATCTTAAATGAAAAAAACAAACATTTGTTTTTAATTGTCACCTTATTAAGTGTTCTATAGTCCACACATATACAGAGTCTCCTATTTATCTTTTTCTAGAAAAAAATTGAGGCACCAAATGGAGATTATATGAAAGGATAAACAAACCCAATATCAATAAACTCTTCCATCTCATCAATAGCATAACCCCTCATCTCTCCTAGCATTCCTGCTTTCTAGCTCCGACTGGGTCACTTTTTGTGGTGCAAAATTAGTTTTGTGTGTAGTGTTCACAGGTTGGGTTGTTTGATGTCCCCGAGGGGCTGGCGCAGTGGTTTGCGCCTGGGGGCTGCCAGTGCAGCGCCCAGGTTCGAGACTTTGTCTCGGCCAGCTTTTTTTCCCGGAATTTTACTCGCTCACCTGAATCACCTGAATCCACAAAGTGTGCTTTCCGAGAAATGAGATTTCCTCTATATTCAAAAAAAAAAAAAAGTTGGGTTGTTTTATGTGGTTTCATTGTATGGGGTTGTGTGTATTTAGGTAAGAGTTGAGTGGCTTGGTTTTGAGGTGGAAGTGTGCTTATGACTTTGGCTAGAGTATTCCATCTCTGCTGGCTAATGGCTTCGTCAAGTGACTTAGGGTTGGCCTTCTCCACTGCAATTTGATTCTCCGGAGATAACCTTCCTGTGAAGAACTTGAAAGCATCCTATGAAACTACGTTTAAAAGTTGTCCTATAGAAACATGACTGCCTTGACACCTGCTCTCATTGTTTTTAACTCACGGCCTGTTGGATCAGTTCTTGCTGGTTCTTCTTCTTCTGGGTACCAAACTTAGCATCAAACTGATCAAATCTGGTGTTGATATCCGAAAGTAGTAGTTCCTTGAACTTGTTCATCTCGTTTGGGTTCTTGTATTTTATTTTTCCTAGTTCGATAACATCTGAGAAGGCTACACTTGCTGATCGCCAGTCAATGTCCTTCAATTGGTTGGTGACCTGGATGGATATAGAAAAGAATCATAAAACCAGCACACCATAAAGGAAGAATGGTCTTTTCTAAACTCGATTAAAGAATGAGCTCATGCTCCTTCGATTGTTGTTGTACCCGTTTTCCTTGTTATGAAACCATCTCATCTAAAAGCTCAAGCATATAAATGAGGCCCTAGAATATGATTTATATTATTCTCTAACACAACTCCTCAAATGAAAACTCTTTGGGCTTGAAACTTGCACACAGGCTCATACTACCTTGTGTTTGATTTTTATCAAATAGAATGGGGGTGGTGAGATTCGAACTCATGACCGCTGGGTCAATAAGACTCTGATACCATGTTATGGAACCATCTCACCTAAAAGCTCAAGCATATAGGTGAGGCCCCAGAATATGATTTATGTTATTCTCTAACATTCCTTTTCCCATTAAGATGGTTCCAGGGAGAGGAGACAAGGGATATCAAGACAATCAGATTCACTTGGTAGAATGTCAAGCATCTGAAAAATTATTGCAAGATAATCACAAGATGACAAATCCCACAATCTATGTGAACAGACGTTCAATAATCTCTAAGGTTATCCTTGTGCTAGAAACATTGTTTCTTGAACCAGCGCTCCTCCCCTGTGTTTCTGACCTGGAAGCAAGTCAGTTAAACTACGATGGAATATTGTTGAAACTGTATTTTACTTTAATTATAATTTTAAACTATGACATCAAGCTTTGTTCTTTCGTAGGTGGCTTTCCATTGTGTAATTCGGCCATAGTTGAAATTGTAAGACGAGCGATGCTGTGCTAGACTGGTCTGTATTTTATCATGTCGTGCCATTTTCTTAGCCTCAATGGCCCCTCACAAGCCTAAGACCCTGTCCCATGGCTTGAAAACAAATGCTTTTGGAACCCTTTTTCTTTCCCAGGACCTTCACCTACCTGATATAGGGGTATCGAACTCTCTTTTCGAAATTTTAAATTACTAATTTCGGATGCCTTTGTTGCTACCAGCACTCAATCATGATTACCAATAATTATAATCTTGGCTAATGCCAGCTGCAATGAGATTCATCATCTATTCACCCTGGTTGTAATTTTAATTTCTTTAAATATGCTTTGACGAGAGCAGACTTGTCAATTCTGTTCTGTTTTGGCCAATACGTTCCGTGCCGTTAAAAAACCGAGACGAAACAACGTCGTTTTCATCTCGGTTTTAATTCCGGAAATTCCGGCCGAAACATCTCGGTACCGTTCTGGATGTACCATTCCGACCTTAAAATCCTTTTTATTTTGATTAACTTGTGATTTTTTTTCTAATTTTAAAATTATGTTTGTTTAACTTTGTGTTTATATTGTATAATTTAAAATTAATTTATCTTGAATTTTAATTATGCTTGTTAAATTAATATTTTAATTATATATATATATAATTAATTATATATGAACAGTATAATTCCGAAACGACACGCCGAAACGCTCCGAAACCAGAACATTCTATTCCAATAAAAAAACCGGAACGACGACCAGAGCGATACCTTGTACGGGGACAAACAATCAGAAGTAATTTTCATTCATGTTTCTTTTTTCTAGGGGTAGACAATCGAGCGATGACTGTGGAGGCCAGCAGAGCCTGGACTTATTAGTCTGTTGAAAGAGAATTGATTTGTACATAAGAGAAAACATAATAATAAAAAAAAAAAGGAAAGAAAAAAAGATGTAGGTGACAAGACTTTTTTTGTACAGAATGAAAAAGGCCAGTCGCCTACATCCAGTTTATTAATTGTTTACGAGGATGGCGGAGATGGAGCTGCTGATGCCTTGCAAATAGGGCACCAGTTTTTCATGCTTAGCCATTGATGTATGCAGGAAATGTGATATCCATGCTCACATTGTAACCTTCCCATTTCATCTCCATCAACATAATCTTCCTGAAATAGTAGCATGAGAAACAGGGTGATGTGTTAGATAGAGATAAGAAACAGCAGAATAAATTCGTTCCTACCATACTTTTTTTTTTTTGGAAACGGGGGAAACCCACAACCCGGAAAGTGCACTTTGTGGGCTCAGGAAGTGGGTAAACCCCGGCTGTCCCAAGCTCTTACGAGGGCACAGAGGATCGAACCCAGGACATGGCGCTGGCCATTCCTGGTATCGTCCGCTGCACTAACCCCTTGGGGACCGTTCCTACCAAACTCATTTTCTTTATAGTAACTTGTACTGTAGGAAAAGTTAAGAACAGAAAAAACCTGACAGATGCTGCACTTGACGTCATCCTTGCCATCTTCAAGGTTTTCGGTCGCATCCTCCATGGGAGTGGACTGATAAATGCTAGTCTTGAGGCATTCTGACAATGTTTCCTCTGTTAGTGCTGTGCTCACAGTACCCATTCTCTCTTCAAGAGCTAATAGTTCCTGTCGGAATAGCAATAATGTGAGGTTGCAACGGCTGAAGATGACACAACTTGTTCAGGAGACTTTCAACTCTTTGTTGATGAAGCACAGCAGTTTGAATAACAAAACCAACAAAAAACACAGGAGCACGGGGAGCACGAAAGGAGGGAAAGTACGACGACATAATCAGAAAAAGATACACGGCGCGCGAGTTATTATAGCACAATTACAAACCTCGTATGACATATTGTCGATATCCAGTCTCATGGCTCTATGTTGATCATGGAAGTTTAGTCCATTAAGGACCAAACTGGTTTCCAGAACAAGCAATTGCTGCAAGACGGCAAAGGAGAGTCAGGCATATATATGTAACCGTGTGAAATCAAAATGAAAAACTTTTACCAACCTCATATGTTAGTTCTTCATCTTGTTCAAGCCTCTCAAGTGCCAATAACACCTGTACAAAATTATTTAACCATTGTGTTCAACTAATGATATGATTAGGCACAAAAGCATTGTGAAACAAAAATATGGAATAAATACCTCAGCAATCCCAGCCATATTGTAGCGCTGGAAACTCTCATGATTCGTCAAAGATTGGGTATTGCTAACTTCTGCAGAACTGGATGGTCTAATACCCCGTAAACTCCCATTGCTACTGCTGTGACGACTATAAGAACTTGGGCGGCCTAAAGAGGCTTCCACAGAGAAGTGGCGTGATGAACTTGGAGCATTCAAATCCAGGGACAAATCAGGTCGAGATGTTAGTGGGATCTCATTTGCTGATAGATTGTTTCCACTTCCTTGGTTAGCAACCCTTGCCCTCGTGTAGCCACCGAGTGGCCTTTGAGTCCTAGTTGATGCAGAAGTGCTATCCCTATTCAAAGTCCCAGTTCTAGCTCTCCTTGAATCAGAAATGGCGATACCAGAATTTGAACTAGAACTCCGCCCTTCTAATGATGACCCAGTCATCCTTTTCCCCCTGGCAGAGGAACTACTTTCTCCATCACAAATTCTCTTGTTGACTGCGTCTTTCCGCCGACTTAGATTTAAATCTGATGATGAAGAGCCTAAAGAGGAAGTATCAGATACTGTATTGCATCTAAGATTTCCAGGACCATACCTACTGGCATTCAGTCGAGTTCCCTGATTGGTGCTTTTGGATGCCAAAGAAACAGGGTTTCCTGATCCTGATTTCTGATGAAAACTCCAACGAGATCTTGTACTTGTTGATATATCAGAGCTTCCAGCTTCCATTGAGGTAACATCACTAGAACCAGCTCCATCGATTTCAGGGCGAAGGTCTAATTTAATCCTTCCAGAGGGTGGTGTAACTTCAGGCTCACCCTGACCACTCCCAGTTTCTGAGGACTCTGCTTCTAGCTGAGAAGAAAACTTTTTACGAGGTTCCTGCAAGAAATTTCTTGGTTTGCTGATGACAGAGTAAACCTTAGATGAACTTCCATTTGTTTCCTTGCCACCCGAGGAGGATGAAAATAATGGCCTTGGCCTTGAAGATTTGGCTTTTTCTGAACGTATTTGAGTACCTTTACTAGAGTTCAGTCTGCCACTGCATCCAATTCGGTTGCAAAATTGAGCATTTTGATCTCTATTGTTAGCGGTATCTCTCAAAACATGGGGAGATCCCTTTCTAGAGACAATGAACCTATCACCAGCTCTCTTACCAGAATAGTCATCCATGAATGGTATAACTCCCCTTAAATCTGCAATAACAACAAAATAAATCTATTTTTGAGAACATTAAACCTCTTGAAAAGCCGCATCTTATGAAATGAAATGGAAAAGGCAAGTCGCATGGCAAACATCTTATAAAAGAGAAGAATGCAGCACTACATTATCCACACTATACACAATTAGAAAATGCAAGGCATGACTAGGAACTATGATTGATTCGATAGGCAACTTAAGGAAAAAGGGAACCTGCTGCCAAAATCTAACTCAAGAATAATTTACATTCTCAGTCATCATTGATGGAAAAAATATAAGCAATTATAATAAGATCAATCATGCATTAGATCACAAAACTATATAAGGTGTTTACATAAAAGTAACTATGAACATTATTGCAGTCACTAACAATGCATCAAAAAAACTAGTACATAATAAATCTTTGATCCATCCAATCATCATAAGACTATGCAAAGTGCAATCCAAGAATCTCCACTTTTATTGCCATTCACCAAACCATAAAACTACAGCCAGGTGCCGATGGAAGAATTCAGAGTAATTGTCAATCGAGATTTTTTAAGATTACAATGGCTCCAAAAGAGGGGTAATTTCCAGTCGCAAAGATCTGCAAATTTGCTCAATTTTTTTTTATTGAGAATGCTCATAAATTTGTCTTTGAAGAACCCTAAATAACCACTCAACAATGCATTGATAGGTAGCATGCGTGCCTCGAAAATTAATTACCATCACGCAAAAATCCAAAAAGAAAAAACAAATTAAGATAAGATCCACACCTTCAGTATTGCTACAAGAACAAACTATGTTTGAAGTTTGATCTAACATTCTAACCTCAAGTTTAAGCAACAGCAGAGAACACAAATCGTAATATCTTCAAACAACAGTCTAATCCAGCCATCGAACTAAGCTTACACCTCCAGTCCGTTGCCTCACTGATGAATAATTTATTTATTTTTCAAATATACATTTTTTCCCTCTTCTGCTCATATATACAGTAAATAAATATAGCAAAAAGGGAAGAAAAAAATAATCAAAACCCAATTACAGGAAACTTAAACACCTGACAACACAAAACAAACATAAGGTAATAAGAGAAACCATGTTCCTTAAATTAAGAACCTACCAAGAACCAATCACATAAACCTACAAAAAATAAAAAATAAAAATCACATACTGAAAAGACAAGAACCTTGGTTTCCATTTGACAACTATATCAAGCTTGATCACTCATAGACAGGAAAACAAGAAAAAACAAACATGCAAAGAAAGATGAAGAGAACAACCAGATGGCAGGACCTCCACAATTCAGTTCCAAAAAAAGAGGGTCTCTTCAGTGTTTTTAGAAACCAAAGCTCTCTTTTTTCTCTGAATTTTTCTCCGCTCAATCAGTCCCTTATTTTCCATAAATAACTTGACCTTTTCTCCGTGATTCCAGGATTCCATCAAATGAAAAGGAAAAAAAAGAAAGAAAAGCAACCTGCTTTCACCCTTACAAAGACAGAGAATTCAACAAAAAAAAAACAATAACATAACAATCAAAACACACACAAAAAAAAGCAAATAGCAAAACACAAAAAATTAGAGCAACGCCACCTCCTCTTGTTCAGTTTTGAATAAAAACCAAGATAATTAAGATGAAAACCCGTGTTTCATTTTCATGTTGATTCGATAGAAAGGTGGCCTGGTATACCTTTTCTTCTTCTTCCCCTTCTGTGTTTGATCGATACAGAGGCAGATAGAGAGGCTTAAAAGAGAGAAAAGGAGGCGTTTATCAGAGAGAAAAATAGTAGAGAGAGAAGTGGGAAAAAACGTGTGTGTTTGTATTGTTTTTATAAATGGAGGAGGAGGAGGAGGCAGGCAGGAAGGAAGATACAAAGCTGAAGCAACAAAGTTTTTTTTTTTTTAAATAAAAAAAAAACAAATCTTTTACAATATTTAATTAATTAATCTCTTTTTTCTCTCGTACAATTTACCTTTTGTTACTTTCCTTTGTTTCTTTAACAACAAGAATAAGATTTGTTTCTATCATAATTAAGATCTAAATTAGTGAAATGAAGAACAAATAAAATAAATTAAATTTAAATTAATATTTATTTCTATCCTAATTAAAGATAAATTAGTGATCAGATAATGATATTGATAATGATTAAATTAAACCCATTTTAGCAATCATGTTCATCCCAAACATTTAGATTAATTTTTCTCTCTGTTAAAATAATGTAATTGATGTATTTAAATAACACAAGTTTAAGATTAGTTCTAATTAGATTTTAATTTACATAATAAAATTAATAATTATACTTTCATTTTTCTCTCTCTAGATTGTATAAAAATGGGGCCCATCATAAACCATTATCTCTTATCTTACTTATCATAACCATTATCAACTGGCCTGTTTGATAGTATGATTGCGGTAGCTTTTCAAAGTACTTTTCGTACTGAAATATATTAAAATAATGTTTTTTTAATTTTTTTTAAATTATTTTTGACATCAACACATCAAAATGATCTAAAAACACCAAACCATATTCATTTAAAATAAAAATAAAAAATTAAATTTCGGCAAAACGCTGATTGAAACACACAGCCAAACAGGCACTATATTTAGTTATTCCCAATCACTATAAAAAAATTAAAAAAAAAACATAAATAATTTAAGAAATTAATTAAATTTTCTTTACGTGATGAGTATTTTATATGATAGTGTCCAATACATGTATTGTGTTGATTATTTTACCCATTGTGCCACAAAGGAGTTAGTGCCGTCCCAATAAGCAAACGTGAGCTAAGCGAGTGAAGTGTTTTTGGCCGTTGGATTAGTACATGTGGAAGTCAAAGATCTACGGCTATTGATGACCTTTGACATCACTTCTTCTTCTTTTCATATTTTGTGGACGGGATAAGGATGCACCGCGCCACCTCTCATGGAGCCGCCCTGACCTCTTATTTTTACAATTTTCTTGTTAAAAAAATTAAATTATCGTATTAATTTTACGGCTCAGTATCCTTACAGTGAATCGACTCCTAATTAATTTTTATTGAATTATAATATTGTTTTCGTATTTTTGTATGTATAATAGAGTTCAAATATTTTTAAAAATTATTTTATGTGGTGATCAGCAAACACGTGGATTTAGAAAAGTCTCTCAATCAAGCTTATTAATTCTGTTCTGTTCCGGTCGGAATAGCCGGAATATTCCGTACCATTAAAAAAACCAAGACGAAACAATATCGTTTCATCTCGGTTTTAATTCCAGCCTGTTTTGGAAATTTCAGTCGGAATGCCTCGGTACCGTTCCGGCTTAAAATCATAATATTCTTTTATTTTAGAACATTCTACTATTATAATATTTTGGAATTTTAGAGATGTTTCTAATTTTGAGATTATATTTGTTTGACTTTGTGTTTCTATTGTATAATTTAAAGTTAATTTATCTTGAATTTAAATTATACTTGTTAAATTAATATTTTATTTTATTTTCATATATATATAATTAATTATATATAAACAGTACAATCTCAAAACAGCACACTAAAATACTCTGAAATCAAAACATTTCGTTCCAATAAAAAAATCAAAACAGCTATTGAAACGATATTGATAACCCTTCTCTCACTAAGTGCACCAAATTACTTTCCTTCTCTAATGTTTTCGTATGTCGACGAGATGGATGCTTAATTTTCTACCAACCGCTACGAGGTCACTTGTTTTCTTATAGCCTCTAGTCATAGATATTAAACTGGTCCGCGACAGGCGGAATAATTTTTTAAACAAAAATAAAATAAATAACAATATTAAATCTTGATAATATAATAAGAAATAACAAAAAATAAAATTTAGAAAATACTTTTCCATGCAAAGTTGTGTTAACATGCAAAACTAGTGATTTGAATATAAAATATATCCAAATTACATGTTTTTGTGTGCGTTCTAGGTAGTAAAATTAAGACAATTTGATAAAAAATATATATAAAGAAATTAAATACAAATATAAATTAAATTATTTTTGACATCAACACATCAAAATAATTTAAAAAAAACCTCAAAAAATTTAATATAAAGTAAATATATATTTTTTTTAAATCCATTTGAAACGCAGTGTTAAAGACCCTTCTAATAACATGATTTTTGTGGTATTTTTTTTTTAAATCATTTTTATTATATGTAGAATAGTTTATAATGTATTGTTTGAAAATCACAAGTACATATAAAGTGTCTATTTGGATGGCGTTTCAAACGCCGGTTTGCAGTTTTCTTTTTCATTTTAAATGAATATGGTTTGGTGTTTTTAGATCATTTTGATGTGCTGATGTCAAAAATAATTTTAAAAAAATAAAAAAATATCATTTTGATATATTTCGGCATGAAAAGCACTTTGAAAAGCTACAGCAATAGCTCTCCCAAACACCCTCAAAAACGTAATTTTAATTAAAAGAAAAACATAAAATATAAACTTATTACCTAATCTAACAAAAACTAATGATCATTTATCTTCTTGCAGACTCTATCCAGGAATGGACGGCATAGATTAAGATATATTTTAAGAGACGACAAATCATAGTGGTTTCTTGGAATAAAGCTTCATAAACTCTCATTGTTGATGGGCCGGTGGTGGTGGTGGTGTTGTTGAAAGCTATTAGTAAATTAATTATGTTGACAAGAAGTCACTTATATTAAGCTATATATATATATATATATATATATGGTCATCCCAATAAAATAAAGTTTTGTTTGGCCATCACTTTATCATAATTGAGCAAAGGTTCCAAACCCCACAATATATAAATTTTTTTAACCCTCAATATATTTATTAAATCCAAGATAAAAAAAAAAGGTCCGATGGTTAGTCCATGCTAGGTTAAAAGAAATTATTTAGAAGTTGAAACTTTTGATTTTTTGTAAAAATTAAAATGATTTTATTTTGATTAACCTGAACCAATTTAAATTAATATGGTTAACCTATAACTCGAACTGTATTTTAATAATTTAAAAACATATTTTTAAGAAAATATATTTTAAAAAAATCATAAAATTAATATAATCATTTGCAAAATAAAATAAAAAATAAAAAAGAACACTCCAACATCCATCATCAATTTACAAATCATCGCCAATTAATAATAAGAAGAAGAAGAAAAGAAAGGCATGACCTGTATTAATAAACTAGTCTAAAAAGTGATGATGCACAAGGTGGCTTAAGCCACCATCTCTGACAGGTCACATTCGACGATGGTGTGGACAAAGCCTTCACGAAGTTGCCTAAAGCCCCTGGTTCCTCTAAAACTAGTGCCCAGGTGGGGCTTTCGTCAAGGACCAATATTTGGCTGGCCGCCTAATTTGTTTATAGCTTTCGAGAATGATTGAGATTATTTTTTCTCTATTTAATAATATATTAAAATAATTAATATATGCATGTTAAATCATTTAAAAATGCTAAAAGTTATTTTTTTTTTCAAAATAAACAAGAATTATCACTCCCGAATTTGCGTTTTCCAGAGTGGGAAAGCAGGAGGGTGGCCTGTGGAGCACAACCGAACTTGTTTATCATTGGGAACCAATGAATTAAGATTTAACCAATAAATTAATTATCAAGAAGGGACTTGTTAGAGAACAATATAAATTATATTATGGAACCTTATCTATCAGCTTGAGCTTTTAGGTGAGATGGTTTCTTAACACGGTATCAGAGCCTTGTTGACCTAGCGGTTACGAGTTCGAATCTCACCATCCCCATTTTATTTGATACAAATCAAACACAAGGTGATGTGGGTCTGTGCAAGTTTCAAGCCCAAAAAGCTTTCACTTGAGGGGGTGTGTTAGAGAATAATATAAATCATATTATGAGGCCTCGCTTATAAGCTTAACCTTTTAGGTGAGATGGTTCCTTAACAGGACTTTTTCTACAGGAATGCTATCCAGTTGCCAATGGCTTATTAGCCATCACAACTATAGTAGGGATGCTTTCCCTATATTGGAAAAACAAAAGGGACTAATTGACCTGAAACTTGCCTCAATTCTACGCTCCAAACACTTTCCTATCAATCTGGTCCCTCAAGTCTTGAAAGTTTAAAACTTTCCACCCACCGAGTCATTAATTTGATCATGAATTATCTGGATTGTGGTTGTATATATAAATAGATAGATATCAAGGGATCCAGTTGAGAATTCCAGATAATTTGGAGACAAAACTGATCATAGGATTGAAAGATCTCAGTTCTGCCGCGTGAGTAGGTGGATTTCTCCATCAATTCGAGAAGGAGACAAGGGAGATGAAGAGAAAAAGTGAACTCCATTTGCACGTGTGTAGACATCCAGGGCCAGACTCTGATCTGAATGAGATCATTCTCTTCCACGACAACAAAAACATCGTGCTGTTATTCTTTGCTGTCTTTTTCTAATATCATTAGAGACCACTTTGTGGGCTAAGTAGCCATCGATCGCAGACCACCACCTTGCTATATATGAAACTATATAGTTTATGACTGAGAAATTCAGCATGATCTTTAATTTGTAAATGATTTCTCAAGAAATCAATCGACTCAAGTTAATTTCCTTTTTGTTTCTACTAATTAATCGATAAATTGTGAGATGAAGATGGATTGTATCGAGACTTTTAGCTAGTTCTCTATGCTTTTCTTTTTATATATATATTTGTCATTTACCAATTATTAAAATAAATTTCCCGTCATATTTAAACTGATTTATTAATATATTTTTTAACTAACCTTAAATTTTTACCGAAGATAAATATTTGCTTAATCCTACACGTTTAAAAAAGTATAAAACTGAAATGTTTGTAGGTGTTTCGGATGATTTTAATGTGCAAATATCAGAAATATAAAAAAAATATAAAAAAAATCTTTATATTATATTTTCTCATTAAAAAAATAATTTTTAAAAGTAATTGCCAATTATTCTATACAATATTACCAAAACACACACTAAAATGGATTGATGGTAAAAGGTTTCCGATCTGCACAACAAGTCTTGAGTTCGAGTCAGGACGTGTATCCCTTGTAAAAACACAAGTCAACTGTGATTTTACTCGCTTATTTAGACTCATGAAATATATTTTTTGAAAGAGAGAGTTTCTTCGTATTAAAAAAAAGAAGGTTGTTTGTCTAGTTGCTGGCCATGATAGCCATTAATTTTCCATGGCTATAATTTTTAAAACTCCAGATTTAATCTAATCATACACCTTATAATATAACTACGTACGTACCACACCTTATAATGAAACTACCCAGCTAGTTTTTCCTTTAATTAACAACTAAAAACGTTGTTATGTTTACGTGAGCACCACGAAAGAGAATTAAGTTGAAAAGGTCAACATTCCCTCCTCCACGTGTCAAGCTAGCGAGGTTGCTTGGTATCATTATCGATTTCATGGCCTTCCATTATCTCTACAACCAAAGCCACCACCATTTTTCTCCTTTTGTTTTGCGCAATTCACTCTCCTTTATCAATCCCAATAACCACATTCCCCCTCCTTTCTTCATATACTCCTTTCTTCTGCTTTCTCATGCCATAGCGATTCAACGATAGTACTCTTCCCAGCCCCATTTCCTGGCCTTCATCAAGGTACGAAGCGTGCATTTCAAGCCATCTCTCCCTCTCTTTTTGCTTCTAATGTCATTCTCTATTGCATTTCTATTGCTTTTTTTTTTTATCGGTTTGTAATTTGCTTGTCTTGCAAGAAACCAAGCGAAGAACATCTTCTTTTCATTTCGAGCATGATTTTCTATGAGGTGTTTGCTAAGAAATAAAGTCACCAATTCCTTTCTTTTGTTCCATAGTAACAAGTTTGAATGTTCCCACTTGCCCTAGACATGAATGAAGCCTTGCCGCCCTAGATGATAGGAATCATGTCAGCAATTCTCGTCCATAAACAATGAAGTTTTCAAGCTTGATATTTTTTTTTTGCTGAGAAATAAGACTCATTGCATGTGAACATGAACCATTTCCCTTTGTTTGAATGTAGCTTTCCTTAGCCTGTAGAGCATAAAATAAACCTTGGTCAACGACATGAGCAATGGCAATGGCAAAGAGAGAATGGTGCAATGAATGAGTTTTAATTAAGATCCTGGTAGTTTATGTTGATGAATGAAGGTTTGCAAATTGCATCATTTCGGTTCCAATAAATGGGCGGAAATGAAGCAAACATTGTGATTTTTGAGCATATGACTTGACAAAATATTATAGAGATTTTTCTTGTTTGATGGAACATAAAATCATAGATAGAATTATTATTTTTTGCAAACCCAAATGTAGATACAAGACAGGAAGTACAAATCTATTCCGACATTATTAGAAATCGAGGAATTCATTACAGATTGTGGGTTCCTGTGATGATGCAGGATCTTTTAAAAGTTTTTGAGCTCAAAAACTTGAAAATTCATGGCAACAAGTGCAACCAATAGCACCTTGAAGAAGGAGAAGACGGCCACGGCGCCCTCTTCACATCCTCACAAAAGTACTCGCAAGCAAGGAGGTTCAAGACCAGCCAGCCCTTCATCAGGCTCCACCAACAAGGATAATTCCACCACCCCATCAGCAAAACCTATCCCGAACTACCTCAAGCCTACGTTTAGCTCAAGACCCGAGCCCGTAAAACAAGTTAAGAAAACTGGCCATGAAAACACCGCTCAAAAGCCTGCTCTTCTTAGAAGAAGATCCTTCGATAGGCCTCCATCTCTTCATCACCATGCGCACAAATTAGAACCCTCATCATCCGATCCTAAAGAGAGACTGGTTCGGGACAGAATAACAGGCCCCGTCCGATCCTCATCGTTTTCATCAAAAAATGCTACTTCACCAAAAACTGCTGTGGACAGGTATGCCACAGCACATAAGCCAGGAAAATCTCATCAGACAGTGACTACAAGGACCATAGGGAGGAGTACTAGTCCCTCTAACAAGAAAGTGACCAATGCTCCTGTTTTGCCGAAAGAGCCCGTTAGTCATGATGGAGCTCAGAATTTGGATCTTGAAAGCATGCTAGAAAGCAATGAAGAATCTTTTTTGGCTCATGAAACTGAGGAGATACTGAATGATGCGAGCGAGGAGCAAGTTCCTTCTGATTCACCAAAGGCTGAAAATGAGGAAGTGCATAACGATGCTGAAGAAACTGAAGTTAACAATGGTGAAGATGATCAGAATCTCATCAAGGGTTCTAACATTCCCACAGTCGCTAAAGGAGAAACTAATGTCTCCGCATCAGCAAAACCGGTTGAAGAAACAGAAACTGAGTTACATCAAGAAAACGAAAACCAACTTGAAGGAGAGGAGAATAATGACAAATCAGAAGAAAGCATCAACGCTAATGCTAACCCTGAAGTTGAGGCTAAAGATGAGGCTGTTAATCATGAGAGAGTGGAAGAGAACATTGTCAACGACAACGCAGTTTCTGACGAAGAACTTGTGGGGGAAGAAAAGAAGCATGAAGACATGAACCGAGGTAATGAAGGAAGTGAGGCCCTGAAGCACCAGGAAGGACAAGATCAAGTGGTGAATAATATTGTTCATGAAGAAGAGGATAAGGCACCAGATGCGGCTGATTCGACACAAAAGAAGCAAGTTGTACAAGGTAGCAAGAAGGAATCTCATGCTGCATACAATGATGTGATCGAAGAGACTAAGAATAAGCTACTCGAGGAGAGAAAGAACAAGGTGAAGGCACTGGTTGGGGCTTTTGAGACTGTCATAGACTATGAATCTGGTTCTAAATAAACCTCACCTGATGACAACATCCAGACAATTCTCCATTGAATTGGAGTAACTGAAGCTTATTTATTGTTGTCTTTAGAAAAATATTGCTGTTAATGTTCTAGAATACTCGACTCCTGTTTGTTTTCTGTTTTCCTTTTCAGGATTCATAGCCAAGAACATGTACTTAATCTGGGAAGTTTTTGTACGAAAACATTTGTTGTAGACTGGTACATATGTCTTGCTGCTGATAATTTCTGACAACTAACACATGAACTGGATTTTCCCTGATAATATTTACAAATATTAATGTTGTATTGAATTCATCATTCGATAGCTGAATGACTTCGGAACAGAATTCTGACCCCAGCAAACTGTTGCATCAATTCTGTCCTCAAAGTTTCGGAAACATCCAATCAAGCCATTCCATTCAGATATGGTCAATATCTTCATCAGAACCAAGAATGATAATGACGATGATGAGTCAACAACCTCAAGGACACCAGCAGAAAAAGAAGAAGTTGTTTTTCAATGCTCCGTAATTTTTATTCCATGACTTATGCATTCCAGGCTCAGAAAATTGAGTCTTCATTCTTAGCTGCTACAATGTCAACTAACCACATTAACAGACAACCACGTGCCTTACTAACATTGGCTACTGCTGCTGAATGAAATGATGCGTTCATTGGACTAGACGTTGTTACAACAATACTAAAATGTCCTCCTATTTGTATGTCATGGTACATTGAAATAAGCGTTGTACTCAAACGCTGCGTTTCATTCCCTCATGCGCTGCGTTTCAAGCCTTCTCCATACATCAGCTAACGGTCACTTAATTTAAATCACCTCGTGCCCTAATCCCTGATTCTTTCTTTGCCTCGTATACTTTGAGCTGCGACATGAAGGTGGTAAACTGGCTTCAATGCCGCTGTTTCCATCTCTCGATGGCGAGCTCCTTTTGTGGAAAACCAGCTCTGCGCCATTACAACGGGCAATGAAGATGCAGCTTGGAAAGCATCATTATCGATCGGCCACTTCCTCACCCGCTTCTTCTTCATTTATCAGTCCTCTCTCCGAGTTGAAGAGTCCAGAAATTCAGGAGATTTAAGGATCTGGAATCTCTACCTGAAGATGGGCAACAGCTATCAGCAGTGGTTGGCCAATACTGAATTCTCTGCCTCTATCACAGGGGATGCACTCTCATCAGAAATTTGCACTCTCACTATGCCCAGAGTTAAGACCAGAAATTTGCATATCTCTGTTAATTTGACCTACTTTCAGAAGGATGGTCGCCTTGCAGCAGGGAAAATGGAATGGTTCTGAGTTGGGTGATAGATAAAAGTGGAAATTTTGGAATATGAATTTTATTAAGTGGAAAAACAAAATTGAAAGAACAATGTGAATGAATTGATAAACCCTAACTAAAACCAGAATTGAAAGAACAATGCGAATTGATAAACCCTAACTAAATCTCTGGGCAGCTTCGAGGATTGAAGCTGGATCAAGATCAATCGGTCCTCTGTTTCCAACAGTCCTCAACCCTGTGAGCCGTGCACCATAAAATTTTCCCTTAACCTCATTTACCTTGCCTCAACGTTAAATATCTTGTATTGCTATGAATCATAGAGTTGCTTAATTGATTATGTTATGTTTCGCTGCTGTTTTATTAAAAAAAATATATCTGAGTTAGCCTGTGATGGTAGAATCATCAATGAACACTCCTGCGCTTATATAATTTCATAAATCCGCATCGCACCTAGAATGAGTCAGAAACTGGGAAGGTTTTTATAGTTTGTCTATGTCACTGCAGGTCTATATGTTTGGTATAACATCCTTCCCCAGTTATCCAGCTAGGTGTGTAGATGGACAAAAAGATGAACTGTCTACAACAATCTCCAGGCATGTGAGTAGTCTGCAGAATTCTTCCATGTAGCCTAAAGGATTGAATGTTGCCTTATTCTTGTAAGAAAATTCTCTCAAGAACTCTTAAGCCTCCTTCATCATCTATGCTTGATGTCTACAAAAAAATAAAGTTGTGTTGATCAAGCCTAAACATTTTATAAGAGTTTTTCAACAATTCTTTTAAGACAAATCAAATGGACTTTTCAAAAAATCAAATCACCAAATCTTACTCCCCAATTCATGTCTAAATTTGTGCTCTTGCAAGGCATAAATCAAATCTAAGGAAAAAAATCAGATAAATATCTTATTCTTTGTAAGTATATTTTAAGTAAAGATTAAATCTAATTATATATTTATAAACGTGTTCTTGTTTAATTTAAATTGTATCTACAACATCACTTCAGGCATGTGGTCAGCATATTAAAATTGCTACTTTTAGTCCATGCACCAGAAAGGATTCCTGAAGTTTACTTAATGTTTTAAACTACTAATTTTGGGTTTGTGGATGAACTTTGATGGCAGCCAAGATTTCCTGTGGAGTACATCAAGTAATCTAAAGCTCGAATTTTAAAATCTTTATTTTTAAGGAAAAAACTAACCTTCTGTTCTTTATTTTCTATGGGGCATCGTCAAGCCATTTATGAGGTGAATTGCAGATTCGTTTTTTCCTTCTGTAAGGCCATGAAATCTCATTAATGTGGTGTCTGAAACTTTAATGTTAGACACAACACCGCAAATAATTGTTTTCTTCTTCTTCTTATGATAATTGTCAGCTTTTTCTGTAACCAAATTTCCAGTAAGGCAATGACCATGATTGCAGAAGAAAACAGAAACAATGGCCCCAAGAGTATTAAAGCCATGAAAGCACTCTCCATAGCTACCCCATTTCCTTGTCTTCGTTCATGAGATCAGCTGACTGATCTCATCAGGCCCTTGGAAAGCATAGCAACTGCATTGAAATTGTTCTGCGTTCTCCATCAGCTCCATGTCGCGACTACCAATTTGTGTAGTGATTTTTTTTTAATTCCATAATATTCTGCCAAATAACTTAATAAATGAACATTAAAAAACATGTGATCTATATGATAAATCATACTTTAGTTATATATATTTATATTTATAAACATTGGCTTCAAGCGTTAATTCATTAATCTATACACTACCTGTTTTAATTCACTATTCTAATGCTTTGCTTCAACTTTAGAGCTATATTTTTCTTTTTAAATTTAAAACAAATCTTACCAGACGTGAAAGTAACATTAAATGTAGTTTAATAACATGTATATTATCGTAGTTGTCGCGACAATGATTTTTTGCGCTTAACGCCACGCCATCCCTGAATTAGGGGAGACAACGGTGCATGGTGAAGAAATGATTTGTTTTATAGTCATAAAATTACGACTATAATTACTAAGAGGCGACACCTGGTATTACGGTCACTAAGCAACCTATTGGTCAAAGAGAGTCTGGATAAAGAAACTTGTTGTGTAAGGGAAAACACATCACCCCCAGTGCACCTTACCTTAGGTAAGCTGCATTGTTGTTTGATTGTTTTTCTAAGTTAAAAAAATTTTACACTGCATTTTCAAAAACTATTTTTTGTCTGCGGTTGTACTTTATAATGTAATTTTACACCGCAGTTAAAAACCTTTTTTCTTATCTATGAATGTACTTTACAATGTAATTTTACACTGTAGTAAAAATCTTTTTTATCTACGGGTGTACTTTATAATGTAGTTTTACACCCCGATAGCTAAGACAAATAATTGTTAAATTATTTTGATATTTTGGTCAGATTCCAATGGATAATCATAAACTGGTTACAATATCCAATTTTTATTTAAAATATAAGAAAGATACAACATATATTTTTTTACGAAAAATATGCTTGGAAAACCTTTGAATTCGGCCGTATGCACGAAACAACATATTTTTTTAAATGTAATTTTTTTGTAATTTTTTTTTAAAATAAAAAAATCCGGGCTGGGTCTGGCCTCACCAAATGGGCCGACCCAGCCAAGTTGGGCTAAGGACCCAACTATGAGAGACTTGGGCTGGGCTGGACCCGGCCCAGCCAAGGTGGGCTAAGGACCCAACTATGAGAGACTTGGGCTGGGCTGGACCCGGCCCAGCCAACTGGGCTGGGCCGAGAGTCCCAAACACAAAATATATGTATATATACGCAGTAGAATGGTGGTCGGCCGACCACCACGAGAGGCTCACATGTCACTGGCTCCGGGTAGAGGAGGCCGAGGTGGTTGTCCCTGTGGTGGTGGCGTCGAAAATGGCGGCCTGTGGTGGCCGGGAGGAGCTCCTGAAGCTGTCCGTCTATGCTGGAGCCGCTGCCACTCCTCGTCCCTGCTGCTACTTCTCGCTGGAGCTGGAGAGGAAGGGTGAGCTCGCTGTTGGGGAGCTTCTGGAGTGGGTTCACGGTGAGCTTGCTGGAGTTGCTGCCGGAGGAAGGAGAGAAAGAAGGTGGCCGACGCTGCAACGTCGGGGAGAGAGAGAGAGAGCTACCTGCGGGAAGAGAGAGGGCTGCTGGCGCTTGCTATTGCCGTCGGTGAGGAAGAAGATGAGGGATGGTCGCCGTTCGTGGCTGATGGTGAAGATGGAGAGGGACGCCGACAACGGTGGAGGCCTCCCAGTGCAAGAGAAGAGGATGGGTTGTGTCTGTGTTAGTGCAACCTCTGTTCTTAGTGTTTAATTTTCTACTCGTATTATTTCATCCTCCCGTTCAATCCCCTGTGTTTGTCTATTCTCTCCCCAGTTTTTTTTCAGTTTTCCCGATCGTTCCCCCAGGTTTTTCCGTCTGTCCTCAAAATTTTCTCCTCTGTGTTACCATGAACCCCCCCACTTCCAAAATTTTGTTTTCTCCTGCTTATTTATAGGCGAATGAGGGAAGGTGCAGGGAAGGTGCAGGCATGGGTTGATGTTCAAGAATCGGTGTTGCGTGTTGCAGGTTGGAGGCATGGCTGCCGGCAACCAGTTACTTCAGGTTTTTTTTTTAATATGAAATACACTGAAAAAAAAAGGTTATTACAAAAAGAGTTTTTTGACGGGAAGAATGATGTTTTTATCTTCAATTTTACCCGAAAAATTTCATCACTGAAAATTCTGATCTTTCCAATTTAACCCAAATTAGGCTTCCAAACTTAATTTTTCATTAATTAAGCCCTTAATAAAATTAATTTGACCCATTTATTTAAAGTATCATTAAGCTCTTGCGCTTAATTCAATCATTTAATTGAGCTCTCAATTAATTCTGAAGTATAATTACACTTTAAATTGGCGACGATTAAATCATGTTGACTTATAAAAATATAATTATGTCTTCGACTTATTTTTATGCAGATTTATCCAATAATAAATTATTTTAGCTTTGAATCTATATTTTCCTCTATTTTTTGGGACAAAAGAGATACGATCAAACTCTCGAAAACATCCAAAATTTTCAGCTTGTTTTTTTTGCCGACACCAGCCCTTTTTATTTTATTTTTGTTAATTTTGGGTAGATTTGGGGAATAACCTAGAAATTGGGTTATAAAAGTAGCCATTATTTTATTTATTTTATACTTGGCATTTTTTATTAAATGGTCCACCTACGATGATTTTTTTCCATCAAATGGTCCACATTTGATGTCATACCACAACCGTGGTACCAAAATTAATTTCGCGCATGATTTTTGTTATTATATAAAAGAAGTTGGTTCCCATCAATTGAAGTTTAGATAGTAGAAGAAAATAGTTTTGTAAAGAATCCGGGTATTAATTTAAAATGCAAGACTTGGGGGACCAAAATTTAATATTATAAAGCCAAATTATTGAAATTAGGACCTTGGCATATAATTCAAATTCTAGGAGACAATTAAGGACATTAATGAACAAATTCAAGACCAATAACCAATCTGTAGAACTCATACAGCTTCAGGGACCACAATTGATAACTTTAAGGACTTGATTGAAGAAAAACAATATTTCATTGTTTAATTAAGGGCTAAATTGTTCAATTCTAAAACCAAGAACTAAGGTGGAAAAGACGATCAAATCCAGGGCCGAAACAAGATTTTGGCGAGGGGTGAGATTGAAAAATTAAAGGAGTAATTGAATTAATTGAAAGCATAAAGGTTGAATAAAATATCTAACTTCCCTAACAAATATGCCTTAAATATTTTTACTGATAAATCACATCTTTTCAAACTTTCACTAAAATGTTAAGCATAATTCATGCATTAATATTGTGAAAATTAAATCAGAAGACACAGAAATGAATCACCTATCTATTGTGGATGCTCTGCTGGTGGTCCCTTGTTGCTGTTGTTGCACCACACTCGTGATCCCTCTTGCAATTACAAGAAATTCTCATAAATCATTCTCATCCAAGGATACAATTCACAATAATTACACCAAAAACAATCTAATAAGTCTTTTAATTTGTTATTCTTTCCTTTTTATTTTATAACAACATCCATGTTCTTTATCCGATAAAAACATTATTATAAATAATCATCTTCAACGCGTCTAACTTCATCTCTTCATAACCTCTCTCTTCTATATTTTCTTCTCTCTTGAATTTGCCAGTAGAGGTTGCATTACAATCTCTGCCTAGATTTTTCACTATAACTGGAGTTACAAAATTCAATTTTAAACAAAGTTAATCTTATTGAAAAAATAAAATATAGGGATACAACTCTATTGAAGAAATGAAAACCTAGTTCTGCCTAATTTCCAATCAAAGACAATATTAAATGATGAATTGAAAAAACAAGTCAATTAAAAAAACTGAGTCAATTAGGTTAACCTATCAAATCTATGACTCGGGTCTTGAAATAGGGACAACATAATAAAAGGAAAATTCATTATTGAAGGAAAAATGACCATGGTCATGAAATTGATATAACCTTTAGAAAAAAAATAAAAAAATAACTCCATTTAACTGTGGGCTTAAAATGCCAAAACATACTGCCTTAATCGTGAGATTAAGATATCACTATAAAAATTAGATTAAAATATATTATAAAGCTCAATTCTCAGCTAATTTAAAGTTAAATGATAAAATTTGAAAAAAAAATCCATTTAAAAAAATTACACAAAAAACAACTTGAGTTAACTGAAGTCAATTTGTTAAGCACTATTCTTGGGTTATAAGGCTAAAATAACATAATATAAAGTAAACAAAATAAATCATAAAGTCTATTTCTCAATCAATACAATATTAAAGAATAAATTTTTTTAAAAATCTAGCCAACCAGATTAACCCACCATACCTATGATTTGTGTGATAAAAGTGTGGTAACTCAATAAAAAAATAAATCTAATATTAAATAATGAAAAAAAATACTTTTTAAATAATTAGTACTTTGTAAGAAGATGTACAAATAAACCTCTTTCTCTTTTAGGCCCCGTTTGTTTGCTAGAAAGTGGTTTTCTTTTGGAAAGTGAATTCCGGAGAAAGTGAATTCCTGGAAAGTGAATTCCGATGTTTGACAGTGTTATAGAAAATGAACTGGAAAACACTTTCCAGTGTTTGTTTGTGTTATGAAAAATGAACTGGAAAATAATTTATTAATAAATTAATTTTTTTTCAAGTTTATTAAAATAATGAGGAACAAATCTTACAAATTAAAAAGTTGAATGAGAATGAAATTGAAAAAAATATAATTTCATAATTTATCTCAAATAAAATAAATAATAATAAAAAATAATAGAGATCAAATCTAAAAATTTTAAAAAAATAAAAGGTGAATAAATTAAAATAATAATAATTAACATTTCATAAATTATTTCAAATAAAATAAGTAACAATAAAAAAAATGAGGACCAAATTTGATAGATAAAAAATTTCAATAAAAAAATGATAAGAAGAAAACAAATAGCAATTAAAAAAATAAGGACCAAAATTAATATAAAAATTAAATTTTAAGAGATGGAATTGAAAAATAAATATTCAAAAACAAATTATATATAGCAATCAAAAGTTTGAGGATCAAATTTGATATAATCAGTAAATAATGACATTTCTAAATTTTTCACAACTTCCGGAAAGTGTTTTCCGCCCAAATTTTCCGGAAAACACTTTCCTGAAAACCAAGCCAAATTTTTCTTTGACTGGAAAGGTTTTCCGTTGACCAACTTTCCGGAAGACAAACAAACACAGGAAAGTTTGGAAAGTAATTTCCCAGAAAGTGAATTGCGAGAAACAAACGGGGCTTAGTTTATAGTTAATTTACCCCTTATAATTCTTGAAACTTGTTTGCATGTCTTAAATGATTTTTTAGGAATGATGGCGGATGAAACAATGGTTTAGATGAACTATTTTAAATATGTTTGGCAATGAGCCAAAATAAGTTTTTATTATTTTTAAATCGTTTTAATATTATAATATTAAAAAATATTATTTTAATATATTTTTAAATAAAAAAACTTTAAAAAATAACTATTACTGCCATTCTAAAGACGCTATTCCAATAGAAGTTTTTACTTATTAGATCAGTACTGTAATTCTGCATATTTTTACCTGATAACCAAACACCATATCTCATCCTAGTTCTCCAAAACGACACCCGATGTCTCGTAGAATTCGACATGGAGCATGATTGATTGTGTGTATGTGGTTGCAAATTCTGATTTTGAAATCTTGTCCCCATCACAGCTGTGGACCGTCTGCTTCCTATCCCTTCACTTCTTCCACGACTCAGTTCCTTCCTGCCACCAGAAGGAGACTCATCAGTCGGTAATGGGTCGTCAGAATTCTCATCATTCTTCAAAGTTTGGATCATCTTCCTGTAATACATTTTCAAAAATAAGTAATAAATAAAAACCTTACAAGTGAATTTTGGGCCGTGTTTGTTTCTCGAAATTCACTTTTCGGGAAACTATTTTCTAAACTTTCCTGTGTTTGTTTGCCTTCCGGAAAGTTGGTCAACGAAAAACACTTTCCAGTCAAAGAAAAATTTGGCTTGGTTTTCAGGAAAGTGTTTTCCGGAAAATTTGGGCGGAAAACACTTTCCGGAAGTTGTGAAAAATTTAGAAATGTCATTATTTACTGATTATATCAAATTTGATCCTCAAACTTTTGATTGCTATATATAATTTGTTTTTGAATATTTATTTTTCAATTCCATCTCTTAAAATTTAATTTTTATATTAATTTTGGTCCTTATTTTTTTAATTGCTATTTGCTTTCTTCTTATCATTTTTTTATTGAAATTTTTTATCTATCAAATTTGGTCCTCATTTTTTTTATTGTTACTTATTTTATTTGAAATAATTTATGAAATGTTAATTATTATTATTTTAATTTATTCACCTTTCATTTTTTTTAAAATTTTTAGATTTGATCTCTATTATTTATTTTATTTGAGATAATTTATGAAATTATATATTTTTTTTCAATTTCATTCTCATTCAACTTTTTAATTTGTAAGATTTGTTCCTCATTATTTTAATAAACTTGAAAAAAAAATTAATTTATTAATAAATTATTTTTCAGTTCATTTTCCATAACACAAACAAACACTGGAAAGTATTTTCCAGTTCATTTTCCATAACACTTCTAAACATCGGAATTCACTTTCTCCAGAATTCACTTTCCAAAAAAAAAACCACTTTCCAGCAAACAAACAGGGCCTTGGTGGTGGTTTTACCAAAACAATCTGAAACATGCTATCGCATACTTAAATCCCAACACTCTACTTAGCACCCGTTTGGCATTGAGTTTGTACCGGTGGTATAAAAAAAAGCAGATAAAATACCGTTTGGTTAAGTGTAAAAAAGCAGGTTTTATTTATGGGGTCCACCTTTTTTTACTATGCAAACCACGTTCCACCGAAAGCAGCAAAATGCTGCTTTCCGGGCGTTGCAAACCTGGGGATACCAACCACGTTCCAAATATATATGTGGGGTGGGGGCTGGCGTGTGTGTGTGTATATATATATAAAAATAATCTAAAAATTAATTACAATAAATAAATATATTAGAAAAATATCACAATATAATTTTTATATCGCAATCCTTTTCCGCTTCAGAATAATATTGATGTGCAAGAATAAAAAATATAAATAATACAATAATCAAGGACTAGAATATAATTAATAAAGGGAATATAATTCTAGTCCTTGAATAATCAAGTAGAGACTTGATTGGTTATTCCTAAAAGTATCTTTAAATAATATATGTATATTATTTAAGGGTCAAATATATATTTTCCTATTTATATGATTTTTTTACTTTTCATACAACTTGTTTTTCAAAAAATAAAAATAAAATCACATGTCATAGTTTTATCTTAGATCAATTTAGAGAATTCGTATTTTAATTTTCTCTTGCATTTATGTATTTTTCACACACTAAGTAAATTCTCTTAGTTAAGTAAATTCTCTTATTTATGTTCTACATAAAGCAGTTTGTAAAGTTTGGAAACCAAACACCCAAAACTGCTTTTTTTTCAACCTCCAACTCAACCACAGTTTTAACCAAACACTTAACTATTTATTTTGAACCACAGTAAAAAGCGCTTTTTTTGAAACTGCTTTTTTTCAACCTCAACCACAACAGCAACCGCAATACCAAACAGGCCCTTAGAGAGCATCAAATTCTATGGCATGATGATTTACGATTTGTGAACATACTCTAAATTTCTAGATAATTGGAGTTGGAAAAAGAAAAACTAGAACTTTCTATTTAAATACTATATTCTCAATCTAGAAAACTGAAAAAGTAGTTTTTCAAATTTGTACTGAGTTTGGAAAACTTATTTTAGAGGTTTCTAATACAAGTTTTTCATTGTTTTTAAAATGAAAAAAAAAAACAGTTTTTTATTCAAGCATTTGTTTTAGCAATGTAAAAGGTTAAAATTATTTTTTTATATTATCATATTTAGTTAGTATTAAAATTTTAATTTTAACAATATTATACCTTTATCATGATAGTTTTTAATTTAATAAAATAAAACTAATATTCTACAATTAAATTATTACAAATACATAATATTGAAATGACCTTCAAAAATTACGATTTTGTTTTAATAAATAGACATGTTTTTCAATTTTTCAATGAAAAAAGAAAAAAATGTTTTTTTATTACCGAACACACGCACTCTTTAAGTTCTTGAAAACAAACCTCTCAATTAGAAAACTCCACCTCAAAATGATCATATCACTCTTACAAACCTTCTCCAAAAACACACATCTAAATATTCTCCTTCAATTATTAGTTGCTACAAAGACAAAAGCTTAATTTTACTATTTGTTTTATAGCAACATAGCCGGTAACTTCAACTAAAAATAAAATAAAATAAAATAAAATAATGTCGGCCAAGTCCAATTCACTGGCATCATCATCAAACATTTAGATTGTCTTATTGACATGCTACGACCACATCCTTTTAGGCCCTCTCTCTCGTTTTCTTTGTGTCGTTGACGCTCTATCCTCAACCATGCATGTCTGTGAGAGCTGTATTGCCTTGCCTAATCGGGATATTTGTATCACGGGGCTAAAATCAATTTGATTTGGCCTCCAATCCTCTCTTTTTTCAACGATTATCTTTCGAATCCTGTTGCCATCCATTTTCTCCTAATTTAGCTCTTAGAAAATTATATTAATGTCGTTTCCTGACAGGAAATCTATAAGGAAGCCCAACCATTATATCAAAGAATAGCTATGCTTACGTGATTTTCATCCTATCATTCTGTTATAGAATCATATAAATTATATTTTAAAATGTTATCTAACAGTTTAAACTTTAGATAAGATGGTTTCTTAATATAATATCAGAATCTTATTGACTCATCGGTCACGAGTTCGAATCTCACAACCCTCATTGTATTTGATAAAAATTAAGCACAAAATAATATGGACATGTATAAGTTTTAAACTCAAAAAGCTTTCACTTAAAGAGATATATTAGAGAATAATATAAATCATATTCTAGAACCTCATTTAATAATTTAAATTTTTAAGTGAGATGATCTCTTAATATAGTGACATGTAAGAACAAACAGCGTATATACAAAGTATAGAAATAATTCATGCATGCTGACATGAAGATTGTTATATGATGCTGGGATGCAAATATTCTCATGTGTTATTTTGGAAATATTTCTTAGTTTTAATATTTCGGGGTGGAACTCTACTTTTATCCCCTTATTTATTTATGAAGGAGCATTAATTTGTGTCCAAAGCCAATCCTATTGGATTTAAAAGATGAATAAGTACAGTGGTTATTATTAATTAATTAATTAAAAATGAAGATTAATTATTCTTATTTTTTTCCAGATATTATTTGATTATTATCTGAGGATAGAGATGACAAAAAAAAATAAAGACATAAAAGTATTTAGTTGAGAAAATAAAGATAAAAATATAAAATAAATTTATATCTAGAATACTTTGGAGATAAACTATATACTTTTAAAACTAAAAATATACTCTTCTTTTATTTTTTTGTCATCAGAAGAAAGCTAGCGGGATCAAATACACACGTGGTTACTTCACAGTGGATGGGTTATTAATTAGCTAAAGAATAGGAAGAATATTTCTCAACTATGAACCAACCCCTCCTATCAAGCGTGTTTGAAGTGTACGGAAGATTCTCCATGAAAAAAGCAAAAGCTTTTTTTTCCTTTTTCCGTTTGATCATGAAAAGAAAAGGTTAAAATAATTACACGATGGAATTTCATCAACTGTGTGGCTTCCCATCTTGTCAGAAACCCGGCAAAAAACCTGCGGTTCTTTTCCCAGACCTGTTGAAACAGCTGCCCTTTTTTAATTAATGATGTCCTTGACCAGGAGGATTGTCTTTTTAAGTTCACATAAATGAAAAGAGGTAACACGAAGCATATATAGTTAATGTCTTTCATGACTACTTAATTAGCCAGCCAAGATCGGAGTGAGAGTGTGCATGCAGTCTATATTATATAGAGGAAGTACTGGCCTGGTTCCGCGTTAAACCAATAAATAGCCACGAGTATATTAAAATTAAGTTAAATATATATAAAATCATTTTATGATAGCACAAAGTAAAAACTACAAGGATTTACTTTTGTTTTGAAAAAAGAAATCATTTTCAATTTATAGTTCTGTACCCAGCAGAAGAACTGAAATAAATTTTGGATCTTTGATTATAAGGTAGCTTCCTGTCTTGTGATATGAGTTTTGATGTCGGCATTGAGACTTTATATGCAGACCGGATCCAAAAACATCAATCATCCATTGTCCTAATAAATAAATGGCTCCCATCTCAATTTATTTATATTTACAAATGTGAAACGGCAAGTTGGCTTCAGCTTTTAGCCAGCTACATGATTGTTGCTTAATAAAATTAAATAGTGTTGATGATGAAAGCATATTTAATATTAATATTTTGGAAAATCACGATGGTAGGATAATTAATTTTAGTGAAAAGGGACTTTGCATTTGTATTAATAGTGTTTTTATATATAGTTATTATATATTTTTGCTTAAAATATATCTATATCTACCTTTTTTAAAACCGTGAAAGAATATTTCAGTACTAACCCTTTGGTGGTCTAATTGAAATTGCTATAAAGTTTTCAGATACGAGGATCCCATTACTGCATTGATATTCGAAATAAAATATGAAATGCTATTATATGACTGCAACTAAGTTCAGTTTCCTATGGGATGAAAAAAGAATGTTATGATCAATATACCTATTGGAGTGGACATAACCCAAATAAATGGGTTGACCCAGCTGTTGGACTTGGACTGGACCGGACCCACCCAGTTAGCTGGGCCGAGAACATGTCCAGCCCAACAATATAAGAAAGGAAACGAAAAAAATTAAAGAGAGCCAGCTGCACTGTTCACGTGTTACGTGAACAGTAACTAGGTGGTTGATCAACGATGATGAGAGGCTCACCTGCCGCTGCAGCCGGGTAGAGAAGTTCGAGGTGGTTTTTCTTGTGGTTGTGGCTTCGGAAATGGTGGCTTGTGGTGGCTGGGAGGAGCGTCAGAAGGTTGTTGTGTTGTGTTGCTTGACGTCGAAGCTGTGGGGAAGACTGAACTGGTGCAGATGCTGCCGGTGAAGAAGAGAGGTTGTTGGTGCCGAAAGAGCAGGTGGTGGTGGTCGTCAGTGACTGTTGCTGCTAGAGGAGAGAGAGGGCTGTCGGCGTTGCTGTTTTTGAGAGCCTGAGAGAGCTGCCAAGGCCGCCAATGCTGTTTTGTGATAGTTATGGAAAATATTGTTCCCCGTGTATTATTCTCATACTCTCGTCTGCGTCTGCTCCCCCTCAGTTCCCCGTGTATTATTCCTTGGTGCTTTCTTGTCGTCCATGAAGCAACTGAATACAGTGTTCAGTGTGTCATCTGTGTTGGACGAAAAGCATTTAAACGATGCTTTTCGTAAACTGCGGTTCAATCACAGTTTTAGATGGGACTCATAGTACAAAACTATGATCCAAAAATTTACCAAATATTTTGACTCTGCAGTGAGTCTCAACCAAAGAAGTCATCATTGAGCCAAACACCCACTCAAATAATGAGAGGAATATTATTCATTACAGAAATTGGATTTGACCCTTGACAAGATATCACTTGGTGCAAATTCAGACGGCCGTCTATGGTACAAGCATAATCTTTCTTACTTCCAGTTTATGATTCTATCTCATGGAAGCGGCTCAGCCTGGATGGTCAACTACTTATGAAATCAATTCAATCTACTTTCTAACATATAATTGGCTCCGAAAGCTTGGCTGGTTCAAGGGTCCTCAACATATTCCCAGTTTAGCTTGGCTTTCAAACATACTTTCTACAATGTTCTTATGTAATAATTCCATGGAAGATCGTGATCACACAGAAAGACAAGCATATACACTGTTTGTCTGGACTTTTTCTACAAATATTTCGCAGAACCTAAAGAACGAAGCAAGATCATCGTTTTCTGTTACTAGCTACATAGCTAGCTGGGATGAGTCGCAAGCCTGTAGCACTTTCTGCAAAAAAGAGGTTTCTTTGGATTTTTATCGTCAACAGCGAAGCTCCATCATCGAGTCAGTTCGTGAGCTCAAGTTTCATAAGCAGACCATTTCTTGATGATGATGTTATTCAAAATTCTAAAGTATTTAATTTTGATGCATGTCAAAGGTGGAACTCTTTTCGCAATTTCTCTTGAAAATAAAATGATAAATCCCCAAAGGGCAACAGTAAAGCCCGAAACCTGAGTAATTAGGTTACATAAACAAGAAGGAGAAGAAGATTTGAGGGAGATGAAAGACAAAGAAAGCAAGGTCTTGAGCGATGGATGGTCCTTTTTTTTTGTCTGCAATTAACCAACATTCAATTCCTTGAGAATATCAAAACTGTTAGTTTCTTATATTTTGTGCTGGCAGTAAACTTAGCCAACCAACTTTCAAGATTCCAGAACTCTGATGCCCAAATGTTAGTTCCAGAGAACAAAACAAATAGAAGGGCAGTTGAATTTTTTTAATATCTAGATTTTTATTGATTTTTTATTTTTATTTCTTTTTAAAAGTCAGTGAAATTCATTAATTAAACAGAGCACACGAATGATTAAGCACTCAGGGCTTAAAACAAAATAATTCAAATCAATAAATAAGAGGGCATGCAACGTGAAATCATCCCAAATTCACACCACACAAAATAGCGGTCCGAGATCTTAAGAATACTCCTATTTGTTTTCTTCTCTAAAAAAGAGGGGGGGCATTTGTTTTTCTTTTGCTTAAAAGTTAAAACTATCATGCTCATGAATGATTTTCTACGAATCATTTACCTTTTGAAACTCATATTAATTCACACTATAAATACTTTATTGTACGAACTCGACTACCATACTAAAATTTTGTATTAATTCAAACGAAAAACAAAAAAAACATAGTTAATGTGATGATACTTCAAGAATGTTTTTATATTATCTCGGTACTATTAACAGCAAGAATTATTATATATGGGAAATGTTTTAGCTACCTCCTTTTTAATTAATGAAATCATAATTAAGCTGTTGAATTACACTGGACAAATACAATCGTCTCTAATTCTAGTAATCTTTCAAAATAAAACTTGTCAGTGATATTGAGGTGGAAAGACCACACACGATAGGAAATCTGATAGGAATCATTTCATTTTCATAAATGTATGGGGTCCTTCGGACAGTGATGAAGTGGTCCTATTTAACGTTTGCACGTTCAATTCTATCTTCTGTATGTATTATTGGCCCGATTCATTACAAATACAGTGATCTCGCACAGTTTGACAAAGAATCTATGCATGCCATCGATAATAAAAGCCAAGAGAAAGCAGCTTCGTAATCATAAGACAGAGAGCAGGCAGTGAGAGCAGGAAGCAAGAGAGGGAGAGATGGGAAGAAAGACAGGGTGTTCCAAGGATGGTCTCAACAAAGGAGCCTGGACACCTGTTGAAGATAAAATGCTTCTGGATTATTTGAAGATCCGCGGAGAAGGTAAATGGAGCAATATTGTCAGAGAAACAGGTAATTCGCAGATTATGATCTTGTTTAAAGACTGTGCATGGATGGTGTAATGGTGCATTCTGACGCGTGCGTTCATGCCGCAGGACTTAAGAGATGTGGAAAGAGCTGCCGGCTTCGGTGGATGAATTATCTCAGACCTGATATAAAGAGAGGCAACTTCTCTGATGATGAAGAAGACCTCATTATCAGGATGCATAAGCTCCTGGGCAACAGGTGCTGTGTGCGTTCGTTATTATTTCTTTCAAATGTAATTATATTATCCATGGATATGGATGAGTGATGCTTAATTCGTGATCAGTTTCTCCCTTTTTCTTCTTCTTCTTCTTCTTGTTTTTTTTTTTTTTGTGTTTTGCCAGATGGTCTCTGATAGCAGGAAGACTTCCTGGACGAACAGACAATGAGATCAAGAACTATTGGCACACCACTATTGCTAAGAAGGCACGGGGAAAGCCGAAGGTCGATAGGAAACAAAGTGGGGCAGCGTCAAATTTAAAGAATCAGAGCACCGTTGAATCACAGTGCACCACCGGGGTGGTTCCTGCCGCCACCGCATCACAAGAAAACTCAGCTCAAGATCATCAACTTAGTATTGCAATGCCACAATTCACCACCAGCAACTTGCAAGATGGGGCTGCATCAAATTTCAAGAACGCGAGTACCATCGAATCACAGTGCACTACCGAGGTGGCTGCCGCCGCCTCTACATTACAATCCACCGACAGGAACTTGCAATATGATATGCCGAAGACATATGAATTTGAATCAACCAGCAAGGGGCTGGCATCTGGGGGGGAGGATAATTCATCCGACATTATGATGTATAATGATTACATGGATGACTTCAGCAAGATTCTTGACTCCGACTTCACAGAGTTTAGTGCCATCCATGATATTATCAGCACTGACCATCATTCCAACAATACCGATGCGGTAAATGGCGATCATCTTGGTGTCTCTAGTAATGGATGCAAATCAAGAGAAACAACAGAGTTTCCTGAGAAATTATTGGAGCCGGATCATTGGTCTGGCAATAAATGTGTTCTAGCTGACCAAGGTTTTGATTTCATGTCATTGCTTTCGTTTCTTGATTCGACTGATGACGAATGGACAGCAGATGATTCAGGTACTAAAGTACTTTAGGTTTTTTTCTTTTTTATATCCTCGTTTCTCAATAAATCTTGAGGTCCAATCTCAGCCTTGAAGCGCAAAAGGAAATAAAAACAAAGAGAGAGGTGTTTTGCACTGTGCATCAATGTGGTACAAGCTGCTGTGGCTGAATAAATGATTGAGCTCTATAGATAGTTCCAGCTTCTACTTGCAATGACTCTTATGATTGTAGTTTTAAAACATAAATTTAAAAACTATTTTATAAAATATATATTTTTTTAATCCATAAAAAAACTTAAAAATAAAATGATAAAATCTAACACTTTTAAATTTATCATGAACCGCGCATAATTATTATCAAATAACCTAAAAGGCATCGCACTCTCGACTATTCATTACTGTTGCTCAAGACACATTTTACTGTTCATTGGCAATTTCACCCGCTGCTTCGCGGGTGCACCTCTGCCTTTTTTTTTTTTCGTTTTTTCTACAGTGTATTGGCGAAAAAAGCCCCCGAAAAAGACAAAAAACGCCGTCTTTTTTAGGGGCTCCGCGGTAATTGACCAATCCGGTCCGGTCCGGTTCATCCGGACGGTTTTTTTTTTTTAATATTTCTTCAAACAGTGCAGTCACCGTTTTAGCCCCCAAAAACGACAAAATAACGCACAGAGACGAGGGGTGAAACGGTCATTGGCCAATTTTTTATTATTTTTCACCCCGGGCACTGTGTGGCGCGTCTCATCACGCGCCGTCCATTTCCCCATGCACGCGTGTTTCGGGAGGCGCGTGCTCCCTCATACGGCATCCAAAAATGATCAACCGGCGTCTAGAACGATATTTCGCCGTTCTCTCTTCCACATGGAGCGGCGCGTGTATACATGTTATGCCCAGGTACGTGTCAATGGGCGTTTGAATTTCCCCCCCTCATTTCTCTCTCCTCCTGCGCAAGCTGACGTCAGCGAGGCAGTGTTTTTGGCAAAGTTCACTTTGGTCCCTGCACGCCCGAATTTTTTGTTCTAGCCCTTATTGCAATTATATAAGTTTTGGTTTGTTTCAATTGCGTCCTTAGATTCAAAATCATTGTAATATATAGTTTCAGTTCGGTCCTGCTACTTTTAATTTCCGGATTGGCTGTGAATGGCTCAATAAATTAGGTACACAAGTTTCGATTTTTTTAAATTTGTCCTTTGATTTAAATTGATAATAAATGTGGTTTCCATTTCAGTCCTTTGACTTTTAATTTTTCAATTTAATCCCTTTATATTTGATTTTCATTTCAGCCCTTATACTTTTATTTTTTATGTTTTAAGAATAATCTCTACTTTTGTCCATGTATATATAAGTGTACTTAGCACAATAATAATAATAATAATAATAATAATAATAATAATAATTTAATTGTTTTTCTTGCTTACTCTTTTGTTAATGTTTTTTTTCTCCAGATAATTTAATAATTGTAATTGTTTTGATGGTGATGGAAAATATACGTTTTGATTTATTTTTTTTTCTTTTTTTAAAGTTTTTGGAATATTTTTAGTCTTTCATTAATTATATGTTCTAAAATTTATTGAATATTATCGCCTAGGAATACATATAGGGAGAAGAAAACATGACCTAGGATTTTTTCAATAAAAAAAATTCATATCAGTATTCTTAAATACATTTAATATAATGATATAATTAATAAATCGGATAGCAAAAAAAAAATTTCTTCGAATTTTAATTTTGTGCTTAACACAATAATAATAATAATAATAATAATAATAATAATAATAATAATAATAATAATGATGATAATAATAATAATAATAATTTAATTGTTTTTCTTACTTACTCTTTTGTTAATGTTTTTTTTTTCTCCGTATAATTTAATAATTTTTATTGTTTTGACAGTAATGCCAATGATATTTATTTTTTTTCCTTTTGTTAAAGTTTCTAGGATATTTTTAGTCTTTCATTAATTATATGTTCTAATATTTATTAGATAATATCTCATAGGAATATATATAGGGAGAAGAAAACATGACCCAGGATTTTTTGAATAAAAAAAATTAATATCAGTATTCTTAAATACATTTAATATAATCATATAATAAATAAATCAGATAACATAAAAAAACATTTCTCTTCGAATTTTAATTTTGTACTTAACACAATAATAATAATAATAATAATAATAATAATAATAATTTAATTGTTTTTCTTGCTTACTCTTTTGTTAATGTTTTTTTTTCTCCGTATAATTTAATAATTTTTATTGTTTTAACAATAATGGCAATGATATTTATTTTTTTTCCTTTTGTTAAAGTTTATAGGATATTTTTAATCTTTCATTAATTATATGTTTTAATATTTATTGAATATTATCTCATAGGAATATATATAGGGAGAAGAAAACATGACCTTGGATTTTTTGAATAAAAAAAATTAATACCAGTATTCTTAAATACATTTAATATAATCATATATTAATAATAATAATAATAATGATAATAATAATAATAATAATAATAATAATAATAATAATAATTTAATTGTTTTTCTTGCTTCCACTTTTGTTAATGTTTTTTTTTCTCCGTATAATTTAATAATTTTTATTGTTTTGATAGTAATGGCAATGATATTTTTTTTTCTTTTATTAAAGTTTCTAGGATATTTTCAGTCTTTCGTTAATTGTATGTTCTAATATTTATTGGATATTATCTCATAGGAATGTATATAGGGAGAAGAAAACATGGCCTAGGATTTTTTGAATAAAAACAACTAATATCAGTATTCTTAAATACATTTAATATAATCATATAATGAATAAATCAGATAACATAAATAAAATTTGTCTTCGAATTTTAATTTTGTACTTAACACAGTAATAATAATAATAATAATAATAATAATTATAATAATAATAATAATTATTATTATTATAAAAATAATAATTTAATTGTTTTTCTTGCTTACTCTTCTGTTAATATGTTTTTTCCCTCCGGATAATTTAATAAGTTTTATTGTTTTGACAGTGATAGCAATGGTAAGTTTTTTTTTTATCTTTTGTTAAAGTTTCTTAAATATTTTTAGTTTATCATTAATTATATGTTCTAATATTTATTGAATATTATCGCATAGGAATATATATAGGGAGAAGAAAACATGACCTAGGATTTTTTAAATAAAAAAAAATTAATATCATTATTCTTAAATACATTTTATATAATAATATAATGAATTAATCAAATAACATAAAAAAATTTTTATTGAATATTATCGCCTATAAATATATAGAGAGAGGAACAAAATGACCTAGGATTTTTTCCTTAAAAAAATTAATATCAATATTCTTAAATACATTTAATGTAATAATATCATTAATAAATCTTATAAAAAAAATTTGCCTTTGAATTTAAATTTGGTACTCTTTTGTTTAAGTTTATTTCTTAAAAACAAATTTACAATATTTTCATTTTTAATATTTTAAATATAATATTACCGGGGAAAAAATTAAACTAAAAAAAAATACAAATTTACTTAAATTATCTACAATTAAAAAATATACAGGTCACTTTCCATTTTGATTACATAGATTTTATCAATTATAATTATACTAACTAAATATTAAAATAATAAAATACAATACATATAAAAGCAATCAATTTTCTACATAGATAAAAAAAACCGCCGCATCGCACGGGTGTACCGCTCGTGAAGCCTAAATGGGTGTCCAAATTTGAGAGGTCACATCTCACATGCAGACAGAGTAATTCGTTTTGAGCAATCAATATAAAGTTTGCATCTTAATCAATGATCCTCCTTGCATCCCTCAATTTGTCAGAGTAATTCGTTTCAATTCATTATATTTATCTTCATTTATTTTGATTTATCGTACGTTTGTAATTTCTCTCATGAGATATCATATCAGAATGTGGTTTGTGGAAACAGTGTCCACTCAATATCTGTATAATTTATTACTTTTTTGGTTGCATTGAAAGGACTGTCCCATCGCTGGAATTTAACTCCGTTTGTTATTATATTTTTTAATATATATATTTTTAAATCAGCATATAAAAAAATCTAAAAAGAAAATTTTAATTTAAAGTAAAGACAAAAATTAATTTAAAAAAATTAAACACAAAAACAAATAAATTCAAAATAATGTTAAGCGAACACCATGAAAAAAAATCGATTTCTAATGACTACATGAAAAGTTTAAGGTTGTATTGGTTATTTGGTATAGCATCAAAATGGTTTTAAAAAATTAGTTTTTTTATATCTTATGAAAGCCTCTTAAAGCATGATGAAAAGTTAAAATCTACATTCTATTTTTTTTCTAATTAAATTAAAAATTAACATAAGATATTAATGAGTTCATGTAAGTTAAATGTTAAATTGTTAGTTTTATTAAATAGTCCATATAAAAAAGAAATATTATTATTTTATATGCCTATAAAAATAGAGCAAAGACATTAAGATAGTGTTTTGTTATTATCTAAAGACACAATAAAGAAATACAATAAAAGTAGAACAAACATGATTTTCATGTACTTCATGTTTAAAAGTATATAAATTCACTTTAAAATTGTTGTAGAGATAAACTTATTTGATGTTTTTATATATATTTCTTCAACTAAACATGTTTCTAGCTCTGTTATTTTCATAACAAAACTTTGTCCAGTAAAACAAATTTAAAAGAATAATTGGGATGGTCTTAAACTAAAAGAATTGTGGGCGAGAATAATGTAATAACTATTTTGCACTTCCCATATAAAAGCTCGTTTTCTAGGGTTAGTTTTGTAATTGTACAAGGACCCTTCGGTGATTGGAATGTTTATTAAGGTAAAAAAGTCTTATTCTTTAATTTCATAAGGTAATGTCTATAATATCCTTGAAATCAAAACAAATATACTTTTGCTTAAAAGGTGGATCCACCTTTTTGTTTACAAATACATAGTCAATTTACTTGGTTAACTCTTGAATCAAAAAAATTTAAACTTGGGTCTAAGTGCTTCTTCATCCTTTCAATGTGGCCATTTCATAATAATAGAATAAATACAAGGGTAATTATGTATTTTAAAAAAAGATATTAATATTTTATGAATAAATGCACAATGAATTTATTTGGTTATCCCTAGAATCACAAGTTTTTTTAACTTGATCAAAAGGCTGGTTTTTCTTTTTTATTGTGGGTTTTTGTTTTTGTAATTATGAGGTTAAAACATGAGCAATTTGTATATTAAGATATTAATTAATTTATGCATATGACAACTCATAAAATGTTTTTTTCTTTTTTTCTCTTTTTGTCTAAAAAAAGTGTTTCCCAAAAAATAAAACATGTTGTCTTATTGTTTTGGAATATCTAATTCAATTTTTTTTAGTTATATCCTCCAACACTTTACATTCTATCTTTTTACTGGTTTCTTGAAAATGTTAACAATCACAGTTTCAGAATTAATCAAATAAATGGCTTGCTATTCCAGCTTCATTAATTATTCCTATCAACACCGTCATCCCTTGATTGATCTGCGGAACTCAACAACTGTTTAAATTTATCGGTGGCTGACTCAGGCAAGCATATGCATACCACCATCCTGTCGCCGGGATCAGCCTCCCCTTCCGGCAGGAACACACACACCTGTGGTGTTGGGGTTAGAATAAAATGTATGTTGTTTGATTTTTTTAATAAATGTATATATTTTTTTTTTATCATAATCACTCTTTTTTTCTCAATTGAATGCATTTAATTTCGTTATACAAGACAATTTTATTCGACCCAACCGGGTTTATGACCTGAATTGTTATTTTTTTCTTGCTATTTTAAAACACACTTATTGTCTCTCAAACATTTTTTAAGCACGGGACTAGTGAACCTCTAAAACATGGGTTCGCATCCTTTTTTATGAAATTTATCTCATCAATTTAAGAGCAATAGTAAATGAACAACAATTTCGCAAGTGGCTGGACTTCCTTCACGGTGTGGCTGAGGGGGAAGGGACGGTGGATGTAGGTGGTCTATGGGCTAAGAGAGAGAGGGAGAAGGTTGGCCTTCCTTCACGGTGTGGCCGAGGGAGTGTTGCATGTGGTGTGGCTGAGGGGAAAGGGATTATGGATGTGGTGGGATTTAGGCTGACCCTCGAGGTTATGTGAGGGAGAGAGGGAGGTGAGGAAGAAGACAGAGATGCAGTGTGTGCGAGAGAGGTTAGCGTGTCAGAGATGCCTTTGCATCCTATGGTCACTTTACGCTGTAGTTGCAAAAGCATCTCTCAACTGTTTTTGCAACTGCGGCCAGACCATTATTTTTTTGGTGGGATCCACTATAAAAAATTGGGGTCCTATTTAATAAATATTGTATTTGGTTCTGCAGTGTGTGAGAGGTTAGCGTGTCAGATATGCATTTGCAGCGTGTGGTCATTTTACACCGCTGCTGCAAAAGCATCTCTCAGTTGCTTTTGCAACGCGGCCAGACCATTATTTTTTGGTAGGATACACGGTAAAAAAAATTGAGGTCTTGTTTGCTAAATGTTGTATTTGGCTCTGCAATTCAACGCAACCTTAGATTTAACTGAAGAGCCAAACACTATCAAAGATCAATGTCTTTTTCTTCTTTCCCTGACAGTGAGTGATAAGAGAAGCAAGTCGAGAAAAGATTAAATCAAGAGCGACTGACTGCTATTTAACCAGGAAAAGGAAAAAGACTTTTGCCGGGGAGCTCTCTCTCTCTCTCTCTCTCTCTCTCTCTCTCTCTCTCTCGGCACACAAGCCAGGACAAGAGAGAATAAAAAATGCTATCTTTTAGTGATCATCGGATTCAGGATGACAAAACCTTCAGGATAAAATGTCACGTTAATCTCTGCTAATGACAAAAAAAAGAGCCCCCCAGGTCAAAGTCGTTGGTTGATGAATATATGCAAACGATCTTAAAATCTGCAATTGTTTTAAATCTATCATTAAACTTTGATTTTACTATTTAATTTGATATATTTCTTTATAGATTTTTAATTTTAACAATTTTATTTTATTTTTACATGAACAAATCAAATAAAATTAAAATAAATAACATGAAAAATAAATCAGATAATAATCTTATTCTTTTGTAAGTATATTTTAAATAAAGGTTAAATCTAATTATATATTTATAAACGTGTTCTTGTTTAATTTAAATTGCTCAAAATTGTATCTACAACATCACTTCAAGACGAAGTTGTGGTATGCTCTACAATGCATAGTGTATAAGAAATGCATGAAATAAGAAATCTCATTAATGTGGTGTCTAAAACTTTAATGTTAGACACACCACCCAAATAATTGTTTCTCCTCCTCCTCCTCCTCCTCCTCCTCCTCCTCCTCTTCTTCTTATGATAATTATCAGCTTTTTCTGTAACCAAATTTCGAGCAAGGCAATCACCATGATTGCAGAAGAAAACAGAAACAATGGCCCCAAGAGTATTAAAGCCAGGTTAACCCGCCATACCTATGATTTGTGTGATAAAAGTGTGGCAACTTAATAAAAAAATAAATCTACTATTAAAGAATAATAAAAAAAAGACAATAATTTCAATAAAATAATATTATTTATTAGATCAGTAATGTAATTCTGCATATTTTAACCTAATAGCGAAACACCATATCTCATCCTGGTTCTCCAAAACGACACCCGATGTCTCGTAGAATTCGACTTGGAGCATGATTGATTGTGTGTATGTGGTTGCAAATTCTGATTTTGAAATCTTGTCCCCATCACAGCTGTGGACCGTCTGCTTCCTATCCCTTCACTTCTCGTATCAGCTCAGTTCCTGCCTGCCACCAGAAGGAGACTCGTCAGTCGGTAATGGGTCGTCAGAATTCTCATCGTTCTTCAAAATTCATAGCGACTTCTTCTTCTCTAGATTGATAACAAAAATATTTCCTACAAAATTACTAGCTAGTTTACAAAGCTGTGCTATCCACAAATTCAAATTTATTTCGAGCATTAAAAGGCATAATAAAAATATTAATATTGAGATAAGGGTTGGATTTAGGCTTCGTGGTTTAACCTATTAACTCCATAATTTTATTGAGAACTCCAAGTCCAAATCACAGGCATCATCAATCATTTAGATTGCCATGCCACGAACGCATCTTTTTAGGCCCTAGCTAGCTCTCACTCGTTTTCTTTGCGTCGTTGTCGTCTATCCTCAACCACACCCCTTACCATGCCTGTCTGTGAGAACTGTATTGCCTTGCCTAATCGGGATCCCCGGGCTCAAATCAATTTGATTTAATTTGGCCTCCGGTCCTCTTTTTTGTAACGACTATATATCTTTCGAATCTTGTTGTCATCCATTTTCTCCTAATTTAGCTCTCGGAAAGTTACATTAATGTCGTTTCGTGACGGGAAACCTGCATGGAAGCCCATCCATTATATCAAAAAATAGTAATGCTTACGTAGTTTTCGTCATATCAGTGAAATGTAAGAATTCAAGCAGGGTGATGCTTACTTTTATCCCCTTATTTATTCATGAACGAGCTTTCATTTGTGCCCGAAGCCAATCCTATCGGATTTAAAAGAGGAATACGTACAATGGTTATTATTAATCAATTAAAAATGAAGATTTAACTTTTTTCCAGATATTATCTGAGGATAAAAATGACAAAAACAATAAAGACATAGAGGTATTTAGTTGAGAAAATAAAGATAAAAATATAAAATAAATTTATATCTTTGGAGATAAACTATATACTTTTAAAACTAAAAATATACTCTTCTTTTATTTTTTTTGTCATCAGAAGAAAGCTAGCGGGATCAAATACACACGTGGTTACTTCACAGTGGATAGGGTTATTAATTAGCTGAAGAGGAAGAATATTTCTCAATTATGAAACTAATCCCTCCTATCAAGCGTGTTTGAAGTGTACGGAAGATTCTCCATGAAAAATCAAAAGTTTTTTTTGTTTTTCCGTTTGATCATGAAAAGAAAAGGTTAAAATAATTAAACGATGGAATTTCATCAACTGTATGGCTTCCCGTCTTGTCTGAAACCCGGCAAAAAACCTGCGGTTCTTTTCCCAGACCTGTTGAAACATGCTACCCTTGATGTCCTTGACCAGGAGGATTGTCTTTTTAAGTTACATAAATGAAAAGAAGAAATCATTTTCCATTGATATATATATATATATAAATCTACATATAATGATAAACATAATATATAAATTAAAATTAATAAATTATAAATTCATCTGATATATAAATACCTGATTTACCTGATTTATTTTAAGATAAAATATTTACTACTCATGTCTACATGTAACGTCAATCATTCATTTTTTACGCATTTTCTATGTTTTAAATCTTGTTTAGAAATATACGAAAGAATTTAATTATTCCAAGATATTCATTTTATACATGGATAAATATCTAGCCAACATTCATGAATTATACATCATCATTCATGGCAGACCGGATCCAAAAACATCAATCATCCATTGTCCTAATAAATACATAATACCCATCTCATTTTTTATTTTATTTTATAAAATAAATAGTGTGAAACTGCAAGTTGGCTCCAGCTTTTAGCCAAGTACATGATTGTTGCTTAAAATAGTGTTCATTAGCTATCTACCTGCGCGATGCGGCGGTTTTTTTATCTATATAAAAAATTAATTGTTTTTATATATATTGTATTTTGTTATTTTAATATTTAATTAGTAAAATTATAATTGATAAAATCTGTATAATCAAAATGGAAAGTGGGTCGTATATTTTTTATTCGCAGATAATGTAGGTAATTGTTTTTTTATGACTTGCCTTTTTTCCCCAATAATATTAGATCTGACACATTATAAATAAAAATATTATAATTTTTTTTCCAGAAATAAACTGACATTTTCTGCGTGCTATAATGAGTTATTTCAATGTTTAATAACTAAAATTGCAACAGATAAAAATATGTTAGAAATGAGTTTCTTGCGTGGTATAATTAGTATGCTTGCCCGCGCATTGCAATAGGGTTTTTTCCATATAGAAAACTAATTGATTTTTTCATGTTGTAATTAGTTGTTTAAATATTTAATTAGTAACATTATAATAGATAAAATATGTAACAAATAAAATTTTTTTGCGTCCTATAATGACTTATTTGCCGTCTAAAAAGAATAGTGCAATCGAAACGGAGAGTGACTCACATATTTTTTAATTGTAGATAATCGAGGTAAATTTGTCAAAAGAAAAAAAATTGAGTTGATAACGTAGGTCAATTTGTCTACCTTTTTTTTGAGTTGTATTTTTTCCCGAACAATATTAGATTTGAAATATTAAAAATGGAAAAATTGAAAAAAAAATTAAGAAATAAACTTAAACAAAAGAGTATAAAATTTAAATTCAAAGCAAAATTTTTTTTTTATAAGATTTATTAATCATATTATTATATTAAATGTATTTAAGCATATTGATATATATTTATTTTTTTTAAATCCCAGGTCATTTTTTCTCTCCCTCTCTATATATATTTTTAGGCGATAATATTCAATAAATATTAAAACATATAATCAGTCTCACATATTTTAATTTAACATAAATATACAAATATATAATTAATTTTACACACTTTCAATCATATATTATTTTATTATTATTATTAGGCGATAATATTGAATAAATATTCAAACAATTAAATTATTATTATTAAATTTTGTTAATTATTATTATTATTATTATTCGTATTCTCATTCTTATTCTTATTCTTATTCTTATTATTATTATTATTAGCATTTAAAAAAGATTTGTGAATTTTATTTTAAAAAAATAATAATTTTCAAATGATTATTACCAGGAATAAAATTTGAAGACCAAATAAAAAGAAACCCTAACAAAAGAAAAGATAAAAGAAATACTCAAAACCAAAAAAAATATATATATACATAATCTTGTACAATAATAGGGAATAATGCATAAATATATAAATAATAATAAAGGAAATCAATTTCAATAAAACAATTAAAAACATAAGGACCAAAATAAAAATAAAAGATATGATTGATTTAAAGTGAAGGATTAATTTGACAACAATTCATACTTTTGTACCAAAAATATTAAAAGATTTAAAAGAAAAAACATTTAAAAGAAGAGGGACTGAAATTAAAGTGCAATATATATTGAATTTGAAATGAAGGACAAAATTGAAAACAATACAACCTGCTGCACTAAAACAATTAAGGGATCTAATAGAAAACCGAAAAATTCAAAGAAGAAGGACTGACATGCAAACTGCCTATATATCAATTTGAATGAAAGGACCAAATTGCAAGCAATTGAAACTTTTATTACAGAAATCAAACAAAAGTCAAGGGACTGAAATGCATCAACAATGAACCTGGGGGACTGAAGTTGAATCCGGGGCTGAGGAGAGAGAAAAGAGCACATAAACGTTCAACCGACTATATGAGCCTCTAAGTAGATCATTTGAAGGCACGCGCCACCCCATGCGATCTAGGGAAGGGTTGCGAGTCGTTTTAACCGGCGACGAAAAAATTTTCACCCCCGTATGAAGCCGCACGTGCCGCCTGAATAGATCGCGGGAAAGAAACGCGCCAACGTGCCCGTACGGATGACTGACAGAGCTGACGACAGGGAATAGTAACGTAGGAGTCAATTACTAAAACACCCCTGATGCTAATTCCAGGACTTTGTCGTTTCGGGGGCTACAGACGTAATAACACATTTTAAAAAATATTAAAAAAGAAAATACGTGCGGCGGACCGGACCGGTCCGTACGTGGTCAATTACACCCGTGCCCCTCAGCCGAAACCGTGTTTTTGTCTTATTATCGGGGGCGAAATCGGTGAAGCACTGTTCACAATAGGAAAAAACAAAAAAAAAGGATAGACGTGCGCGCGCGACGCACCGAGACAAATATCGTGTCCACAGTGCAGATGAATGTTGGTGAACAGTAAATTCCGTTTTGTTTTAGAGTATTGGATAATAATAATGAAAGCATATTAAATATTAATATTTTTGAAAATCACGATGGGAGGATATTTTTTAGTGAAAAAGGGACTTTGCATTTGTGATTAGTGTTTTTTATATAATTATTATATATTATATCTGCCTTTTTTATTATTAAAACCGTGAAAGAATATTTCAGATACGAGGATCCCATTACCGCGTTGATGTCTGAAATAAAATATGAAAAATGCTATTATATGACTGCAACTAAGATTCTGTTTCCTATGGGATGAAAAAAGAATGGTATGATCAATATAGCTATAGAGACTCATCAAGAATTTATTGGTCATGAAATTTAATATGTCTGTGTTCCAGTTGTGTATAACGTTAAGTGAATTTTAATATGTTTCGGTATTACTTGAAAACATTTATTAAAGAATCTTAGAATTAATACTTATAAAATATTATTAAAAAAAAACATATTTGATTAGTGTCAAAAAGGTATCTTCAAAACTATTTCAAAAACATAAACTAATGTTTTGTTTTCATGATCGGTTCTGATTTCTATAAGTGGATGTTCACTTGCGACCAATGTTTGTTTTCTTGATAAATTTTGGTTTTATTTAATTTTTGTTTTATAATTTTCTCTTTTTTTTTTTGCTTTCCTTGTATGAGACTGGCTCAATAATATCTTATGTGTAGTGTTTTAAACTATGGTAATTAATTTGTACAATCGCAACAATAAATGATCATTAAACTTGAAACCATTAAGTTATCTTATATATAGATTGTTATGCTCTAATCATGATGCATGTTATCTAAGAGCAAACATTGGGTATACCATGAATTATATTAAAGTACTTAAATGATCAGGAGAGGATTAATCATCCTAGGTGAATCAAGTAAATGTTTCATCTGTTCTCAAATAATATTGACTTAGAAATTCCTGGTCAAGGTGAAATGAGATTTGAAATTTTATTCAAACAATTAATGACTATTATGTAGAAAATAAACATGATTTAACATGGAAGACATAGAGGGTCTGAAATTTTATTCAAATAATTAATGACTAAATTAGGAACATAATGGGTCACACACATTAATAACAATTAGTCAGAAATTAATTTGAGATGATTTAATTAAGTATGATTTTATTAAAATATATTTTAAAAATTAAGGAATAGAATATATTTAATACATGAATTATATTTATAGTCCTAATAAGAGCAAGTAAGAACTTAATTGAGTTAATACTTAAAATTGTGTTAAAGTGTCTAGGTTATTAAACTCTTCATCTGAACACACAACATAGTCAAATCTTGAGGTCATTAATCACAAAATTTTTTCAATGATCACTACTTGATGCATGTTTTCACCATGAATCTTCATTTTGTTTGCTATAGTGAGTGTGCGAGCAAAGTACTCATGAACAATCTCACCTTCTTTCTTTTGATGCACTTCACAATCCTTTTGAAGAGCTTGTAGTTGTGCTCTTGCAGAACCTTAGTACTTCCACTTCATAGAATCCCAGATATGTTTAGTAGTATCTGTATTAAGGATGGTCTCCATAAAAGTGCGAACAATGACTTGAAATAAATAATTCTTCACCTTTAAATCCTTCAGCTTCTAATCTGCAATTAATTACAGTTGTGCGTTAGTAAGCTCCACTCCTTCTGCAGCGGCAAGAATTCATTCTCCACCAAACTCCAATGCTCCTTTGAACAAAGGAAATTTTCCATAAGCATGGATCAATGATCATAATGACCATCAAACTTAGGAATGTCAGGTTGAGCAAAGTTATTTTCAGTTGTCATATTTTAAATCAATATTCTCTTGTTTAATTGCTCTCTCTTTACGGTAAGAAATTGCTATTTCTTCTCTCCCAATCAAGCCACGTTCAAGTTTTGATACTCAGATTTGTTACAAGCATACAAATCACGCGTATGAAAATCAGTTAGATTTCTACCTACATATCCCAAATAATAAGAATTATTAACTGAATGATATTTAGATTTGACAATTTCAACAATAACTCTTAACCATAGTTATTGATTCCGTTCCGTTCCGGCTGGAACGGCCGGAACGTTCCGTTCTGTTCATAAATCCGGGACAAAACGGCGTCGTTTTCGTCCCGGTTTTAATTACGGCCCGTTCCGGAAATTCCGGCCAAATTCCGGCCGGAACGCCCCGGTTCCGTTCCGGGCGTACCGTTCCGGGTTCAAAATCTATTTTTTTATTTTTTAAAAATTATTTTTGACATCTATACATCAAAATAATTTAAAAACACCAAAATATTTTAAATAAAAAAGAATTCAAAATTTAATTATGCATGTTAAATTAATATTTTATTTTTTTCATATATATATATAATTAATTATATATGAACAGTACGACACCGAAACGGTACGCCGGAACGTTCCGAAACCGGAACGTTCCGTTCCTATCGAAAATCCGGAACGGTACCCGGAACGGTATTGATAACTATGCTCTTAACTCTTACAGCCGTAACAAACCTAAAGTACTTTTGTACCTGAAGCATCTGCTGTCCATTCGTCATCAGTTGAATCAAGAAAGGAAAGCAATGACATGAAATCAAAACCTTGGTCAGCTAGACCACATTTATTGCCAGACCAATTGTCCGCCTCCAATAATTTCTCAGGAAACTCTGTTGGTTCTCTTGATTTGCATCCATTACTGGAGACACCATGGTGATCGCCATTTACCGCGTCGGTATTCTTGGAATGATGGTCGGTGCTGAAAATATCATGGATGGCACTAAACTCTGTGAAGTCGGAGTCAAGAATCTTGCTGAAGTCATCCATGTAATCATTATACATCATAATGTCGGATGAATTATCCTCCCCCCCAGATGCCAGCCCCTTGCTGGACGATTCAAATTCATACGTCTTCGGCATATCATATTGCAAGTTGCTGTCGGTGGATTGTAATGTAGAGGCGGCAGCAGCCACCTCGGTAGTGCACTGTGATTCGATGGTACTCGCGTTCTTGAAATTTGATGCAGCCCCATGTTGCAAGTTGTTGGTGGTGAATTGTTGTGGCATTGCAACACTAAGTTGGTGATCTTGAGCTGAGTTTTCTTGTGATGTGGTGGCGGCAGGAACCACCCCGGTAGTGCACTGTGATTCAATGGTGCTCTGATTCTTTAAATTTGACGCTGCCCCACTTGGAGATCCTGGTGCGATTTGATTCCTATCGACCTTCGGCTTTCCCCGTGCCTTCTTAGCAATAGTGGTGTGCCAATAGTTCTTGATCTCATTGTCTGTTCGTCCAGGAAGTCTTCCTGCTATCAGAGACCATCTGGCAAAAAACAAAAAAAAAAAAACAAGAAGAAGAAGAAGAAAAAGGGAGAAACTGATCACCAATTAAGCATCACTCATTCATATCCATGGATAATATAATTACATTTGAAAGAAATAATAACGAACGCACACAGCACCTGTTGCCCAGGAGCTTATGCATCCTGATAATGAGGTCTTCTTCATCATCAGAGAAGTTGCCTCTCTTTATATCAGGTCTGAGATAATTCATCCACCGAAGCCGGCAGCTCTTTCCACATCTCTTAAGTCCTGCGGCATGAACGCACGCGTCAGAATGCACCATTACACCATCCATGCACAGTCTTTAAACAAGATCATAATCTGCGAATTACCTGTTTCTCTGACAATATTGCTCCATTTACCTTCTCCGCGGATCTTCAAATAATCCAGAAGCATTTTATCTTCAACAGGTGTCCAGGCTCCTTTGTTGAGACCATCCTTGGAACACCCTGTCTTTCTTCCCATCTCTCCCTCTCTTGCTTCCTGCTCTCACTGCCTGCTCTCTGTCTTCTGATTACGAAGCTAATGTTGAAGATAATATTTGTCTAGTGTAATTCAACAGCTTATGAGTTCACTGTATTTACAATGAATCGGGCCAATAATACATACAGAAGATAGAATTGAACGTGCAAGCTTTCAATAGGACCACTTCATCACTGTCCGTAGGACCCCATACATTTATGAAAATGAAATGATTCCTATCAGATTTCCTATCGTGTGTGGTCTTTCCAAGTTCTTCACCTCAATATCACTGACAAGTTTTATTTTGAAAGATTACTAGAATTAGAGACGATTGTATTTGTCTAGTGTAATTCAACAGCTTATGAGTTCATTAATCAAAAAGGAGCTAGCTAAAACATTTCCCATATATAATAATTCTTGCTGTTAATAGTACCGAGATAATATAAAAACATTCTTGAAGTATCATCACATTAACTATGTTTTTTTTGTTTTTCGTTTGAATTAATAAATAATTTTAGCATGGTACTAGAGTTCGTACAATAAAATATTTATAGTGTGAATTAATATGAGTTTCAAAAGGTAAATGATTCATAGATAATTTGGGATAATTTCACGTTGCATGCCCTCTTATTTATTGATTTGAATTATTTTGTTTTAAGCCCTGAGTGCTTAATCATTCGTGTGCTCTGTTTAATTAATGAATTTCACTGACTTTTAAAAAGAAATAAAAATAAAAAATCAATAAAAATCTAGATATTAAAAAAATTCAGCTGCCCTTCTATTTGTTTTGTTCTCTGGAACTAACATTTGGGCATCAGAGTTGTAGAATCTTGAAAGTTGGTTGGCCAAGTTTACTGCCACCACAAAATATAAGAAACTAACAGTTTTGATATTCTCAAGGAATTGAATGTTGGTTAATTGCAGACAAAAAAAAAGGACCATCCATCGCTCAAGACCTTGCTTTCTTTGTCGTTCATCTCTCTCAAATCTTCTTCTCCTTCTTGTTCATGTAACCTAAGGACTCAGGTTTCGGGCTAGACTGTTGCCCTTTGGGGATTTATCATTTTATTTTCAAGAGAAATTGCGAAAAGAGTTCCACCTTTGACATGCATCAAAATTAAATATTTTAGAATTTTGAATAACATCATCATCAAGAAGTGGTCTGCTTATGAAACTTGAGCTCACGAACTGACTCGATGATGGAGCTTCGCTGTTGACGATAAAAATCCAAAGAAACCTCTTTTTTGCAGAAAGTGCTACAGGCTTGCAACTCATCCCAGCTAGCTATGTAGCTAGTAACAGAAAACGATGATCTTGCTTCGTTCTTTAGGTTCTGCGAAATATTTGTAGAAAAAGTACGGACAAACAGTGTATATGCTTGTCTTTCTGTGTGATCACGATCTTCCATGGAATTAATAGACCATCCAGGCTGAGCCGCTTCCAGGAGATAAAATCATAAATTGAAAGTAAGAAAGATAATGCCTGCACCATAGACGGCCGTCTGAATTTGCTCCAGGTGATATCTTGTCAAGGGTCAAATCCAATTTCTGTAATGAATAATGGGCATGTTTGATATTTTGGTACAGATTATATTTTGAAAGTAATTTTTATTTAAAAATATATTAAAATAATTATTTTTTTTAATTTTTAAAATTTATTTTGATATTAACATATAAAAATAATTTTACAATATCAAAATATAAATTTTAAAAAAATATTTTTTTTCAAAAATGTTTTTGAAACACAGTACCAAACAGGGACTTATTCGTTGTAGTGTCCTAGATATTACTAGTCACTAGCCTTGTGCTTCGCCACAGGTATAACCAAATTTTTTAAAATATAAAAAAATATCAAAAGTATGAGTTTTTTATAATGCTATATACATTTGGTCAAGATAATCAGCCTGGACGTATTTTTTGTTAAGTAATGTTAAAAAATTTATTTATAAGGCAATTTTTTGTGTTTAATACTAATGTGAAGTAATACAATATTACGAGTCATTAGCCCTGTGCTTCGCCGCAAGTAAAAAAAAAAATTAAATATAAAAAATATCAAATGTATGAGTTTTTTTATAATGCTATATATATTTGGTCAAAATATTCAACCTGGACAAAAAATTTCTAAGTAATGTTAAAAAAAATATTTATAAGACAATTTTTTGTGTTTAATACTAATGTGAAGCAATATAATTTTACAGAAATAAGATAAAAAAATAAAAGACAATTACACCAGCAAATTTATGACCAAACAATTGATAAAATTCATTAAAGGTGAGTTATTTATTTTCTGTAGCAAACTGATTGATTGTTGGATTTGCTTTAATTGTTTGGCTAAATATTCAATCAGCACATAATAAAATTGCAATTGATTAAATCCATTAAAAATGAGTCATTTGTTTTCTACAGTAAACTGATTGATTGTTGGGTCTTTTTTAACTGTTTGGTTAATCATTCAATTGATATGATGTTTATTTTTTTTACATTAAATTAGTTGAATTATTATTCTAAAAACCTGAAAGACAATATTGACTCACATAATTTTTTCAAATTATGAATCCGGGATGTTAGATTTGAAACCTTATATATAAAGAAGTTGCAAATTTTAAATTTTACTAAATACAATATTAAATGATAAATTATATGAATTATTATTTTCATTTTTATTATTATGATCAAAAGAAAAATCTAAAAAAAAAAATATTAGCAACATAAAATAAAATTATTTGTTTTGAAAAACAAATGAAAATAATTAAAGGATAAGATTATTATTATTATTATTATTATTATTATTATTATTATTATAATTATTATAATCGGTTGGATTATAATAAATTATGTTATCATTGATATTTTTTATATTATTTTATGAGTTATTGTTATTATAAGCATTATAGTCATAATTATTAATATCATAAGCATTACAATCATTGTAATAATTATTATTGTTATCATCATTGTCATTACTATTAAATATTATTAGAAAAAGAAAACATTTGATTTGAAGAAAAAACTAAAAGAATGGAAAAACAAAAAAAAAGAAAAAAATATATCAATTTTAGAATGATTATAAATATAAATTAAAATTTTAGGCTGGAATTTAATACAAATAAACCCCCTCAAAAGAAAATAAATAAAAAAAAATTAAAATTATAGTCACATAAATATGAATAAAAAATAGTGACTAACGTAGAAGGAACAAAAAAAATTAAGAGAATTAATAAAAAAAAATAAAAGAATAAGAGTTAAAATGAATAACACAATATATGGTCAATTCCAATTAAAGAACAAAATTAAAAAAAAATTAAAATCAAAGGAATAAGGTTCCAAATGAAAAATAATTATTTGATCAATTTCAGTTGAAGAACAAAATTGCAACAAACCAACACCTCAGGACTGCAAAAATTAAAGAAATTCAAACCAAAAATCAAAAGAATAAGGGCAGGAATGAAAATTAACATATATTATCAATTTTAATTAAGGATAAAATTGAAAAAAAAATCTAAACTTCTATAGAAGAAATTAGGAGTAAAAACAAATTAAAAGTCAAAGGACTGAAAGGAAAAACCATAAACACAGAGGACTGATATGCATTTTTGCCTACAGGAGATAGAAAAGTGGGAAATAATGGATCAATCGACCATCAGCACATCTCCGACCACCATTTGATAACACATTCACACCACTATATTGAAAAGGCCACGACAGCGCTTCCGGTGAGATAACGGATGAATATTTTTCAATACCAAATGACATCACACACACCATCTGAAATGCCTGGACAGAAGAAAATTGTTGGCATGTCTCATTGATGCACCAACAACTTTTTCTAAAAAAAGAATAAAATGTATATGAAAATAGGAATATACCCCAGCGCTAACTCTTTGATTTTTTTCGTTTTCGATGACACATTCGTAGTTGCACTATTCATCAAATGATAAAATACCGAAAAATCCTCACTGGGAACTCTAATGTTTTGTCTCATTTAAGGGTATAATAATTATTGCATTGTTCATTACACAAACCGAAATATCTAAAATACTATTAAGGAGGCAACATTGTTTTGTCTGATACAAGGGTTAAAATCGTAGTTCCATTGTGCAAAATAATTCAGAAAAGGTGCAAATACCCCAAAACAGTAAGACAATGTCAACATGCTCAATGGAAAAGTCTAAAATAACCCTGATACCAATAATTAAATTTTATGAAATGAAGGGCAAAATAATAATTACAATCCACAATAATCTATGTCTACTGCTATAGTATTTTCCCCACACATTATAACTTCTTTTTTATTTTTAAAAAATTATTACATCAAAATAATCTAAAAATATCAAGAAAATTAATTTAAAATAAAAAAATCAAAATTTTTCACTGATGTTTTAATAATATATTTTCTAATTTTAAAACTTGTATATTAAAAAACAATTCCTTTTGAAAACATGAAAATAAACATATCTTAGATAAACTGCGTTTAAAGCTAAAAAACATATCATTAAATGCATGTTTTTTATACGCGGTAATAACAAATACATATCATTAAGAGATATATTGAACTAATATATAAGTAATTTTCATAATGAATATACATTAAATTGACTCATATGAGAATCGCATGTGGAGAGATCACTTATGTCTATGGAAAGGCTCACGTGATGGGCGTGTAAGTGATGCAACCATGTTATTCGATAATTTTATTCATATTTAAGTATTTTTTCTATCTTTTATAAATTAAATACCTTGATATTCTTTGTTTATGTTTTAAAACCACTTTTGAATGAAAGATGCAAAAAGAAGTAAGTTGAAGGTAATTGACAGATTTGATCTTTAGTCGATATTTTGTGCAAACTCAATTATTTTGAATTCCTAACACAAATAAATATCAACTATCCAAATTACATACTAAAAAGATATCATTTGATGAAGATATAATTTTGCAAAGATGACAACTTATTCCATTGCCTTCTGCGATGATTTTGCAAAGATGACAACTTTTATTTAATAAATAGAAGTAAGTTGAAGGTAATTGCCTTTTGCAAAGATGACAATCAAATATAAATATATAATCAATTTCAATTGAAGAATTCAATTAAAACAAATCAAAATTTTTATAACAGAAATCAGGATCATGCAAAACTTATATTACAGTAGAATACAATTTACGATGCACACTATATATACATCATGCCATAGATCATAAGAAGTATCGTCAAAGCATATTGTCCCCTTTCATTTCTCCTCTTTTCTCAACCAATCAATTACTCCCTCTATTGCATATTCCAGTATTTGAAGCTTATAATAAAACAAAAAATGAAATCTTTACCACCTTAGATTCTTGAGATAAAACAAACAAAAAAACAACCAGAGAGAATTTGTATTATAGGAAAAAGGCAGGGACCAATTTTGAATCACAAAAGAATATGTATGTATGAAGTATGGTTTCACATTTTACAATGTGTGACCAGCAAACGCAGGCATCCCTTTCCTCACATGCTTACAATATACCCCATTCAAGTGTGATTCGGTTTCTTGATTTATGTGTTCCCCATTATTAAATTATATTAATGTACTCTAGTTTATAAAATAATAATAATAATCCAAATGATTTTCCACTTCCCTTAATCAACCGGCTGGTTCAATGATTAGGGTACGTTTGATTTGGTTATGATGCATTTTAAGTGCGATAAAGATTCATTTAAAAAAATTTAAAAAAATATATTTTTATTTAAAAAAAAACAAGATTTTCATAACCGTCTAAAAATAATTTAAAAAATATTTTTAAAATCCAAAACTTTTTTTTTGCCTGGCCGATAAAGGACAAGGAGAAGACAAAAACAAGAACAATAATTCAGTACGATAATAATAATAATTCAGGACGTAACATTGACAGATAGCCTTAGATATGAGATAAACGCACAGGTCCAAAAAAATGGTCCTAGAATACAAAAGCATCGGTTATCCTTTTCCTAGGACACTTCCATTTTATTTTGAATGCTTTTTAGGTGACCCTCTTGGCTTTTGTAGTAAATGGAAGAATAGTTTATGACTAGTTTTGGACTTTCTGCAAATGGACTGCCCTTCCATTCACTACAAAGCCAACAGGGCAACCTCAAAAATCGTATTCTACGACTTTTAAATACACCTCCATTCAAGTCCCAGGATACAATTCCTAGGACACCTCCATTTTATTTTTTCATGGTATAGCAATTTAATACAAAATATTTATTCATGGTGTAGCAATTTAATACAATGATTTTTTCATAAATCAAAATTATTTTTTATTTTATCATATCAAAATAATTTAAAAATAAAAGAAATTCAAAGTTTTCAAGCTCATGCTTTTTAAAGTGTTTTTATCTTGAAAATATATCAAAATAATATGTATTTTTTATTTTTTAATATTATCATATCAAAATAATTTGAAAAAATTAATTAAAATGCAAAATCAAACTTGCTGAACTTGAAGAGAAAAGGAGTGACACGCAGCTCCTCTCTTCCATATACCACACTTCAAAAACGACATCACTTTCTCTCCCAATTTATGATCGATTGAGAGAGCTCTAACGCTTGACGTGTCTGTATCTGCATGCTAATAATGTTATCCTTTGCATCTTAATCATGATTTTAGAGCCGTATATATTTTAAATATAAAAAATTGTTAAAATAATGCTTTGCTTTTAATTTAATCTACAGCTTGAAACGTGACATTTTCCATGCAAAAAAATTTCTAAATGAGTTTAGTATGGTTGTCAAAATCGTGAGTTAATTTATAAAATTGTATGATTTTGCGAGTCAACTCATCAAATCTTGTTACTTCAAGTAGAAAAATCAGTTTGGATCAAACTCGGTCAAAATCATACGGAATTGTAAAATCAGACCGGATCAGTCCGATTTTACGATCCCACAATTTTTTAAATGCTAATATAATGATATAATTGTTATGTATTTTTAATTTCCTTTAAATCATGTATAAACCTTAACTAATAAAATTTCATAGCCATAATTACATTATATTTTATTTGAAAATATTTTAATTACGATTTTTCTACCTACACCATTTTAGTGGTGATTTTACGATTTTTGTACACTAAATTTTAAGTACGATTTTACGATTCTAATTTATGATCTGAGTTCAGAAGTAACTTCTGATTCGTGTCAAAATCATGATTTTGACAACCATGGTTTTGTGAGACCTTTTCTTTGTATTATTAGACCCGTTTCTCAAAATGTAGAATAAAAAAATATATTAATCTATTCTGGAATTTGAAGAAAAGAATTTACGACAGCTAATTAATAACGAATAAAATAATTTATAAGAAAACGTAGATATTATTTTTATAAAATATAATAAGCGAATTAATTTTTTCTAATTTTACATAATTAACATGTACTAATATATGAAAGTTTGTTAGGTACCTTCTGTGAGAGTGATTTCTAGCAAATCACGACGACAAAGTTAGGAATCATTTGGCTTTAATTCGTTCTGTGAGAAATTAAATTGGACCCTTGGCTGGGTTCTGAGTGTTAATGTGGGCTAGGTTGATTCTTAAATATATCACCCTTCCTTCCTTCCTTCCTCTGCATTGTAAGGGACATGAGCCCCGTGTCAGCCCATTAGAACTCTACAAAGAGTTCATTTGCTGAGTTTAGGGTTTTGTTTAAGAGATAGCCTAGCTAGCTTTCTTCAGCTAGCTAGTTGGTCTACCAAGTATTTCACCACAAGCCCAGCTCCAATTGCTTGAGTTAGGGTTCACGATCATGATTTAGACATTGTCTACGTTGGGGTGTTTTCATTGTCTTCTTTTCATTTTAAAAACAAATAATATTAATGGAAAACTACCTTTCCATTTTTATGAATAGAGAAATATTGTATTCGGACATAAAACTTTAATTTTTCTTAACTCGAGGATTTTAAAATACTAGTTTATATCTCAAGGGCCTCTACATGTCTCCAATGAAATTTGAAAAGCATACCATTTTATTGGTCCATAAACAGTATTTTAATTGTATTTTAGGACTAATTAATTGCTTGAAACCATACCAATACTGATGAAATTTATGACAACTTGGAAACATTTAATTACAACCTTTTAGGAGGTAGAGACACGACATGAAGTTGATCCTATCTTGCTTTCATTTGTAGACATCAACCTGGGTGTAAATGGAACTAAGCTATAGCTAGTGTGGTCACCGGGCTAAGAGCTCGTAGCTAGGGGGGAATTTTTCTTTCTGGAAACACATGAAGCTCAGCAATTTTGAGTGATGCGCCACGTGCATAGCCACCCTCTTGACCCCACATTTGATCTGGACACGTGGCGCCATTCGTTTGGCAAGTGGTGCCCGGTTGTGATCCAGTGCCTCACGTGAAACCCCACCAGCCTATTCCCACTTCTTTGGGGGTGGTCGGGGGGACCTTCACCTAACTCCGACTCTTGGCTAATTCATCAAAGCAACAATTAAGATAGACACAAATCTCTCTCAACATATGGTTGAATGATCGATTCCCTTTTCTTTATTTTTAAGAAAAATGATTTCATGTGGAGAAACAATAGCATGCACGTTTTAATTAGGACACATGTTAAGATATATATATATATATGTTTTAAAAAGGGTTCAGATTTTGAAACTTTGTATTTTTCAATTTAAGACTTAACCTAGCAGATTCGAGGCATAAGAGAAATGGTTGTTTTTGTCCTCAAAGTCGTAGCGTTAAGTCTTGAATTCGAGTCAAGATATATTTTTAGAACAGCTAAGGTTTTATTCACTCACTTAAACTCATAAAATATACTTTTCTAGAAGTGTGGTTTCCTCGCATAAAAAAAAAATTTGATTTTGATTTTTTTTTTAAAATGAAGCGGTTATATATAAAATGACACGACCGTATATATGTGTCGCCAGGTTTATGGGTTGAGGTATCGTCCAGTTTATATATATATATATACAAGCTCTGATCATGTGTATATATAGATCCAATTAATATGGATACACAAAGGTTTACGCTTCTCTGTGAATTTTGACAACTAATTATTAAGGTGTATGAACTTTCGTAAATTAGACAACTCCCTTATAAATTGATCCAAGAGCTCGATATGTTAGAAATTAAAGTTGGCTTTTAAACGTATCTTTTATGCAGGCATGCTTGAGCCGTAACTATTGTTAATTAGTTTTTTCCTCTTATGTTGGCATGCATGATTCCTCGAATACATGGGATCGTGCCAAAAACTTTTAGATTAAAGGCAGCATCAATCGACCCTGGCCCCTTCTCTTTCACACGTACACCTTGTAGCTTAGCCATCTAACTCATATTGCCAGACTGTCTCTTATATAGAAACAGCCTCCAATTCGATTAATTGGGCTGAAATTTCTCAAAACATTGGGACACGTTCTTCTATTCCCCAATGAAAAAGAAAAATTATCTAATTATAGATGTTAAATTCATGTGTGCGAGAGGAAAAAGAAGCAAACTCATGAACTTAGTTATTGGAGAGCACAGCATTACAAATTTACAACAGGAAACCCTTATCATGAGGTTTCAAGCTTATTTTAGTACATACCAAACGAAGGAACGACCTGAACGTAGTTCCAATTATTATTCCTACACACTGGGAAATTAAAAAAAAAAAAAAAAGCACGCCGAATTCGAAAACAAACAATGTCCTAGGCTCCTAGCTAGGGGAAATAAACCTGGCAAAGCACACTCTATGATACATACGACTGCATGAAAACAGGTCTAGCAAGAGCTTACATATCTCTAACATGGAAAATGTTAGGGTTCTTAATGACAATATCGTACATGTAGACAGAGTTGAACTTGGAGAAGTCCCTCGGAAGAGAGATGAGATCGATGGAAGATTGCTTGTGGAATTGGAAAAGGTCAGGGTCTCCCCCGTAGTACCTCTCCCATCCTAACTCGTTCAAGATTTGCTCGAGGGAAGAGTATGAAGACACCACCTGGCCCGATGGTAAGTGCACCAGCACCTTCCTCCTTGAACCGCCTCCATTAGATTCTGCTGCGGGGTTCTCCACCAGGCGAATCACACCATTGTTTTTGAAAAACCAAACTCCTGACATTTTCTTTGAAAAAACTAGATAGTCTCGTGGCTGTGGTTAGGGTTTTAGCTAGGAAGAAATTATAGTAGCTTGGGGGTTGGTGAGTGAAGGAGGGAATAGGAGGGGGGGTATTTATTTGTGTTGTGGGGCAGAAAAAACAAGAGGAAAATACTCCAGGAGTGGGGTATTAAATGAAAAGTAGGATTTATGATGGGCATGTTTGGCTTTGGTATAGAATCTAGATATAGTGGGTCCTTATGGTATTAAAAATAGGACACTCCACGGGGCTGGCTTAGGAGAATCCATGTAGGTTGTGGAAGCTATAGCTTGCTTTAGAATAGAGAATCTCTTGGGACACTATGAATTTTCACGACGGCTACTTTGTAAAAACGACGTAGTTCATTCCAAAGTCGATCAACAAAAGATGTTAGCACGAGATGTCCACGTGAAGAGAGTGTGTGAGGTGGGGAGATGAGGTGAATTTTTTGTGTTGGTGGGTTAAAGTGGCATTTGGGAGCTTCTTTTTGTTGGTTACTACTCATCATTGGAGAAAGTTGGGAACCTTAAAGGTGTTCTTAGAACTTTTGTCGTCAATTTTCCATTTGTCAAAGTGTGGCTATAGCCAGCCACATGAGAAATTAAAGGAAATTGAATTCATATCGATAAAATTCATGGACATTCATGGAAATTGAATTTCTCGACGGGTCAACGTCAAAATTAATGTTTAACCAAGTTCCTCGTACTTTAATTAATCCATACAGTTTATCAAAAACTAATCAATGAGTCTCTTGGTAGCATAAAATTGATTTAAAAAATTGGGTTATAATTGGATTTAAATTATATACTTTTTTTTATTAAAATTTATAGGTAAACTTGACCAACATGACCCTTTATATCACTCCTAAAATTAGAGTTAGCTATGATTACTTAGAATAGTTTAAATCTCTTAAACAAGTGTGGATTTTTTTTAAAAAAGAAATCAAGACTTGTAGCTCTTAGAAAAGAAAATATATCGGTTGTATTACTGGATGCGTTTTTGATTTAGGATGGGGTGGTAGTGTTGAATGAGCTTGATTGTATAGAAAATAAGCTATCTTTATATGATGATTTTGCCTGTCAATCGTTGCATAAAACTAGTTTTATCATAGAGTTTCTTTTGCAATATCGTAGTCAATTCATTAACCCTAAAGTTCTCCGCACTCGGAAGGACCACCATACACATTGTAAAGCTAGCTAGGTTTTCTAAAACATTAGCATGCATTTTTATTTTTATTTTTTTATTTCTGCTCACTAAAACATGTATGCTACAATGTATACATTTGGTACGTTGCCCACATGAGGATCACATGGGCTCTAATGGTCCATGGATGTGACGACTCCTTACCCCCGAGTCTTGTCAAAATCTCATCCTTGAAAGGGGATCAATGGTGGATATTTATTACTGCTTTCACAGATATTTATCGATAGTCTTGCCGGTCAAAACTGATACACTTGTAGTGGGAAGCAAATTCGCTTCTTATCATGTTTTTATTCAAGTTAGTTATCCTTTTCAAGGATGTGTTTTATTATAAGTGTTTATCTATTTATTCTGGAATTATTTCATATTAATTAATTATTATTATTATTATGTCCCAAGGCACTATAGCTGTCTCTCTCTCTCTCTCTAAGTTTTTGAGCTATTAAATAACATTTTTAAAATAACTTTATATCACCCATTTCACATGCACGATGCATCACAAATTTGCCTATATATATATATATATAGTCGAGATTTTAGAGCAAGATGACAAAATCCAGAAAGAACAAATTAAATTATGTAAGCATTGCTCAACGTGCAGATCACTAATTCTTCCCATGATCGATCAGTCACCACCTGTTAAAAGAAGGAAAATAGAGAATGGAGAAACAATGCAGAACTAGATTATATATGTTAAGAAATCATCTTATTTAAAAATTTAAGTTTTTAGGTGATGTATTAGAATATAATTTATATTATTCTTTAACACATTCCCTCAAATGAAAGTTTTTTGGGCTTGAAACTTGCACAGACTCATAATACCTTGTACTGATTTTTATCAAATAGAATGAGAGTGGTGAAATTCTAATTCGTGACCGCTGGGTCAATAAGACTCTGATATCATGTTAAAGAATCATCTCACTTAAAAATTTAAATTTCTAGATGAAACCTCATAATATAATTTATATTATTCTCTAATAATATATGTTTTGGAAGACTTGACGAGTCAGATAGTGTGGTCCTGAACTCTCTCCACCCGGTTTGATTCCGGTTCCCCGCTGTGAAGTTACTGAAAATCTGTGCATGCCTTTAACAACCCAGACCCTCAAGAAGAAGGTCAAACTTTGCTGCTTTTGTTCCTTTTTAGGCATACCATAAAATCCCAAATGACACAAACATATATTATGATCCGGTGAAACCCTAAGTGATGCCGACGTCGTATTTGTAAGTTTATGTTTTATGACATCATCCCCCACCTCTCTCTTCTCCATCTGCCATGCATTGCTTTGTTTTCTTCTTTTTTCTCCTGAATATGAATAAAGATATGTACAATTCAAGACGAAAATGAAAAAATAAAACTTGCGATTCCATTTTTCATTAGAATCTGGATCAACTCTCAACAATATTGTAGCGCCACATATGACTTCAAATGAAATATATATATATATATATATATATAAAGAGTATAGACGTACGTGAGAGAGATAGACATGATTTCGCATGCAAATCTATGGGCAACATGCAGAGAAAAAAATTATCCATGTACATATCAGTTCTCAGTTCATATGTAAATGGTTTCAATTAAATTCAAATAAAAAATGACGTAAAGATACTATAAAAATCAAAACTAGATAAAAAGGATGTGACTTACACCATGAAAAAATAAGGTGACAGGGGATAAGGAACAGGAAAACATGTGGAAAGGAAGAAGGTTCTTAGTTTGCCCCAAGATACATCGTTTTGTCGTATCCATGTCAAATCCCAATCATTTATCTGTCTGCTCGTAAATTTGCTAGAATTTTGGAGGACAACAAAATCATATCATCAAGAATTTCCTTCCTTTTTTTTTTTTATCCTCATGCTTCAACCCACATTTCAACCTTACTTTCTAGCTACAAAGGGGATTTGGATATGGCTTGGTGGGACAATTTTACCACTTTCATGAACCTTATCAATAGGGTTTGTTTTTTTTTATCCGATTCCCGTTGAGAATCTAAAGAAAAGGGTATCGACTGTCGCTTTGATATATATGCCATGCTGATCATCAAATTTGAAATCTGTGTGTTTGATTTTCAAACAAATTGGATCTGTAGATTGGCTATTTCATACGGCTATGATGTCAATTACTGCATAAATTGTTTGAAAGTTATAATTTTGATTATGGGAATCTTTCTGTTCCTTTAATTAAATATATTGATCTTTGTTTTTTTTCCCCCTCTTAAAACTGTTCTAGAACATTAATAGAATATAATTGAAAAAAACACATGTCGGTCTTTTAAATTAATTGAAGATGCTATAAGGAGTATGTGTGTATATATATATGATCCTTAAATGACATTTTTTTATAAGAAATCTCACGTTTGAAACTTGATCTTAAATAGGTTTACAAATGATGATGAAGATGTGATTTGTGTGCTTGGCGGCTATGATCTCATCATACAGAATGTTTTTTATTTTCAATTGAGAGAGCAAAGGGGGACCCTTGAAGGGATATGTACCTAATCACAGACACACAAAATTATTTAGTAAAAAAAAAGAGTTTTGTAAGGAAATCAGATCGATCGGCACTTATATATACCCGACAACTCATGTACTATCATTGACTTAACTAGTTAATTAAACTATAGTTAAGCAATCTTATGTGCTAGCCCTTGCCTTTTTTTTTTTTTTAGTGTCTGTTTGAGAGTGTGGTTGCGATTGATTTTAAAAATATTTTTTATTTTAGAAATACATCAAATTAATTTTTATTTTATTTTTTAAAATTATTTTTGACATCAATACATTAAAATAATCTAAAAATATAAAAATAATTCAAAAATACTTTTAAAACATAATTCCAAACATTTTACAGAAGAAATATATTAAAAGTAGAGAGCATATGTGCTCTACTAACATTTTGGGCACATGTCAATCACGCAAAGCAAGACCGAGAGAATAGTACCAAAGTTAAAGGCTATAGCTCGAATTAGCAGGAAGTACCGTGAAGAAATCTAGCTCTCATGGGAATATTGGAAAAGCTGAAAGGAGAGGGAACAAGAATTACATTGGGATTGATTAATTAATTTTAATTACTTTTTTTAAATATTTGTAATCTTTATTTGGTACATATATATTCCCAATAGTCATTCAATCATCCACGAGGAATAAATACGGTTTGCAATTAATGGGAAGGGTATTTATTCCTTCTAACTTACTTAATTTTATTAAACATATCTTTTTGAAATGATTTTATTTAAGAGTGGTTCTGAATTACGTGCATTGAAAGGTATATGATTATAAAAATCATATATTCACATCAGTGGTAAGCCCGCACCTATTTAAAGGATGTTTGGGAGAGTTGTTGTTGTAGCTTTCAAAGTGTTTTTCATGGCGAAATACATCAAAATGATGTTTTTTTATTTTTTTAAAATTATTTTTGACATTGACACATCAAAATGATCTAAAAACATCAAAACATATTCATTTAAAATGAAAAAAAAACTTTTGAATTTTGGGCAACCGGCGGTACAACCGCGGTGCCAAACGGGGTCTTAATGATTGTAAAGTGAACGATACCGTCCACCTGTATGATATACGACCCTTTTAAGAAAAATAAAATAAAAATTAGTTTTTATAATGAAGAAAATACATAGATAATATAGTTTTTATAAAAGATTAAAGTTATTTTTATATGTATTTTCATGTTTAATTTTTATTACAAATATAATACAAAAAATCATGTTCACTAGCCCACAAAGCCTCCCTAATGCAGGAGTATTCTTATTCTTGTTGTTATTATTATAGATTTGTCAATTCATCATCAAGATGCTAAAAAACACCCTTAGGCTTCTTTGGAACTGAAGTTTGTGGACTTCGAATTCCTAATTCAGCCTGCAAAATGGCCTGTTGGTTTTATTTTCTTACCCAACTCTCCAAGCCCAACACTTTGATTGACCACAAATAGCCCAACAAGAGTTCATAACCAAATTTGATGAGTTTTTCTCTATTCCACGTTTGTTTCTCTTTTGTTCAAAATCATGACATCCCTTCTTCTTCTTTTTTGGATTTTAGCCGGAAAATGTACTTTATGGATTCAGGTGAGCGAATAAAAGTCCGGTTGTCCCAAGCTCTTACAAGAGATGCACGCCCTGACTCGAATTCAAGATCTCTTGTAAAGATCTCAAGCTATTTGTCATCACGTCACGTCCCTTGTAGACTAACTCATGACATCCCCTTAATCAAGAAAAGATATTTGGCTAGTTAATGCGTGTCAATTTAAAATAAATAATTTATTTTTCTTTACTTATTTTAATTAGTAATCTATCAGATAACATCAACTTAAATTTTACTCAAATTAATTTGAAATTTTAACCAAGTTCGGAATCGCATTAAAGAATCATCGGTTGACACATGAGGTATAATAACATTAAGTAAAAATACTTCATCTAATTTAAAATGGGAGCAATTGCACACCAGAATAACATCTCTATAAAAAAATAAACATGTCTATCATTGGAAAATTAGTAGTCAAATTTGTTAGAAAATAGGAGTTGATTTACGTTGGGAACAAGTTTTAGGTTGATTAGATGGAAGGTTAGCTATTTACAGTGCAATCAAATAGAAAGCTCTAAATTTAGTCCATGAAAGCATTTCAAATAATCAATAACCATGTAAATCCAAAGTTAAATCATGATCTGTAAGAGAAATTCATGCCCAGCCATCAATTGGTCAGCATCTTATTCTGGTCAACATCTCAACATGCCTATTAAGGTCTCAGCGTTATCTGCTTTGAGATTCATCAGAAGAGGAAGGAGGGTTTGGCAGCATTTTTTCACAAAGATGGATTCGAAGGTCTCTTCCCTCCTCTTCATTGCAATCCTGTTCTTACTCTCCTCAACCTCCACGGCCTTCAACATCACCAAGATCCTTGCACAATACCCTGAGTTTGCTAGCTTCAATGATCTACTGACCCAAAGCGGGCTCGCCCAGGAAATCAACGGCCGAAAAACCATCACTGTTCTTGCTCTCGATAATGGCTCGATTGATGGGCTCTCTGGAAGACCCGTGGACATTGCCAAGAGGATCTTGAGTGCACATGTAATTCTTGATTACTATGATCAAATAAAGCTTTCAAAACTTCAAAAGGCCAGCACTATCGTCACCACCTTGTTCCAAGCTAGCGGCATTGCAGATGATCGACAAGGTTTCTTGAATGTTAGCAAAACTGCTGAGGGGATCAAATTCGGTTCAGCAATGAAAGGTGCTCCTCTCGTCGCGTCCCTCGTGAAATCCGTGTACGCACAGCCTTATAACATTTCGGTGCTCCAAGTCAGCGAACCTATTGAGGCTCCAGGGATTGAGAACATGGCTCCTCCACCACCACCTGCTGCCGTTCTCAAGAAGGCACCAGCTCCAGCTCCGACCGCCAAAACCCCCTCCAAGGCTCCTGCACCATCCAAGGTGGAACCTTCTACACCAACTGAATCACCAACCGAGGGGCCAGTGGCTGCTGATGTACCCGCAGCCGCTCCATTGGCTGATGCACCATTGGCAGATGAAACAACTGCTGAAGCACCTGCAAAATCTGCTTCTTCACAGATGCATGTTGGTGGTGCCGTCGTGGTGGTAGGATTGTTAGCCTGCATGGTGGGTTTTTAAAAGGCAAGCAATAGAAGATGGCAGCTGAAAAACTAGGTGGAAAAAAAAACGGAGAAAACCGAAACTGGATAGCATGGAAGTTAGCAATCAATGTCTTTTGTGCTCCATTTGATTAAATCCCCCTCCAATCACTTTCAATTTGAAGTGAAGATGGAGGCCTAATGGGGGCATACATGTTTAGTCTGATTAATACTTAAAGATTGCAAATTCTAAGTTTTTAACATGCCTTGATTCTCATCAAGCAAATTCCACGTATCCTGCCTGAGGGGGGCAGACGGACCTTATTGCTGCCAAGATTTCACAGCAATCTGACAGAAATAATATGATCTGGAGTGTACGGTAACAATCTTGTCAGGGTATTAATTGAGCTTTCTGATGAAAATCAGGAAACCAAATCAATAAAAGAAACTGTCCATAATCAAGACAGATCATACATCGAAACAAAGAGCCACTTTCCTGAATTCATTAGCTGTGGTAAAAACATTTCAAATACACAAACATGAATCCCTACGGGTGTACTTTATAATTTAGTTTTTACACCCCTATAGCTAAGACAAATAATTTTTAAATTTATTTTGATAATTTTTGGTCAGATTCCAAGATACTCATAAACTGGTTTACAATATATCCAATTTTATTTAAAATATAAGAAAGATACAACATATATTTTTTTACGAAAAATATGCTTGGAAAACCTTTGAATTCGGCCCGTATGCACGAAACAACATATTTTTTTAAATGTAATTTTTTTGTAATTTTTTTTTAAAATAAAAAAATCCGGGCTGGGGTCTGGCCTCACCAAATGGGCCGACCCAGCCAAGTTGGGCTAAGGACCCAACTATGAGAGACTTGGGCTGGGCTGGACCCGGCCCAGCCAAGGTGGGCTAAGGACCCAACTATGAGAGACTTGGGCTGGGCTGGACCCGGCCCAGCCAACTGGGCTGGGCCGAGAGTCCCAAACACAAAATATATGTATATATACGCAGTAGAATGGTGGTCGGCCGACCACCACGAGAGGCTCACATGTCACTGGCTCCGGGTAGAGGAGGCCGAGGTGGTTGTCCCTGTGGTGGTGGCGTCGAAAATGGCGGCCTGTGGTGGCCGGGAGGAGCTCCTGAAGCTGTCCGTCTATGCTGGAGCCGCTGCCACTCCTCGTCCCTGCTGCTACTTCTCGCTGGAGCTGGAGAGGAAGGGTGAGCTCGCTGTTGGGGAGCTTCTGGAGTGGGTTCACGGTGAGCTTGCTGGAGTTGCTGCCGAAGGAAGGAGAGAAAGAAGGTGGCCGACGCTGCAACGTCGGGGAGAGAGAGAGAGAGAGCTACCTGCGGGAAGAGAGAGGGCTGCTGGCGCTTGCTATTGCCGTCGGTGAGGAAGAAGATGAGGGATGGTCGCCGTTCGTGGCTGATGGTGAAGATGGAGAGGGACGCCGACAACGGTGGAGGCCTCCCAGTGCAAGAGAAGAGGATGGGTTGTGTCTGTGTTAGTGCAACCTCTGTTCTTAGTGTTTAATTTTCTACTCGTATTATTTCATCCTCCCGTTCAATCCCCTGTGTTTGTCTATTCTCTCCCCAGTTTTTTTTCAGTTTTCCCGATCGTTCCCCCAGGTTTTTCCGTCTGTCCTCAAAATTTTCTCCTCTGTGTTACCATGAACCCCCCCACTTCCAAAATTTTGTTTTCTCCTGCTTATTTATAGGCGAATGAGGGAAGGTGCAGGGAAGGTGCAGGCATGGGTTGATGTTCAAGAATCGGTGTTGCGTGTTGCAGGTTGGAGGCATGGCTGCCGGCAACCAGTTACTTCAGGTTTTTTTTTTAATATGAAATACACTGAAAAAAAAAAGGTTATTACAAAAAGAGTTTTTTGACGGGAAGAATGATGTTTTTATCTTCAATTTTACCCGAAAAATTTCATCACTGAAAATTCTGATCTTTCCAATTTAACCCAAATTAGGCTTCCAAACTTAATTTTTCATTAATTAAGCCCTTAATAAAATTAATTTGACCCATTTATTTAAAGTATCATTAAGCTCTTGCGCTTAATTCAATCATTTAATTGAGCTCTCAATTAATTCTGAAGTATAATTACACTTTAAATTGGCGACGATTAAATCATGTTGACTTATAAAAATATAATTATGTCTTTGACTTATTTTTATGCAGATTTATCCAATAATAAATTATTTTAGCTTTGAATCTATATTTTCCTCTATTTTTTGGGACAAAAGAGATACGATCAAACTCTCGAAAACATCCAAAATTTTCAGCTTGTTTTTTTTGCCGACACCAGCCCTTTTTATTTTATTTTTGTTAATTTTGGGTAGATTTGGGGAATAACCTAGAAATTGGGTTATAAAAGTAGCCATTATTTTATTTATTTTATACTTGGCATTTTTTATTAAATGGTCCACCTACGATGATTTTTTTCCATCAAATGGTCCACATTTGATGTCATACCACAACCATGGTACCAAAATTAATTTCGCGCATGATTTTTGTTATTATATAAAAGAAGTTGGTTCCCATCAATTGAAGTTTAGATAGTAGAAGAAAATAGTTTTGTAAAGAATCCGGGTATTAATTTAAAATGCAAGACTTGGGGGACCAAAATTTAATATTATAAAGCCAAATTATTGAAATTAGGACCTTGGCATATAATTCAAATTCTAGGAGACAATTAAGGACATTAATGAACAAATTCAAGACCAATAACCAATCTGTAGAACTCATACAGCTTCAGGGACCACAATTGATAACTTTAAGGACTTGATTGAAGAAAAACAATATTTCATTGTTTAATTAAGGGCTAAATTGTTCAATTCTAAAACCAAGAACTAAGGTGGAAAAGACGATCAAATCCAGGGCCGAAACAAGATTTTGGCGAGGGGTGAGATTGAAAAATTAAAGGAGTAATTGAATTAATTGAAAGCATAAAGGTTGAATAAAATATCTAACTTCCCTAACAAATATGCCTTAAATATTTTTACTGATAAATCACATCTTTTCAAACTTTCACTAAAATGTTAAGCATAATTCATGCATTAATATTGTGAAAATTAAATCAGAAGACACAGAAATGAATCACCTATCTATTGTGGATGCTCTGCTGGTGGTCCCTTGTTGCTGTTGTTGCACCACACTCGTGATCCCTCTTGCAATTACAAGAAATTCTCATAAATCATTCTCATCCAAGGATACAATTCACAATAATTACACCAAAAACAATCTAATAAGTCTTTTAATTTGTTATTCTTTCCTTTTTATTTTATAACAACATCCATGTTCTTTATCCGATAAAAACATTATTATAAATAATCATCTTCAACGCGTCTAACTTCATCTCTTCATAACCTCTCTCTTCTATATTTTCTTCTCTCTTGAATTTGCCAGTAGAGGTTGCATTACAATCTCTGCCTAGATTTTTCACTATAACTGGAGTTACAAAATTCAATTTTAAACAAAGTTAATCTTATTGAAAAAATAAAATATAGGGATACAACTCTATTGAAGAAATGAAAACCTAGTTCTGCCTAATTTCCAATCAAAGACAATATTAAATGATGAATTGAAAAAACAAGTCAATTAAAAAAACTGAGTCAATTAGGTTAACCTATCAAATCTATGACTCGGGTCATGAAATAGGGACAACATAATAAAAGGAAAATTCATTATTGAAGGAAAAATGACCATGGTCATGAAATTGATATAACCTTTAGAAAAAAAATAAAAAAATAACTCCATTTAACTGTGGGCTTAAAATGCCAAAACATACTGCCTTAATCGTGAGATTAAGATATCACTATAAAAATTAGATTAAAATATATTATAAAGCTCAATTCTCAGCTAATTTAAAGTTAAATGATAAAATTTGAAAAAAAAATCCATTTAAAAAAATTACACAAAAAACAACTTGAGTTAACTGAAGTCAATTTGTTAAGCACTATTCTTGGGTTATAAGGCTAAAATAACATAATATAAAGTAAACAAAATAAATCATAAAGTCTATTTCTCAATCAATACAATATTAAAGAATAAATTTTTTTAAAAATCTAGCCAACCAGATTAACCCACCATACCTATGATTTGTGTGATAAAAGTGTGGTAACTCAATAAAAAAATAAATCTAATATTAAATAATGAAAAAAAATACTTTTTAAATAATTAGTACTTTGTAAGAAGATGTACAAATAAACCTCTTTCTCTTTTAGGCCCCGTTTGTTTGCTAGAAAGTGGTTTTCTTTTGGAAAGTGAATTCCGGAGAAAGTGAATTCCTGGAAAGTGAATTCCGATGTTTGACAGTGTTATAGAAAATGAACTGGAAAACACTTTCCAGTGTTTGTTTGTGTTATGAAAAATGAACTGGAAAATAATTTATTAATAAATTAATTTTTTTTCAAGTTTATTAAAATAATGAGGAACAAATCTTACAAATTAAAAAGTTGAATGAGAATGAAATTGAAAAAAATATAATTTCATAATTTATCTCAAATAAAATAAATAATAATAAAAAATAATAGAGATCAAATCTAAAAATTTTAAAAAAATAAAAGGTGAATAAATTAAAATAATAATAATTAACATTTCATAAATTATTTCAAATAAAATAAGTAACAATAAAAAAAATGAGGACCAAATTTGATAGATAAAAAATTTCAATAAAAAAATGATAAGAAGAAAACAAATAGCAATTAAAAAAATAAGGACCAAAATTAATATAAAAATTAAATTTTAAGAGATGGAATTGAAAAATAAATATTCAAAAACAAATTATATATAGCAATCAAAAGTTTGAGGATCAAATTTGATATAATCAGTAAATAATGACATTTCTAAATTTTTCACAACTTCCGGAAAGTGTTTTCCGCCCAAATTTTCCGGAAAACACTTTCCTGAAAACCAAGCCAAATTTTTCTTTGACTGGAAAGGTTTTCCGTTGACCAACTTTCCGGAAGACAAACAAACACAGGAAAGTTTGGAAAGTAATTTCCCAGAAAGTGAATTGCGAGAAACAAACGGGGCTTAGTTTATAGTTAATTTACCCCTTATAATTCTTGAAACTTGTTTGCATGTCTTAAATGATTTTTTAGGAATGATGGCGGATGAAACAATGGTTTAGATGAACTATTTTAAATATGTTTGGCAATGAGCCAAAATAAGTTTTTATTATTTTTAAATCGTTTTAATATTATAATATTAAAAAATATTATTTTAATATATTTTTAAATAAAAAAACTTTAAAAAATAACTATTACTGCCATTCTAAAGACGCTATTCCAATAGAAGTTTTTACTTATTAGATCAGTACTGTAATTCTGCATATTTTTACCTGATAACCAAACACCATATCTCATCCTAGTTCTCCAAAACGACACCCGATGTCTCGTAGAATTCGACATGGAGCATGATTGATTGTGTGTATGTGGTTGCAAATTCTGATTTTGAAATCTTGTCCCCATCACAGCTGTGGACCGTCTGCTTCCTATCCCTTCACTTCTTCCACGACTCAGTTCCTTCCTGCCACCAGAAGGAGACTCATCAGTCGGTAATGGGTCGTCAGAATTCTCATCATTCTTCAAAGTTTGGATCATCTTCCTGTAATACATTTTCAAAAATAAGTAATAAATAAAAACCTTACAAGTGAATTTTGGGCCGTGTTTGTTTCTCGAAATTCACTTTTCGGGAAACTATTTTCTAAACTTTCCTGTGTTTGTTTGCCTTCCGGAAAGTTGGTCAACGAAAAACACTTTCCAGTCAAAGAAAAATTTGGCTTGGTTTTCAGGAAAGTGTTTTCCGGAAAATTTGGGCGGAAAACACTTTCCGGAAGTTGTGAAAAATTTAGAAATGTCATTATTTACTGATTATATCAAATTTGATCCTCAAACTTTTGATTGCTATATATAATTTGTTTTTGAATATTTATTTTTCAATTCCATCTCTTAAAATTTAATTTTTATATTAATTTTGGTCCTTATTTTTTTAATTGCTATTTGCTTTCTTCTTATCATTTTTTTATTGAAATTTTTTATCTATCAAATTTGGTCCTCATTTTTTTTATTGTTACTTATTTTATTTGAAATAATTTATGAAATGTTAATTATTATTATTTTAATTTATTCACCTTTCATTTTTTTTAAAATTTTTAGATTTGATCTCTATTATTTATTTTATTTGAGATAATTTATGAAATTATATATTTTTTTTCAATTTCATTCTCATTCAACTTTTTAATTTGTAAGATTTGTTCCTCATTATTTTAATAAACTTGAAAAAAAAATTAATTTATTAATAAATTATTTTTCAGTTCATTTTCCATAACACAAACAAACACTGGAAAGTATTTTCCAGTTCATTTTCCATAACACTTCTAAACATCGGAATTCACTTTCTCCAGAATTCACTTTCCAAAAAAAAACCACTTTCCAGCAAACAAACAGGGCCTTGGTGGTGGTTTTACCAAAACAATCTGAAACATGCTATCGCATACTTAAATCCCAACACTCTACTTAGCACCCGTTTGGCATTGAGTTTGTACCGGTGGTATAAAAAAAAGCAGATAAAATACCGTTTGGTTAAGTGTAAAAAAGCAGGTTTTATTTATGGGGTCCACCTTTTTTTACTATGCAAACCACGTTCCACCGAAAGCAGCAAAATGCTGCTTTCCGGGCGTTGCAAACCTGGGGATACCAACCACGTTCCAAATATATATGTGGGGTGGGGGCTGGCGTGTGTGTGTGTGTATATATATATAAATAATCTAAAAATTAATTACAATAAATAAATATATTAGAAAAATATCACAATATAATTTTTATATCGCAATCCTTTTCCGCTTCAGAATAATATTGATGTGCAAGAATAAAAAATATAAATAATACAATAATCAAGGACTAGAATATAATTAATAAAAGGAATATAATTCTAGTCCTTGAATAATCAAGTAGAGACTTGATTGGTTATTCCTAAAAGTATCTTTAAATAATATATGTATATTATTTAAGGGTCAAATATATATTTTCCTATTTATATGATTTTTTTACTTTTCATACAACTTGTTTTTCAAAAAATAAAAATAAAATCACATGTCATAGTTTTATCTTAGATCAATTTAGAGAATTCGTATTTTAATTTTCTCTTGCATTTATGTATTTTTCACACACTAAGTAAATTCTCTTAGTTAAGTAAATTCTCTTATTTATGTTCTACATAAAGCAGTTTGTAAAGTTTGGAAACCAAACACCCAAAACTGCTTTTTTTTCAACCTCCAACTCAACCACAGTTTTAACCAAACACTTAACTATTTATTTTGAACCACAGTAAAAAGCGCTTTTTTTGAAACTGCTTTTTTTCAACCTCAACCACAACAGCAACCGCAATACCAAACAGGCCCTTAGAGAGCATCAAATTCTATGGCATGATGATTTACGATTTGTGAACATACTCTAAATTTCTAGATAATTGGAGTTGGAAAAAGAAAAACTAGAACTTTCTATTTAAATACTATATTCTCAATCTAGAAAACTGAAAAAGTAGTTTTTCAAATTTGTACTGAGTTTGGAAAACTTATTTTAGAGGTTTCTAATACAAGTTTTTCATTGTTTTTAAAATGAAAAAAAAAACAGTTTTTTATTCAAGCATTTGTTTTAGCAATGTAAAAGGTTAAAATTATTTTTTTATATTATCATATTTAGTTAGTATTAAAATTTTAATTTTAACAATATTATACCTTTATCATGATAGTTTTTAATTTAATAAAATAAAACTAATATTCTACAATTAAATTATTACAAATACATAATATTGAAATGACCTTCAAAAATTACGATTTTGTTTTAATAAATAGACATGTTTTTCAATTTTTCAATGAAAAAAGAAAAAAATGTTTTTTTATTACCGAACACACGCACTCTTTAAGTTCTTGAAAACAAACCTCTCAATTAGAAAACTCCACCTCAAAATGATCATATCACTCTTACAAACCTTCTCCAAAAACACACATCTAAATATTCTCCTTCAATTATTAGTTGCTACAAAGACAAAAGCTTAATTTTACTATTTGTTTTATAGCAACATAGCCGGTAACTTCAACTAAAAATAAAATAAAATAAAATAAAATAATGTCGGCCAAGTCCAATTCACTGGCATCATCATCAAACATTTAGATTGTCTTATTGACATGCTACGACCACATCCTTTTAGGCCCTCTCTCTCGTTTTCTTTGTGTCGTTGACGCTCTATCCTCAACCATGCATGTCTGTGAGAGCTGTATTGCCTTGCCTAATCGGGATATTTGTATCACGGGGCTAAAATCAATTTGATTTGGCCTCCAATCCTCTCTTTTTTCAACGATTATCTTTCGAATCCTGTTGCCATCCATTTTCTCCTAATTTAGCTCTTAGAAAATTATATTAATGTCGTTTCCTGACAGGAAATCTATAAGGAAGCCCAACCATTATATCAAAGAATAGCTATGCTTACGTGATTTTCATCCTATCATCTGTTAGAGAATCATATAAATTATATTTTAAAATGTTATCTAACAGTTTAAACTTTAGATAAGATGGTTTCTTAATATAATATCAGAATCTTATTGACTCATCGGTCACGAGTTCGAATCTCACAACCCTCATTGTATTTGATAAAAATTAAGCACAAAATAATATGGACATGTATAAGTTTTAAACTCAAAAAGCTTTCACTTAAAGAGATATATTAGAGAATAATATAAATCATATTCTAGAACCTCATTTAATAATTTAAATTTTTAAGTGAGATGATCTCTTAATATAGTGACATGTAAGAACAAACAGCGTATATACAAAGTATAGAAATAATTCATGCATGCTGACATGAAGATTGTTATATGATGCTGGGATGCAAATATTCTCATGTGTTATTTTGGAAATATTTCTTAGTTTTAATATTTCGGGGTGGAACTCTACTTTTATCCCCTTATTTATTTATGAAGGAGCATTAATTTGTGTCCAAAGCCAATCCTATTGGATTTAAAAGATGAATAAGTACAGTGGTTATTATTAATTAATTAATTAAAAATGAAGATTAATTATTCTTATTTTTTTCCAGATATTATTTGATTATTATCTGAGGATAGAGATGACAAAAAAAAATAAAGACATAAAAGTATTTAGTTGAGAAAATAAAGATAAAAATATAAAATAAATTTATATCTAGAATACTTTGGAGATAAACTATATACTTTTAAAACTAAAAATATACTCTTCTTTTATTTTTTTGTCATCAGAAGAAAGCTAGCGGGATCAAATACACACGTGGTTACTTCACAGTGGATGGGTTATTAATTAGCTAAAGAATAGGAAGAATATTTCTCAACTATGAACCAACCCCTCCTATCAAGCGTGTTTGAAGTGTACGGAAGATTCTCCATGAAAAAAGCAAAAGCTTTTTTTTCCTTTTTCCGTTTGATCATGAAAAGAAAAGGTTAAAATAATTACACGATGGAATTTCATCAACTGTGTGGCTTCCCATCTTGTCAGAAACCCGGCAAAAAACCTGCGGTTCTTTTCCCAGACCTGTTGAAACAGCTGCCCTTTTTTAATTAATGATGTCCTTGACCAGGAGGATTGTCTTTTTAAGTTCACATAAATGAAAAGAGGTAACACGAAGCATATATAGTTAATGTCTTTCATGACTACTTAATTAGCCAGCCAAGATCGGAGTGAGAGTGTGCATGCAGTCTATATTATATAGAGGAAGTACTGGCCTGGTTCCGCGTTAAACCAATAAATAGCCACGAGTATATTAAAATTAAGTTAAATATATATAAAATCATTTTATGATAGCACAAAGTAAAAACTACAAGGATTTACTTTTGTTTTGAAAAAAGAAATCATTTTCAATTTATAGTTCTGTACCCAGCAGAAGAACTGAAATAAATTTTGGATCTTTGATTATAAGGTAGCTTCCTGTCTTGTGATATGAGTTTTGATGTCGGCATTGAGACTTTATATGCAGACCGGATCCAAAAACATCAATCATCCATTGTCCTAATAAATAAATGGCTCCCATCTCAATTTATTTATATTTACAAATGTGAAACGGCAAGTTGGCTTCAGCTTTTAGCCAGCTACATGATTGTTGCTTAATAAAATTAAATAGTGTTGATGATGAAAGCATATTTAATATTAATATTTTGGAAAATCACGATGGTAGGATAATTAATTTTAGTGAAAAGGGACTTTGCATTTGTATTAATAGTGTTTTTATATATAGTTATTATATATTTTTGCTTAAAGTATATCTATATCTACCTTTTTTAAAACCGGGAAAGATTATTTCAGTACTAACCCTTTGGTGGTCCAATTGAAATTGCTATAAAGTTTTCAGATACGAGGATCCCATTACTGCATTGATATTCGAAATAAAATATGAAATGCTATTATATGACTGCAACTAAGTTCAGTTTCCTATGGGATGAAAAAAGAATGTTATGATCAATATACCTATTGGAGTGGACATAACCCAAATAAATGGGTTGACCCAGCTGTTGGACTTGGACTGGACCGGACCCACCCAGTTAGCTGGGCCGAGAACATGTCCAGCCCAACAATATAAGAAAGGAAACGAAAAAAATTAAAGAGAGCCAGCTGCACTGTTCACGTGTTACGTGAACAGTAACTAGGTGGTTGATCAACGATGATGAGAGGCTCACCTGCCGCTGCAGCCGGGTAGAGAAGTTCGAGGTGGTTTTTCTTGTGGTTGTGGCTTCGGAAATGGTGGCTTGTGGTGGCTGGGAGGAGCGTCAGAAGGTTGTTGTGTTGTGTTGCTTGACGTCGAAGCTGTGGGGAAGACTGAACTGGTGCAGATGCTGCCGGTGAAGAAGAGAGGTTGTTGGTGCCGAAAGAGCAGGTGGTGGTGGTCGTCAGTGACTGTTGCTGCTAGAGGAGAGAGAGGGCTGTCGGCGTTGCTGTTTTTGAGAGCCTGAGAGAGCTGCCAAGGCCACCAATGCTGTTTTGTGATAGTTATGGAAAATATTGTTCCCCGTGTATTATTCTCATACTCTCGTCTGCGTCTGCTCCCCCTCAGTTCCCCGTGTATTATTCCTTGGTGCTTTCTCGTCGTCCATGAAGCAACTGAATACAGTGTTCAGTGTGTCATCTGTGTTGGACGAAAAGCATTTAAACGATGCTTTTCGTAAACTGCGGTTCAATCACAGTTTTAGATGGGACTCATAGTACAAAACTATGATCCAAAAATTTACCAAACATTTTGACTCTGCAGTGAGTCTCAACCAAAGAAGTCATCATTGAGCCAAACACCCACTCAAATAATGAGAGGAATATTATTCATTACAGAAATTGGATTTGACCCTTGACAAGATATCACTTGGTGCAAATTCAGACGGCCGTCTATGGTACAAGCATAATCTTTCTTACTTCCAGTTTATGATTCTATCTCATGGAAGCGGCTCAGCCTGGATGGTCAACTACTTATGAAATCAATTCAATCTACTTTCTAACATATAATTGGCTCCGAAAGCTTGGCTGGTTCAAGGGTCCTCAACATATTCCCAGTTTAGCTTGGCTTTCAAACATACTTTCTACAATGTTCTTATGTAATAATTCCATGGAAGATCGTGATCACACAGAAAGACAAGCATATACACTGTTTGTCTGGACTTTTTCTACAAATATTTCGCAGAACCTAAAGAACGAAGCAAGATCATCGTTTTCTGTTACTAGCTACATAGCTAGCTGGGATGAGTCGCAAGCCTGTAGCACTTTCTGCAAAAAAGAGGTTTCTTTGGATTTTTATCGTCAACAGCGAAGCTCCATCATCGAGTCAGTTCGTGAGCTCAAGTTTCATAAGCAGACCACTTCTTGATGATGATGTTATTCAAAATTCTAAAGTATTTAATTTTGATGCATGTCAAAGGTGGAACTCTTTTCGCAATTTCTCTTGAAAATAAAATGATAAATCCCCAAAGGGCAACAGTAAAGCCCGAAACCTGAGTAATTAGGTTACATAAACAAGAAGGAGAAGAAGATTTGAGGGAGATGAAAGACAAAGAAAGCAAGGTCTTGAGCGATGGATGGTCCTTTTTTTTTGTCTGCAATTAACCAACATTCAATTCCTTGAGAATATCAAAACTGTTAGTTTCTTATATTTTGTGGTGGCAGTAAACGTAGCCAACCAACTTTCAAGATTCTACAACTCTGATGCCCAAATGTTAGTTCCAGAGAACAAAACAAATAGAAGGGCAGTTGAATTTTTTTAATATCTAGTTTTTTATTGATTTTTTATTTTTATTTCTTTTTAAAAGTCAGTGAAATTCATTAATTAAACAGAGCACACGAATGATTAAGCACTCAGGGCTTAAAACAAAATAATTCAAATCAATAAATAAGAGGGCATGCAACGTGAAATCATCCCAAATTCACACCACACAAAATAGCGGTCCGAGATCTTAAGAATACTCCTATTTGTTTTCTTCTCTAAAGAAGAGGGGGGGCATTTGTTTTTCTTTTGCTTAAAAGTTAAACCTATCATGCTCATGAATGATTTTCTACGAATCATTTACCTTTTGAAACTCATATTAATTCACACTATAAATACTTTATTGTACGAACTCGACTACCATACTAAAATTTTGTATTAATTCAAACGAAAAACAAAAAAAACATAGTTAATGTGATGATACTTCAAGAATGTTTTTATATTATCTCGGTACTATTAACATCAAGAATTAATTATTATATATGGGAAATGTTTTAGCTAGCTCCTTTTTAATTAATGAAATCATAAGCTGCTGAATTACACTAGACAAATACAATCGTCTCTAATTCTAGTAACTTTCAAAATAAAACTTGTCAGTGATATTGAGGTGAAGAACTTGGAAAGACCACACACGATAGGAAATCTGATAGGAATCATTTCATTTTCATAAATGTATGGGGTCCTACGGACAGTGATGAAGTGGTCCTATTGAAAGCTTGCACGTTCAATTCTATCTTCTGTATGTATTATTGGCCCGATTCATTGTAAATACAGTGAACTCATAAGCTGTTGAATTACACTAGACAAATATTATCTTCAACATTAGCTTCGTAATCAGAAGACAGAGAGCAGGCAGTGAGAGCAGGAAGCAAGAGAGGGAGAGATGGGAAGAAAGACAGGGTGTTCCAAGGATGGTCTCAACAAAGGAGCCTGGACACCTGTTGAAGATAAAATGCTTCTGGATTATTTGAAGATCCGCGGAGAAGGTAAATGGAGCAATATTGTCAGAGAAACAGGTAATTCGCAGATTATGATCTTGTTTAAAGACTGTGCATGGATGGTGTAATGGTGCATTCTGACGCGTGCGTTCATGCCGCAGGACTTAAGAGATGCGGAAAGAGCTGCCGGCTTCGGTGGATGAATTATCTCAGACCTGATATAAAGAGAGGCAACTTCTCTGATGATGAAGAAGACCTCATTATCAGGATGCATAAGCTCCTGGGCAACAGGTTCTGTGTGCGTTCGTTATTATTTCTTTCAAATGTAATTATATTATCCATGGATATGGATGAGTGATGCTTAATTCGTGATCAGTTTCTCCCTTTTTCTTCTTCTTCTTCTTGTTTTTTGTTTTTTGTTTTTTGCCAGATGGTCTCTGATAGCAGGAAGACTTCCTGGACGAACAGACAATGAGATCAAGAACTATTGGCACACCACTATTGCTAAGAAGGCACGGGGAAAGCCGAAGGTCGATAGGAAACAAAGTGGGGCAGCGTCAAATTTAAAGAATCAGAGCACCGTTGAATCACAGTGCACCACCGGGGTGGTTGCTGCCGCCACCGCATCACAAGAAAACTCAGCTCAAGATCATCAACTTAGTATTGCAATGCCACAATTCACCACCAGCAACTTGCAATATGGGGCTGCATCAAATTTCAAGAACGCGAGTACCATCGAATCACAGTGCACTACCGAGGTGGCTGCTGCCGCCTCTACATTACAATCCACCGACAGCAACTTGCAATATGATATGCCGAAGACGTATGAATTTGAATCGTCCAGCAAGGGGCTGGCATCTGGGGGGGAGGATAATTCATCCGACATTATGATGTATAATGATTACATGGATGACTTCAGCAAGATTCTTGACTCCGACTTCACAGAGTTTAGTGCCATCCATGATATTTTCAGCACCGACCATCATTCCAATAATACCGACGCGGTAAATGGCGATCACCATGGTGTCTCCAGTAATGGATGCAAATCAAGAGAACCAACAGAGTTTCCTGAGAAATTATTGGAGCCGGACAATTGGTCTGGCAATAAATGTGGTCTAGCTGACCAAGGTTTTGATTTCATGTCATTGCTTTCCTTTCTTGATTCAACTGATGATGAATGGACAGCAGATGCTTCAGGTACAAAAGTACTTTAGGTTTGTTACGGCTGTAAGAGTTAAGAGTTGTTGTTGAAATTGTCAAATCTAAATATCATTCAGTTAATAATTCTTATTATTTGGGATATGTAGGTAGAAATCTAACTGATTTTCATACGCGTGATTTGTATGCTTGTAAGAAATCTGAGTATCAAAGCTTGAACGTGGCTTGATTGGGAGAGAAGAAATAGCAATTTCTTACCGTAAAGAGAGAGCAATTAAACAAGAGAATATTGATTTAAAATATGACAACTGAAAATAACTTTGCTCAACCTGGCATTCCTAAGTTTGATGGTCATTGATCCATGCTTATGGAAAAGGAGTGTTGTTTCAAGTCATTGATCTTACTTTTATGAAGACCATCCTTAATACAGATACTACTAAACATATCTGGGATTCTATGAAGCGGAAGTATTAAGGTTCTACAAGAGCACAACTACAAGCTCTTCAAAAGGATTGTGAAGTGCATCAAAAGAAAGAAGGTGAGATTGTTCATGAGTACTTTGCTCGCACACTCACTATAGCAAACAAAATGAAGATTCATGGTGAAAACATGCATCAAGTAGTGATCATTGAAAAAATTCTGTGATTAATGACCTCAAGATTTGACTATGTTGTGTGTTCAGATGAAGAGTTTAATAACCTAGACACTTTAACACAATTTTAAGTATTAACTCAATTAAGTTCTTACTTGCTCTTTTTAGGACTATGAATATAATTCATGTGTTAAATATATTCTATTCCTTAATTTTTAAAATATATTTTAATAAAATCATACTTAATTAAATCATCTCAAATTAATTTCTGACTAATGGTTATTAATGTGTGTGACCCATTATGTTCCTAATTTAGTCATTAATTATTTGAATAAAATTTCAGACCCTCTAAGTATGTCTTCCATGTTAAATCTTGTTTATTCTCTACATAATAGTCATTAATTATTTGAATAAAATTTCAAATCTTATTTCACCTTGACTAGGAATTTCTAAGTCAATATTATTTGAGAACAGATGAAACATTTACCTGATTCACCTGGGATGATGAATCCTCTCCTGATCATTGAAGTACTTTAATATAATTCATGGTATACCCAGTGTTTGCTCTTAGATAACATGCATCTTGATTAAAGCATAACAATCTATACATAAGATAACTTAATGGTTTTAAGTCTAATTATCATTTACTGCTGCGATTGTACAAATTAATTATCATAGTTTAAAACACTACACATAAGATATTATTGAGCAAGTAAGGGGCCAATCTCATATAAGGAAGGTTCAAAAAAGAGAAAATTTAATATGGTTTCATTATCAACACTATTTAATTTTAAGCAACAATCATGTACTTGGCTAAAAGCTGGGTGTTATAAAATAAAATAAAAAATAAAATAAAATAAAAAATGAGGTGGGTGTTATGTATTTATTAGGACAATGGATGATTGATGTTTTTGGATCCGGTCTGCCATGAATGATCATGTATAATTCATGAATGTTGGCTAGATATTTATCCATGTATAAAATGAATATCTTGGAATAATTAAATTCTTTCGTATATTTCTAAACAAGATTTAAAACATAGAAAATGCGTAAAAAATGAATGATTGACGTTACATGTAGACATGAGTAGTAAATATTGTATCTTAAAATAAATCAGGTAAATAAGGTATTTATATATCAGATGGATTTATAATTTATTAATTTTAATTTATATATTATGTTTATCATTATATGTATATTATATATATAAATGGAAAATGATTTCTTCTTTTCATTTATGTAACTTAAAAAGACAATCCTCCTCGTCAAGGACATCATTAATTAAAAAAGGGTAGCATGTTTCAACAGGTCTCGGAAAAGAACCGCAGGTTTTTTGCCGGGTTTCAGACAAGACGGGAAGCCATACAGTTGATGAAATTCCATCGTTTAATTATTTTAACCTTTTCTTTTCATGATCAAACGGAAAAACAAAAAAAACTTTTGATTTTTCATGGAGAATCTTCCGTACACTTCAAACATGCTTGATAGGAGGGATTAGTTCATAATTGAGAAATATTATTCTTCCTATTCTTTAGCTAATTAATAACCCATCCACTGTGAAGTAACCACGTGTGTATTTGATCCCGCTAGCTTTCTTCTGATGACAAAAAAATAAAAGAAGAGTATATTTTTAGTTTTAAAAGTATATAGTTTATCTCCAAAGATATAAATTTATTTTATATTTTTATCTTTATTTTCTCAACAAAATACCTCTATGTCTTTATTGTTTTTGTCATTTTTATCCTCGGATAATAATCAAAGAATATCTGGAAAAAAATAAATCTTCATTTTTAATTGATTAATAAAACCATTGTACGTATTCATCTTTTAAATCCGATAGGATTGGCTTCGGGCACAAATGAAAGCTCCTTCATGAATAAATAAGGGGATAAAAGCAAGCATCACCCTGCTTGAATTCTTACATTTCACTGATATGACGAAAACTACGTCAGCATTACTATTTTTTGATATAATGGATGGGCTTCCATGCAGGTTTCCCGTCACGAAACGACATTCATGTAACTTTCCGAGAGCTAAATTAGGAGAAAATGGATGACAACAAGATTCGAAAGATATATAGTCGTTACAAAAAAGAGGACCGGAGGCCAAATTAAATCAAATTGATTTGAGCCCGGGGATCCCGATTAGGCAAGGCAATACAGTTCTCACAGACAGGCATGGTAAGGGGTGTGGTTGAGGATAGACGACAACGACACAAAGAAAACGAGTGAGAGCTAGCTAGGGCCTAAAAAGATGCGTTCGTGGCATGGCAATCTAAATGATTGATGATGCCTGTGATTTGGACTTGGAGTTCTCAATAAAATTATGGAGTTAATAGGTTAAACCACGAAGCCTAAATCCAACCCTTATCTCAATATTAATATTTTTATTATGCCTTTTAATGCTCGAAATAAATTTGAATTTGTGGATAGCACAGCTCTGTAAACTAGCTAGTAATTTTGTAGGAAATATTTTTGTTATCAATCTGAAGAAGAAGAAGAAGTCGCTATGAATTTTGAAGAATGATGAGAATTCTGACGACCCATTACCGACTGATGAGTCTCCTTCTGGTGGCAGGAAGGAACTGAGTCGATACGAGAAGTGAAGGGATAGGAAGCAGACGGTCCACAGCTGTGATGGGGACAAGATTTCAAAATCAGAATTTGCAACCACATACACACAATCAATCATGCTCCAAGTCGAATTCTACGAGACATCGGGTGTCGTTTTGGAGAACTAGGATGAGATATGGTGTTTGGTTATCAGGAAAAAATATGCAGAATTACAGTACTGATCTAATAAATAATATTATTTTATTGAAATTATTGTCTTTTTTTTCATTCTTTAATAGTAGATTTATTTTTTTATTAAGTTACCACACTTTTATCACACAAATCATAGGTATGGCGGGTTAACCTGGTTTACTATTTTTTAAAAAAAGAATACGTGAAATTATTAATATTTATCAGTTATAGATTAATTGATAACAACTCCATTGCAGCTGCTAGCTATGGAGAGTGCTTTGATGAGTTTGTAGCATGGCTTTAATACTCTTGGGGCCATTGTTTCTGTTTTCTTCTGCAATCATGGTGATTGCCTTGCTCGAAATTTGGTTACAGAAAAAGCTGATAATTATCATAAGAAGAAGAAGAAGAAGAAGAAGAAGAAGAAGAAGAAGAAGAAGAAGAAGAAGAAGAAGAAGAAGAAGAAGAAGAAGAAGAAGAGAGGAGGAGGAGGAGGAGGAGGAGGAGGAGGAGGAGGAGGAGGAGGAGGAAGAAGAAGAAGAAACAATTATTTGGGTGGTGTGTCTAACATTAAAGTTTCAGACACCACATTAATGAGATTTCTTATTTCATGCATTTCTTATACAATATGCATTGTAGAGCATACCACAACTTCGTCTTGAAGTGATGTTGTAGATACAATTTTGAGCAATTTAAATTAAACAAGAACACGTTTATAAATATATAATTAGATTTTATCTTTATTTAAAATATACTTACAAAAGAATAAGATTATTATCTGATTTATTTTTCATGTTATTTATTTTAATTTTATTTGATTTGTTCATGTAAAAATAAAATAAAATTGTTAAAATCAAAAATCCATAAAGAAATATATCAAATTAAATAGTAAAATCAAAGTTTAATGATAGATTTAAAACAATTGCAGATTTTAAGATCGTTTGCATATATTCATCAACCAACGACTTTGACCTGGGGGGCTCTTTTTTTTGTCATTAGCAGAGATTAACGTGACATTTTATCCTGAAGGTTTTGTCATCCTGAATCCGATGATCACTAAAAGATAGCATTTTTTATTCTCTCTTGTCCTGGCTTGCGTGCCGAGAGAGAGAGAGAGAGAGAGAGCTCCCCGGCAAAAGTCTTTTTCCTTTTCCTGGTTAAATAGCAGTCAGTCGCTCTTGATTTAATCTTTTCTCGACTTGCTTCTCTTATCACTCACTGTCAGGGAAAGAAGAAAAAGACATTGATCTTTGATAGTGTTTGGCTCTTCAGTTTAATCTAAGGTTGCGTTGAATTGCAGAGCCAAATACAACATTTAGCAAACAAGACCTCAATTTTTTTACCGTGGATCCTACCAAAAAATAATGGTCTGGCCGCGTTGCAAAAGCAACTGAGAGATGCTTTTGCAGCAGCGGTGTAAAATGACCACACGCTGCAAATGCATATCTGACACGCTAACCTCTCACACACTGCAGAGCCAAATACAATATTTATTAAATAGGACCCCAATTTTTTATAGTGGATCCCACCAAAAAAATAATGGTCTGGCCGCAGTTGCAAAAACAGTTGAGAGATGCTTTTGCAACTACAGTGTAAAGTGACCACAGGATGCAAAGGCATCTCTGACACGCTAACCTCTCTCGCACACACTGCATCTCTGTCTTCTTCCTCACCTCCCTCTCTCCCTCACAGAACCTCGAGGGTCAGCCTAAATCCCACCACATCCATAATCCCTTTCCCCTCAGCCACACCACATGCAACACTCCCTCGGCCACACCGTGAAGGAAGGCCAACCTTCTCCCTCTCTCTCTTAGCTCATAGACCACCCACATCCACCGTCCCTTCCCCCTCAGCCACACCGTGAAGGAAGTCCAGCCACTTGTGAAATTGTTGTTCATTTACTATTGCTCTTAAATTGATGAGATAAATTTCATAAAAAAGGATGCGAACCCATGTTTTAGAGGTTCACTAGTCCCGTGCTTAAAAAATGTTTGAGAGACAATAAGTGTGTTTTAAAATAGCAAGAAAAAAATAACAATTCAGGTCATAAACCCGGTTGGGTCGAATAAAATTGTCTTGTATAACGAAATTAAATGCATTCAATTGAGAAAAAAAGAGTGATTATGATAAAAAAAAATATATACATTTATTAAAAAAATCAAACAACATACATTTTATTCTAACCCCAACACCACAGGTGTGTGTGTTCCTGCCGGAAGGGGAGGCTGATCCCGGCGACAGGATGGTGGTATGCATATGCTTGCCTGAGTCAGCCACCGATAAATTTAAACAGTTGTTGAGTTCCGCAGATCAATCAAGGGATGACGGTGTTGATAGGAATAATTAATGAAGCTGGGATAGCAAGCCATTTATTTGATTAATTCCGAAACTGTGATTGTTAACATTTTCAAGAAACCAGTAAAAAGATAGAATGTAAAGTGTTGGAGGATATAACTAAAAAAAATTGAATTAGATATTCCAAAACAATAAGACAACATGTTTTATTTTTTGGGAAACACTTTTTTTAGACAAAAAGAGAAAAAAAGAAAAAAAACATTTTATGAGTTGTCATATGCATAAATTAATTAATATCTTAATATACAAATTGCTCATGTTTTAACCTCATAATTACAAAAACAAAAACCCACAATAAAAAAGAAAAACCAGCCTTTTGATCAAGTTAAAAAAACTTGTGATTCTAGGGATAACCAAATAAATTCATTGTGCATTTATTCATAAAATATTAATATCTTTTTTTAAAATACATAATTACCCTTGTATTTATTCTATTATTATGAAATGGCCACATTGAAAGGATGAAGAAGCACTTAGACCCAAGTTTAAATTTTTTTGATTCAAGAGTTAACCAAGTAAATTGACTATGTATTTGTAAACAAAAAGGTGGATCCACCTTTTAAGCAAAAGTATATTTATTTTGATTTTAAGGATATTATAGACATTACCTTATGAAATTAAAGAATAAGACTTTTTTACCTTAATAAACATTCCAATCACCGATGGGTCCTTGTACAATTACAAAACTAACACTAGAAAACGAGCTTTTACATGGGAAGTGCAAAATAGTTATTACATTATTCTCGCCCACAATTCTTTTAGTTTAAGACCATCCCAATTATTCTTTTAAATTTGTTTTACTGGACAAAGTTTTGTTATGAAAATAACAGAGCTAGAAACATGTTTAGTTGAAGAAATATATATAAAAACATCAAATAAGTTTATCTCTACAACAATTTTAAAGTGAATTTATATACTTTTAAACATGAAGTACATGAAAATCATGTTTGTTCTACTTTTATTGTATTTCTTTATTGTGTCTTTAGATAATAACAAAACACTATCTTAATGTCTTTGCTCTATTTTTATAGGCATATAAAATAATAATATTTCTTTTTTATATGGACTATTTAATAAAACTAACAATTTAACTTACATGAACTCATTAATATCTTATGTTAATTTTTAATTTAATTAGAAAAAAAATAGAATGTAGATTTTAACTTTTCATCATGCTTTAAGAGGCTTTCATAAGATATAAAAAAACTAATTTTTTAAAACCATTTTGATGCTATACCAAATAACCAATACAACCTTAAACTTTTCATGTAGTCATTAGAAATCGATTTTTTTTCATGGTGTTCGCTTAACATTATTTTGAATTTATTTGTTTTTGTGTTTAATTTTTTTAAATTAATTTTTGTCTTTACTTTAAATTAAAATTTTCTTTTTAGATTTTTTTATATGCTGATTTAAAAATATATATATTAAAAAATATAATAACAAACGGAGTTAAATTCCAGCGATGGGACAGTCCTTTCAATGCAACCAAAAAAGTAATAAATTATACAGATATTGAGTGGACACTGTTTCCACAAACCACATTCTGATATGATATCTCATGAGAGAAATTACAAACGTACGATAAATCAAAATAAATGAAGATAAATATAATGAATTGAAACGAATTACTCTGACAAATTGAGGGATGCAAGGAGGATCATTGATTAAGATGCAAACTTTATATTGATTGCTCAAAACGAATTACTCTGTCTGCATGTGAGATGTGACCTCTCAAATTTGGACACCCATTTAGGCTTCATTATGCGCGGTTCATGATAAATTTAAAAGTGTTAGATTTTATCATTTTATTTTTAAGTTTTTTTATGGATTAAAAAAATATATATTTTATAAAATAGTTTTTAAATTTATGTTTTAAAACTACAATCATAAGAGTCATTGCAAGTAGAAGCTGGAACTATCTATAGAGCTCAATCATTTATTCAGCCACAGCAGCTTGTACCACATTGATGCACAGTGCAAAACACCTCTCTCTTTGTTTTTATTTCCTTTTGCGCTTCAAGGCTGAGATTCGGCCTCAAGATTTATTGAGAAACGAGGATATAAAAAAAAAAACCTAAAGTACTTTAGTACCTGAAGCTTCTGCTGTCCATTCGTCATCAGTTGAATCAAGAAACGAAAGCAATGACATGAAATCAAAACCTTGGTCAGCTAGAACACATTTATTGCCAGACCAATGATCCGGCTCCAATAATTTCTCAGGAAACTCTGTTGGTTCTCTTGATTTGCATCCATTACTGGAGACACCATGGTGATCGCCATTTACCGCGTCGGTATTATTGGAATGATGGTCGGTGCTGAAAATATCATGGATGGCACTAAACTCTGTGAAGTCGGAGTCAAGAATCTTGCTGAAGTCATCCATGTAATCATTATACATCATAATGTCGGATGAATTATCCTCCCCCCCAGATGCCAGCCCCTTGCTGGACGATTCAAATTCATACGTCTTCGGCATATCATATTGCAAGTTGCTGTCGGTGGATTGTAATGTAGAGGCGGCAGCAGCCACCTCGGTAGTGCACTGTGATTCGATGGTACTCGCGTTCTTGAAATTTGATGCAGCCCCATATTGCAAGTTGCTGGTGGTGAATTGTGGCATTGCAATACTAAGTTGATGATCTTGAGCTGAGTTTTCTTGTGATGCGGTGGCGGCAGCAACCACCCCGGTGGTGCACTGTGATTCAACGGTGCTCTGATTCTTTAAATTTGACGCTGCCCCACTTTGTTTCCTATCGACCTTCGGCTTTCCCCGTGCCTTCTTAGCAATAGTGGTGTGCCAATAGTTCTTGATCTCATTGTCTGTTCGTCCAGGAAGTCTTCCTGCTATCAGAGACCATCTGGCAAAAAACAAAAAACAAAAAACAAGAAGAAGAAGAAGAAAAAGGGAGAAACTGATCACGAATTAAGCATCACTCATCCATATCCATGGATAATATAATTACATTTGAAAGAAATAATAACGAACGCACACAGAACCTGTTGCCCAGGAGCTTATGCATCCTGATAATGAGGTCTTCTTCATCATCAGAGAAGTTGCCTCTCTTTATATCAGGTCTGAGATAATTCATCCACCGAAGCCGGCAGCTCTTTCCGCATCTCTTAAGTCCTGCGGCATGAACGCACGCGTCAGAATGCACCATTACACCATCCATGCACAGTCTTTAAACAAGATCATAATCTGCGAATTACCTGTTTCTCTGACAATATTGCTCCATTTACCTTCTCCGCGGATCTTCAAATAATCCAGAAGCATTTTATCTTCAACAGGTGTCCAGGCTCCTTTGTTGAGACCATCCTTGGAACACCCTGTCTTTCTTCCCATCTCTCCCTCTCTTGCTTCCTGCTCTCACTGCCTGCTCTCTGTCTTCTGATTACGAAGCTAATGTTGAAGATAATATTTGTCTAGTGTAATTCAACAGCTTATGAGTTCACTGTATTTACAATGAATCGGGCCAATAATACATACAGAAGATAGAATTGAACGTGCAAGCTTTCAATAGGACCACTTCATCACTGTCCGTAGGACCCCATACATTTATGAAAATGAAATGATTCCTATCAGATTTCCTATCGTGTGTGGTCTTTCCAAGTTCTTCACCTCAATATCACTGACAAGTTTTATTTTGAAAGATTACTAGAATTAGAGACGATTGTATTTGTCCAGTGTAATTCAACAGCTTATGAGTTCATTAATCAAAAAGGAGCTAGCTAAAACATTTCCCATATATAATAATTCTTGCTGTTAATTGTACCGAGATAATATAAAAACATTCTTCAAGTATCATCACATTTACTATGTATTTTTTTTCTTTTGAATTATACAAAATTTTAGTATGGTACTAGAGTTCGTACAATAAAATATTTATAGTGTGAATTAATATGGGTCTCAAAAGGTAAATGATTCATAGAAAATCATTCATGAGCACGATAGTTTTAACTTTTAAGCAAAAGAAAAACAAATGCCCCCCCTTTTCTTTAGAGAAGAAAACAAATAGGAGTATTTCTTACGATCTCGGACCGCTATTTAATTTGTGTGGTGTCAATTTGGGATGATTTCACGTTGCATGCCCTCTTATTTATTGATTTGAATTATTTTGTTTTAAGCCCTGAGTGCTTAATCATTCGTGTGCTCTGATTAATTAATGAATTTCACTGACTTTTAAAAAGAAATAAAAATAAAAAATCAATAAAAATCTAGATATTAAAAAAATTCAACTGCCCTTCTATTTGTTTTGTTCTCTGGAACTAACATTTGGGCATCAGAGTTGTAGAATTTTGAAAGTTGGTTGGTCACGTTTACTGCCACCACAAAATATAAGAAACTAACAGTTTTGATATTCTCAAGGAATTGAATGTTGGTTAATTGCAGACAAAAAAAAAGGACCATCCATCGCTCAAGACCTTACTTTCTCTGTCTTTCATCTCTCTCAAATCTTCTTCTCCTTCTTGTTTATGTAACCTAAGAAGTGGTCTGCTTATGAAACTTGAGCTCACGAACTGACTCGACGATGGAGCTTTGCTGTTGACGATAAAAATCCAAAGAAACCTCTTTTTTGCTTGCCAATCGGAACTCATCCCAGCTAGCTATGCAGCTAGTAACAGAAAACGATGATCTTGCTTCGTTCTTTAGGTTCTGCGTAATATTTGTAGAAAAAGTCCAGACAAACAGTGTATATGCTTGTCTGTCTGTGTAATCACGATCTTCCATGGAATTATTACATAAGAACATTGTAGAAAGTATGTTTGAAAGCCAAACTAAACTGGGAATATGTTGAGGACCCTTGAACCAGCCAAGCTTTTGGAACCAATTATATGTTAGAAAGTAGATTGAATTGATTTCATAATTGGGTTTTTTTTTATGTAAAATAAGTTTTTAAAATTGTAGAACTCATTTAACTTGAATTTGTGAAAATATATCATTTATATATCCAACCTGTCGTCAACCCTGAAAGATTTATTCCAAGCATATGTGTGAGATTGAGGGAGGTTAATTAATTTATAATATATCATTTCTGAAACAAATCATATACTCTATAGTATGACTTGCATATCTACTTTTAAAAGATTAAAATTAAATAAATAATGTTAAAATGATTTCATTTCCACTCAGAGAACGGTAAGTTTCTAAATAGTTTTTAAGCCCCTTTCTTCTTCTGTAGAAATCCAGGCAGATTTGTCAAATAATAGACCATCCAGGCTGAGCCGCTTCCAGGAGATAAAATCATAAATTGAAAGTAAGAAAGATAATGCCTGCTCCATAGACGGCCGTCTGAATTTGCTCCAGGTGGTATCTTGTCAAGGGTCAAATCCAATTTCTGTAATGAATAATGAGCATGTTTGATATTTTGGTCCAGATTGTATTTTGAAATTATTTTTTATTTAGAAATATATTAAAATAATTTTTTTTTAGTTTTTAAAATTTATTTTGACATCAGCACATGAAAATAATTTTAAAATATCAAAAAATAAATTTTAAAAAAATATTTTTTTCAAAAGTGTTTTTAAAACGCAGTACGAAACAGGGACTTATTCGTTGTAGTGTCCTAGATATTACGAGTCACTAGTCTCGTGCTTCGCCACAGGTATAACCAAATTTTTTAAAATATAAAAAAATATCAAAAGTATGAGTTTTTTATAATGCTATATTAATCAGCCTGGAAGTATTTTTTGTTAAGTAATGTTAAAAAATTTATTTATAAGGCAATTTTTTGTGTTTAATACTAATGTGAAGTAATACAATATTACGAGTCATTAGCCCTGCGCTTCGCCGCAAGTAAAAAAAAATTAAATATAAAAAAATATCAAATGTATGAGTTTTTTTATAATGCTATATATATTAGGTCAAAATATTCAACCTGGACAAAAATTTCTAAGTAATGTTAAAAAAATATTTATAAGACAATTTTTTGTGTTTAATACTAATGTGAAGCAATATAATTTTACAGAAATAAGATAAAAAAATAAAAGACAATTACACCAGCAAATTTATGACCAAACAATTGATAAAATTCATTAAAGATGAGTTATTTATTTTCTGTAGCAAATTGATTGATTGTTGGGTTTGCTTTAATTGTTTGGCTAAATATTCAATCGGCACATAATAAAACTGCAATTGATAAAATCCATTAAAAATGAGTCATTTGTTTTCTACAGTAAACTGATTGATTGTTGGGTCTGTTTTAACTGTTTGGTTAATAATTCAATTGATATCATGTTTATTTTTTTTACATTAAATTAGTTGAATTACTATTCTAAAAACCTGAAAGACAATATTGATTCACATAATTTTTTCAAATTATGAATCCGGGATGTTAGATTTGAAACCCTATATATAAAGAAGTTGCAAATTTTAAATTTTACTAAATACAATATTAAATGATAAATTATATGAATTATTATTTTCATTTTTATTATTATGATCACAAGAAAAATCTAAAAAAAAATATTAGCAACATAAAATAAAATTATTTGATTTGAAGAACAAATGAAAATAATTAAAGGATAAGAGTAAAATTATTATTATTATTATGAATATAATTATTATAATCGGTTGGATTATAATAAATTATGTTATCATTGATATTTTTTATATTATTTTATGAGTTATTGTTATTATAAGCATTATAGTCATAATTATTAATATCATAAGCATTACAATCATTGTAATAATTATTATTGTTATCATCATTGTCATTACTATTAAATATTATTAGAAAAAGAAAACATTTGATTTGAAGAAAAAAATAAAAGAATGGAAAAACAAAAAAAAGAAAAAAATATATCAATTTTAGAATGATTATAAATATAAATTAAAATTTTAGGCTGCAATTTAATACAAATAAACCCCCTCAAAAGAAAATAAATAAATAAATAAAAACTAAAAGTATAGTCACATAAATATGAATAAAAAATAGTGACTAACGTAGAAGGAACAAAAAAAATTAAGAGACTTAATAAAAAAAATTAAAAGAATAAGAGTCAAAATGAATAACACAATATATGGTCAATTCCAATTAAAGAACAAAATTAAAAAAAAATAAAATCAAAGGAATAAGGGTCCAAATGAAAAATAATTATTTGATCAATTTCAATTGAAGAAAAAAATTGCAACAAACCAACACCTCAGGACTGAAAAATTAAAGAAATTCAAACCAAAAATCAAAAGAATAAGGGCAGGAATGAAAATTAACATATATCATCAATTTTAATTGAAGGATAAAATTGAAAAAAAAAATCTAAACTTCTATAGAAGAAATTAGGAGTAAAAAACAAATTAAAAGCTAAATGACTGAAAGGAAAAACCATAAACACAGAGGACTGATATGCAGTTTTGCCTACAGGAGATAGAAAAGTGGGAAATAATGGATCAATCGACCATCAGCACATCTCCGACCACCATTTGATAACACATTCACACCACTATATTGAAAAGGCCACGACAACGCTTCCGGTTAGATAACGGATGAATATTTTTCAAAACCAAATGACATCACACACACCATCTGAAATGCCTGGACAGAAGACAATTGTTGGCACGTCTCATTGATGCACCAACAACTTTTTATAAAAAAAGAATAAAATCTATATGAAAATAGGAATATACCCCAGCGCTAACTCTTTGATTTTTTTCGTTTTCGATGACACATCCGTATTTGCATTATTCATCAAATGATAAAATACCAAAAATATCCTCACTGGGAACTCTAATGTTTTGTCTCATTTAAGGGTATAATAATTATTGCATTGTTCATTACACAAACCGAAATATCTAAAATACTATTAAGGAGGCAACATTGTTTTGTCTGATACAAGGGTTAAAATCATAGTTCCATTGTGCAAAATAATTCAAAAAAGGTGCAAATACCCAAAGCAGTAAGACAATGTCAACATGCTCAATGGAAAAGTCTAAAATAACCCTGATACCATTAATTAAATTTTATGAAATGATAATTACAATCCACAATAATCTATGTCTACTGCTATAGTATTTTCCCCACACATTATAACTTCTTTTTTATTTTTAAAAAATTATTACATCAAAATAATCTAAAAATATCAAGAAAATTAATTTAAAATAAAAAAAATCAAAATTTTTCACTGATGTTTTAATAATATATTTTCTAATTTTAAAACTTGTATATTAAAAAACAATTCTTTTTGAAAACATGAAAATAAACATATCTTATATAAACTGCGTTTAAAGCTAAAAAACATATCATTAAATGCATGTTTTTTATACGCAGTAATAACAAATACATATCATTAAGAGATATATTGAACTAATATATAAGTGATTTTCAAAATGAATATACATTGAATTGACTCATATGAGAATCTCATGTGGAGAGATCACTTATGTCTATGGAAAGGCTCACGTGATGGGCATGTAAGTGATGCAACCATGTTATTCGATAATTTTATTCATATTTAAGTATTTTGTTTATCTTTTATAAATTAAATACCTTGATATTCTTTGTTTATGTTTTAAAACCACTTTTGAATGAAAGATGCAAAAAGAAGTAAGTTGAAGGTAATTGACAGATTTGATCTTTAGTCGATGTTTTGTGCAAACTCAATTATTTTGAATTCCTAACACAAATACATATCAACTATCCAAATTACATACTAAAAAGATATCATTTGATGAAGATATAATTTTGCAAAGATGACAACTTATTCCATTGCTTTCTGCGATGATTTTGCAAAGATGACAACTTCTATTTAATAAATAGAAGTAAGTTGAAGGTAATTGCCTTTTGCAAAGATGACAATCAAATATAAATATATAATCAATTTCAATTGAAGAATTGAATTAAAACAAATCAAAATTTATATAACAGAAATCAGGATCATGCAAAACTTATATTACAATAGAATACAATTTACGATGCACACTATATATACATCATGCCATAGATCATAAGAAGTATCATCAAAGCATAGTCTCCCCTTTCATTTCTCCTCTTTTCTCAACCAATCAATTACTCCCTCTATTGCATATTCCAGTATTTGAAGCTTATAATAAAACAAAAAAATAAAATCTTTACCACCTTGGATTCTTGAGATAAAACAAACAAAAAAACAACCAGAGAGAATTTGTATTATAGGAAAAAGGCAGGGACCAATTTTGAATCACAAAAGAATATGTATGTACGAAGTATTGTTTCACATTTTACAATGTGACCAGCAAACGCAGGCATCCCTTTCATCACATGCTTACAATATACCCCATTCAAGTGTGATTCGGTTTCTTGATTTATGTGTTCCCAACTATTAAATTATATTAATCCAAATGATTTTCCACTTCCCTTAATCAACCGGCTGGTTCAATGATTAGGGTACGTTTGATTTGGTTAAAATGCATTTTAAGTGTGATAAAGATCGATTTTCAAATGTTTTTTTATTTGACAATATATCAAAATAATAATTTAAAAAATATATTTTTATTTAAAAAAACAAGATTTTCATAACCGTCTAAAAATAATTTAAAAAATATTTTTAAAATCCAAAACTTTTTTTTTGCCTGGCCGATAAAGGACAAGGAGAAGACAAAAACAACAACAATAATTCAGTACGATAATAATAATAATAATTCAGGACGTAACATCGAGAGATAGCCTTAGATATGAGATAAACGCACAAGTCCAAAAAAATGGTCCTAGAATACAAAAGCATCGGTTATCCTTTTCCTAGGACACTTCCATTTTATTTTGAATGCTTTTTAGGTGACCCTCTTGGCTTTTGTAGTAAATGGAAGAATAGTTTATGACTAGTTTTGGACTTTCTGCAAATGGACTGCCCTTCCATTCATTACAAAAGCCAATAGGGCAACCTCAAAAATCGTATTCTAGGACTTTTAAATACACCTCCATTCAAGTCCCAAGATACAATTCCTGGGACACCTCCATTTTATTTTGTCATGGTATAGCAATTTAATACAAAATATTTATTCATGGTATAGCAATTTAATACAATGATTTTTTCATAAATCAAAATTATTTTTTATTTTATCATATCAAAATAATTTTAAAATAAAAGAAATTCAAAGTTTTCAAGCTCATGCTTTTTAAAGTGTTTTTATCTTGAAAATATATTAAAATAATATGTATTTTTTATTTTTTAATATTATCATATCAAAATAATTTGAAAAAATTAATTAAAATGCAAAATCAAACTTGCTGAACTTGAAGAGAAAAGGACACGCGCAGAAAGAGAAAAGGAGTGACACGCAGCTCCTCTCTTCCATATACCACACTTCAAAAACGACATCACTTTCTCTCCCAATTTATGATCGATTGAGAGAGCTCTAACGCTTGACGTGTCTGTATCTGCAAGCTAATAATGTTTTCCTTTGCATCTTAATCATGATTTTAGAGCCGTATATATTTTAAATATAAAAAATTGTTAAAATAATGCTTTGCTTTTAATTTAATCTACAGCTTGAAACGTGACATTTTCCATGCAAAAAAATTCTAAATGAGTTTAGTTTGGTTATCAAATTCGCGAGTTAGCTTATAAAATTGTATGATTTTGCGAGTCAACTCATTAAATTTTGTTATTTCGAGTAGAAAAATCAGTTTGGATCAAACTCGGTCAAAATCATACGGAATTGTAAAATCAGACCGGATCAGTCCGATTTTACGATCCAACAATTTATTAAATGCTAATTTAATGATATAATTGTTATGTATTTTTAATTTCCTTTAAATCATGTACAAACCTTAAGTAATAAAATTTTATAGCCATAATTACATTATATTTTATTTGAAAATATTTTACTTACGATTTTTCTACCTACACGATTTTAGTGGTGATTTTACTATTTTTGTACGGTAAATTTTAAGTACGATTTTACGATTTTTCTACCTACACGATTTTAGTGGTGATTTTATGATTTTTGTACGGTAAATTTTAAGTACGATTTTACGATTCCAATTTATGATCTGAGTTCAGAAGCAACTTCTAATTCATGTTAAAATCATGATTTTGACAAGCATGGTTGTGAGACCTTTTCTTTGTATTATTATACCCGTTTCTCAAAATGTAGAATAAAAATATATATTAATCTATTCTGGAATTTGAAGAAAATAATTTACGACAGCTAATTAATAACGAATAAAATAATTTATAAGAAAACGTAGATATTATTTTTTATAAAATATAATAAGCGAATTAATTTTTTTCTCATTTTACATAATTAGTATGTACTAATATATGAAAGTTTGTTAGGTTACCTTCTGTGAGAGTGATTTCTAGCAAATCACGACGACAAAGTTAGGAATCATTTGGCTTTAATTCGTTCTGTGAGAGTGATTTCTAGCAAGCTTCAGTCACAAGAAGGAGGAGGAGGAGGAGGAGGAGAATCGGATTAATGTTGTAAATTAAAAGCTCAAATAAATTTAATATTGAAAACAAAAATTCAATTACCAAGTTTTTTTTTGAGAAATGTAATAGTGATTTCCGCTTTAAATTCATCATCGGAGGTAGCATTGATGAAGCTATTGCGAAGGCTACAACTTAACTGGATCTTGTTTTATTTCAAGAATCCAAGATAAATGGATCGTGCAATATTTCATTTTTTGTTTATTATAAGCTTCATATACTGGTAATCACCATGCACATGTAAGGAATTATATTAAATATTGCTGTATTTTAGAGGTAGATCATATTTTTCACACATTAAAAGGAATTAAATTGGACCCTTGGCTGGGTTCTGAGTGTTAATGTGGGCTAGGTTGATTCTTAAATATATCACCCTTCCTTCCTTCCTTTGCATTGTAAGGGACATGAGCCCCGTGTCAGCCCATTAGAACTCTACAAAGAGTTCATTTTGCTGAGTTTAGGGTTTTTGTTTAAAAGATAGCCTACCTTTCTTCAGCTATCTAGTTGGTCTACCAAGTATTTCACCACAAGCCCAGCTCCAATTGCTTGAGTTAGGGTTCATGGTCATGATTTAGACTTGTCTATGTTTATACAATTAAAAAAAAAAACATTTCAGCAAGTGTACGTTGGGGTGTTTTCATTGTCTTCTTTTCATTTTAAAAACAAATAATATTACTGAAAAACTACCTTTCCATTTTTATGAATAGAGAAATATTGTATTCGGACATAAAACTTTAATTTTTCTTAACAAGAATTTTAAAATATTACTTTATATCTCAAGGGATTCTAAATGTCTCCCATCAAATTTGAAAAGCATACCTTTTTATAGGTCCATAAACAGTATTTTAATTTGTATTTTAGGACTAATTAATTGCTTGAAACCATACCAATAGTGATGAAATTTATGACAACTTGGAAACATTTAATTACAACCTTTTAGGAGGCAGAGACAAGACACGAAGTTGATATTATCTTTTTTGATTTTTAATAATTGAGATGTCCGAATTAGCTTACACGTACCACAATTAATTTCTTGATCCACTAAACATCCTACAAGCTCAATAAACAAATAAATCACCACAAATATGACAAATATACATAATAAGACTCCAACCTACGTATAAAAGTAACAAGAACAAGTCCTTTACTATGCTAGGCGAATACCCCACCTGCAGTTGATCCTATCTTGCTTTCATTTGTAGACATCAATCTTGGGTGTAAATGGAACTAAGCTATAGCTAGGGTGGTCACAGGGCTAAGAGCTCGTAGCTAGGGGGGAATTTTTCTTTCTGGAAACACATGAAGCTCAGCAATTTTGAGTGATGCGCCACGTGCATAGCCACCCTCTTGACCCCACATTTGATCTGGACACGTGGCGCCATTCGTTTGGCAAGTGGTGCCCGGTTGTGATCCAGTGCCTCACGTGAAACCCCACCAGCCTATTCCCACTTCTTTGGGGGTGGTCGGGGGGACCTTCACCTAACTCTGACTCTTGGCTAATTCATCAAAGCAACAATTAAGATAGACACAAATCTCTCTCAACATATGGTTGAATGATCGATTCCCTTTTCTTTATTTTTAAGAAAAATGATTTCATGTGGAGAAACAATAGCATGCACGTTTTAATTAGGACACATGTTAAGATATATATATATATATGTTTTAAAAAGGGTTCAGATTTTGAAACTTTGTATTTTTCAATTTAAGACTTAACCTAGCAGATTCGAGGCATAAGAGAAATGGTTGTTTTTGTCCTCAAAGTCGTAGCGTTAAGTCTTGAATTCGAGTCAAGATATATTTTTAGAACAGCTAAGGTTTTATTCACTCACTTAAACTCATAAAATATACTTTTCTAGAAGTGTGGTTTCCTCGCATAAAAAAAAAATTTGATTTTGATTTTTTTTTAAAAATGAAGCGGTTATATATAAAATGACACGACCGTATATATGTGTCGCCAGGTTTATGGGTTGAGGTATCGTCCAGTTTATATATATATATATACAAGCTCTGATCATGTGTATATATAGATCCAATTAATATGGATACACAAAGGTTTACGCGTCTCTGTGAATTTTGACAACTAATTATTAAGGTGTATGAACTTTCGTAAATTAGACAACTCCCTTATAAATTGATCCAAGAGCTCGATATGTTAGAAATTAAAGTTGGCTTTTAAACGTATCTTTTATGCAGGCATGCTTGAGCCGTAACTATTGTTAATTAGTTTTTTCCTCTTATGTTGGCATGCATGATTCCTCGAATACATGGGATCGTGCCAAAAACTTTTAGATTAAAGGCAGCATCAATCGACCCTGGCCCCTTCTCTTTCACACGTACACCTTGTAGCTTAGCCATCTAACTCATATTGCCAGACTGTCTCTTATATAGAAACAGCCTCCAATTCGATTAATTGGGCTGAAATTTCTCAAAACATTGGGACACGTTCTTCTATTCCCCAATGAAAAAGAAAAATTATCTAATTATAGATGTTAAATTCATGTGTGCGAGAGGAAAAAGAAGCAAACTCATGAACTTAGTTATTGGAGAGCACAGCATTACAAATTTACAACAGGAAACCCTTATCATGAGGTTTCAAGCTTATTTTAGTACATACCAAACGAAGGAACGACCTGAACGTAGTTCCAATTATTATTCCTACACACTGGGAAATTAAAAAAAAAAAAAAAAAAGCACGCCGAATTCGAAAACAAACAATGTCCTAGGCTCCTAGCTAGGGGAAATAAACCTGGCAAAGCACACTCTATGATACATACGACTGCATGAAAACAGGTCTAGCAAGAGCTTACATATCTCTAACATGGAAAATGTTAGGGTTCTTAATGACAATATCGTACATGTAGACAGAGTTGAACTTGGAGAAGTCCCTCGGAAGAGAGATGAGATCGATGGAAGATTGCTTGTGGAATTGGAAAAGGTCAGGGTCTCCCCCGTAGTACCTCTCCCATCCTAACTCGTTCAAGATTTGCTCGAGGGAAGAGTATGAAGACACCACCTGGCCTGATGGCAAGTGCACCAGCACCTTCCTCCTTGAACCGCCTCCATTAGATTCTGCTGCGGGGTTCTCCACCAGGCGAATCACACCATTGTTTTTGAAAAACCAAACTCCTGACATTTTCTTTGAAAAAACTAGATAGTCTCGTGGCTGTGGTTAGGGTTTTAGCTAGGAAGAAATTATAGTAGCTTGGGGGTTGGTGAGTGAAGGAGGGAATAGGAGGGGGGTATTTATTTGTGTTGTGGGGCAGAAAAAACAAGAGGAAAATACTCCAGGAGTGGGGTATTAAATGAAAAGTAGGATTTATGATGGGCATGTTTGGCTTTGGTATAGAATCTAGATATAGTGGGTCCTTATGGTATTAAAAATAGGACACTCCACGGGGCTGGCTTAGGAGAATCCATGTAGGTTGTGGAAGCTATAGCTTGCTTTAGAATAGAGAATCTCTTGGGACACTATGAATTTTCACGACGGCTACTTTGTAAAAACGACGTAGTTCATTCCAAAGTCGATCAACAAAAGATGTTAGCACGAGATGTCCACGTGAAGAGAGTGTGTGAGGTGGGGAGATGAGGTGAATTTTTTGTGTTGGTGGGTTAAAGTGGCATTTGGGAGCTTCTTTTTGTTGGTTACTACTCATCATTGGAGAAAGTTGGGAACCTTAAAGGTGTTCTTAGAACTTTTGTCGTCAATTTTCCATTTGTCAAAGTGTGGCTATAGCCAGCCACATGAGAAATTAAAGGAAATTGAATTCATATCGATAAAATTCATGGACATTCATGGAAATTGAATTCCTCGACGGGTCAACGTCAAAATTAATGTTTAACCAAGTTCCTCGTACTTTAATTAATCCATACAGTTTATCAAAAACTAATCAATGAGTCTCTTGGTAGCAAAAAACAGTTTAATATATGATCCCTTAATTGGTGCATGTTGATGATCATATCCCTATTATAATTGTTAATCCCCCCTCCCGCGAAAAAAAGAAGAAGCTCATCTTTCTTAATTAGATTTTCCCATAATATGTACTTATCTTTTCTTTTCACTATTTGTTAAAATATAAATAAAAAGGAATATAAAATTGATTTAAAAAAATGGGTTATAATTGGATTTAAATTATATACTTTTTTTTATTAAAATTTATAGGTAAACTTGACCAACATGACCCTTTATATCACTCCTAAAATTAGATTTAGCTATGATTACTTAGAATAGTTTAAATCTCTTAAACAAGTGTGGATTTTTTTTAAAAAAGAAATCAAGACTTGTAGCTCTTAGAAAAGAAAATATATCGGTGTTGTATTACTGGATGCGTTTTTGATTTAGGATGGGGTGGTAGTGTTGAATGAGCTTGATTGTATAGAAAATAAGCTATCTTTATATGATGATTTTGCCTGTCAATCGTTGCATAAAACTAGTTTTATCAAAGAGTTTCTTTTGCAATATCGTAGTCAATTCATTAACCCTAAAGTTCTCCGCACTCGGAAGGACCACCATACACATTGTAAAGCTAGCTAGGTTTTCTAAAACATTAGCATGCATTTTTTTTTATTTCTGCTCACAAAAACATGTATGCTGCAATGTATACATTTGGTACGTTGCCCACATGAGGATCACATGGGCTCAAATGGTCCATGGATGTGACGACTCCTTACCCCCGAGTCTTGTCAAAATCTCATCCTTGAAAGGGGATCAATGGTGGATATTTATTACTGCTTTCACAGATATTTATCGATAGTCTTGCCAAGAATGTCGGTCAAAACTGATACACTTGTAGTGGGAAGCAAATTCGCTTCTTATCATGTTTTTATTCAAGTTAGTTATCCTTTTCAAGGATGTGTTTTATTATAAGTGTTTATCTATTTATTCTGGAATTATTTCATATTAATTAATTATTATTATTATTATGTCCCAAGGCACTATAGCTGTCTCTCTCTCTCTAAGTTTTTGAGCTATTAAATAACATTTTTAAAATAACTTTATATCACCCATTTCACATGCGCGATGCATCACAAATTTGCCTATATATATATATATATATAGTCGAGATTTTAGAGCAAGATGACAAAATCCAGAAAGAACAAATTAAATTATGTAAGCATTGCTCAACGTGCAGATCACTAATTCTTCCCATGATCGATCAGTCACCACCTGTTATAAGAAGGAAAATAGAGAATGGAGAAACAATGCAGAACTAGATTATATATGTTAAGAAATCATCTCATTTAAAAATTTAAGTTTTTAGGTGATGTATTAGAATATAATTTATATTATTCTTTAACACATCCCCTCAAATGAAAGTCTTTTGGGCTTGAAATTTGCACAGACTCATAATACCTTGTACTGATTTTTATCAAATAGAATGAGAGTAGTGAAATTCTAATTCGTGACCGCTGGGTCAATAAGATTCTGATATCATGTTAAAGAATCATCTTACTTAAAATTTTAAATTTCTAGATAAGACCTCAGAATATAATTTATATTATTCTCTAATAATATATGTTTTGGAAGACTTGACGAGTCAGATAGTGTGGTCCTGAACTCTCTCCACCCGGTTTGATTCCGGTTCCCCGCTGTGAAGTTACTGAAAATCTGTGCATGCCTTTAACAACCCAGACCCTCAAGAAGAAGGTCAAACTTTGCTGCTTTTGTTCCTTTTTAGGCATACCATAAAATCCCAAATGACACAAACATATATTATGATCCGGTGAAACCCTAAGTGATGCCGACGTCGTATTTGTAAGTTTATGTTTTATGACATCATCCCCCACCTCTCTCTTCTCCATCTGCCATGCATTGCTTTGTTTTCTTCTTTTTTCTCCTGAATATGAATAAAGATATGTACAATTCAAGACGAAAATGAAAAAATAAAACTTGCGATTCCATTTTTCATTAGAATCTGGATCAACTCTCAACAATATTGTAGCGCCACATATGACTTCAAATGAAATATATATATATATATATATATATATATATATATATATATATATATATATATATAAAGAGTATAGACGTACGTGAGAGAGATAGACATGATTTCGCATGCAAATCTATGGGCAACATGCAGAGAAAAAAATTATCCATGTACATATCAGTTCAGATGTAAATGGTTTAAATTAAATTCAAATAAAAAACTTAATATCATATAAAAAAATGACGTAAAGATACTATAAAAATCAAAACTAGATAAAAAGGATGTGACTTACACCATGAAAAAATAAGGTGACAAGGGATAAGGAACAGGAAAACATGTGGAAAGGAAGAAGGTTCTTAGTTTGCCCCAAGATACATCGTTTTGTCGTATCCATGTCAAATCCCAATCATTTATCTGTCTGCTCGTAAATTTGCTAGAATTTTGGAGGACAACAAAATCATATCATCAAGAATTTCCTTCTTTTTTTTTTATCCTCATGCTTCAACCCACATTTCAACCTTACTTTCTAGCTACAAAGGGGATTTGGATATGGCTTGGTGGGACAATTTTACCACTTTCATGAACCTTATCAATAGGGTTTGTTTTTTTTTATCCGATTCCCGTTGAGAATCTAAAGAAAAGGGTATCGAGTGTCGCTTTGATATATATGTCATGCTGATCATCAAATTTGAAATCTGTGTGTTTGATTTTCAAACAAATTGGATCTGTAGATTGGCTATTTCATACGGCTATGATGTCAATTACTGCATAAATTGTTTGAAACTTATAATTTTTATTATGGGAATCTTTCTGTTCCTTTAATTAAATATATTGATCTTTGTTTTTTTTTTCTTTTCCATCTTAAAACTGTTCTAGAACATTAATAGAATATAATTGAAAAAAACACATGTCGGTCTTTTAAATTAATTGAAGATGCTATAAGGAGTATGTGTGTATATATATATGATCCTTAAATGACATTTTTTTATAAGAAATCTCACGTTTGAAACTCGATCATAAATAGGTTTACAAATGATGATGAAGATGTGAATTGTGTGCTTGGCGGCTATGATCTCATCATACAGAATGTTTTTTATTTTCAATTGAGAGAGCAAAGGGGGACCCTTGAAGGGATATGTACCTAATCACAGACACACAAAATTATTTAGTAAAAAAAAAGAGTTTTGTAAGGAAATCAGATCGATCGGCACTTATATATACCCGACAACTCATGTACTATCATTGACTTAACTAGTTAATTAAACTATAGTTAAGCAATCTTATGTGTTAGCCCTTGCCTTTTTTTTCTTTTTTTAGTGTCTGTTTGAGAGTGTGGTTGCGATTGATTTTAAAAATATTTTTTATTTCAGAAATACATCAAATTAATTTTTTTTTATTTTTTTAAAATTATTTTTGACATCAATACATCAAAATAATCTAAAAATATAAAAACAATTCAAAAATACTTTTAAAACATAATTCCAAACATTTTACGGAAGAAATATATTAAAAGTAGAGAGCATATGTGCTCTACTAACATTTTGGGCACATGTCAATCACGCAAAGCAAGACCGAGAGAATAGTACCAAAGTTAAAGGCTATAGCTCGAATTAGCAGGAAGTACCGTGAAGAAATCTAGCTCTCATGGGAATATTGGAAAAGCTGAAAGGAGAGGGAACAAGAATTACAATGGGATTGATTAATTTATTTTAATTACTTTTTTTAAATATTTGTATTCTTTATTTGGTACATATATATTCCCAATAGTCATTCAATCATCCACGAGGAATAAATACGGTTTGCAATTAATGGGAAGGGTATTTATTCCTTTAACTTACTTAGTTTAATTAAACATATCTTTTTGAAATGATTTTATTTAAGAGTGGCTCTGAATTACGTGCATTGAAAGGTATATGATTATAAAAATCATATATTCACATCAGTGGTAAGCACGCACCTACTTAATGATTGTAAAGTGAACGATACCGTCCACCTTTATGATATACGGCCCTTTTAAGAAAAATAAAAATAAAATTTAGTTTTTATAATGAAGAAAATACATAGATAATATAGTTTTTATAAAAGATTAAAGTTATATGTATTTTCATGTTTAATTTTTATTATAAATATAATATAAAAAATGAAGTTCACTAACCCACAAAGCCTCCCTAATGCAGGATTATTCTTATTCTTGTTGTTATTATTATAGATTTGTCAATTCATCATCAAGATGCTAAAAAACTCCCTTAGGCTTCTTTGGAACTGAAGTTTGTGGACTTCGAATTCCTAATTCAGCCTGCAAAATGGCCTGTTGGTTTTATTTTCTTACCCAACTCTCCAAGCCCAACGCTTTGATTGGCCACAAATAGCCCAACAAGAGTTCATAACCAAATTTGATGAGTTTTTCTCTATTTCACGTTTGTTTCTCTTTTGTTCAAAATCATGACATCCCTTTTTTTTTTTGGATTTTAGGAAACTTCACTTCTCGAAAAATGTATTTTATGAGTCCAGATGAGCGAATAAAATTCCGGTTGTCCCAAGCTCTTACAAGAAATGCACTTCTTGACTCGAATTCAAGATCTCTTGTACAGATCTCAAGCTATTTGTCATCACGTCACGTCCCTTATAGACTAACTCATGACATCCCCTTAATCAAGAAAAGATATTTGGTTAGTTAATGCGTGTCAAATTAAAATAAATAATTTATTTTTCTTTGCTTATTTTAATTAGTAATCTATCGGATAACATCAACTTAAATCTTACTTAAATTAATTTGAAATTTTAACCAAGTTCGGAATCGCATTAAAGAATCGGTTGACACATGAGGTATAATAACATTAAGTAAAAATACTTCATCTAATTTAAAAGGGAACAATTGCACACCAGAATAACATCTCTGTAAAAAAATAAACATGTCTATCATTGGAAAATTAGTAGTCAAACTTGTTAGAAAATAGGAGTTGATTTACGTTGGGAACAAATTTTAGATTTGATTAGATGGAAGGTTAGCTATTTACAGTGCAATCAAATAGAAAGCTCTAAATTTAGTCCATGAAAGCATTTCAAATAATCAATAACCATGTAAATCCAAAGTTAAATCATGATCTGTAAGAGAAATTCATGCCCAGCCATCAATTGGTCAGCATCTTATTCTGGTCAACATCTCAACTTGCCTATTAAGGTCTCATCGTTATCTTCTTCGAGCTCCATCAGAAGAGGAAGGAGGGTTTGGCAGCATTTTTTCACAAAGATGGATTCGAAGTTCTCTTCCCTCCTCTTCATTGCAATCTTGTTCTTACTCTCCTCAACCTCCACGGCCTTCAACATCACCAAGATCCTTGCACAATACCCTGAGTTTGCTAGCTTCAATGATCTACTGGCCCAAAGCGGGCTCGCCCAGGAAATCAACGGCCGAAAAACCATCACTGTTCTTGCTCTCGATAATGGCTCGATTGATGGGCTCTCTGGAAGACCCGTGGACATTGCCAAGAGGATCTTGAGTGCACATGTAATTCTTGATTACTATGATCAGATAAAGCTTTCAAAACTTCAAAAGGCCAGCACTATCGTCACCACCTTGTTCCAAGCTAGCGGCATTGCAGATGATCGACAAGGTTTCTTGAATGTTTGCAAAACTGCTGAGGGGATCAAATTCGGTTCAGCAATGAAAGGTGCTCCTCTCGTCGCGTCCCTCGTGAAATCCGTGTACGCACAGCCTTATAACATTTCGGTGCTCCAAGTCAGCGAACCTATTGAGGCTCCAGGGATTGAGAACATGGCTCCTCCACCACCGCCTGCCGCCGTTCCCAAGAAGGCACCAGCTCCGGCCGCCAAAACCCCCCCGGCTGCTCCTCCGACTGACAAAACCCCCTCCAAGGCTCCTGCACCATCCAAGGTGGAACCTTCTACACCAACTGAATCGCCAACCGAGGGGCCAGCGGCCACTCCATTGGCTGATGCACCATTGGCAGATGAAACAACTGCTGAAGCACCTGCAAAATCTGCTTCTTCACAGATGCATGTCGGTGGTGCCGTCGTGGTGGGAGGATTGTTAGCCTGCATGGTGGGTTTTTAAAAGGCAAGCAATAGAAGATGGCAGCAGAAAAACTAGGTGGAAAAAAAAACGGAGAAAACCGAAACTGGATAGCATGGAAGTTAGCAATCAATGTCTTTTGTGCTCCATTTGATTAAATCCCCCTCCAATCACTTTCAATTTGAAGTGAAGATGGAGGCCTAATGGGGGCATACATGTTTAGTCTGATTAATACTTAAAGATTGCAAATTCTAAGTTTTTAACATGCCTTGATTCTCATCAAGCAAATTCCAAGTATCCTGCCTGAGGGGGGCAGACGGACCTTATTGCTGCCAAGATTTCACAGCAATCTGACAGAAATAATATGATCTGGAGTGTACGGTAACAATCTTGTCAGGGTATTAATTGAGCTTTCTGATGAAAATCAGGAAACCAAATCGATAAAAGAAACTGTCCATAATCAAGACAGATCATACATCGAAACAAAGAGCCACTTTCCTGAATTCATTAGCTGTGGTAAAAACATTTCAAATACACAAACATGAATCCGCTTGTCCGCACAGTCGCATCATATGAGCTTGTCAAGAATATCCAAAATGGCTGTAAGGCTCACCTTGACAGAATCAGAATAATTAGGAAATGCAAAATCATTAATCCACACCTACGATCAATGTTCTTAAGGTTTTGACCATTGAACCAGATTAACTTTCGTTGACCCCCCCTAAAAAAAGACTTGTAATTCAACCAGATTCATCCAGATGCATTGGTTGACCTTTTGACCCTGTCGATTATATCCGAGATGACTTTGTCCATGTCAAGTGCCTTCAAAGGTGGAAACGGTCTTTTCATGCTCTGCAATAGATGAAAGATGGAGCAAAAATGAGACAATTCCAAGCACCAGCAAAGGCTACTTAAGCAAAGTATGCCAGATTAGTCACTCCTAGAGGTTTTAAGAGAAAGAAACAAAATTAAAATAACAAAATGCATCTGCCATACAAATTGATGAACTAAATAGACTATCAATAGATACTTTAGGAGTGAATTTTACCTGAAGACTGATGAAAGTTTCCCCACCTTCCTCCCGTATTTCAAAGCATCCCCTTCTAGGCTGTTGAGAGTTGTTGAGAAACATCAATTAAACAGAAAATATGCAACTAAAGAAGTTAAAACACCAGACAACATGCAAGTAAGATGGTAGATAATCCTTCTGCAAAGAAAACCTGCTGTCCCTATCCTATGTGTTATCAAAGACCTTATCAGTTGACGCCAGCATCAATTACTTGGTAACCACCAGGAAAGGGGCAAAATTTTGACCAAGACAGTCAAAATAATGATAAACAGCTTGGCATATGCATGCATCAAAGGTTTTGCTTTTAATATCATAAAACATATGAGCATCAATCTCCATATATTTCTTTCTTTTTGTGTCTATATTTTGTAGGTAAAGCACTGTAGAGATTGGATTCACAAGAAACATTGTTGAAATGTCTGGTGTATGCAATAAACAACATAAACATCCGAGATAATACCATTGAGACATAACCACATTGTCAATTCATAAACAACATGAACATTCGAGATAATGACATTGAGACATAACCACATCATCAATTCATAATTGAATCAAGGTACCACATGACCCAAACTTGGAAATCTTTGATATTCACTGCAATTTCAAATAAGACATAGCAATCCAAAATATGGCAATGCTCAAATCTGACCCTTTACATAACGCAATAAGTAATAGCCCTCAATAAAAGAAATTACAGCAAATAGCCACAAATCTGCTTTTTCACCACAAAAGGGAGTTCGACAACAAGAGCACTGTACCAGATACTCATCCAAGTACACAAAGCATTAGATTATTGAGAAGGTCATGATTCAACTAATTTTTAAAACTGGACACGAATGTGCTTCTTTACCCAGAGGAATACACATCGATTACAGAAGTAAAAAAAGATATATAATTGAGCCAAACATAGAACACTTTGGATTATTGAAAGCTCGTACTAGAAAAATTTAAAAATAGCTGCATTAAGCCATTTCCCTCAGTGTAGAGGTTGGGGTGTCCATGAGAAGGGCACTAAAGAAGAAATTTACCTCTGTAAACAGAGCATTAGATTATCAAAAACATCATTTAACTCAATGTCTTTGGCAAACAAAAATGAAGCTCGAGGCTAGATTCAACTAATAGCTGTGTAAAGAAGTTATATCGTCCATCAAAAGTACCTTTTCAGGATTGAGTAACACAGAGATACCAGGAAAGGCACTCAACAAACCATCTTGCACCTGTATAGCTCTTGTCTTGAATGCATTGCACTGTTTGCTGCAATAATCAACATATGGATTAGAAAATGCATCATATAATAGAAGCCTCAATTTTTAGCACAAGGAACTTAGCTAGAGGCACATTGCCAAATAAAAACACTTGTGCAATAATTCCTCGAATCATAATGACACTTCATGCTCTATGCAACAGAACTGTCTTATGAAACCACACCTCAGCCATCAAGTAGATGTTTTCATATCGATAATTTAAAATGCAAATTTAATCACTAGAAAAACTAAAAAATGCTGAACAGAATCATCATTCTATATTTTGAAGTTCAAACCAATCCAAACTAATTAAATAAACAAATAAATAAGTTTGATAACTTATCCCTTTTTTATCACAATCAAGTTCCCCAACCTTCCTTCAAATCCGTCACATAAAGTGAAAATACTCAACTTCACCGCTACAGGTTCTACAGAAAAAACAATAAAAAATGACAGATCCAAGAACCTCAAGCCAGGATATACAAGTCGCATCAAAGTTTAAGGTGTCATTTGATATTGTGGTAGTGATTTGTGTTTTATAATTGAAAGCGTATTTAAATAATTTTTAAAAGCACGATTGAACTATAAAAACAAACACTCATTTAAGCAAAACAGATTTCAACTCTCCTTCCTAAACATCTTAGGAAAAAGATCTCGGTCAAACCAAAATAAAGCATTTAATTCTTGTACTCCATTATAATTTGATTTTCAAATGGCTAATAAAGCATCTAATTCTTGTATTCTATTATAATTAGTTTTTCAAATTGTTTTTTAATCGGAATATACATGGTAAAAAAATCTATTTATACCATTTAAAATATTATTTTATCAATATGAATCTTTAATATAGCTTTCAAATTGCATCTCAAGATGAGATGCTCTTAAAATACAAACAATGCTATATAAACGCTATCAAACACAGAAAGAACCAGAAACTAAAACCTTAAGAGTACTACATTTTCCTAGAAAACAACCAGATTAATTTTTAAAAACAAAACAGCATTTCCAATTAATTTCCTGGGATGGGACAATTACCGTTTAATCCTTTCCTTTCAACCAGTTTTTGGGCAGCCAAACAGGCTTTCTAATTAGAACTAATAATACTATTTCTTATTTCTCCAAACCCCAAAAAGACAAGAAAAATTGAACTAAGACATCAAAGTTGACCAAAACAAAACGTTATTAATCTAATTTCACTTACTCAAAATAAACCCACCCCCAAGTTTATTGAAAAACTTATCTATCAACCCTCTTTCATTACGCCTCTATTTTCTTTGAAACCAAACACAATCAGGGAAAGAGAGTAAAAATTGATTAAAGTAAAATACTCGATCACAAATTCAACTAACCCTAGAAACAAAAATCCCCAGTCCTCTCAAGATTGAAGAAGCCACTTTTCTAAGCCTTATTTACAGTTAGCACTTGTAAATCAATTACAAACACGCACAAACAAACAAACAAAAAACCAGGCTTGAAATCTCAACCAAGTTCCCTCTACCTTCTTTCATTTTCTCAGCAACCAAGCAGAAAAATAAAACAGAAACCAAGTACCTAAAACCCTAACTCCGCTATTATTTCTCACAAAACCAAAAAAACACTCGCATTTTTTTTTTAAGAAATTAGATAAGAAACAATCTCTTTAATTAAATAAAAAATAAATAGAAGAATATTCACTTTTTCGCCACTTCAGTGTTTTCCTCTACTTTCTCAAAAACCAAACAAAAATTAATAGAGAAACTCACCAGTGTTCAATCACAATAGTCTTAGTAACTGCATCACCAGTAGGACTCTCTTCCTCGGCATCTTCTTCTGTCGCTTCGCCCTCGTCCACGTCAGCCTCTGGTTCTTCCTCTTTAACTTCCCCCGTGTTACCTTCCTCCTGAGCCTCCGAGGAAGACGTAGTCTTAGCTGCTGCTTCTTCTTTCACTTCAGTCTTCACCTTCTTCTTCTTACTCTCTGCTGCTTTCATTTGCACTCTCTTCTTTCCCGACTCGGCCTGTAACTCAGTCAACTTCGCATTGAGTCGCTTAGCTGTGCTCCGAGTCATCCGAGCCGACCTCCGAGTCGCTGGCTTCTCCGACGACGTCGTTTTCGTCTCTTCGGCCTTCTTTCTTGGCGCCATAGGAAGAGAGGAAAAGAAAGAAAAACAAGAAGAAAACGAGAGCCCGAACGAGTTCGGCTTCTTTATCACTCTGCGTGGAGAACTGCGAAATGGTTTGCGTGCCGGATTTTTTATTTTTTATATTTTGGTTTTCTTTCGTTTTCCCGCGCTTTTTGTAAAGGGACGATCTGTGAATGGGTTTGATGGGATGATCGGATGTGATGACTGATGAGGGGTTGAAAGGATAATATTGCACCACGTGGAAGAAAGTGCCAGCAGGGTATGGACACGATGTAACATATCCAGATTCCGTGGGTCTCCTCACATTAAGAGGTTGTTTGGGATGACGGTTGTACTATTATTTCTCTAAAATTTGATTTTTATTTTATTTTAAATAAATTATTTTTTGTGTTTTTAAAATATTTTGATGTGTTTATATCAAAAATAATTTTTAAAAAATAAAAAAAATATTATTTTAATGTATTTCTAAATAAAAACACTTTAAAAAACAACTGCAACGGCACTTCCAAACAGGCCCTAAGTACCTGTTTGTTTAACACTGCATTTTTTATTATTGTTATTATTATTATTATTATTATTATTATTATTATTATTATTATGTAATTTGAGATCATTTTATATATTTATAATAAAAATAATTTTAAAAAAATAAAATATATCATTTTAATTCATTTATGAGTGAAAACAATTTAAAAAATAACTTTAACCACATTCTCAGCTATATATATTTTAGCGATTGTTCATCTTTCATTCATTTTTTTTTAATTTTTCCACTACCTCTAAAAGACTTTTTCAACCCTTTTTCAGAAAACTTAACTGAGATTTCACATAAATTTTTATAACAATCAAGTACATGAAGTTTGAAGTTTATATATTAGACATGTCAAACAAAAATCACTGGTTCTATTTGCTTTTGCATTCAGGTGAATTTCTTATTCGTCTAACTTCTATATGAAATCTGTGTTCTTTTTGCTACCATCAGATTCTCATCATCTAGTTTGAGATTTTTACCTTAGCACCTCCATTCCTTGTCTCTCAAATTTAATTTATTATCAATTTAACAATTGATTAATTTATATTTGAAGATCAAGTGCATCGCCTAGTAATGTATCATAACCTCTCGAATATTAGAGAAATTATTAGTGGATTGACTTAATCTTTTAGTAATTGACTTCTCAATGTAATTAATATCATTTCATCAATAATATTCTAAATTAACGTTAAAGCATGGAGTATGTTTGTCATGTTAAATCATTTTTGTTCTCTACATCATAGTTATTGATCATATAAATGAGATTTGAAACTCATTCTACCTTGACCAAAGATTTGTCGGTCAATGCTGTTTCATAACATATATAATATTTTTCCTAATTCACCTAAGATAAAGAGTCGTCTCTTGATCAATCAAGTACCGTTATATAGTTCATGTTATACTCATTGTCTACTATTTCATAGCCTTAATTAAGATAACATTCACAAGATTAATGCATAATATTTTCTATATAACACAGCAAAGTGATTTTAAGTTTAAGGATTATTTACTCAACTATCACATAAGTCTTTTTATAGACATTAGTGATCTTTAAATTACTTTACGAGAACAACTGCTTTTTATATAAAAAAAGAACATAATATGTTTTAGTTTATTAAACTTTAATAAATATCTAGTATTTAAAAGAATATCAACTATGAATATTTTACATGAAAAACCCTCCCAAGATGAGGGGGAAATCACAAGAAAATTGCAAGACAATCATATAAACACTATTATTAATTTAAATGTTCAAGGTAATATCTTTGTGTTTTTTTATAAGAAAATTGCAAGACAACCCATATTCTCTTCCCAAAATAGGTCTCCACCTCGTGATCATTATAAACTAGTTGAGCGAGGGTTGTCTTTCCTATCCCTCCCATCCCTACTAGAGAGACTGTACGGGGGGCTGGTTCTTGATCACTACTCTCACCCAGCAACATTTTCACTATTGTGCCTCTATCCTTTTCTCTACCTTTAATTTCTGTTGCATTTATAACAGAAGTGGTTATTTTACGTTCAGGCAGATTAGGTCCCCCTTCAGATAATTTAAAGTTGAACGTATTTTTCTCTCTCACAATGCCATCTATTCTGTCATTCAGTGTTTGTATCTCACGAGCAACATGGAAACGCAAACCAACTTCTCTAAAGCAAAAGCAGGAGAAGATCATGAAGGAGCATACCTTCTTAATAGTCTTGCGGGGATGCTCATTCACCTTCATTTGTGATTTCGCAATTGCCGTGCTCCACTCATCCAATACGTCGTCCATGTCGTAAGATACGTCTTTGAGCTGATCTATCCAATGTTTGATGGATTCTTCCTTCAACTGCCTTTGCTCTGCATCGGCAAGCACAACTTGGATGGCCTTAAAATTTCTTTGAAGCTTTCGAACCTTGTTCTTGACACCAGTGACGAGCCTCACTTCCTGTTGCACCTCCTGAGCAAATATTGAGCTCAACCGCTCCAAGACTACGGAAACAAGAGCATCAGCCATATTAGTCAGAACTAAGGAATGGTGGAGAGAGGATAAAATTGATATAAAAGGATTGCAAATTTGGGAATATGCAATAGAGGGAGTAATTGGTTGGTTGGGAAACGAGGTGTAATCAAAGGGGAGCTTATGCTTTGATGATACTTCTTATGATCTATGACATGATGTATATATAGTGCATCGGAAAAAGCAATGGAATCTCTTAATTTCATGTGCTGAAGCAAAAGAGCTTTGCTCTCATGATGGTTTTTGGGATAATTGTCTTCCCCAAGAAATGCCTTGTATTCTTTCCTCTCGAGTTCTCAGAAGAAGTATTCCAACATTTACAATAGCAAGTTAATCAAGTAAATCCATAAATCATTCCTTTTTTTGAATTTGGATTGGAATTATTCACCCCGCTAAAGTCATTAAGATTGCTTATGGAAGGTTTCAAGAACAATGGCCACCTTAATCCATTCAAATTATAAGTTATTTTGGGACATAAAGTAGTTTAAGCAAGCATCTTGTGCAAGTGCAACAACCAAGTCAACGAAGAGGGAGGGGAGTACGGATGGAATCAGATGCAAAAGCAAACACCTCCAGCCTACAGTTTATTCAAAGGTTTCTTTCTTCCCTTCTAAGCTATGCAAAAGCAAACATCATTTACTAGAATTTCAATTTCTTTGAAAAGGAAGTTGAGCCTTAACCCATCAGATTTTGATTTTTTTTACCACAACGGCTCATACACAAAACCCACATTCAAAAGGTGTTGTCACTGCGGTAGCGATGATATTTCGCTGCATATTTCAGACTGTGATGTGTCCATTTACTTTCTTGGTGAGCTGAGGGAATGCAATTCTCCAAGCAGCAAATAAACTCTCCCATGTATTATAGCACTAACACAAATATGAACGCAATTAAGAGAACAGCTAAAACACAGGAGTTTTATTATAGCACTAACACACTTTAATGTGGATTGCTTAAGATGAAATTATTATTTTTTATATTGAATTGGGAAAACTTAAGCCTTAGTATTTTTAGTCTTTTTTTATTGATTCATTGATCATTAAAAAATTACTTGAGGATGTATGTGTTTTTCTTTTATCATGGTAGAGGTATTTTGATCTATGGCATGATGTATATATAGAGTGCATCAGAAAAGGCAATGGAGTCTCTTAATTTCATGTACTGAAGCAAAAGATCTTTGCTCTCATGATGGTTTTTGGGATAATTGTCTTCCCCAAGAAATACCTTGTATTCTTTCCTTTCGAGTTCTCATAAGAAATATTCCAACATTTACAAGAGCAAGCTAATCATTTTATTTTGGCTTTGATGTGTTTCGGTGTTTTATTTTGGAGTTATACAGTGGTAATTCAAGGAATTAGGATATTAATTCAACAAATAGAATTTAAATTTAAATTCAAGCATAAACTAATTTGAAATTGTGATTCAAATTTTAAACAAAATTAAAAAAGTGGAGTTGAACAACCTTGTTGATAAAACCTGTGCTGGTGGCCAGACTTTCTGAAAGAAGATTGAGCAAATCGCTAGGAAAAAAGTGGTAATATTATCAATGAAGTATTAACATGAAGTCCAGAACCCACTCATACAAGTGAGAAACAGAAATAAAGCTTTGAGCTTTGCCTTTTGATTTCAATAGGTTGTCGTTATTATTTCTCCAGAACAAAATTAAAGTGAATAAACTCCTGTTTCATATGCAATCAATCAAACTGCAGGCAGGAACTTTCCTTATCCTAGCCTCCGCCATTGTTTTCCTTATATCAGCAGCAACACCCCATCTATCCACCCCGGCATGAATGCTAGATAAAACCACATATTGACCGCAATGATGTGGCTGCAATTCAAGTAACCTGCTTCCCACTTCATTTCCCAAAACAATAGCTCCATGAATCTTACAAGCACCTAAAAGTGCACCCAAAACTGAAGCATCCGGCTCGAAAGGCATCCTCCTTATAAATTCACTAGCTTCCCTCAAGAACCCTGCCCTGGCCAAAAGATCAACAACACACCCATAATGCTCCATTAGTGGCACCAGCCCAAACTCACCTGCCATTGATTGAAACAACTCCAGCCCAATCTCTACAAGCTTGGCACGAGCACAAGCAGTAAGCACAGCAACAAAAGTGACCTCATTTGGACATAAACCTTCCTCTTTCATCTTTTTGAACGTGTCCAAAGCTTGTTCTTCTCTTCCATTGTTAGCAAGTGAAGAAATTATAGCGTTCCAAGTACAAATCTTTTTAACCACCATTTGGTTATAAACTTTGATGGCATTACTCAAACAGCCCACTTTTCCATAAAAATCTATCAATGCTGTCCCAATAAAAACAGTAACACAGGCCTCATTCCTTCCTATATACCCATGTATTTGCTTCCCCATACAAAGGACCCCTCTTTCATCCAAGTTAGCACATGATGACAACACACTAACATATGTTGCCTCGTTAGGTTTAACAAGACCACACTTCGCATCATCACGCAACATCATCTCCCTAAACAGCCTAATTGCCTCACCAAAAAATCCATTCTTTGCAAACCCACTAATAACACTGGTCCACGAGACTACATCCCTCTTAGGCATGCTTTTAAGGAGAAAACAAGCAGAACCCACGTCACCATTCTTCGCATAAGCATCAAGCATTGCATTATATTCAACAACACATGGGTGCGAGATTTCATCAAACACCTTGCATGCATTAAGCAAGTCACCAAACTGCGAGTACATGCATAACAATGATGTTTGTATAAAGGGGTCATAAAGAACCCCACGATTAATAACTTGGGTGTGAAGGGAAGTGCCTATAGAGAGGCAAGAATGCGTGGCTGCTTTGATTATGGAAGGGAAGGTGTGGCTGTTTGGTGGGGTTTGGTGGGCAAGCATGAGAGTGAAGAGGTGAAGAGATTTTTGGTGTTGTCCAAAACTGAGGTAGGCTCTTATTAGAGTGTTGTAAAAAAGGGTAGTTCTCCATCTTGATTTGTTTGTAGGGATAGTGTTTGGGTTATAAAGAAGGTGGCCTCTGGTTATTAGGAGGGAATGGATTTGTTTGACTTGGTTTTGGTGTTTGATAAAAAGTTGGAGAAGTTGGAGGAGAAATTCAGGGTGGCATGGCATGACAGCAAGTTATGGGTTTCGAAGTGCTTGAGACTGTAAATTGCCACGAGTCTATCAAGTGATGATAAAATAATACCCCCATAAATCTAATGATTATGATTTTTCAAAATTGTTAAAAAAAAAAAGAAATAGAATTAGCAGATTGCCTTCCATGCTATAAGAAATGAAATTGCGTGCAAGAGCTGCATAGTAGCGTGCAAGAGCACGAGCTGAGCAATGCCCGTTAGCACTTAAGCATGTTAAACAAAGCAGGCACTACAGTTACTAGTTGGGAAATGTTCTCTGGCTGGAAGGTGGAGGGAAGTTCAGGACGGCCAGCAATTTTTGAGAGCTTGCTAAAATCTTCTTTATCTACTGTCAGAGATGCAAGTCGAGATTCCACACCTGGAGGAGACACGTGGCAAGCATTAATGTGCCAATCATGAATGAAACTTTGAATTTACAATTCCAGGAGCACGATAACTCTATCCATTGAAGGAGTTGGAAAAAAAAAGCAATTGCATGTGCAAGTCTTTTGTGGTATTTCTGCTAGCAAATCAAGAACATTGAATACAGAGACTTTAACAGATACCTGGAGGAATTCCAACATATAGCTCGCCTCCAATGTTGAGAGGTCGAACTATTGCTTCTTCAAGAATCTCCTGGAATTTCTTCCCAGAGGCATGCTGTTTCATTAAAGCACATTATTAAAATCCAGTACAAATCAAGCTCCCTCCGAGCTGGAGCATGAGATGTGTTGTGCCAGCCCTTTCCTCCTACTTTGAGCTGTTGACCGGTAGATGTAATCCAGGGGTGCTTTCAGTTTCGGGCAATCCCACATAAGCAAGGAACGAAGAGATGGCATAATTGAAATGAAGATGTTCGTCAAAGTGTAACCTTTTTCTCATTAAATTTAGAAGACTTTTATTTCCAAGGTCATAATGAACAATGAACAGCACCAAAATCATGCTTGCCAATCGAACTGGGGCGATGTCAATCTGTATTTCTTCGTCTTCTTTTTGTTTTTTACCCTTTGCAGCGAATAAAAAACTTTCGAGTGTTAGCATACTTCGTTTAGTAGAAGAGTAGATTTCTATTTAAGAAAGAAGGAACCCGAGGTACCTTTCCATACATGAGGTCAACTGCTATTATAGACCAAAATCTGACATTTATTAACAACTGTTAACATACTCCACACATTTTATTATTTACTAGCCATTTAACCATACTTCGCCGCGGCCGAAACTATATTTTTTTCAACGTAAAAAATATTCATTATATGATATTTTTTATTATAATACAAATTTAAAAAAAATAATAAATTTGTGAAGAATTCCTATAAAGTGCGAGTTTCTTATAAAAATAAGAAGATTTCAATACCTAAATTATCGAGTTCACTCTATTAGGATTAGTTCATTTTATAATCCATTTTAAATTAAACACAACTAACAAAATATAAATTGTGAAAACACCTACAATTGTAAAATTATTTATTATTTAAAAAAATACTATTTGACCAAAACGGAATGACTGGAACGAAACCAATACGTTTCGGCTAGTATATGGCCAAAAAATCCGTAATGGGATGGAATTTAAACCGAGATAAAAACGACGATATTTTGTCTCGTTTTTCAAGTGGTACGAAATGTTTTGGCTGAAACGAAACGAAATTAACAACTATAATTTTAGATAGTTTTACTGAGTAGAAATATGGGAAAAAACAAAACTAGGCCCCAGTATTCCGCATCCTTTTGTCAGCAACTACGGGTAAAATAGTAGTTTTGTTGTGCAAAGAAATCAGAAATATCATCCATGTTCCTTGGAAATGTCTAAAATACCCTCGGTCCTAGAGGTTAAATTTTATCGGTCCTAAGGTAAAATGATAATTTTACTATCGCAATCCACAATAAATTGTGTCTATATGCACAATGAAAAATTGATCAGGAAAAGTGGCACAGGATTTATATTTTAGTTAATTTCTACAACGAAATCATCCTTTTACTCTTGAGTTAGGGAAACGTAAGCCTCAGTGCTTGGGTTCTTTTTGTATTTTTTATTGGTCCATTAGTTATTAAAAAATATTTAGGGTATGTGTTTTTTATTTTATTTTATTTTATTTTTTAACACTAAAAATACTTTTTTAACCTTAGAGTCCACAAAATACTCTTTTACCCCAAATCTGATCTCATTCGATTTTGAATGATTCTTTAAAGGCTAGGTTATCGCATATCAAGTTTTTCGATTGTCTAACCTTCAATGATAATTCACATGAATCACTAATGATAAAATTTTAAAATCTCTATTTAGGAGAGATAGATTGTTATTCCTAGAATATTGGGTCTGTATTTTGTGACTTGTATAGTTTTTTTTATCTAACAAACAACTCTTAAAAAATAAGAGGCATAACTTATGATTTATAAGAAAATCTGAAAAATCATACAAGTTGACAAGGTATCAATTTGCCCCCTGAAAATTTAGAAATTAATTCAATGAAGTTCTTATTTGATTTTTCTAAGTCTAAGAAAATATAATCAAGTCTTATAACTTAAGTTATTTGAATAATTGTTTCTTTTCATAAAAAAAAAACATAATATATATATCAATCTTTACAACTCTTGTAAATGTACATTGTTTAAGAGAGCTTCGATGTAACCCCCGGGAAATAAATGTAAGTATAAATTATAAACAAAATAAATAAATAAATAAAAGTGGAAGAATTCACGAACAAATTTAAATAAAATAAGAATTCATGGTATGGTGTTTCTTTTGGAAGAAGAAAGTGGAGGAAAAGGAGTATTTAGGCTGGCAGTAGTAGGAAGAGGAAGAGGAGAGGAGGAGATTGTGATTTCACAAGCTATTATGACCTTAAATCTTTCTTGGTATGGTGTTTCTTATATGCATCTAAAAGATTCTTTACTTTATGGTTAAATTGCACAATTTTTCTTTATGAATTTTGGGTTAGCGTTCTTGAAACTTTCTGGGGGGAATGTGGAATTGTGTGTAATTGATGAATGTAGCATGAAATAGGATGAAATGAGAGTTAATTGGCAAGACAAATGGAAAGGAAAAAGGGGAGCCCTTAGGAAAGGCCATGGCTAGCCATTAAGGGTAGAAATTAGGAGGGAAAGATTATGTGTTTTGCAAACATATTATTGTATATGTTGTGTTGGATGTGAATGTTTGTATAATAAATGATTAAGCATGGAAAGAATGAGGAAAATCTTGTTTTTCCAAGGCCAACTTTTGGCCAAATGCATATGTTGCAGAAGTTAACAACTTGACAAATTCATCTCTTGACTTTCAGAAAGAAATTGAGTGGGAAAACAAGGGAATTAGGATCGGTTTCCTTCATAGGAGTTGAAGTTATGGATGTATACTATCCAAGTAAACTTGTTTCATTTAATTTGGAATTTTATAACTCTAGTTAAGGGTCACCTAACATGACTATGCATGGCAGACTCTGTAGAACAACAGGTCTATCACATTTGTGATGCATTTCGTGAATTTTGGGGATAAAACTGGGTTTTTTTCCCTTCATAAGAGTTGTAACCCTATATGTTAGTTTTGTAACAAGATTAATGTTGTACAAAACAGAGTTTACAACTCCTGTTATAGTGAAATATTTGGGCAGAGGTCGGATTCCAACCTCTGCTGGCACCTTTGAGAAAAAAAGAAAAAGAAATGGGAGGTCACGAAAACGATGAAGTTAGACGTATTAAAGGAAAAGAAAAAAGTTGTGTTTGAAAATGAGTGTTTATAATGATATTTTGATTGACAAAAGTTATAAAAAATAAAAATAAAAGAATAACAAATTTAAAGGCATATTGAATTGTTTTGGTGTGGTTATGACGAAGAGTATCGGTGGTTGAAAATAATTTATGAGAATTTCCTGTAATTGCTGGAGGGACCACGAGCAGAGCATCCATAACAGGTAGGTGATTCATGCCTATGTTTCTAATTCAATTTTCATGGTGAAAATGTGTGAATTATTCTTAAAGTTTTGGTGGAAGTTTGAGAAGATATTATATATCAATAAGAATATTTAAGGCATGTGTGTCAGGGAAGTTTGAAAATATCATGAACAAAACATGGCCGTGGATATCATATATTTAGTGTATGTTAGGATCCCGGATAAGGGGATCATCATGAATAACTGTCATACATTTAGTGTATGTCAGGATCTTGGGGATGGGGATCACTATGCATAGGCTAATATACAATTAGTGTATGTTAGAATCCTGGATGAAGGGATTGTAGTGCAATATTTAAATACACATTCATGTATGTTGAACTTTCAAAAATAAAATAAGAATATATATGAGGTATGTTACGGACCCGGGAAGGGGTCTTCTATGATTTCTAATGCCAGTAGGGTGATAAGGGTATAATAAATGCTTAATATTGACAATACTTAGTATCGGTCATACTTAGTATCAACAATACGTAAGTAGGGAAGATAGTTTGGATTTCAAATAGCTATATTGATTATTGTAATCATGTAAGATTGCATACCATTGGTTTAATAACTCTAATATTATTTTTTTAGAATTTTCTTTATGAATTTATCTTGTATTTTCATTTCAGATCCATCATCTTCACGTCAGGAGTAAAATTGTTGTTTCTCAGTTTTTTTTTTGTATACAGTAGTATTTTTATACAAATTAAATGTTGGCAAACTAATATGTATGATCACTATTTTTGGAAAAAAATTGGAATGTAAGAAAATTAATTGGTTTTGTTGTATTTTATTAAATGTGACTGAATTTATATTAACTCTAATGTAAATTATTGATTTGTGTTTATTAATTGTGGTTGTGATGGGGATGATGTTTATGTTTTTTGTATACCCAAGATGAATGGGTCAAGATTGAATTAAAAGTTATGTTATATATCAAAAACTTGGGATTTGCCAGTACAGGGAAGGTTCTGCCGAAATTTCAATAGTAATTTTAGTGAAACCTTATATAAATATGTATATGTGAAAAAAAATATTACTTCTTTTTTTGACGAATGTGTATTAATAAGATTATATGTTGATCCCCAAAATTACCTGTTAGTCCCCAAGAGCAGGGGTGTTACATTCGACAAGAAATATTTTAGCAATAATACTTTGATGCAATGAGAACTCTATAATTATAATAACAACTTTATTTTATTTTTTTGCAGAATAGTTTTGTCTCATAGAATTTATCTTTACTGTAGATTCATAAATCAAATTTTAAATTAATTAATATAATATTTTATAAATATTAAAATAATTGAAGTCTTTATTAAAAATAAATATGTATTTACATGAATATAATAATGTCATGTATAATGAATCAATTAACTATATGAAATTTTAAATTAACAATCTTCTACTTGCATTAAAATAATTATTGACGTCACGTATTTAATATTATATTACTTCCTGTAGCATTAATGATTTTGTAATAACGGGTAAAAATAAGGGGTGGGACAATAATTTTACGTGGAAACCCTCTCAAAATGAGGGAAAAACCACGGGACAATCACGGAAACATTATTATTAATATAAAGATTAAGGTAACAACTTTGTTTTTTTTAATGTACAAATAATAATCAAACTATAAGAAACAGGACGTGTAAGAGAGAGAGGTGTTGGGTGTAACAAACAATATAATTGATTAAACAGATACAAATCTCGAATTGTGATGTTTGGAGCATGAGAGGTGTTGGGTCAACCCTCTCCCCGTCTTCGAATTGTTCTTCTAGAATTGGGTTGCCTATGATTTCCAGCTTCTCTGGAGTTGCTGACTGGTAGATCCGGAAGTACTTTCAGTTTCGGGCAACACACAATAACTACGGAACCAAGAGATGGCATTATTAATTAAAAGCATGCACATCTCCTACCATCTTGGCATTATTCCCCATGTTGTTGCGCTACATGGCATGGCATGGCATTCAAGGTAACAAGAAAGATAATTAGTTGAACTCAAAAAAATGATGGATCATACTCTAAAATAGACAAATTCAATGAAAACACTAAAAATAAAAGAGTTTTCATAAGTTACCTGTTGGTGATCTTTAACAAAGACAACTATTTATTGTTGTTTTGTATTGAATCGTGTGAATTAGGAAGTTTCTTTTACTGCAAATCAATAAAAAAGAAAAAAATTAAGTGGAGAGTTTCCAAAATTATATACAAAGCTCTAAAACTAATTAAGCAACGAGTTTATACGAATAAATAAATAAAAATGTGATGTCAGATTTAATAAATAAGATTAGCTATTAAAAGGATACACTTTTGTATTAATTACCTCAAATGTGATGTTTGGAGTATGAGAGGTGTTGGGCCATCCCTTCCCCCCTTCTTCTATGAATTGTTCTTCTAGAATTGGGTTGTCGATGATTCGCAGTTCCTCTAGAGTTGTTGACTGGTAGATGTAATCCGGAAGTGCTTTCAGGTTCGGGCAATGTAGAATACTCAAGGAACGAAGAGATGGCATTATTGTTTTGTCTTCATTCCGCCTCCCTTCTCCTTCCCACTCTTCCCACTCATCCAAACACCAAAACTCAAGAGTTTTCAACCTGGGGAATGCAATGATAGTATTTGTCGGTGATGGTGTCATCTCTCCAATACCAATGTCACTATCATCATCATCAGCTTCCATTCCTAAGAATCCACGCCCCACCTTTCTCACGCTTTCTGTATAACCTACAGATAATTCTTCAAGAAAAGGCAACTTCCCCAAGGGAGGCAGATTCTCAATCTTCCCGCAATCTACGAGATCAACAACCCTTAGTTTATTAATCCAACTAGGAAACACTTGGATGATTCCTTGGTAACCACGTATCTCCAACGAATCAATGTTTGGAGGTGGTTCTAAGGCTTCAAGGATTTCATTATCACGAATCATCCTCCTATCTGTCCTCGACCCAAACCATAAACCTAACCGAGTGAGGTTTTTCTTGCTCTTCAGTTCAGCTTTCTTAACCTCATCTGGATCTTTCACATCTCCCAGCCATTTTATCGTAAGACATCCTTGAAGGTGGTTCAAGTTTTTCAAACCCCCAATATTAGACCCTTCACCACTACCACTCACATGGAACTCATCTAATTCCCGAAGACAACCTAGCCCCTCAAATCCTCTCATCTCTACAAACGACGACTCCACCACACAGAGAATACTGAGATGTCGTAATTTGATTAGTTTTCCAATGTTGTCAGGCAACTTTTCAAGGTTACTACAATCCGAGACATCTAAAGTTTGCATATTATACAATTCACACATCTCTTCAGGTAACTCCTTGATCTCATTATCAGACAAGTCAACATGCCTCAAGTGTATCAACTTTCCTATGTTGGATGGGACTTCTTCTATTCCACAATCTGACAGCTTCAATGTTCTTAGACAGCTCAAATTAGCTATTAAGTCAGGCAAGGCTGCATTCATCGATGAAGGATAACCATCAACAATCAGGCTGCGAAGCTTTTTAAAACCATGGATGGTTGCAGGAAATGAGTGGGAATCATAATTTCTAAACACTACCATTGAGTGTCGGGCATCTCTAGAAAAAGAGTCTATCTTCGACTCTGTCGGACCTCCATCAATCTCTACACTAAAACTTTCATTTTTTGTCATCTGTTGTGCAAAATCATGCACAATATCATGCATCTTACATTGGAAAATGCTACCATCATCCCTGTTTTTCTTAAAATCTTGAAAGAAAGAGCGAGCAGCCAAAGCTTCGAAGCACTCGCTACCCGTTACTTCCATCCCTTGATTTTGTGTTTCCCGGAGGAAACCTTGTGCCATCCACAGTTTGATCAAAGCATCCCTCTTAAATGTGTAGTCTTTTGGAAAGATTGCACAATATAAGAAACACGGTCTCATTTCAGTGGGCAAGTCATGGTAGCTCAACCATAAAGGAGCCAAAAGTTTGCTTTCAGCTTCTTTTATCTCCCAAACATGGTTGTTCAAGACACTTTCCCACTCTGCTTTGCTTCTTTTCAAACACAAAAGACTTCCTAGAGTCTTTGCAGCAAGAGGCAAGCCTTTACACCTTGCTGCAATTTTTCTACCAGTTTCTTCTAAATTTTCCCTCTCTCTACTGTTTTTATCAAAAAATGCAAATTGACTGAATAATGACCAGCATTCATCTGGAGAGAGCAGTCCTAGTTCTAAAATGTCAGTGGATGAGGAGCCCATGCTAGTTGCAACTTTCCTCTTACGTGTTGTCACCAAAAATCTACTTCCAGGCAAACAACCACGCTTGAGGGAGTTTTTCAGTTGCTCCCACTTTGTGGAATCTTCATTCCACACATCATCTAGGACAAGCAAGAATCTCTTTCCGCTGATTGATTCTTGTATTCTTAATAGCAATGCCTGCAATTCATTTAAATCATGGGCAGACTCTTTGAGACCTTCGAGGATTGCCTTGGCAATCCTCGTCTCATCAAAGGGGTCTGATACACAAACCCATATTCTCTTCCCAAAATGGGTCTCCACATCATGATCATTATAAACTAGTTGAGTGAGGGTTGTCTTTCCTATCCCTCCCATCCCTACTAGAGAGACTGTACGGAGGGCTGGTTCTTGATCACTACTCTCACTCAGCAACATTTTCACTATCGTGCCTTTATCCGTTTGTCTACCTTTTAATTCTGTTGCATCTATAACAGAAGTGGTTATTTTATGTTCAGGCAGTTTAGGTCCCCCTTCAGATAATTTAAAGTCGAACGTATTTTTCTCACTCATAATGCCATCAATTCTGTCATTCAGTGTTTGTATCTTATGAGCAACATGGCAACGCAAACCAACTTCTCTAAAGCAAAAGCAGGAGAAGATCATGAAGGAGCATACCTTCTTAATAGTCTTGCGGGGATGCTCATCATTCACCTTGATTTGTGATTTCGCAATTGCAGTGCTCCACTCATCCAATATGTCGTCCATGTCATAAGATACGTCTTTGAGCTGATCCATCCAACGTTTGATGGATTCTTCCTTCAACTGCCTTTGCTCTGCATCGGCAAGCACAGCTTGGATGGCCTTAAAATTACTTTCAAGCTTTCGAACCTCGTTCTTGACCCCAGCGACGAGCCTCACTTCCTGTTGCACCTTCTGAGCAATTATTGAGCTCAACTGCTCCAAGACTACGGAAACAAGAGCATCAGCCATATTATTCAGAACTAAGGAATGGTGGAGAGAGGATAAAATTGAAATAAAAGGATTGCAAATTTGGGAATATGCAATAGAGGGAGTAATTGATTGGTTGAGAAAAGAGGAGAAATGAAAGGGGAGAATATGCTTTGATGATACTTCTTATGATCTATGGCATGATGTATATATAGTGTGCATCGTAAAAGGCAATGGAATCATCATTTTAGAAGAAACGTTTTAATTTTAATTATATTGGACAATCCAAGCTGCCACCTTGAAATCTATGGCCTTTTCTCTATTGCTGTACCAGAGGAGATAATTATATTTCTCTTTCTTGAATCTAGAACATGCATGCATGTGAACCAATTGATTTCCCGTGATATATATATATACTCAAACAAGTAGAATGTCGACATCATCATGTGAACACCACACCAAAACGTGATGAAAATCTTCTACGTACACACACACAAGGAACGAAGAGATGGCATTATTGTTTTGTCTTCATTCCGCCTCCCTCTCCTTCACACTCTTCCCAGTTTTTCAAACTACAAAACTCAAGACTTTTCAACCTGGGAATGCAATAAATCATTATTTTTTCGTATTTTTTTTCTTTTTCTACTCCGCCCCCGCACTCGCCCCCGCCCCCGCCCCCGCCCCCGCCCCCGCTAATCATTTTACTCCGTAAATCATTTTTAACACATAAACAAATAAAAAAAATAAAAAAAAACAGAAAGTAGATCAAGAATTTTCTGAACTGTAACATTCGATTAGCAATATATATGAAAGATCGGGTCGAGCCATTCGGCTTATCAATGAATATAATTTCATGCCAGAACTCACGATAACCTGCCTAGGTTACAGCAGATAGAGCAAGCAGACCAATAGATGCAATTCTTCAATGTAGGTAGCAAGAGTAGAAAATTATCAGTTTGATTTTGCTTTAAAGATGGAAGAAACCGCGTTTTGTTGTTGTATAGATAAAATCATTATTCTCTAATTACTATATATATTTTTAAATTCAATAATATTTTTATCTTGCCAATGATGTATATATCCGCTGTTTCTTGCTTTGATTATTCTGTTTTTTGCCACTACTGTATAGTTATTTATTACATGGCTGGCCATGATTTAATCCGCATGAAAATGTTAATAATGGTTCTTCTTCTTCTTTTTTATTGAAAGAGAGAGAATGATTTGATTGATAAAAAAGAGGCAAAAAGCCTGTGAATCACAAGACAAAAGCAAAAACATGCGCGACAAGTTCAGGCAAAAAAGAGGATCTTAAGATTAACTTGCTGCATTTATGGAAAACGCAATTAAATGGCATAATATTTTAGGTAATGACATCTTCAAGATGCATAAAAAGCAAGCAAGAAGCAAAAGAGAGAAATATAAAGACACGAGTTATAAACCAAATATGAACATCCTAGGGACATCAATCACAGTAATGAACATCTTATGAGGTTTCTGCTACTATTTGCAACGAGTAGGGATTTTTTGGCAAACAAAACCCCACTTGTTGTCCTCGTGTTGAACCAGGCTCCTACTATGATTGTTAGTTTGTTACTTCTACAATATCTCTGATTAAATACGACACAAAAGAAAACTGACCAACCTTGTTGATAAAACCTGTGCTGGTGGCAAGACTTTCTGAAAGAAGATTGAGCAAATCGCAGGAAAAAAAGTGGTAATATTATCAATGAAGTATTAACATGAAGTCCAGAACCCACTCATACAAGGAGAAACAGAAAGTAGAGCTTTGAGATTCGTATGTGATTTCAATACGTTGTCGTTATTATTTCTCAAGAGCAAAATTCAAGTGAATAAACTCCTGTTTCATACGCAATCAATCAAACTGCAGGCAGGAACTTTCCTTATTCTAGCCTCTGTCATTGTTGTCCTTATATCAGCAGCAACACCCCATCTATCCACCCCGGCATGAATGCTAGATAAAGCCACATATTGACCGCAATGATGTGGCTGCAATTCAAGCAACCTGCTTCCCACTTCAATTCCCAAAACAATAGCTCCATGAATCTTACAAGCACCTAAAAGTGCACCCAAAACTGAAGCATCGGGCTCGAAAGGCATCCTCCTTATAAATTCACTACCTTCCCTCAATAACCCTGCCCTGGCCAAAAGATCAACAACACACCCATAATGCTCCATTAGTGGCACCAGCCCAAACTCACCTGCCATTGATTGAAACAACTCCAGCCCAATCTCTACAAGTTTGGCACGAGCACAAGCAGTAAGCACAGCAACAAAAGTGACCTCATTTGGACACAAACCTTCCTCTTTCATCTTTTTGAATGTGTCCAGAGCTTGTTCTTCTCTTCCATTGTTAGCAAGTGAAGAAATTATAGCGTTCCAAGTACAAATCTTTTTAACCACCATTTGGTTATAAACTTTGATGGCATTACTCAAACAGCCCACTTTTCCATAAAAATCTATCAATGCTGTCCCAATAAAAACAGTAACACAGGCCTCATTCCTTCCTATATACCCATGTATTTGCTTCCCCATACAAAGGACCCCTCTTTCATCCAAGTTAGCACATGATGACAACACACTAACATATGTTGCCTCGTTAGGTTTAACAAAACCACACTTCGCATCATCACGCAACATCATCTCCCTAAACAGTCTAATTGCCTCACCAAAAAATCCATTCTTTGCAAACCCACTAATAACACTGGTCCACGAGACTACATCTCTCTTAGGCATGCTTTTAAGGAGAAAACAAGCAGAACCCACGTCACCATTCTTCGCATAAGCATCCAGCATTGCATTATATTCAACAATACACGGGTGCGAGATTTCATCAAACACCTTGCAGGCATTAAGTAAGTCACCAAACTGCGAGTACATGCATAACAATGATGTTTGTATAAAGGGGTCAAAAAGAACCCCACGATTGATAGCTTGGGCGTGAAGGGAAGTGCCTATAGAGAGGCAAGAATGCGTGGCTGCTTTGATTATGGAAGGGAAGGTGTGGCTGTTTGGTGGGGTTTGGTGGGCAAGCATGAGAGTGAAGAGGTGAAGAGATTTTTGGTGTTGTCCGAAATTGAGGTAGGCTCTTATTAGAGTGTTGTAAAAAAGGGTAGTTCTCCATCTTGAGCTGTTTGTAGGGATAGTGTTTGGGTTATAAAGAAGGTGGCCTCTGGTTATTAGGAGGGAATGGATTTGTTTGACTTGGTTTTGGTGTTTGATAAAAGGTTGGAGAAGTTGGAGGAGAAATTCAGGGTGGCATGGCATTACAGCAAGTTATGGGTTTCGAAGTGCTTGAGTTGAGACTATAAATTGCCACGAGTCTATGTAGTGATGATAAAATAATACCCCATAAATCTAATGATTATGATTTTTCAAAATTGTTAAAAAAAAAGAAGAAATAGAATTAGCAGATTGCCTTTCATGCTATTAGAAATGAAATTTCGACGAGCAATTCATTATAATTTCTTTCAAGGTAAAACTAAAAAGCTGCTCGTATAACCTTACAAATGATGGCTGTAAATGTTATACAATTTCCTGTTGGCACGACTGTGTTCAGTATAAATAAATTCTGTAGTTTTGGACAGAGATAATCATGAATAGTACATACAGTTCATGTGACAATGAGAAGAGTCCTTGTCTTCAGTTAATCATAGGTCTCAATACCTCGTCAGGTACGGTTTCACTGAGAACCGAGAACTCGTCTGGCAGTGGAACATTTAGCTCTGAACAAACGAACTGAATAATTCTTCTAATTGCAGTCCCGAATGACATTTTGTTCAGGGTAACTGCAATTGCGAACCTGTTTTTAATATCACAAAAACCTGTGGATCCACCCAAACCTGAGTGCCCAAATCCATAAAATGACCCATCACTTGAACTAAATCTCCTGAAACCTAATCCAAATTTCCCATTTGGCAGCACTAGATTCCTGTACTCACCCACACCCATGAACTCATCATGAATCCTGGGGTTACTAAAAATCTCGATGGCATTATTTTGGCGTGAGTTTTCACTGGCAGCGAAGCCTTTTGGTGTACTCGCATCACTGCTGCTGCCACCAGTGCTATCATTAGCAAGTCTTTCAGCTGACCCATCCAACGTTTGATGGATTCTTCCTTCAACTGCCTTTGCTCTGCATCGGCAAGCACGGCTTGGATGGCCTTAAAATTGCTTTCAAGCTTTCGAACCTCGTTCTTGACACCAGTGACGAGCCTCACTTCCTTTTGCACCTTCTGAGTAATCATTGAGCTCAACTGCTCCAAGACTACGGAAACAAGAGCATCGGCCATATTATTCAGAACTAAGGAATGGTCGAGAGAGGATAAAATTGAATTAAAAGGATTGCAAATTTGGGAATATGCAATAAAGGGAGCAATTGATTGGTTGAGAAAAGAGGTGAAATTGAAGGGGAGCTTATTCTTTGATGATACTTCTTATGATCCATGGCATGATGTATATATAGTGCATCGGAAAAGGCAATGGAATCTCTTAATTTCATGTACTGAAGCGAAAGAGCTTTGCTCTCATGATGGTTTTTGGGATAATTGTCTTCCCCAAGAAATACCTTGTATTCTTTCCTTTCGAGTTCTCAGAAGAAATATTCCAACATTTACAATAGCAAGTTAATCAAGTGACTCCATGTTTGTTTTCCCTTTTACACTGTGGCATCCAACGTGTGAACAGATTAATGGTGTCTCAGCCTGGCTTTTGTCTAATAAAAGATGGGTATATGTGTATCAGCAATTGCCTCCTGTATCCACCTGGTTAAAGTAGTGGACAATGTGTTCTTCTTTTCCCACGCATGTTCAAATCCCAAGCTTTTGTCTAAAGCAAGTTATAATAATCCAGCCACATATTCATTCCCCGAAGAAATATGTGGCTCCATTTTATACAACCCTCCAAACTTCGGGGAAAATAACATTAGTTTCTGTAAACAAAAATCCAGCACGTCACTGGTCTCTGAATAATAATAACATTTTCTAGCTTATCCCTGGATTCTAGAATTGGAAGCCGTGCCGCGTTGTTTTGTCGGTGACAGAAACGAAACAAAACAAAATATTTAGCGCTAGAAGGAGGGGTCGAACCTCCGACCTTGTGGTTAACAGCCACACGCTCTAACCAACTGAGCTATTCCAGCTACTGTATCTTCTCTTCTGAATATATATATAATATACTATTTTAATCAATGAATAATTTGTGAGTTTTATTATAGCACTAGCACACGTTAATGTGCTTGCCACACTAAAATTATTTTTTATTTGGGTATTATTAGAATATAATTTATTTATTTTTTAAACCTGGACTATTTTAATAAATTAACCATAAAACTGATTAATTTTGAATTTAAAACCTATTCAACTCCAAAACTTTACCATGAATCAGACTTTTCCCTTAATCGAAACACATATTTTATAGAAATTGTATGAACTTCAAGGGTATCTATCAATATTTATTGAAAATACTCTTACTTTTTTAAAGTAAACCAGTAGTAAGAAAAGATGGGAAAATATTGATTTGGGCTCACCTTCACCAAGCCTACAAATAACTGGGTCAGGCCCAGAACAGTACCCATAGCTCAAGCTCAACAATCACAGAGCGTCTAGGGAGGCTGAGTGAAAGAGTGAGGGTTTTTGGACAAAAACAGCTACACATTTGCCTCTAACCGTTCAAAAAGATTGATGGTTTTTTTTATTTGTTTTGATTCATCTGAAGCAGTAATTTATACCGAAAGAGATAGAGGAGAAGCATAAAAACATGGCTGTGAGTTCTCACTAATCTTCTTTAATCATTTCTTGGTTGTTTTTTCTCTCTCTTTAAATTTGACTTCTTGAGTTTATGTTATAGTTATGCATATCTTGTGGAGAATCATCGACAACGACAGTATCAGCACAAGTTTTGCTGCTTCGATTTTTTGAAAAAACCATTGAGAGTTTCAAGCACAATGTTGCGAATTTATTCTGTGGAATCTTATCCTGCGAGCCCGTTTTGGATCCAGATTTAAGGTAATGCTGTTTTTGTTGATGTTAATGTTTAGGATTTGTTTTTATGTTAATATGTTTTGTAATAAGAAAAATGTTGGGAAATGTGAAGGAGGACTCGTGGGCAAGGCATGGATGTTGTTGTTGGTGACGAGTTTTCGAATAATAAGCAATTCGATGGTGGTGGAGGAGGAGACCCACTAGTTTTCAATGTACTGGACTCAATGCTTAAGGGTAGTTTGGATCGTTTGAAATCGATGAGGTCAGCTTTTGATTTCATTGTTGTTTTTCTTTTGTTGGAATTTGAACTATAATTTGGAGTGTGGATGTTTACTATATAAATCTACGGTATTTTAAAGGCTTAATTAGGAGGGTACTTTTTCCTTGGATAATGAATGTGGTGGATGTAGTTATTGGACTGTTTCCATAAATTTCCTTGTTTAGTTGAAATGTATTGTTTGGAGTCTTGCTTTTCATGTCTGTAGTGAACTTGTCATATGGGGTGGGGATTGATTGTTGAATGAGAGCTTTTGATCATTTGAGCTGAATGCTGTGCTGGTGTCTCGGTGATAGTTTATACAGGTTGCAAGTGGATTATTCATAAATGATAAATGTAGTGGATGTAATTACTGGGCTGTTTCTTTAAATCTTGTTTAATTTGAAAAGTATTTTTTTTCCCATGTCTTTTAGACTTCAATTTGTCAGCTTTTTATATGGGTGCGACTGATTGTTGAATGATAGCTTTTGGTTATTTGAGCTGAATGTTTTGTTGGTGATTAGTTTACATGAGTTGCAAGTGATAATAGTTTGAGAATCAGAACATAGTTATTTATATATTTTTGTTTCTCTAAGTCTTACAGGGATGATATCTCTTTGGTGAAGAAAGGCATTACAGGATGTGCGCTGGATGCTAATTGTGCAGGAAATGAAGCTATAATCAAGGATTTATGTCTGGGGGGTAAGCTGGGACCAGCTTTATGGCTAAGGAGTAAAATGATTCAGAAGGGTTTTGTTCCTGATGTGCTGACACACAATTATATGGTGAATGGACTGTGCAACATGAGGAAGTTGGAGAAGGCAGATTGGCTTATAAGGGAGATGCTAGACAAGGGTCCATCTCCCAACTGTGTCACATATAATACTTTTATCAAAGGTTATTGTCTTCTTGATAGCGTTGATAAAGCATTACATCTTTTTTCTTCTATGGCTAATAGTGGTACCAAACCAAATAGAGTTACTTTCAACACACTTTTGCATGCACTCTGCAAGAAGGACCTTTTAACTGAAGGTAAGAAGCTTCTCGGAGAGATACTAGATGATGATAAAAAGGCAGCATCAAATGTTATCACCTCAACTATACTAATGGATGGTTCTATCAAGAGTGGAGATATAGTTGAGGCGCTTGGTATCTGGGATTCAATGTTGGAGGAGAGTACCCCGATGGATGTTATCTCATATAATGTTCTCATCCACGGATTCTGTTCAGCCAGAGACATGAAACTTGCATATAGTTATTCTTGTCAAATGCTTAAAAGAGGTCTACTGCCTGATGTCTTCACATACAACACTCTTGTATCTAGTCTTTGCAAGAGTGGAAGGCTTGATGAAGCTTGTTACATACATGATGTGATGTTAAGAATGGGAGTTGCTCCAGATGAGGTTTCATATAAATTAATAATTCAAGGCCTATGTGTTTGCGGGGATGTAGATAAGGCTAATGGTTATCTTAATTGTACGATAGAGAAATCAATGATACCTGAGCCTCTTGTGTGGAACCTCATAATTGATGGTTATGGGAGATGTGGAGATATTGGTAATGCATTTGCCATCAGAGATCGAATGTTGTCTTTTGGTGTTGTACCAAATGTGTTCACTTACAATGCTTTGATTCATGCACAAGTAAAAATAGGAAACATTTTGTATGCATGTTTTCTGAAAAAGGAGATGCTTTTAAAGGGTCTTTTTCCGGATGTGGTTACATACAATCTTTTGATCGGTGCAGCGTCTAATGCGGGACACATTCATTATGCTCTTCAATTATATGATGAAATGCTTAGAGGGGGATGTAATCCAGACATGATAACTTACACTGAGCTAATTAGAGGTTACTGTGTGAAGAATAACTTTAAGGAGGCCGAGGAACTTTTAGCCAAGTTATTGAAATCTGGTTTACTAATTGATCATGTTCCATTTCAAATACTATTTAAGCAGTACTGCAAAATGAAGGAGCCTGAAAGGGCATTTCAGCTGTATTGGAAGTGGCTGACTGGAAACAAGAGACTATCCTCTTGGGAGATCCGGAGTCCTGCAAGGACAATGCAAAATTACTAGTTTGAAATGCTAGGGAGCAATTTGGCTGGCAAGTCATAGTCCTTGCATTTGAAATTGGGATCCAATTTATGAAGTTGGCTATTTTCTGCTTGTGGGGATCCTAAAGTCTTGCATATGATTTTTCCAGAGGTATGTATTGTTTATAGATTCTGTTAAGTTCAATAAGCGGGTTTTTAGGCTGCCATTGTTCTAGTTTCACCTGTTTGTGAAATTCTAGGAACCCTGAAATAGGTCCTATCAGGTTTCCATATGGTAAAAATAATGCTTTGGTACGAGTTATCCTGATAAATTTGGCTGAAAGATTTAACTTTTTAAGTTAGAAGATTTTTAAGCTTGTCGTGAAAATGCTGAAGCATGTCAGCTAATAACTTTTAGCATGTGATATTAACAAGTTGAATGATGCGATTATGGAAGTATATATGCTCGCATTTGTACTTAGTGCATTGTTCATTGCGGTCAATTTCTTAATGATTATGCTTACCATTTGAAAAACTCAGCTGAGAAAACTTTTTTTTTAACTTCCTTTAACTGTGTTTGAATCCTGCCTTTTTTTATGTGAGCTTGATTTGATCTGCTATAAGTTGCTGGTTTTGGATTGACTTGGCTTAATCTTAATCAGCCTTTTCTCCTCTTGTTTTTGCTTTGAATGATGGTCAATTAATTCCTGTTCCCAGATAGTAAATTACTCCCTCGCTCTCATTCCACTTTGCAATGGAAAGTGTGCTTGAAATTGCAAGTTTGCTTTCCAGTTCATCTTTCTCATTTCCATATATTCTACAACAATTATTCCCTTCTAAGATAGGATTTTGCCATTCCAAAAATTGAGTTTACAGGCACAAACTATATGATTTAGGCTATGAATTTTTCTTTGCCATTCAACTTAGGAGGGAGACTTTAAGAATTGGTAATTTCTGATAGAATTTCGAAATAGTTTCGTGATGTTGTCTAACAAGTCCTTGCCAGGTGCTTGGTGGAGGTTGAGCTGAAGCCCATCTGGAACCCCAGGATCTACTGATGGTTATCAACTTGCTGTCCTAATTATCAAGGAAATAAACTTGGCCTTTACCATTTGTGTTGGTGGTCAGTAGCCTCCTTGCAAGCAGTGACGAGGATAAATGATTTTTTTACAGGAGCATCCATCGTTACATACTTTCTGGAAGAAATATAGCATCATGATACTGCGCACACATATCTTGAAAATGTTCCTTTTTTGCAATGACAGAGTACCTTGGTTTGAGCTCTATCTGAAGCAGGTAAGATATATTACCAACGATTTATGGATCTGCTATTTGTATCTTGTATTTTGATTTGGAAAGATTATTTAACACCTTACTGATTACTTTTCATATCTGGTATCATATTTTTTCTTGCTGGATTGAACAAGGGCAGGTTGAAGCATCCAGACTAGGTTTATGGAGGGAATGATAAGCATAACGTTGCAGCACTTCAATTCAAGCAACGCCAACTTGGTCCACAATGGTAATTTGCATGATATTTGTATCTTTGCGGATCCAACAAATTCAGAACACTTGCTCCATAGCACAAGCCAAGAAAGGTAGGATGAACCACAGCTTTTACCTCAAGGAAATCAAATCCTGCTGCTTTTATAAGCAACCTCCGGCCCACTCTTCAAAGGAGAAAGTTTTCATGTCATATTCCCAAAATAATCAAACTAAATTAGCTATAAAATGTATGGATGCCATTCAAACATTTAGTTTGAATCTAAAAACACATACTCTATAAGCTTGCTCTATTCTTCCATGAACTGATAATGGAGCTATCCAGAATAAGAACAAGTGACATTCAATTTGTCTGTTGGAAGAGCTTGTTTGTTTTTGTGTTTTTGTAAAAATAAAATTATTTTGCTTCAAATTTTATTTTTTTTAGTATTTTTAGATCATTTTGATGTGTTAATATCAAAAAAATTATTTTAATATATTTTTATGCGAAAAATAACTATTACTACACTTCAAAATACTCCTAAAATAGATATAAACATTGTTGAAGAAAGTTTGTTGGTCGTTACTACTACCATTCAAGTTTAAAACTCTAAAACTAAGATTCTGATATTATTTATTTTATAATTTGTTTTTTTTTATTATCAAAAATCACAAAATTAAGACAAAAAGTAAATAAAAAAAAAAGTTTCCAAGAGCTTGGGTTGGAGGTGAGGAAAAAACTCATTCAATTTACAAGTGTTGAGTTTACAGTGTTTAGTAATGTGCTTCATTTTTTTCATAAAAATATTTTTGAAATTGTTTTTCACTTGAAAAAAAATCAAATTAATGTTTTTTTTTGAGTTTTTTTCCGATTATTTTGATATGTTAATATTATAAATTTTTTTAAAATATCATTTTAATAAATTATCAATTAAAAATATTTTTAAAAACATCTTGTTACTGTATTACTAAACATATTAAGTCTCGTCATTAATATTTTATTTATAAAAATATTCTAAATTTCGTAATAAATTTTATTTATAATGTAATCTCTCTCATGGGGAGAAAAGAAGGTTAATAATTGTTTTCGTGACAAAACCACCAATCCATCAAAATTGAATGTGTAGTTTGATCCAGGCTTGTCAATTCTGTGCCGTTCCGTTCCGTTTCGGCCGGAACGTTCTGTGCCGTTGAAAAAACCAAGACGAAACGGCGTCGTTTTTGTCTCGGTTTTAATTCTGGTCTGTTCTGGAAATTTCAACCAAATTCTGGCCGGAACGTCTCGGTACCGTTCCGGCCTTAAAATCCTCTTTATATTTGATTAACTTATGATTTTTTTTTCTAATTTTGATTATATTTGTTTGACTTTGTGTTTATATTGTATAATTTAAAATTAATTTATCTTGAATTTTAATTATTCTTGTTAAATTAATATTTTAATTTTTTTATATATATAATTAATTATATATGAACAGTACAACCCCGAAACGGCACTCCAAAACGCTCCGAAACCGGAACGTTCCGTTCCACACGGCGACTGGAACGGTATTGACAACCTTGGTTTGATCGTCAACTAATTATATGACACGCTTCACTACATGTTATGTATTTGTATTTCCTATAAAAAAATGTATATACATGCTTTTTTAATGTATTTTTGTAGTTTAAAAAATAAATGGGCAAATTAAAAAATTAATGCATATATGTAATCAAATAAACCAAGAATTATGTGTGTTAATAAATAAATAATTATGAATGATATCTAAAACTAAAACTTGAAAAATTGAGACACAAGTATAGATCAAGATATATAATCTCACAAGACAGTATATTTACCTAGTTATGTTTGCTAAATTTGTTTTATTACAATATATTTTTATTCAATCAAACGATAATAGAAATAGATAAACACATTACACATTACATTGATTGGATAAAATAAAATAAAATAAAATATTATACAAGACTACATATATTAGAAATATTATCCGAAAAAAAATATTTTATTTTTAAAAATATCGTTTATCTATATAAAAAAAAAACATGAATGAATTAGAAAAACATATTTGTGAATTAAACACACGACCAAAAAATAATTATCATTTAACTGAGGCTCTCTAAATAAAATAAAAAAGAGAAGGGGTATTAATATAAACATAATATCTTTTTTGAAAAATAAACATTTAAAAAGAGTAATTAATTGAAAAAAAAACAGAAACCTGACCAATTTCGGTACCACTCATGCGCGGGCCTGCCTTGACAGGCACACACCATAACTTTGTTTTTGTTGCACGTTGTTAATGAAACAAACAGGAGAGATTCTTGACAGTTCTGCTTCTTTTCTTTTCCTTTTTTTCCTCGAAGGTGTGTGTAATTGGTTAATGATCCACCCTGACATGACATGAGATGGCACGTTAGATGTTACCTAGGTCAAAATCAATGTTTTGGGTGGCTATTAATTTGCTAGCCAAAAATGGAAAGAAGAGAAATCAATATCGATAAAGCAACCTTTTTCTTTGCCTGTGAAAAAACTTGCAGTTCACATGCGTAGGAATCTGTGACTTCAGTCCATCTACCCTCATAAATACCTAACCTACTCCACCAACGTAGCTCATGCATTGTTAACAATGAAACTAGCAGAAGTACTTTAAAACGCAGTGACCATTGTTCACTTAGGATCCTAAGTTCTTGAGGAAGACAGGGTTGGCTGTCAGAAAATTAAGTGGCCAGATTTCATAAACATTGCCGTCGAAGTTGGTTGAGTTTCATCAGGTTCTTTTCTTTCATTCTTTTCGCGTTGGATTGTTCGCTTTGATTGTGATAGAGCCTGTTTGTTTTAGCTTTTTCAACCATGGTTTTCAAAAAAATTGCAATTTTTTTTTAATTTTAAAGACCGATGGTTTAGTGTTTTTAGATCATTTTGATGTGCTGACGTCAAAACTGATTTTTAAAAAATAAAAAAAATATCATTTTGATGTATTTCGGCACGAAACACTTTTTGAAAAACTATAAAAAGCTACAGCAACAGCTCTCCCAAACACCCTCTATATATACCTCCAACTTAATTAACACGTACAAGCCGAGTATATATATATATATCTGTCTGTTTAAACTTTCAGGCAAATTATTGGTAAGAATTCTTGTGGCTGTAGCTGGTTTTTAAAATGAACAAGGAAATTCTGTACTGAGATTGCCTAGCTTGATAAACGGTGGCCGTACATAAAAAAGAAGATCATTCAGTTGTTTTATAGTGGTTGCTAGTGTTTATATGAAGGCCTGTACGGTCGCTAACTTGTTGTATATTGGAAGCAGGAGAGCAGATTTATATCTCCGATGGCTATCCGTCACTGCTTCGACAAAGATGTTGACCAGGTGCTTCGACATTTTCTTCTCTTTAACGCAACAATTCTTGTGATAAATGGCAAATGCATGGAGAAAAACACGAGAAATCCAAGATCCCAATAGGCCAAAGTTTCCTTTTTTGTGCTCTTACTCACTGTTCATTACATGACTCCTTTTGTTCATGCATGTCTACAAAATGGAATGATTTTGTCTGTGGTATGAATGAAAAGCTCTCTCTGAGCTTGTATAATTAGGGCATGCGCCAAGAAATATTTAATTTCTTCACCGGATTTGTATCCTTATCCAGGTGCTGTTTGAAGGAAATTCAAGTGTGAAGAGGGTGATCTTGAACAGGCCACACAAGTTAAACAGCCTCAGCTATCACATGGTATGCTTAAATTGATTTTTCTAATTTATTTACGAATCCCATTTGTACTTTTGCCCTTCGTTTTCTACCCTCTTTTCTTCTCAAAACGGATGGCACATTTCACCAAGAGAAATCAGGAAACGGTACTCAGAGACACAAGAGTTTCTCTCAAGCATAAAAATTAGCAAAATAGGGTGGTGAAATAAGTAGTTTCTCTCAATGACTTTCTAATTAATAAAGACTTGACCAGTAACTCCTTTCATTGATTTTGTTGACAGATCTGTCAGATGATCAAGGAGTTGAAAGCATTCGAGGCTGATCCTAAAGTCAAAATTGTGATATTGAAGGTAAAATAGTTGATACAGGAATGTGCTAGAATCTCCAACCTGTAATTAAGAACATGATTCTACTCCCTGTGATTCATTCATTTGTCGCCGCCGACGCCATTATCATCTACGTACCTCAGACATCACATTCAGCTAAATCCCATGCAGGGAAATGGAAAAGCATTCTGTGCTGGTGGTGATGTCCTGGCATCATATACTTGTCTGGTTGCAGGTGAAAATCATCTTCCTAGAAAGTTTATTAAAATAATTGGAAAATGTTAGATGCCGTCAATGTTAAGGAACCATCTCACCTAAAAGCTTAAGCTTGTAAGTGAGGCCCCAGAATATGATTTATATTATTCTCTAACACACACCCTCAAGTGAAAGCCTTTTGGGCTTGAAACTTGCACAGGCCCACATCATTTTGTGCTTGATTTTTATCAAATCGAAGGTGGGTGGTGAGATTCAAACTCGTAACCGCTGGGTCAACAAGTCTCTGATATCATGTTAAGGAACCATCTCACCCAAAAGCTTAAGCTTGTAAGTGAGGCCCCAGAATATGATTTATATTATTCTCTAACAGTAAATGTTTATCTCCTTGGATGAAGCAGGGCACTGGAGCTATGGAACAAATTTTTACAAGAAACAAGCCATGTTGGACTACTTAGTTGCAACATATGGAAAGCCTGTGGTATGAAATTTATTTGGCTCTGTCATTATGCAAATCAGCAAAGGAAATGATAGTTATCTCATTACATATTTCTTTAATCCTGTCATCTTCGTTGGATTTTAATAAATGCAATTGGATATTTGAAGGTTGCAATTATTGATGGGATCGTGATGGGAGGTGGTGCCGGACTATCCCTGCAGGCAACTTTCAGGATTGTCACTGAAAATACTGTATACTTCTGCTTTACATATTGGAAACATAGGGAGTTGATTTGTCTTGGTGATGTTTCTGAATAACTTTGTGATGCAGGCAAAAACTATAGGATAAAAGTTACACGGAAAACTCAAGAATTTTAATAAATAAAAATAGTTCCAAATATAAACTATAAATTCATAATTTACTATCTTAAATTTATTAATATAGTGACTGTCTTCCTAAGAGATTTACATTACCTTTAAATAGATCAGAAATTCTATTAAAAAAAAACCAGAAATCCAAAAATAATAAGAAAATAAAATATAAATCTGAATTAAAATATAATCCAAAATAATATAAGATAAATACCAAAATTGGCTCAAACAAGAGCATATGAGCATGAAAATTGATTCTCGGAAGATACAACAATTTGATTAGTCATGGAGTGGTTCTTTAAAGTAAAACTATTTGTAGAATTACTTGGAAAAATTTCAACCTAATCCCATAATCATATCTCATTTTATTGTAGTTTTAAAATGCAAAGTTGTTCTAGCTTTATCATACCCTTTCATGGGCCTAAATTTATCACACAAATTCATAAAAATACTTGTAAGGTCATCCTTAGATAAGATCATCCTCATAGTTTCCCCATCTAGGAGTACATCGTTTCCTCGCTCACATGTTCAGAACTTTTAATTTCAATAGTTTCTACAAGCCCACTCTATCACTTAGATGAGTAAACAAAATTCTTGATGGCATTCTCTAGACACCCAAAGACATCCCACAAAGACTTTGTTAACACTTAATTGGCTTCAAACATACTGCAAAGGAGTAAGGAAACTGAAGGTGTGGTAGAACAGTGGAATGATCACAGAAACTTGATGTTCTTTATTTTGGGATTCACTAAAAATCCTGAGGATAATCAGATTAAGAGTTTGAAGTGCAACAAATTATAGTTATATTGTTTTAGAGATTAAGTTGGTTGTAGGATAATTCATCAACCTATCAGCTAATCAGATAACTCAAGGTGATGATGGTGGCAACGTAGATAGCTTAGGATGCATGTATTTGTCGAGGAAGAGTTGTCTTCTTCTTTTCAGTTGTTCAAAAAATGTTAACTCTCCGAATATTCTTCATATTTTGTGATGAAAGATTAATAAAACTCTCGTCTTTCATTAAAAAAAGAGAAAAAAAATTATATCAGAATCATCTGCATGGTCATCTCATTTGTGTAGTGGACAAGTGATGGAGCTTTGTGGTTACATGAACTTGTATAGGTGTTCGCTATGCCAGAGACCGCAATAGGACATTTTGCTGATGTGGGGTCATCATATTTTCTTTCGAGGCTTCCTGGATTTTATGGTAACTAGTTCTTTATTAATATATCTACTTTAATAATAATTTGGTATGAGTTTCATGCCTTCTCATCTTCCCTCTCATCGTCCACACTTCTGAATATTCATGAACTCGGTGCTTTTTGAAACGTGAGATGAAAATAGATCCAATGCATCAAGGAATTAGAAAAATTCTTTTTTTGATTCTTTTATTCGTTAGAAAGTTAATTTATCCTTTAAGACTCTGATTCGATGCTTTATGTATTTATTGTAATTCATTCAAAATGTTATATAGGTGAATACTTGGGACTTACTGGAGCTAAGATTAGAGGAGCAGAAATGGTTGAATGTGGCCTTGCAACTCATTTTATGCTCGCAAAGGTAATGCATGTTGAAAATCAAACTTGATATTTGGTTTTTCTAAGAAACAAATAAATTGGTCTATTGGTTTCGAATCGATCAACCGGCTTGTTTCAATAAATTGATTGACCAATTCAGAAACAATCGACCAGTTGAGTTAGTAGAATACAATTCTTGTTCAGATTAGAATTTCATTTGAGTAGTTTAATTCATTGATTATCTAGAACTTACTTATAAATAAGTTTGTAATCAGAAGCATACCTGTAAGTATAGAGAGGCACAAATAAGTGCAAAAAAAAAGTGTATCTTTTGAAAAAACACTTAATAAGAAACATACTTCCTCTCATTTTTTCAACAAAAACACTTATCCTTCTCTTTCAACAAGTGGTATAGCTTGTGTTTGTAAAAAGATGTATATTTTGACAAAATACTTAATGAAAAATACCATTCCTCTCAAATCTTCTTGGTTTTTTTAACTTTATTCTTTAAGTTTAGTTTCTACCACACCTGTCATTTTTTTTCCAACAAGTGGTATAAAAGTTTGTGTTTGATTATTTAAAATGATCAATCCAAACTCTCTGCTTTCATATCCTTGTTTGACAAATGACAATTATAATACTTGTAGTAAAAGCTTGATTAGGTTCCTAAGATGTGTGAGAAATGATTGAAAAAAGCTTCGAGGATCCTATAAAAAGAGTGAAGTTGACTTCAACCTAAAGAGAGGCCTTGTAAAAGGCATGATTGAGGGATCAATAAACACTCATAATCATTCATCAATGTTTAGATGGTTTCACTTTTGAGATAATGGTCAGCGCAATCATCATCAAGTAAGCATGATAAGTTTTATAACAATCAAACTAGATAGCTAATAATGTAAGAAAGGCATGTCTATATAAGTTACAAGGTGACTTTGAAAAGATATATATGCTTAAATTAGAAAGTATTTCAATTCACTTCACTAGAGTATTAACCATATATAATCAAATGAATAGATATGGAGAAAAGTTAAAGAGACATGTGAGGTAGAAAAGATTATATGCCCATGACAAAAGAAATTCCATTATGTTATAGTTGTGATAGAGGAGTCGTAAAATATGGATTTTTTTACAATTCAAAGTCTTACGAGAAGACTATAAGTCTATAAAAAAAAGTCAATGAAATTCAATGAAATATAGATGAACAAACACTCTTCTTAAAATTCCCTTTAAAAGATAGTTTTGGACATACTTAATGAGGTTGAGGACATAGACAAGTTAAAGAAAAAAGAGGAAGTCAAAGTAGCCTCAACAAGTCAACTGATCGACAAAAAAAAAGAACCAATTGACTGGTTCAGATGATAGTAGCAACCAAGACCCATGTTTGACATATCAAAAATTAAATGTTATAACTGTCAACAGATAGATCATTATGTTGGGGATTAATGAAATCTAACCAATAGGGTTAAAGAGAATGTCACTCTTATGGTAGAAAAGGAGAAAAAAGTCACTCTATTACTAATTTATAATGAAAGAATACGAGTAAAAAAAACATGTGGTATCTTTAAAATAGTGACAACAATCACATATATGAAGATATAGACAAGTATATGAAGCTTGATGAAGTAACTAAAGATAATGTCATCTTTTCAGGTCATTCAAAGGTTGTCATCAAAGAAAAAAAAAATAATTTTAATTAAATCAAAAGATGATAGTCATTGATTTATATAGGTGATGTTCACTATATCTCTACTGTAATAAACAACATATTAAACTTGTAGCAATTATTGTAGAAATGATATGAAATTAAGATGAAAGATTGTACTTTGACATTACATAATAATCATGGAGTTATGATTGCAAACATAACCATAATAAATAATTAAATGTTCTTTCTAAATATAGAGATAAATATGCCTGAAGGTATATGTGAAGGATGAGACTAGATTTTTTTCACATAAGACTCGGATATGTAAACTTTGATAGCTTAAAGATGATAACACAAAAAAAGATGTTGAAGGGTTTACCTTAAATTAAACATCTAAATCAATTATATGAAGGATGTTTAGTAGGCAAATAATTCTACAAGATCTTTTCACATGAGTCTACATCAAGAGTAAGTCGGCTCCTACAAGAGATATATGTAGATGCATGTGGTCCTATCCATCCATGCTCATTTGGTAAAAATTTGTATTTTTTTTATTTTTATTGATGATTATAGTAGAGAAATATGAGTATAATTGTTATAATAAATGTGTAATTCACTTAATTGTTTTAAAACTTTAAGATAATAATTGAAAAAGAAAGTGAGTATACTATAAAAGCACTTAGGACGAGTATAGGTGAATTTTATTCTAATAAGCTTAATGAGTTTTTCAAAGACCATGGTATAAAAAGACTATTAACAGTGTCTAAATCCCCATAATAAAATAGAGTAGTGGAGAGAAACATCTTTAACATGGTGAGAAACATGATCAAAACCAAAAAGATGCCTCACAGAATATTAAGGAATTTCTTGATTTGCATCGTATATCTTCTCTAACATCTTGGCATCGCCAATTCTCTTGCCTTTTCCTAGACAAGAAATCATCCAGTTTTTTTCTGCATTGGTAGCTATTTTATCGTGTGTGCTCTCTTTTTTTTCGTTCATTTTTTTTTGGCAGGATGTCCGTTTGTTGGAAACTGCACTAGATGAAGTAACTTCTGATACGAAAACAATTTCTGAGATCATCAGCAAATTTACGCACAAATCAAATGATAAACAGCATGGTGCTTATAGCAGGTAATGTTCAGGTTCCTGAAAGAATTGTGCTGCTTTTATCAATAGCGTCTTCTAACATCCATTCTGAATTTGAATATTTAAACATTAAATAGATTGGAGATCATCAACAAATGTTTCTCAAGAACAACAGTTGAAGAAATACTGTCATCACTGGTGAGCATTTCACAGAAGCACCTTTTCTCACCTAAACTTAGTGTGGAAAGTCTCGGTTAGGAATTGCCATCGATTTGATTCCTGCTCGACTTGTTTTAGGAGAGTGAGGCTGAAACTAAATCAGAAAAGTGGATTCTTGATGCAATCAACTGGATCAAGTCAGCCTGTCCAACCAGCCTCAAAATTTCCCTTAGATCGGTATGAGATATTCTAAGGGATTTCTGGTCTTTTACCTGGTTAATATCCAATTACAATTACAGCTCAGGGGATGCTCCCTTTTTCTTTCAAATCCAGAAATAACTTTCCATTTGTCGATTAGATTAGAGAGGGCCGCACGAAAGAACTTGAGCAATGCCTCGTCCAGGAATGCACCATTGTTAGCCACATTGTGAGAAGAACAGTTAGCAATGATTTTTACGAGGTAATTAGAGGAATGATAACTTCGATAATAAGAACATAATGCAACGACTGTTCGTCTCTAACGACAGGTTTTCTTGCAGGGAGTTAGGGCCATCTTACTGGACAAAGACAAAAATCCCAAGGTACATGTGGTTGATATGTTTTTTATCAATGATCACATAATGTAATTTTCTTTTCTTGTTCTTAACAGTGGGAACCTTCAAAGTTAGAGCTAGTGACTGATGAAATGGTGGACCGATATTTCTCCGGAGTCGATGAAGATGAGATGGAACCCCTTCAACTTCCTGCCAGATCCAGCTTAGTTGATACCATGAGGCCAAAACTTTGAAACTAGAAAAGCTTTTGGGGGCGATGGTGACCATCTTTCTCCATGATCACATAAGCCGATAACTCAATAAGTTGCAGCTATATCACTGTCAAGCTGATAATATAATAAAACAGCTTTCTCTTTTCTTGCCTGTTCTGTCGCAGCCCCATAATGGACGATGTCTGGCAAGGGGATCTGTGTGAGCATTTCTAGCAGGTTTCTTGTCTTTTTCTAGCATTTCTAGCAACAAAGATGAATAAAACAGCACTGATACCCCTTGGCGGTATGTTTTTGCAGATTCTAAAAACCTCCCATGCACCTAAGATCTTTCATCTTAATTTCATACCGATTCTTGTCCTCGGGCTTAATTATTTTTATTTTAAAAGTGTTTTTGTTATTTTACTATTATTTATTAATTTTTTTATAAATAATCAAATATCAAATTATCACTCTAGATCATAATAAAAAACAAAATCATTATAAAAATATCTCTTAAAGTATCATAATAATCAATTGACTATGCCATCAAGATAAAAAAAAATTATTATTTATCCCGATTAATTTTAAAATGATAAATAAATTATATAAAAAGATTCTAGTACTTGAAAACAAATGCAAAGTATCATTATATTTTTACAATAAACACTATTATTGAGTGTTTTTATTTTTTAATTTTTAAAATTCTATTTATGTTTGTGTTTTAAAAGTGTTTTTTAGAAAAAATAAAAAAAATTGTTAATATCACTATAACAACAATTCAGGAAAAACACCGACTCGTCGCCTACTCTAAAAGAAATGTCTCCCAGACGACATGCCATCAAAAAACAATTCTCTTTTACTTTCTTATCTTTTTTTTTCTTTTTCTGCTTATCAACAACACAAATCACTCTCCTTCTCAGAGAGAGAGAGAGAGAAAAGGACGTAAACCCTGATTGAGTCCCAAATTTCTTCAATTAAAACCTAAGTGGATCCCAAATTCTTCAATCAACATGGACTCATCAGCAGCAGAAACGCTCAGTTCAGAGCAAACAGAAGCAAACGCCATTAACAAGCGAGCAGAAACGGGAACGGAAGCACTGGAGGAAGCAGGGCAGCAACAAGGGCAGTCACACTCACAGGAGAAGTGGCCTGGATGGCCAGGAGACAATGTGTTTAGGTTAATAGTGCCGGTATCCAAAGTAGGGAGCATTATTGGACGGAAAGGAGAGTTGGTGAAGAAAATGTGTGATGAGACACGTGCTCGGATTCGTATTCTTGAAGGTCCTCTTGGTATTTCTGATCGAATTGTAAGTTAAAGCTTGTTTTTTTAGTGTTAAAATTTGTGTCTTTTGTGTTTTGTTAATTTCTTTGATGAAGTTGGGGATTTGGATGTTGGAGTTTGTGCCTTTTGTGGGATTTTGTGTGAAAGATGGTTTTTTTTTGGGGGGAGCTGAGAAGGAAAACCCTCGAGGTTTGGAGTGTTGTAGTCACATTTTTTAATTTATTGTGTTGAATTTGACAAGAAGTTGAACACTTCTGTTGGTGGCTTTTGAGTTTTGAAAAAAAAAACAAAAGAGGACTAGGTTATATTATATTAACAAGAGTTGAGGTTGGTGTTATTTTGAGTGATTTCTTCAATGTAAATGAGTGAGTGTGAAGAAACAAAATCATGAAATGGAAAAGTTGATATGAATCATTAAATATATGGCGCATGTTCATGAGCTTGGATGAATTTGAAAGTTCAATTTAACCCAAATAAGAACTCCTTCATGGGTTTTTTCTGCAAGCTGCTGGAAGCTGAACGCAGTCTTAATTGTGTTTACTCGTTGAATTCAAAGGCCCTAGGAGAGACTTGGGCTGATTCTACTGTTGGTGAATGGAAGTAAGACGGAAAAGCTCTGATCTATTTATTGATTGACCAGTTTGAATTAATTGTGTTGTGATTTTCTTTGTATTGATTCATAATTTTACTACTTCCTGGAACTGTTATGATTAATGTAGATGTTTCTTTTCAGGTTCTGATTTCTGGCAAAGAAGAGCCTGAAGCTCCACTATCTCCTGCAATGGATGCAGTATTGAGAGTGTTCAAGCGTGTGAGCGGTCTATCTCCTGGTGAGGGTGACAGCACAGGTTCAGCCGCTGCCTCTGCTGGTTCTGCATTTTGTTCCATAAGGTTACTGGTTGCATCTTCACAGGCAATTAACTTAATTGGGAGGCAAGGATCCATAATCAAATCAATACAGGAAAACACTGGTGTAGCTGTGCGTGTTATGGCAGAAGGTATGCTCCAAACAATAATTTTCCTCTTTAATTAAGCAAATAGATTTGACCAAGTTGTGTTTTGTTGAAAAATATTTTGAGCAGAAAGTATTGAGGCAGTGGCGCGCTGTTCTATTTCTATTTCATGTTTCATATATGTAGTTTCTACTTCAACTTTGTGTTCTGTTCTTGTATATGGTTCCTCTATTTGAGTTACTAACTTTAAGAAAGCTTTTATAACACAGAATGTTATGTATAGGATGCAAATTCTAAGCAACTGGACACCAGTTTTCACTAAAAGATTGTAACTTGTTATTATTTTGGTTCTCTGGACTTGATTTTCTGAGGAGGATGGAGTGGAATTTGACAATGTTTACTTAAGGATTTCTATACTGATAACTCCTCTGTCACTATTTATCTGATTTTTTCTCCTTTTTTCAAATGTTACAAACTCTGATGCTCTTGTTTTCCTCATAGATGATTTACCCTCATATGCTACTTCGGATGAGAGAATTGTGGAAATACATGGTGAAGCTATGAAGGTTTTTAAAGGATTAGAAGCAGTAATAGAACATCTGAGGAAGTTTTTGGTTGATCACAGTGTCATTCCTATATTTGAGAAAACTGTAAGTCCAACAAATTAAAGTTGCTGGGTTTTGGCTATGAGAATCATGAAGTAACCGAAGTTCTTTTGCAGTACAATGAAACGATTTCACTGGAACACCCTGCAGATGACCGTGCTGATATTGCTCAGCCCTCACTGCATTCTGCTCCTGCATTTTCAAGTGGGATCGTCTCTGATTATTCCCTATCTTTGAAACGGGATCCATCAATATATGAACATGAAATGCAATTTGAACACAAAATCTCACAACCTGGATTCTCACTTTATGGAGATCCTGGACTTGGAGGTTTACGTTCAACTGGACTTGGCCGAGCTACTGCTCCTATAGTAACTCAGGTTTATTTTGATTATCTATATGTTCTTATATTATAGTCATATATGATTTTGGCTGATTGGTTATAGTTCTTTGTGACGTGCATGCTCATGACAAAAAAACTTGTTTTTTATCTTTAGCAATTCTGGTTCCTTCACTTAAAATTTTGCGGTTAGGAAAATGACTTCCAAATTCCATGCCTCTTCTGCAATGACATCTTTCAATGTGATGTTCTTATCTCCCGTCTTTGTTTTGGCAGCATGCCTAATACTGGAAAACTCTATAATTTTCCTATGGTTTGGCAGTATGCCTAGGGCTGATTGATTATGGTCCTTCCTGACATGCATGCTCATGTCAAAAAGGCTTATCATCTAAATTATAATGTTTCCAGTTCCTAAAGATTTGCTAAATGATCCCCGAATTCCATGCCTCTTCTGCCACCACTTCTTTTAATGTTATGTTTTTTTCCCTATCTAACTGTGCTCTAGCAGCACCCCTAAGACTGAATTTAATTGCCTGGATGAGGGAAACTGTGTGGCTTAACAGGTCTGCTGTCTTCTTTTTTTCCTAGAAAAATCTTTAGAGCAAGCATGCTGATCAATCAAATTATCATTTGTTTTAGTTGCCGCTTACTTTTCTTATATCATGTCTCCGTGTTATTTGGGATAGATTGAGAACGTTGTTGCTATCTTATTCAGGTGACACAGACAATGCAAGTGCCTCTGTCATATGCTGAGGATATCATTGGTGTTGCTGGATCCAATATTGCATATATTCGTCGTACCAGTAAGGCAATCCTTTCAATACAAGAGAGCAGAGGTATGCCCGATGAGATCACCGTGGAAATTAAGGGTACCAGTGCTCAGGTTCAGATGGCTCAACAGTTGATACAGGTAGGTGTCTTAAATAGCAAGTTAGTTTCGTCAACACCCCCCTCCACTCATAGGCACGTATTCATTCACACGCGTCTTCCTTGATTATCTGTCCGCATATACATTTGGACCTGGAATTTGCTCATTTCCACATTTTGGGTCTATTTTCCACATTTTTCCCAGCATAAAATGTTGATATTCATACACTTGGCATTCCATTCATGTCCAAATCATAGAAATCTGGTGATTTTACCACTGGACAGGCAGTGTTAATTGACTAATTTTGTAATTTCTTATGACCCGCTGCTTTGAATCTTGTTTGCAGGAGTTCATTAGTAATCACAAGGAACCAACACCAAATATATATGGGAAGATAGATGTAGGATTGAGTGCATATTCACAAATGGCAGAAAGTGGCTACCCATCATCTTCATTTACATCACATCTAGGAGGATACGGATCCTCAAGTATAGGAGGGTATGGATCTCCCGGTGCAGGAGGTTACAATGGTTATAGATTTTGAATGTGCGCACAATACACAAATTAGATACTTGTTTGAGCAGAATAGTAATTTGAAAACTTGAGCTCTCTATCCACTATTCAGTCATAGCTATTTCATCTTATAAAAAGAAAAAAAATGAAATGGATCTATTTTCATCTTCATGTTCAGCAAAGCTTGAATGATTCCTGGACTGGTTTCACATCGACAATTCTTGACATCAGATAAATGCGAAGAGTTTATTATTAGGTTAATTGACAAAAGATCATTGAGTTGCCAGGCTTATTGGTATAGTGAAATTGACGAAAATCCTGGTGGAGAGGTTCTTAACCACGGGGTTAAAACCGACAAAAAGATGGTTTCAAGTGTTCATCTTATTACTATTTTGATTTCACAATCCGTGTAAAACAATCGCATATATCTTCCAAGTCAGATTTCAGCCAGACAAAACTCTAGTGGGAAACATGTGTTTTTATAACTGCAAAATAAAAGGCTGCACACAATTAACGAGAACAGCTCATAAAAAGAAAAGTTTGTTAATTTTCATTTTTTAAAAAAAAAAACTACAAAATTGGCTGTCATCCCCATTAATGATCGGGATTTAGTCTGTTTGGGAGTGCGATTGTGGTAGCTTTTTAAAGTGTTTATCGTGCTGAAATATATCAAAATGATATTTTTTTTATTTTTTAAAAATTATTTTTGAAATCAGCACATCAAAATGATCTAAAAACACTAAACCGCCGGTTTTTAAAATGAAAAAAAAAATCAAATTTCAGCCAAAAGCCGGTGGGATCGCAATGTCAAACGGGCACTAGGGTTCCATTATGTATCAAAGAGAGAGTGCAATGCGTCTATAGACAGCTTGAAAAGTTTGCCCCCCATTCCTCGCGACCTTTTGCCCTTCTTCAGTGGCTGTACTCAAGAGTTTCACAGCTGGATCTGCTTGAAGTTCCTGCTCTGTGAGGGCTTCAAACATGGGGTGATTATCCAAACAAGTCTTCATCCATTCTCCAAGTTCTCCCACATCTGTAATAGTATAGATAATTCCACCAACCACAAGAACATGCGCATACTCGTCAAGCAAATGTGGACTGATCACTCGTCGACGATGATTCTTCTCTTTGAAATGAGGATCAGGAAAAAGGAAAAACATTTTTGTAAGTTGCCCCTTCTCAAAGTAATTGGGAATGTACTTCATTGAATTGGTGCGAACCACAGAGACATTTTGATATTGACCTGGATTTGTTGCTCTCAATCCTAAAATCCTTTCCTTAACATACTCTGCCACCTTTTCCCTAAGCTCCATCCCAATCATCAAGGTCTGGAAAAAATGTTGAAAGCAGGCTTGTCAATTCCATTCTGTTCTGGCCGAAACGTTCCGTGCCATTAAAAAAACCGAGACGAAACGATGTCGTTTTTGTCTCGGTTTTAATTCCGGCCGGAACGTCTCGGTACCGTTCCGGGTGTGCCGTTCCGGCCTTAAAATCTTCTTTATTTTGATTAACTTGTGATTTTTTTTTCTAATTTTGAGATTATGTTTGTTTGACTTTGTGTTTATATTGTATAATTTAAAGTTAATTTATCTTGAATTTTAATTATGCTTGTTAAATTAATATTTTAATTATATATATATATATAATTAATTATAAATGAACAGTACAACCCCGAAACAGCACACCGAAACACTCCAAAACCAGAATGTTCCGTTCCAATAAAAAAACCGGAACGGCGACCGGAATGGTAATAACAACCTTGGTTGAAAGACTAATAAGAAGCCCCCCAAAACCACAACCAGTATCAGCAAACTGAACCTTTTTGATACAGCTAACTTCACAGGAGAATTGAGGGTAATGAAGCGAGAAGTCAACATGACTAGGAGAAATCGGAACAGGGAAATGCGAATCACTCAACGGATTGCTATGCGCTCGAGCTCGATAAAAACGTTTCCTGGGCAAGCCATTTGACTTACTGATTGTCGGGTTTGCCTTGTTTTCTAACATGTCTGTCTATCTCTACCTCCTGCAAAAACAATAGCAAACAGAATTCTCAACGCCAAATTAAAGAAGCTTGAATTTAATCCACTCCCAAAAGGTTCATCGTCATAGTTAAGCATTAACATTCCTTTGATGAATAAAAACCTAAAAGGAGGTGCAAGTCATTAAAAAGCTCACACATTTCTCCAAAATACTGAAAACCCAATTCTTAAAACTAAGAGCCAAATTCAATGTCAATATCTTACTAATCATGATGTACAAACACCAATCATCGTTACTCAAAATGACATACAAGCAATGTGGAGCTCTTTTCTTTTTTGTTCCTTTCATTACAGCAACAGAAACAAAGTAGTGGAAGAGAAGTAGAGAAAGAGATGGTACCTGAAAGTCACAAAACTAATGTTGTCTGGTTGCTTTCAATACCTCTTGCAAATCGAATATACTAAACCAGTTACAGGCTTGAAGCATGAGGGGAACAAATTCAAACTAGGGTTTGCAGTGTTTGCTTCTGGGAATGGGCTCGAATTCAAAACCAGAGGAAGGTCATTTATTGGCCCATTTATTCTTAAGTATTCATGAATGGGCTAAAAGAATGCTTAGATCTTCGGACCAGTTATGTATGAGGCCCATAAACATCTCCAAAGCCAAACCACAAATTAATTATTGCGATCCCACCGGTTTTTGGCTGAAATTTGAATTTTTTTTTTATATATATTTTAAAAACCGGTGGTTTGGTATTTTTACATCATTTTGATGTGCTGATTTCAAAAATGATTTTTAAAAAATAAAAAAACATTATTTTGATGTATTTCGGCACGATAAGTACTTTGAAAAGCTACCGCAATCGGACTCCCAAACAGGCACTAAAATGAAGATCACCGGTTGAGGTAATTGTATGAAATTAAACTTCTATCTTGTTATAACCTCGTGGTGATTGCCTCAACAGAACTCAATCAATCCGCACGAAATTATTAAATATGGAAGGCAGCCTCCTAACTCTTTTAATTCGATTCACATTATTCTAGCCTTTACATTCTATACAGGCAGTGATTAATCGATTTGATTATTTTAAGGAAAGCTATACCAACATCGATTAATTAACACATGGATAATATTTTCCTCTAACAGTTTAATTAGTAAAATAATGCAATTTTCCTGGGTAGCTTGCTGGAAACAAGTGTACCTGTTGCTTCATTCTTGGATAAGTCAAGGGAAGGTGCTCAAGCAACCCTACAAGTTTAACTCCTTCGGAATTATCCTTACCCCATTTCTCACTGCTCCCTGAATCCCTTGAGACATCAAAATCTACGAAAAATATATGCACATGGACTCTTACAACCTACCACATCTCACCATACTATATATATATATATATATACACACACACACACATACATGCATGCTGTTAAGGAACCATCTCACCTAAAATCTTAAGTTTTTAGGTGAGATGAATGGTTTCTTAACATGGTATCAGAACCTTGTTGACCCAGCGGTTACGAGTTCGAATCTCACCACCCCCATTCTATTTGATAAAAACTAAGCACAAGGTGATGTGGGTCTGTGCAAGTTTCAAGCCCAAAAAGCTTTCACTTGAGGGGGTGTGTTAGAGAATAATATAAATTATATTATGGGACTTCACTTAATAGGTTAAGCTTTCAGGTGAGATGGTTCCTTAACATATGCATGGACGAGGCTTTGGTGTCTCTTAATTTGACAAGAAATGAATGGAAAAATGAAACCCGTACGAAAACTAAGGACTATAGCTTTCGTAGAGAGAGTTACATGTTGTGGAAATATAGAAAGAAGAACTGGAACGTCCATCTCTAAATCATAATATAACTTCTTGAATATTGACATGCAACTACCTTTTTGAATATTTTGCACCCTCGCTGGAAACAAAATTATCTCACCACTGATTAATTCTTCCCTTGGAACGTAAACACACGCATAATTAAATCCGTTTATAAAAGTTGCTTAATCATTGTTTTTCTTGTAAAAACACACCGGAAAAAACGTAACGATGAGATTAAATAGCAATATTTTTTATATTATTTCGAAGTGTTTGACAAGTAGCATACCAAGGATGAATCTACAACCATATTAGGGTTTTTATTGTTCTAGAGAGTCTTCACGACAAGTGCATGTCAACCACTCCACCATTAAATCTACGAATTCGTCTTAAATTATTTCTAAATTTAATATAAATAGAAAACAACCGAAATATATATATATATGCACGCGCGCGCGTATGTGTACGTGTTTGGTTACAATATTAAAAAAAAAAAAAGTAAATCTCTATCGCAATAGAAAGGACATGAAAATATATCCTCCCTATCTCAATCATCCTCATCTTTTTTGTCATAAGACAATAATCAAACACTATTTTAGAAATTGAATGGTAGTGCTTAGTTAAACTAATTTCCCCCTTGTTTGCTCAAGCAAACACGAAATCTTTAATTATAATTCACAATAACAAAGTGATTTTGAATTTGCCATCAAGTGATCGTATTAGTTTTGGATGACTCGTGTCTTCAAGTGAATGCAGGACTCTCTAATGAAAGATCCAATTGTCGGCCAAATAACTATACGTAGAGTTGGACCCTAATTGCATTCACTTTAATATATACATCGGGTAGCCGTTAAATGAACCTATTCCATAGCCCTTTCATTTTAACAAATCAAAGATGCATATAGTTTTGCTTATATAAACTACCATTTGTCGAGACTTCAGTGCATCGCATTAGAAAAGAGAGGGGGGGAATTGTACTTAGAAGTCGAATGAGTAGACTGGCAATCTTCAATCCATGCCTAGCTAGGTTGTGATCTTGCTTGATCAATTATATCTGGTTATACCGACATGGGTCTATCAAAATATACTTCATGTTTGATCCTGATTTGCAATATATAATAACAAAATTAAAAGAAATTAACTCCGTCCATGTGAGAATATGTGAGCACAACTCATTGATCATATATGGACAAGAAAATTCATAACCTCACGGTGATTGCCTCAACAGAATTCAATCAACCCAGCACGAAATTAGTAAAGATTTATTAATGGGAGGAGTATACATTAGTTATAGTATTTTCCAAGTCGGTCTACAATATCACCTCGTGCTAATATTTAAGATGTCTATATAATCATATCTCCCTTGAAAAATGGATTGTGACGATAATAACTAGCGCAAAATCGGCCATGCATAGCCAATCCTTAAGCCTCCTCGTGTCTTTCAATGGTGTAGGTTGCCTTTTATCATTGTACTTTCACAATGCTGAACAATTTGAGGATCAATTAATTCAATCATGCATTCTCTTAATTAGTTCATGAAAAGCTGACTGATTGTGAGGATTAGGTGGTTTGGCAGCGAGGCTGATCAAGACCTTATTGAAATTATATAGTTGAAGTATTGAGTAAGCAAGCAAAAGATCGTGATAGATGTCTACTGCTAAGATAGAGATTAATTTCCATAAGACAAAGAGCTCAATAATTCAAAGCTAATCAAGCCCTCTCAATCTCTCCAAAATCATAGCTAGCCCGCCTTTATAATCAGTGAATTACAATATATATATAGATATAGATATAGATATCATTACAAGTCTCCGACATGCTACACAATAACACGTAAAGTGAATCAATTGCTTAGGGACTCAATTAGTTATTTAACCTACTTAATTTGTTAGTAAATTTGAGAAATTAATGTCATCGACATAGATATGAGATGCAAGAGTATGTTAATCTGATTAAAACTATGAATATTATTATTATTTTTCTTGATTGTGAGCTAAAGGTTTTATTAAAAGAGAAATTAAGGATCTTGGCACCACTTCTATAACACGTGTATGTCGATGAAAAGAACAGTAGAGCAATTTTTTCCTCATCTAGATCATTAATTGACAAATAAAGCATGATTAAAAGTAAATATATATATATATATATTCAATCATGTATATTTGATTAATATACAATTAAGATCACAACCATTAAACTTGATCTAATAAATTAATTTGAAATCATGTCGACTCGTCTTCTAGCTTGGGACAGTTGTAAAAACAGCCAAGAGCTTATCTAATAAACATCATCAAAACAAGCGTTTTTTAACTTTGAGAAAATTGAAAGAAAAAAAAATCGTTTTATATATTTATTTATTTATTATTATTATTTGATGAATGAAATGCATGTCGTGAGTTTATGGTCGTACAAGAAAGTTCCAAAACGAAGACCTTCCATACAAAGAATCAATTGCATGAAGAAATTAAGTACAAAAGCTTAGTGGTGCTCAAGCTAGTCATTTTCTCCATGGCTTCCAAAATTTCCCATCACTTGTCATATTTTCTTTCCCTCAAATTCAAGGGCATCATGGGCTATAGATATTGTTTCCTCCTCAAATTCAAATAAATTAATTTGGCGTGCCTTCTTTTACTATAATTCTATGAAGATGCAAACCCTAATTAAGCTATTGGACTAAGCTGAGATGAAACCCTAGCTAGCTAACATATACTAATCAATGAATGAAATGCACGTACTAGGAGGAGCCGCACGTGGTCGTGGCTATCGTGTTCTTTTCTTCTTTTTTGACTCTCTCTACCTCTTATTTTTCATCACTGGCCATTTGAACCAGGAGCGAGGCAGTCATAACCTGGCTATTGGTTAGTAGGCAAATTAATGCATTCAAGTAAGGAGGGCCCCACGACACGTGGCTTGTTGGGCTGCCATGATCTTGTTTTTGCCCCAAAGGAAAAGGGGGTTTTACGTGCATCAGTGGACAATATAGTGCTTGCGACTTCCTCCTCCAAACCTTCATATAATTAAACTATACTATATTTTAGATTTAAATTATTATCTAATAAATTTTTATTTTCAAATAATGACACAATTTCATAGGTTTACTTGCTATAGTTATCGCTCTACATTCATTGCAATATGATATTATTATTTTAGGTCATGTTGTTTTACAATAGTATCTCAAACAAGGATTTCTTCTATGACTCTCCCAACTTATTAAAAGCATTCTTATAACACCTTGTATGTGAAGACCCATAGTAGTTGAGAGCTTCATAGACACACACCTTCAAATCTTTCTTGATTTTAGAAGCTTAAATTCCCAGCTGATTTCGTGTGAATGGTAAGCAAGAAAAGGTTTAACTTTTGTATACTACTATTGCTGTCTAGAGTCTCTCAAGTTATCCATATTTTATCAAAAACTAATGATGTTGATCATATGAGAAATATCAAAACCTAGCTAACTGAAGAATTTTGTCTTGTATCCATGCAAGTAAGCTGCTGGTTAGCTATCAAAGATTTTGTTCCGGACAAGTTTTTTCATTTCTTGGATCATCTTTCATATTACTTGGGAAGATATTTGATCCTTTGTAACTCAGAAGATCTTAAATGCTTTTTTTTTCTTTCAAATTTTATGGTTTTAGGGTTTTGGAAATTTTGATCATTTCATTCATATCGTATCGTTGTAGTACAGAAGGCTACAGGTGATAAAGGGAAGAAACAAGTTGAGAAGGAGAAGGACATGGAAGGAGATGCAAAGGAGGAGACTTTGCCACCGGGATTTCGGTTTCACCCGACAGATGAAGAGCTCATAACTCACTATCTTCAAAACAAGATTTCAGATGCTGATTTCTCATGTAGAGCTATTGGCGATGTTGATCTCAACAAGTGCGAACCGTGGGATCTTCCAGGTAGTTTTGACTTGAAATCTATCTGCTAGAGCACTCGTGAAGATCATCTTGAAATTGGCTTGATCCATCAATTTGTTTTCCAACTTTTGAGTATTTGAAAGAGGAAATCAAGCAACGAACTTTCAAGAAGAAAATGCTTGATTTGTCAAAATCCATACTGATATGAGTTTATCCATCCAAATCATGATGGCTTGGTGATTTTTATTGTTTTTTCCTTTCCCTCATCCCTTATGAGTTAGGGTTTGCAACGTGGTTTAGGGTTTTCAAATGGCTTATATTACAATTTTCACAGGAGTGTTGAGATAATTAACCATATTCAATTTTTATAATTATCTACTTTTGGGATCATAGATCCATCTTTCTATGCAATATTAATACATCTTTTTTCTTGTTAATTTCTCACCAAACATAAGCAAATTCCTTAATTTATAATCTTTGAGCAGATCCTTGATTGTTCAAGTTTTTTGGTTCTTAATCAGGAAAAGCAAAAATGGGAGAAAAGGAGTGGTATTTCTTCAGTCTTAGAGATCGGAAATATCCAACTGGTGTGAGAACAAACCGGGCAACAAATACTGGATACTGGAAGACTACCGGGAAAGATAAGGAGATCTTCAACAGTGGCACGTTACAGCTAATTGGGATGAAGAAGACATTGGTTTTCTACAGAGGGAGAGCTCCCAGAGGAGAGAAAACCAATTGGGTCATGCATGAATATCGTGTCCACGCTAAAGCTGCCTTTAGAGCTTCCAAGGTATATCTATGAGTCTCTTTGTATTCGTTATATATATTGTGAAGAATATGAAACCCTAAATGGTATTTATTCAAGTACAATATAGAAATCATACATAGTTTTTTATAAAAAAAACTCTTAAGGAACAATCTTTCTCGAAAATGCATGAAAAATAGATGGTTTTGTCATTGTTGTTGTTAACATTTTTACATGTTTTTTATTGGCCACCAATTTTCGAAGGAACTTTTAAGAAATTAATGGCTACAACAGAGCTTAATTAGCTCTTTCTTAACCTTTTTATTAAGGGAATATGATTAAGTGTGGCAGAGTAGAAGACAAATCATGTCTTTAAGATATATATTTTTCGTATAATAATGAAGTTTTTGGTTCATTGGATTTTCCATTAATTATTCATTTCATATATAGCTCTATAGAAATTGTTAGAGAGTAATATAAATCATATTATGGGACCTCACCTAATAGCTTGAGTTTTTAGGTGGGATGGTTTCTTAATAGAAATCACCTTATAAACGAAATAGATTCTAGCTATGTAGTTACTAAAATATTAAGATATGAACACTCATTTGCACTAATTTATTAGGGATTACATTTGACATTACCTTGATGGATGCTAACTTGAATTGGTTCAAATGAGTCTAATGGGAAAGTAAAAAAAAATTAATAATTACTTCATCCAACAAGTAATGGATATTGTTAAATTTAATACAAAACCCAACCTAAAATAAATACATTAGTATTACACACACACGCGTGTGCGCGCGCGCTTAACATTTATATTTTTTAAAATTCTTCATACATATCTCAATGCTAATATTACCATATATTTATTTATTTATTTATTATTTTTATTGAATAATAAACCATACTTGGGTAATAGATAATTGGATAGTGTAAATAAATAAATAAAGCATGTAGAAAAATGCATTTAATAAACCAAAGGATTTGAATCAAAAGAGAAACTAAAAAAAAACAATTAAGATATTGTCCTCTTCGATTTGATGAGTCAAAAGAGGTATCACTGATTGTCACTACAACTAGAACAGAAACTAATTATATCAGAAAGCAAAAGGAAAATATTTTCATTTATTGTTCCCAGAATATATACATATATTAGCATACCTATACTTGCTGTATGTGGATCTAGCAGGATGAATGGGTGGTTTGCCGCATCTTCCAAAAGAGTGCAGGACCCAAGAAATATCCCCCGAACCAATCAAGAGCAGGAAATCCCTTCTACAACCTCGAAATAGGACCGAGTGTTATGCCTCCACAGATGATGCAAGCTGCCGCCGACAACTTCCAGCTCCCCATTGGAAGAAACTACATGATGAGCAATGCAGAACTTCAGGCAGAGCTTACAAGGGTTTTCAGGGCCGGTGGTTCAGCCGGTATTAGTCTCCCAATGCAATCCCCATTGAATAATTCTTACTCCGTCGGAGGAGGAGGAGGAGGATGCTTTACTGTATCAGGGTTGAACTTAAATCTTGGAGGGGCCACATCACAACCGGTTCTGCGACCAATGCCACCTCCGGCCATGAACCACCAAGATGCGACACCTTCCATGATGGCGAGCGCTGGTTCTTTTGCTGTAGAGCAGGCTGGTTACGGTGCAGAAATGAACGGTGCGAATGGGCACAGCAACAGATTCATGGGAATGCAGCAGTGCATGGATTTGGAGAACTACTGGCCTCCATATTGAGATCAGATGGGGAGAAGTATTCAGATCATATGCAAGTTCTTCGACAAGTTTGTTAAGTAGTATACAATAGATTAAGGCTGAAGCATGTTTTAGTTCCCAATATTTATGTGATCAACTGTCTAAGCATGGGTATTGAAAAGAGAAAAATGCCCAGCAACTTGGAGTCGTGATATTTTGATATTCTTACGTGCGTAGGAATTGAACTCACTGCAATGCATCTTCGTTTTCTATATATCCCTCCCCTTCTTGAGTTTTTAAATATTGGACTGGCTGAATGGCGAAGGTGAGCTCTTAATTAGAGCATACACGCAAAGGAAAAGATGAAAAATAAGATAGCGAACAACTAACTAAGCAGCACCGCATCGGAAACCACAGACGATAAACTAGCAAAAGAATATTACGATCAGGCCGGTGGGGCTTTCAGGAGATGATGGCATCAAAAAAGCGAGCACAAAACAAACAATAATTCCGACAAATGATCATGGGTTAGTGTTAGAGAATAATACAAATTATATTTTAAAATCTTATTTAATAACTTAAATTTTTAAATAAGATGGTTTCTTGACATGGTATCAGAGATTTGTTGATCCAGCAATCATGAGTTCAAATCTCATCACTCTCTATGAATATGTATGCAAGTTTCAAGCTCAAAAAACTTTCATTTGAAAGGATGTGTTAAAGAATAATATAAATTATATTTTAAAATTTCATCTAATAGTTTAAAATTTTAAATAAAATGATTACTTAACAAAAAACACCTGATAAATTAAGCTGAAGGCTGATCCTATAAAAAGTACTGCAAAACCCAACATCAAAACAAGCCGAAACCGGTATATCAATCCTGGTCCCGCATGTGTGTATCAATGCAAATACGTAAATCCAGGTTCACACTAGCAAGGGTGTTAGAAAATATTCGTATTCATTTCGACCCAACTTATTAAATATAATGGTAATTAAAATAATTAAAAAAATCAGGCAGCCCAGCATGATATGTCCAAGATTTAAAAAAACCAAATTTATAATTCATAAAATATCATGAATTGAATTGATACATTGATAAACCAAAACCTAAGACTGAACAATATCGATGAACAGTCATGCTTACTAGGGGAGGTTCCTCATGGCATTTGACCAGATACAAAGTCGTAGTACCTGTACTCTGCCCCTCCCCTCGCCTCTTTACAAGAAGATATCTGGAATTCAAACCTTGTAACTGAAAAACAAAATGCTTCCAGGCTGCAAACTCTGGGTCAATTGTTGATCATAAAACCGAAATATCCACGGCTCGATGCATAAGTGTAACAAAGGCAGCAATAGCTGCTCAAAGCGGGTGGCCGACCCATTTTCAAATTTAGACAATCCAAGACTTTTAGAAATGTAGTTTTGATTACTTTAAAAAATAATTTTTTTATTTAAAAATCATTTTTAACACGAAAACAAGCAAGTAGCACAAGTATTGCTAGTTTCTCTTATGCTCGAGAGAACTGATTAGGCAAATGTCCAAACAAATATGGCTGAACAAACATAATTCTAGTAATAAGCAAAATGATAGGGAAGATTACAGTCAATTCAGCTATAGATTGAGAAGAATAAAAAATAAATTACAACCCGTAGGTCTCTGCCAACATGACTCCTAATACAACATCTAAACTTTTGTAGTGTGAAAGGTTCTAGACATTCTCAACAAAGACTAAAATGAAAGAAATTGCAAGTGCTGGTTCTCCCTGAATGGAAAATCAGCCCCAAAAGCCCGTGCAAAGATCACAAGTCCCATCTGCAGGAAACAAATTTTCTGAATTAAGTCACCGTCTAATAGCAACACGAGGAAGATTCAATTTCTGACCAAAAGAATAATTTCTGGCATTTATGGTATCAGTCGAATTAGAAAAACAATGTCAATCTTGTGTACCGAAAATTATGACTAGTAATCTACAGTACTAATTTGCCTCGGTTCTCCAAAGTTCTGACCTTTGCATTAATCACTCCAAATTATAACCATTCACGTAATTAATCCACCAAGCATATCATGTCATTTACCTTCTCACCTCCCATTTTGGTGGAGAAAAGAAGGGAAGAGAAATTGACAGCTTTTTTGACAATCATTACTGCAGTTGCAGTATCAATGATTTGTTATATACACAAAATTGGAGATGTGGCAAATCTAGGTGCCACGAGACAACGGAAGGTAGAGCATCCTAAGCACATTGTAGAAGTCTTCAAGTGTACATTCAAACTGACCCTCAGCTCAATGCCATGCCAAGAATCCAAAATACTTTTAACTGTCAGCCATATGACTCAAGTTGCTCGGAGCCACAGTTAATTTATGGAAAGAAGAAATGTGGAGCCATTGCATACACAGTGCTTATGATGACACGTACCTCAATATATTGCAATGGAAAGTCCCAGCAATGCACCAAAAAGTCTACTTGTCTGGATGCCCCCGTTTAGCCTTGCGACGAGATGGATTGGTGTGAGCATTTCTAGTAGGTTTCTTTGCCTTTTTGCTGCAAATTTCAGGTCAAAAACGCTTAATTAAGCTGTGAATGAAACTTATCAAAAATCTAAGTTACAACCCAAAAAATTGATAGACCATGAATGAAAAGGAGAGAAAATTCAATATCAAAGTGAATGATAGCTAATTAGGACACTGACCAGAAGATGGAAGAACAAGCTCTGGCCAAAATAATGATAGGTAGGGCCAACAAAGCAGAGGCCTGCAACATTGGAAGACAAATACCTTAATTAATATTGAGAAACTGCATTCATGAAGTTAGTTTGTTGAAAAGTATTCAATAAAAAAAAGGACAAAATAAATGACCATGAATACATACAATGAACCAGATCAACTCTTTCATTGCAAGTGGTTTTGTGAGTTCATGCTTTTCCAGTGTCTCTTGAACAGTGACTTGCACCTTAGCCAAAAAAACAAAGCAAAAGTATGAAGTCATGGTATTTCTCCACGCAACGACGTTAGTTCATGGTTCCATGTACATTCCAATCACAAAAGCCAAAGAAACCACTTAAAATGATCTGTTTGAGTAGCATACTCATAGAGACAATATAGAATCAAGATTCATTTTAATAACAAACACGCAGTCAACCATAGCACTGCAACAAAGATGAATAAAACAGCACTGATACCTGATTGTGGTATGTGGTTGCAGATTCTAAAAACTTCCCATATGCATGAACTGCCTTTTCAGTGTAGGGCTTCAAAGCCACTTTAACTTTATCAACATGGGGTTTTGTCATGGTAGCAGCCTGATCAATATATGGCTTACCGAACTTTTTTGCTTCCTGTGATCAAATTTAAACATATTAGATGAAAGATAAGATGGTAGATATACAATAAGGGGCAATATAACAGCGCACACACCTGAAAGTAAGGATCAGCTATTTCTTGTACTCTGATGATGTGTGGGGTAATTGTAGTCCTTGAAGCCTCATAAACTTCAACTGTTTTAGCAGTTAATGATTGCACATGAGGCTTAACTTGGGTAGTAATCACAACCCATTGCTCTTTAATAGCTGGGACCCATTTCTTCATGCAAGAAAACAACGATTATTAAGTGCACACATCCAATTTTCTTCATTTACTCAGTCAATCAGTTAAGATCAACAATTAGCATTCAAGCAAAAAGTTTATGTTATAGAAATAAACAGTGCAGAGCTACTGGTTCACTCAAACCTTTTCCAAGCCAAATTTCAATTAGTCTACAGAGCAACAGAAGATGCTCCTTAAAAGGATTCTCAAGTGAATTGCACAAGGTAAAACACAAGACTGCATCGGAAAAAATGAGGTCTAAACTCCCAACAATTAATAAATGAGCAGAAAATTGGAAAACATAGAAAGGGAGCTTACAGTTTTAATTGTTTCTGCATGTGGCTCAGCCCACTTTTCAGCTTGGGCTTTTTTCTCCAGGGCCTACAAAGAGTCAACATTGTATTTTAGTGATATACATCATTTTACAATGGAGATGCTTTTTTCAAGAGGTCCTGGCATTTAACCACAGGAACATAACTAATTGGTAAACAGACACCACCAAAAATGGTAAACCACCATCCAACAACCAAAAGATTATACCTTTTGAATTGCCAGTTCCATGGCAGGTTTTCCATGCTCACTCCAATGTGTGTGTGCCAGAGACTGAAAAGAGATGATATCAACACACATGACAAGATATTTTACAAACTACCATACAGGCATCATATCACCTGCCAACGAATCAATTGTACAGCAAGCCAAGGTGGAAGCCATGCCCCGTGAACCTAGTCGTAAAACACAACTACAAATTAGCTCATTCTTCACACCAAATTGAGGTCTCAAATAAATCTTCCTTTGATGAGCCTCTAGCAAACAGTATTGATTTTAAGAACAAAAGCAAGTACAGAAAATAATTGTCCTATGCTATGAAAAGATTCAAGAAGCCAAAGCATGTGATATATATCATATAATGCACACATACTAGTACAATAATTTGAGGAGGGTGTTATCAACATAGGAAAGGCACATAAAACATGAAGGAAAATTTCGTAAGTGTACAGTCTATGCTCCAGAGTTTCTAAGCTTGCAGAGAACATCAAAATCCAAATTAGACAATCAAACTACAATATCTATAATTTTACAGTAGCACAGAACAAATCCAAGGACTTTCAAAACCATATGGACAGATCATTTGTCATATGATTTAAACTAGCATTTTCAAATATAACATCTGAAAAGTATGTAAGAACGTAAGAGGTGGATGGCATGGCAAACAAATCCATTAATTCATTACCTCCATTAACTCTTTGGCCTTTGATATGGCCTCAGATTTTGTTTTTATCAGTTCTTCCTAAAACATAAAGAAAAGGAAATCACGTATAAGAATCGCCATCATCAAGCATTAAGCATGATGTGAATTTTACATGATAGTATGATACCTCAGCAATTTTAAGAGCACGTTCTGTTTTACGAATTTTGCTTTTCTGCTCCACGTTAATCTTTTCAAGCTGTAAAGCAAAGAGATTATATATCGCATTACTAACCATCACAAGCTAAGAAATTGAAGGGAAAACTCAGATTATAAATATGAAAAAGAAGTTGGTGCCAAGATGAAAAAAGAAACAGGCAGTAATACATTGAAATAACAGAAAAGTAAGAAGAAGTGTGATACCACAATTAAGAATAGGACTCAAGTAGCTGAAGAAGTGCACATGCATATGCATGCAAATGACACTGATGCACACCCTTGGGGATCCATTAGCAAATCATATTAAACAGGTGTTAAAGCCAGGCAGGACATTGAAGTCAAAAGACCATCAAACCTCTTGAAAATGGTAAATAAAATGCCTTGTCTGAGAACAGGGAAGGACTAAAGCTGTTTCACCATTCCAAGACTTTATGTGTTTCGTATAACACTGACAAACAAAGAACTTACATCTGCTAGCTTAGAGTTCAAGTCACTAATCTTCTTTTCAGCTTCACTTGCTCTGGCTTCCAGGGCATCCTTTTCCTGTTGTTGTGTTTCTAATACCTTAGAGAGCTTCTCCACCTGCATAGAGAAGTAACAGTTACAAAGGCACCCAACACTTCTTCCAAAGCCAATAGTTTTGGCTACACAGTAGAATAATAAACCTGTTTTTCTAGCTCGCCTGCACGTGCATGCGCCTTCCCAACTTGCTCCTGGGCATCTATCTTCCCCTTTTTCTGCTTAACAACAGAAATAAATAATTAAAAAAAAAAAAGCCTCGTCATAACATGCACATAGAAACCTATTCCGTAATGCGAAACGACTAATCCAAAACATCGCATACCTTAAGAGATGAAATTTCACTCTGCAGCGACGCAATGCTATCAACTTTCTCTTGAATAATTGTCTCCTTCAGCGCTATCGCATCATCCTTTCCATTCAATTCTTTTGTTTTCTCATCGATAAGAGATTCTTCATCGCCCAACAACCGCACAGTTCGTTACAATATTATAAATAAAAAACATTGTTTTAAATACAGAAAACTAAACATTAATAAATAAAAGAACTGAAAACTAAACATTAATCTCCGGCTTGATTTTTCCAATCCTTGCAATAATTACGTATTGATCACTCTAATCACACACAAACCTGCTATCACCACTCAAAAAGGATCAAAAATCATGCTTTCTAAGGAAGATGAGATTTTTTCTTTCATCGATGGTATCTGAAACCTAAGAGTCAAACTTTAAGATTTCACTAAAATCTCAGATTCATAAAAAAGCAAAATTAGAAATAAAAGAACTAACCCTGTACGTGGATCTTAGACTTGAGCTGATCAAGTTCGATCTTCAACGCGGATAATTCGACGGCAGCGGCCGATTCAGCTGTGCTTTCATCATAAACATCAGCCTTAACACCGACGGCTGTGAAGATTAGGGCAAACACGAAGAGAACTGGGAGAAAAGCGAGTTTTGAGGCCGCCATGAACTCAAACTCGCTGAAGGTAACTCAGAGAGAGAAAGGAGAGAAGAGACAGTTTTGTTTCGATTTGTTTGGCTATTATAGTGAGTCAGGTTGGAATGTGTTGAGCTATGAGAAGAGCATAAAAAATATCAATTCAACGAAATAAAAGTGAATTGAGCTGGACCGGAAAGGCTATTTATTATATATTTAATTAATTAATTAATTAATTTCCATTGCTATTTCCACCTTTTAATGTTTGTTGACGGTTGGAGGCTTTGAAAAGGAGTTGGGGTTATTTAAATTGACTTTTGTAATGTGATATTGGTTATTTTAAAATCAAATATTGAAAAAATATTTTTTATTATTTAAAAAAAAATTGACAATACCTATAAAATAATCTAAATTGACTTTTGTAATGTGTGTTTTTATTATTTTTTATTTTAAATTATTTTTTGTGTGTTTTTAGATTATTTAATGTGTTGATGTCAAAAATAATTTAAAAAAATAAAAAAATATCAATTTAATATATTTTTGAATGAAAAGCTATTTCAAAAGCAACTCAAACACACTAACAAACAGGCACTAAATCAATTTGATTTTAAAAAAAACTATTTTAGATTTTTTTTTAAATAGATTATAAATTTATTGAATTTATTTATGTCATAATTTAACGGATAAACTTGTAGCCTATAATGAAGACCTTGACTCGGGCGAAAGAGTAAATGGGCAAGAGGGATAATAATTTGACTGGACGAAATAAATAGCTTATAATACGAGAGGGTTAATTGGTGACCAGTTTGAAAATTTGACACGAGCAGTCGCTTTTGCTTTTATGATCCTGTCCTTATCCCATCTCCCAATCAGCCACCAAATATTTAAATCTCTTAAATAGGATAATTATACACTTAATATTACTTAATTATTTTGCAAACCATACCATCACATAGATATATAAGGTCTATATAATTACTGTATTCAATATATTAAATAATTAATTTGCTAATTAAGAACACATGTTTGGCTTTTTAAATCCACCAAATTATTATAAAAAAATAAATAAAAAATAGAGTCAATGAGATTGTCCAAGATCTGGTTCCGCGGGCACTGGAATGTGAGGGCAAAAAAGGGGTCGCAATCCAATGTTGTATAGCAGACAGGAAGTGGTTGTTGAGTAGATTGAAGTTTTATACGGTGACGTTGCAGCATTTGAATGGGAGAGGTACACCAAACTAGGGGGTAGGTGGCGCGAAGGCTAAGAAGTTGTTTGGTGCGACGTTTCACTCGCAGCGCCGCAGTTTTTTTTAAAAAAATCATTTTAAATTAATATGTTTTGATGTTTTTAGATCATTTTGATGTGCTGATATCAAAAATGATTTTTAAAAAATAAAAAAACATTATTTGAATGTATTTCGGCACGAAAATCACTTTGAAAAGCTACCGAAACTGTCCTCCCAAACAGACTCTAAGACTGTAGTAAAGAGGTTTTTTAAACTTAACTGAATTGTTGGGTCATAGCTATTAATCATCGAAACCGTGTTCGGCATCGCATTTTCAATTGTCATTAGTAGTGTTTTAAGAATATATTTATTTATTGAAAAAATAATGATTTTTTTTATAATTTATAATAGCCATGGCTATTTTTCATAAAATAAATATAGAATATTAATATTTTATATTTGCAATAGTCTAATTGTAGAATATTAATTTTATTTCATTCAAATAAAAAATGATCTTGAAAAATAACACATTAACATTATCATTTGTTATCTGGAGTTTTTCTTCTCATTAGAATACCATGAAAAGCTGTTATTGGGCTTGAACCCGGATTTTCATGGGCTTTTCATTCACCACAGATTCGGAGCCCAGCATCAACAAAGCTTCAACTTTGTTGTTCAGTAAAACCCAGGCCAGGTCTGATCTGTTTTCAGAAGCTGGGAAGGTTGGACCGGGCTTGCTTCGGCCTGCCCCACTGCACAACAATGAAGGTCCATGGCATGTCATGGATGCTCCTTTTGTTTCACAATAAAAGGGAAAACTTCCAGTTTTAATAGAACTGGTTTCCATATTTCTTAGCCACGTAACTATTAAGGTTATTAAATTTGAGGTTAATCTAAAATAATATTGTTTTGAAAAATAAAAATTTAAATCGGATGTTGACGGGTCGTTCATATATAACTAGATCAAGACATAGGTTTTTAAAACTATCCTCCTGATTAACCAAATCCTGAACCAAGAGGGATTTGATAATAGAGTGAATATTCTCGATCCTTTTATTTTATCTTCCGACAAACATTGCCGAGAAGTCAATAGTATTAGAATCTCACGACATAAATTATAGTTTTCATTTGAAAAACGTACGTGTCGGCATCTTGTCCAAGTGCTCGTGAACGAAAAGTAGGGCTTTGATAAACCCGCAGATATTCACATGGCATCAAAAGCAGACAAGTCATCGAAATGGCTTCGGTGCAAAGCTTTCCTTTTATGGAATAAAGGAGATCAGCCATTAATGGAAGAAGACGACGACGACGACGTGTGCTTGAAGATTAATATGGCACGCCATGCCCATGCTTTGTTTCATGGAGATGGAAATTGATAGCATATAATAGAGTAGCCATGTACCAGGTTCCACCCATACATCAATAAGTACGCCATATAGATAGAGCGGACATTAAAATCCGCATGGCTTGGTTTTTAACTTAGGATTTATCCCAGGTTTGGGAGTGCATTGTGACCGGTATTTGTGAAAATTTAAAAAAAAAAATTATTTTAAATGAATATAGTTTGGTGTTTTTAGATCATTTTGATGTGCTGATGTCAAAAATAATTTTTAAAAAATAAAAAAATATCATTCTGATGTATTTTGGCATAAAAAACACTTTGAAAAGCTACCGTAATCACACTTCCAAACAAACAATTAATTAGTCAACATCGGGTTCTCTTTTATATGTAAAAAAAAAAATAGATTAAAATATGGTTTATGTTTTTTATTTACATAATAATGTTATTTGAATTGACTAGCATTAATCTAAGTTAATTTTCTAAAAAGGCAACTCATTTAAATAATGTTATTTTAATTGACTGGTATTAATTAAAGTTAATTTTCTAAAAAGGCAACTCAAGATTTGAATCCAAGTAAATATATATTTTTTAATTTGGGCTGAAAATAAGTGTTTACATTTGAGGATTATAGTCAATGGTGATTGTAGATGAGTAGTGTATTTGCGAGATCAATAAATTATTTTATATTATTTTGATATATTAATGTCAAAATAATTTTTTAAAAATAAAAAAAATATTATTTTAATATATTTTTAAATAAAAAACAATTTTAATAACACTCTCCGTCTATTAGACCCCGTTTGAGAGTGCGTGTCAACCGGTGTTTGTCAAAAAAATGATTTTTTTTCATTTTAAATTAATATATTTTGGTGTTTTTAGATTATTTTGATGTGCTGATGTCAAAAATAATTTTTAAAAAATAAAAAAAATATCATTTTGATGTATTTCGGCATAAAAAACACTTTAAAAAACAACCACAATCACACTCCCAAACAGTCATTTAGACTAGTCTACCTTCAATTAAAAGAGGATATAAAAAATAATATTTAGTACTATTTTAGCATTTTTCCAGGATACGTATAAACAATATTTTAACAAGAGAAATAATATTTTAGTACTATTATCCAGCATTGAAAAACTAAATTAATGTATTTTATGTTTATTTTTAACTGGAGCGTGAGGGTTGGCCCCATTGGGCGTGGATTTAAACGACACCTGTTTTCTCCCATTCGCTGCCATTAAAGCAAAGCCATCATCTACATGTGGGTACCTTGACCTTGAGCATTGCAGAATTGCTGGTGTGTGGCCATCATTGTTCTATACACTTTTCGATCATGATTTGATTCGGATCTGGATTTCTTTCCTTGTCCTCTTTAGAATGCACTTTTTGGCTTCTGAGATCATCAACGAGATTGTGATAATAATGAGGAAGTGGAAAATGGGTAGCCACTTGAAAAATATAAAAAGTACGTGATTCTTTGCATGATCGAGCATACATTTTCTCCTTTTTCATTCGCTTTTGTCGGACACACGTCTACCCTTATCAGCATGACTATTTCTGGTTAATTATGACATCAATTTCATATATATATATATAATTAACGATGGTTGAAAACTTTTTCCAAGAGTATTTGATGGGAGAGGAACGCCAGAGATATTAGGAAAACCTCCTTTGGAGTTTCCCAGCTCAGCAACAGCAGGACAGCTTACAGTGGTATTAAAATCTGATCACTGGATTGGAATATGATGTTTATTATATCAAGAAGTTTTTCATGCATGTGTATCTCATCAAAGTTAGTAAATGTATATGATCATAATTTCTTTAAAAAAAAAAAAGAGGAATGAGAGAATGCCATATCATTTAGGAAAAGAAATATACCAGTAGCAGTTTATGTGTTTCTGTGTGTGTATCTCGGCACTATTTAATAAAAAAATCGTATAGTCCTCTTCGAGCTAGCCAGGCATTTGAAAACTTGATAGCATCAAAGTTCTTGCATGTGAAGATGAGAGTGCAATGTAGCCAAGGACAGCTTGCCGGACGGAAAAGCAATGATATCCTTGAACTTCCGGTGACTAAGCCGGGCTCTTACCAGCTGCCGGCAAGTCATCCTTGGCTGAATTACACTCTCTACCTCTTCATGCAAGCCCCCGAGGCAAGTATCGTTTCTTTCTTTTCGGAATGCTCTTGAAAGCTGAGAACATGATGTATTTATAGATCGGGAAAAAAGCGATGACGAATATATATAGAAAAAGCGAGTGGCCATAGTGTTAGCCAAGGGACAGGCTGCCTTTATAGCACCGCCAGGAACATGTCAAATTGTCGAATCCATCCATCACTTACTCAATTTGGTTTCCAGAACGGGTCCCACTTTTCAAGATATTTCGGGTCCCACTTTCAAAAAAGAGTCAAAAGTAGAGGAGTAGTGGTATGGTAGTGCATGCCGCAGCGGTGGATGCAGGAATAGAGTTTTTCATGTAGATATATGGCTCTGAAGAGTGTGTGTGTGCGCCTTGAAACCCTACAATTGTCAAAAATATGATACTTTAAAAGGGGCAAAATGTTTAATTGTTATGTAAAAAACACAAATTCAAGGGTTAAATTCAGACTTTTAAATACTCTGGGGATGCAATGATCCCTGTCGGAGCAAGGGTAGTTCTGCTCTGGAAATGAAAAACCAAGGTTGCATCTCGCAGATCATAGTCATCCAATGAAAAAACCAAGGTTGGATTCTCACTCATGCGCACACATGATTTGTATAGGCAACTAACATTTAGAAATTACGTATGACCAAATTTCACGGAACACCCACACGATATCTATAGAATTGCCGGAAATATTGACCAAGTTGAAGCCAGGACTGGAGTGAATCGAGTTAATTAACCAGAAAATATACGAGGGTGAAGGCAAGCAAGGACACAAAATGGAGAACAACTTGCAAGGGTATGATCATCAGGGGAAGGGGAATATAGCTGTCAGTGAGATGAAATGTATAAAAGGCAGTGCACGGTCGTTGTAGCCGTAACATGCACCGACCTGCATCCCATGATGTATGTGCTGTCGTTTTGTTCCTCACTGGCAAAGCATCCTCGATCTCCATCAGGATCTCCATCTTTCATGTCTTGTAAATTTAGTGGGTGTTTGGCGCCGCGGTTCAACCTACGTTTGCGTTGAACCGCGGCTCCAACCACACCTATTACCAAACGAATATAACATTTTTGATGGTGGGTCCCACGGGTAAAAATTAATTCACGCCGCAACAACAAAAGCAACTGAGAGCTGCTTTTGCAGCTGCGGCTTGAATAACAATGCTCTCGTCTCCCTCATCTCTCATCTCTGCCTTTGCCTCTCGTCTCCCTCCCTCTCTTCTTAAGAACTCATGCTCGTTGCCTCAACTGACGTTACATCATCCCCGCAACTCCTCTAGGCCATTAGCCATATATTTCCTTTCTACGAACCATTACCAGGAGATTTAATTTACGTTAAAATGTAATATAAAAATTAATTAAGGCAACATATTTAATTAAGAAACGAAACACTAAATGTATATACAAATATATAGGTTTCGAAGAAAGGAAAGACGAATCATCAATAATTAGACCGTGGCATTTCTTTCCCTTGAAGTTTTATAGAGATCAATTTTTGAAGGTAGCCACGAAGCTAACGGGGCCTTTTCCTGTTAAAGCAACTTGAATACCAAATATAAGGAAGGCCACCATAGCTAGCCTAGCATGCTTAATCTCTGCCAGTTGAAGGTTCTCTTTCTTTTCTGGGTCGGATGCTAAGCCAAGAGGATCACAGTCTGCCAAACCATCTGCAACCTTCCGAGGCTCATACCGGCCACCACACACCACCATTTCCGACGCCACCACGACAGGAAGAATCACCTCGGCCTCCTCTACCCGTAGGTACCGGCCGTTGACCCTCTCGTCACAGTTGGTGAACAGTAACGTGCACAGTACACATGCCATGCAAAAAGAGAACGAAAGGCAAAACGGTGCGTTTTGTGTTTTTTTCTTTAAAACCGAACGCACCGTTTTGTGTTTTGGTATATTCAGATGTTTAATTTGAATTAAAATGACATTAATGGGAAAAAAATTAATAATATGTGAACTGTTTGACTTTTTGGCTTTGTTAATTTTTTTTTTAAAGTGTTTAGAATATGATAATAATTATGCAGATCGGACAAAAATTATGTCTGGGTTGAATTATTTTTTTCCACGAATACCGTAAGATTTAATTTATTAATAATATTTATTTTTTATATCTATAATACCTTTTCATCCTATCCTATCGTAGTTATAAATGTCTAGCTGGTTTGATTAGATATTTTTTTATATATTTTAAAGTCTAGGTTACATTGAGCTTTATTTAAAATTAATTTGAAGTTTATCTAGTTAAAACTAGTCAATTAGACTAAATTAAGATAAAATTCTACCATGTCAATTTCAGGGTTTTTGTTTTTATTTTTTATTCAAAACATAGAGTTAATATATTAAATTCATGTTCTGAGTTCGATCGTGACGAGTGAGATAAATATAACATTTAATTATTTCAATATTTCACTGTTTATAAAAATGTAAAATATCTTGTTCTTATCTCTCAAGCTTCCAACATAAAATTAAAAATTATGTAATTTACTTGAATTATTAATTATATTTTATTATTATGATAATTAAATCTACAATATTTTAAAAAATATATGTGTGTGTCTTTTAAAGTAATTTCACAAGTTAACAGTATATGAAAAGCATGGTAACCAAACACTTGAAACTGCTTTTCATTAAACTCAATCTCTACCACAGTTTTAACCAAACACAAATTTTAGTTACGAACCGCAGCTAAAAGCGCTTTTCATCAACCTGCTTTTTTTCAACCTCAACCACAACAGCAACAGCTGTGCCAAACAGGCCCTTAATAGGTTACCCACGTTATTTCATTTTAAACTCCAGTTGAATATAACTTCAGTGTAAGAATATTTCCCGTAGAGTGGCCGATGTATTAACGGTCCGATCATTAAAGTTCAAGTTCTTTGTAAAGTCTACGAATTCTAATACGTTAAAGCGAAACCGTGATGGATCGGTCTCAATAAACGAGTATTAGAATGGGTACGTTGAGACCCTCTCCTCTAACCATAAAATAACATATATTCTCATAAGGTTGTATACATACATATATTGATGGTTTTAAATATATGTATGTGTATAAAATAAAGTTATTGAATTAATACAATGTCTTTAATTAAAAGACACAAACCTTCCCATATCTTGACACCCATTCGGTGGATATAAATAAGGGGTGGTTATTCATTTGAAAAGGAGTGACAATAACAGAATATTGAGAATAGAGAGAAAAACCGAAAATTGAATTCCTCTCCATCAAAGGGATTCTGTAAAGAGAAGGTTTAGAGGAGAAGATCAACAAGTGATCATCAAAGGATTCTATGCAACATTTCAAGTGCAAAATGGAGAACGGTATGTTCTAAACATTTCATTGTTCTGTAATTGAAAGTTTTCATCATCAATTGAAATGCATTGTGGGATTAAATGGTCTATTGATTGTATTGGGATAGATTTCAGAAATAGAAATCATAATGTATAATTAACATGTGGTATCAGAGCCTAATAGAACCCATTAATCTCCCATTAAAGCATTGGTGATGAAATACGTTTCTTTTACTGTTTATCTTATCAAACATTGATAAATCGAAATGTATGAAAACAATTATATCAATGTGTAGAGGCTAAGATTATCTTTCCAACAGTATATTATATGTTAAAATGTTGGGTGTAGATCAAAAGTTATGATTTATTGAAGATTACTGGTTTTTATGGTGGTTTTCGTCGTAGATGAAGATGAATAAAAGACCAACCGGTCGACCGGTTGGTTTGATAAAACCAACCGGTCGACCGGTTGGTTTGATAAAACCAACCGGTCGACCGGTTCAAATAAAGTGGTCGACCGATTGGTTTGATAAAGACCAACCGGTCGACCGGTTCACTTGGTAAAAGTGAACCGGTCGACCGGTTCAAACCAAGTGGTCGACCGGTTTGTTTGGTAAAGACCAACCGGTCGACCGGTTCATATGGTTAAGAGTGAACCGGTCGACCGGTTCACTTGGTAAAAGTGAACCGGTCGACCGGTTCATGTTGGTAAAAGTTAACCGTCAACCAATTCAATTCCTTATGCAATTTGTAACTCAACCGGTCGACCGGTTCTCTTGGTAACCCAAGCGGTCGACCGGTTAATGCAGAAACCCAAGGGGTTAAAATGTTTCCGCTGCAAACCGTAAAGTAATTAAGCTAATGTATTACGAAATGTTAATACATAAAAGCTTATTAAAAGGAGTTCATATTACGTATAACTTGTTAATCACCACAGTGATCTAGTTATATTTAATGTGACGGTAAAGTAAAGATTCATAGTTGATCATGATTAAATGATGCTTAAATGACATGAAAGGTTTCGATTGATCAATTAATTACTTAATATATCCTAGGAGATCACCCACAGGTGGATCATTGGGTGTACTAAGTAATGCCTAAAGTATTAATCATTTATGCTACGGTCGATAATGTGTATACCCACAGGTAGCATTGTTATCGGTTGTATGTATGACTTGATTAATTATTAAAGAAAATCTAAACAAACATCATGCAAAGTGTATGTATTTAATGTATTGCCCACAGGTTGCTTAAATACATACAAGTAAAGTGTTTAGATTTTATTGGTTGATGAATCTATTAAAGTTTCAAAGCACTAACGGTAAGCACGTTGAAAATTTTGCAGCTTCATCAAGTTTGTTTGCTTCTGCAAATTCTGTGGTAAAGTTCAATGGACTCAACTATGAGGAATGGTCTGAACAGATAAGGTTTTCTTTGGGTGTAATGTCCCTAGACCAAGCCATACTCACGGATGAGGAGCCAGCAGCCATTACGGATGAGAGCTCAGAATTGGAAAAGTCTCGTTATGAGACGTGGGAGCGCTCTAACCGGCTGTGCCTGAACTTACTGAGGATGTCGATGGCAGAAAGTATAAAGCCATCTATGCCTAAAACACAGAAAGCAAGGGAATTCATTCTGAAAATAAAGGAACAATCCCAATCGGATGTAGCTGACAAATCGATTGTAGGCAGCCTGATGAGCGAGCTGACTACGAAGAGGTTCGATTCGTCTCAGTCAATCCATGAACATGTTACGCACATGTCTAATCTGGCATCACGGTTGACGTCCATGGGGATGGAGGTGCATGGATCTTTCTTGGTTCAGTTTATCATTAACTCTCTGCCTCCAGAGTATGGCCAGTTCCAGGTGAATTACAACACCATAAAGGATAAATGGAACTTTCAGGAATTGAAGGCCATGCTCATACAAGAAGAGGCGAGGTTAAAGAAACAGAAAAATCAAGTTGCACTCATCGTTGGACTAAACAAAGCCGGTAGCAGCTTTAAGAAACTAAGTATAAAGGACAAAAGGAAGGATAAGGGTATCTTCAAAGGACCTGAAAGTAAAATCCATAAAGTGGTCAAGTGTTTCTTCTGCAAGAAGGAGGGACACATGAAGAAAGACTGTCCTAGAAGGAAGGCATGGTTCGACAAGAAAGGTACACAACATTTATTTGTTTGTTCCGAATTAAATCTTGTAGAAGTGCCTAGAAATACTTGGTGGCTTGATTCTGGTGCATCTACTCATGTATCTCACATTAAACAGGGATTCAGTACGATCCAGCCTTTAAAAGGAACTGAAAGTTATTTGTTCATGGGAAACAGGATGAAGGCGCGGATAGTAGGCATTGGGACGTACAGATTGATCTTTGACACTGGTTGTTATATAGATCTTGAAAATTGTCTCTTTGTACCTGAATGTGCTAGAAATCTTGTTTCAGTAAGTAGGTTGGACGATTTAGGATTTGATTTTAAGATTGGACATGGTGTATTTTCTTTGTACCGAAAAGACTACTTTTATGGTAATGGTACTTTGGTTGATTCACTGTACAGGTTTAATCTTGATAAATGTTTTTCTGAATCCTTGTTTAATGTTGAGAATCAAGGAATTAAACGTAGTGCATCAAATGAAAAATCAGCACTCTTGTGGCATAAAAGATTAGGTCACATATCTAAAGAAAGGATGACGAGGTTAATAAAGAAAGAATTATTACCTCCATTAGATTTTAGTGACTTAGATGTGTGTATAGAATGCATTAAAGGAAAGCAAACCAAACACATCACAAAGAAACCCGCCACAAGAAGTAGTCAACTTTTAGAGTTGATACACACGGATATTTGTGGCCCATTCGATGCTCCGTCATGGAGTGGTGAAAAATACTTTATCACTTTTATTGACGATTACTCACGTTATGGATACACTTATTTATTGCATGATAAAGCTGAGTCGGTGAATGTACTGAAATTATTCATTGATGAAGTGGAAAGGCAATTAGAAAAGAAAGTGAAAGTAGTGAGATCGGATAGAGGTGGTGAGTTTTACGGTAGATTCACCGAAAGTGGACAATGTCCAGGTCCATTTGCAAAACTTCTAGAAAGTAAAGGCATTTGTGCGCAATACACAATGCCGGGAACACCTCAGCAGAATGGTGTAGCTGAAAGGCGTAACCGTACATTAATGGAAATGGTTAGGAGTATGTTAAGTAATTGCAAACTTCCCATGTCGTTGTGGATATACGCATTAAAGACTGCGACGTATATATTAAACCGGGTTCCTAGTAAAGCAGTTCCAATGACACCATTTGAACTATTTAAGGGAAGGAAACCCAGTTTAAGACATTTACGTGTTTGGGGATGTCCAGCAGAAGTAAAGCCGTATAACCCACATGAAAAGAAATTAGACTCAAGGACAGTCAGTGGATATTTTATTGGCTATCCGGAAAAGTCTAAGGGATTTGTCTTTTACTGTCCTAGTCATAGTACGAGAATTGTCGAGACGGGTAATGCTAGGTTCATTGAAAATGGTGAAACTAGTGGGAGTTCAGAATCTAGGGGAGTGAACATAAAAGAAATTCGGGTTGAAGATTCTTCACCCGTAGTTCCGACCCAAGTTGTTATTCCTGTTGTTGGTGTACAACCAAATACCGAAATGGAACAACAGGATGAGGAACATACGGTCCCACTAAACCAGGAAATCGAAAATGAACCTATCGCAATTCAAGAACAGAACATCGTGCCACAGGTACCATTGCGGCGATCTATAAGGGAAAGAAGATCCGCCATTACAGATGACTATGTGGTTTATGATGTTGAAAGTGAATGCGACCTTAGTCTTAATGACGATCCGAAAACATTCAGAAAAGCCATGGAAAGCGAAAATTCTGAAAAGTGGTCTAATGCTGCAGAAGAAGAAATTTCTTCTATGAATGTCAATAAAGTGTGGGACCTAGTAGAGTTGCCTGATGGTTTCAAAACTGTTGGGTGTAAATGGATCTTTACGACCAAACGGGATTCTAAAGGCAACTTAGAAAAGTACAAGGCTCGCCTTGTTGCTAAAGGTTTCACTCAAAAGGATGGCATTGACTATACGGAAACCTTCTCTCCAGTTTCAAAGAAGGATTCCTTAAGAATTGTCTTGGCATTGGTGGCTCATTATGATTTAGAGCTTCACCAAATGGATGTTAAAACCGCCTTTCTGAATGGAGAGCTTGAGGAAGAAATTTATATGGATCAACCTGAAGGTTTTGTGGCCACAGGAACGGAAAATCTTGTGTGTAGGCTGAGGAAGTCAATATATGGGCTGAAACAAGCTTCCAGACAATGGTATATAAAATTTAATGATACCATATTGTCGTATGGTTTTGTAGAGATCATCGTTGATCGATGTATCTACATGAAGGTTAGTGGGAGCAAGTTTGCCATTATGGTATTATATGTTGACGACATATTAATAGCTGCGAATGACATGGGAATGTTAAGTGACGTAAAGAAATATCTCTCTAGTAACTTCGAAATGAAGGATATGGGTGAGGCATCTTATGTGATAGGGATAGAAATAATCCATGATAGATCACAAGGACTGTTAAGTTTGTCTCAGAAAGGATATATAAATAAAGTTCTAAAGAGATATGGGATGGAAAAATGTTCCATTGGAAAGGCTCCAATTCAGAAAGGGGATCAATTCAGCAAAATGCAATGCCCGAAAAATGAATTGGAACGTAAAGAAATGGAAAGAATTCCGTATGCTTCAGTGGTTGGGAGTTTGAACTATGTTCAAACATGTACTCGGCCAGATATCAGTTTTGCTGTTGGTATGTTGGGCCGGTATCAAAGTAATCCCGGAATGGATCACTGGAAAGCTGCAAAGAAAGTTCTCAGGTACTTGCAAGGCACCAAAGAGTACGTGCTTACATACAGGAGATCCGACAATATAGAAATCGTCGGATACTCAGATTCAGACTATGCCGGCTGTGTTGACAGTAGGAAGTCGACGTTTGGCTATCTGTTCCTATTGGCTGGGGGGACAGTCTCATGGAAGTGTGGAAAGCAGTCTGTCATTGCTACTTCCACTATGGAGGCCGAATTCGTGGCATGCTTTGAAGCCACGGTTCACGCATTGTGGCTGCGGAACCTTATCTCAGGGCTTGGCATCGTTGACAGTATAGCCAAGCCACTGAGAATTTACTGTGATAATTCCGCAGCAGTCTTCTTCTCAAAGAATGACAAGTATTCGAAAGGTGCTAAGCACATGGAAATTAAGTACTTGTCTGTAAAGGAAGAAGTGCAGAAACACAGAGTGACTTTTGAGCATATAAGGACAAACATGATGTTGGCAGATCCGTTGACAAAAGGATTGCCGCCCGGTATATTTATTGGCCATGTAGAGAAAATGGGCATAATAGATAAGACCTTGCTATAATAGTTTGTGCTCATGTAAAATTGTTACTCAAAGATGATGTCATTAAAGTTTGTGTTTTTTTTTTTTCTGTAATTAAAGAATGTTATCATAATAGTTATGCATGTAAAGTTTTTCTTAAAGTAGATAACATATAAAGTTGAGAATTATGGTTTCTCTCAACATAAAGGTTTTTGAGAATTATAGTGAAATCTCAATAGAAAAGAAGTAGTAAAGTTGGAGTTGGTGTGTGGTGCTTGGAAGGGACCCCATCGTAGTAAATGATGGGCAACCGCCATGACTCGGCTAACTCTGGTTTTATGGCACTTACGGTATATTGAACTTGATGTAAAGATGCGCATGAAAGGGAATTGGATTATAAAGTTAACACAACGGCCAAGTGGGAGAATGTAAGAATATTTCCCGTAGAGTGGCCGATGTATTAACGGTCCGATCATTAAAGTTCAAGTTCTTTGTAAAGTCTACGAATTCTAATACGTTAAAGCGAAACCGTGATGGATCGGTCTCAATAAACGAGTATTAGAATGGGTACGTTGAGACCCTCTCCTCTAACCATAAAATAACATATATTCTCATAAGGTTGTATACATACATATATTGATGGTTTTAAATATATGTATGTGTATAAAATAAAGTTATTGAATTAATACAATGTCTTTAATTAAAAGACACAAACCTTCCCATATCTTGACACCCATTCGGTGGATATAAATAAGGGGTGGTTATTCATTTGAAAAGGAGTGACAATAACAGAATATTGAGAATAGAGAGAAAAACCGAAAATTGAATTCCTCTCCATCAAAGGGATTCTGTAAAGAGAAGGTTTAGAGGAGAAGATCAACAAGTGATCATCAAAGGATTCTATGCAACATTTCAAGTGCAAAATGGAGAACGGTATGTTCTAAACATTTCATTGTTCTGTAATTGAAAGTTTTCATCATCAATTGAAATGCATTGTGGGATTAAATGGTCTATTGATTGTATTGGGATAGATTTCGGAAATAGAAATCATAATGTATAATTAACATTCAGGTCATACTGATGCGACCCCGGCATATGACCTAGCCAGTAACCTACTAGACCTGAGCGTGTAGACTAGCCCGTTGAGAAGCCAGTAAGTTGGCCCAATCAAAACATTGATGGACGCTCGCTTTTCGGTGCCCCAGCATGGGTTGGGTTGGAATATGCAGCAGAGGTATATGAAACTCGTGGATACATCATACATCTACACAGAAATACAATTTTTTGTGTTTTTCCTTTTAGTAGCCAACGACCGAAATTAGCCCGCGCGTTGCGCTAGACTTTTATTTCTATGAAAAATTGATTAATTTTATGTATGTTGTAATTGGTTGTTTTAATATTTAATTAGTAAAATTATAATTGATAGAATCTGTTAGAAATAGGGTTTTTTCCTACCTAAAAGTCATTGAATGTTGCTACTGTTAAAACTGTTTTGATAATTATTTAATCGGTAGATTGTACAATTGGAATCGAAGAAATTATGTTGAAATGAGTCACGTGCTCCATTTAATATACTGATTGATTGTTGTGTAGGTTTTATTTGTTTCATGAATTATTTCGTTAACAAATAGTAAAATTACAATAATTGAATTGTAGCACAGATGAGTGATTTGTTTTATGCAGCAAACAATTTGATTGATGGTTTTGTTTTAACCGCAATTGATTAAAGATATATTATTTGTTCTCTGCAACATATTAATTGTTTGTTGGGCATATTTTAACTATTTGCCGAATAATTTATTTGACAGATAGCAAAAAATACAACTGCTAAAATTTATCAACAATTATTTTTTAAGATTTTGCCTTCATATTATTATATTAAAAAAATTTAGAGCACTAAGATTAAATTAATGTTAGATTTTTAAAGAAAAATCAATTCAATTTGTTTAATATATATTTTAAGACGTTAATATAAAAAAAAATATCACAATATATAATTAATCTCTCCTATTTTTTAAGGGAAAAGACCCAAAAATAATACATATAAAAATTTAAGACCATCAACAAATTGTTAAATGTTAAAAAATTTGATGCCGACTATGGCGAAATGCAGGACAATTTTTATTATTATTATTATTATTGTAGATAAGTTTGCACAATTTTTCTACATGTCTTGTCTATATGTGGTTTCGTATTTTTTTTTTGTGATATGATATCTAAAATATTGTACATAAAAAAAGACACGCAAGTTATTTTTCAAAAAAATAACATTGACCAATGAATTTTTGTCATAATTATTATAGTTGTCATTATAAATATTATTATACATAATTAATATTCTAATTATTATTAGTCATACTATCGATGACATCATAATTATTATTTGAAAAAAAAATTATTATTTTTTATTTTTAAGATTTATTACAGATTTTTATTATATTAACCAACCAGAGTGACTCGGCTACTGAGTTCCTCGTCAACGACCTGTCTTCCTCATCTCTCGGCACTCCTATCCCAACCTTCTTCTCTTCAAAAACCCTTGCAATTAATCCTTGGTCCGTGGTGTATGGTAACATGATCAAAGCAAGTCCAAAGGAGAGTGCCTCTATAACTGCGTTATAATCGCAGTGAGTCAAGAAAAACCCAACCGATTCATGAGCCATAATCCTTTGTCGCAGTATGTAGCAAATCGTCAGAGGAGGTGGCGATTTTGGCTTCATCTGATTTGGGAGTGGAGTGGTGGGTTGTGTTTAGAAATGGAAATTGTAACAAAGGTTGTGCCTTTGTCGCAGCATGTAGCAGATCGTCGGAGGAGGTGGCGATTTTGGCTTGATTTGATTTGGGCGTGGAGTGATGGTTTGTGTTTAGAAATGGAAATTGTAAATTTTTGGTCTGGTATTGATAGGTCGGGGATTTTGTTGGATTTACTGATTTATGATTTTGGATTGTTAAAAAAAAGAAATATCATCTGACTCCTAGCTGGTTTTTATAGAGTGTAAGAAAAGAGAATAGAGTGTAGGAGAGAAGCAGAAGGCAAAGTGAAGAAGAAAACGAAGTGTAATAACGAAAGTTGTGATGAAATTCTCTGTCAGACATCTCTTTAAACTTTCTTTAAAAAAAAAAAAACACATGCACCCACGAAGCAGTAGAGTAAATATCCAGTCCACAGTAGAATGGGTGCAGGTGAACAGCGCTGAACCATTTTATTTCAGCTGTATTGTAATTGTAATTTATTCAGGTATGGAATTCTAAATTAATTTCAAATGCCAGGAAAGAGGGCCTGAATATAAGTATATTTTTTAATATTATGAAATTTGTTAAATAAAAAAAATGAAAAGATAATATCAGTGTTTAACATGATTAATAAAAAATATAAACACTAATTAAAATGAAAGGTGAAAAGTTAATTTTTCTAGTAAATTAATATTTAACCCAAGCTACTTTTTTTATTTTATTTATCATGAAGATTTAGTGTGGTTGATAAATAAACATGATTTTGTTACAATTAGCATTGCTTGTTTCATAAAAAATTGAAATATATATATATCACTGTATATTGTATTAACATGGATATTCGAGTTAGTTTGAGCGTATCTCGATTAATTCCACGGGTCTTAAAATTAACGACTATATAAGCTCTAGTGACCATCATATTAGCACCCACGAGATTCGAACATGAAACCACGGGGGAACAAACCTTTTAGTTCCAAAATTTTACTACCAAGTGACCTGCTAGATGGTTTGCATATTGTTTTTTTGCTAGTAAAGGAAGACAATTTTCTTTGTCGACTATAAACAAATAATCAAACAAATAAAAATGATTATGATTTTTTAAAACCATATTCACTTACAAGCACGTGACAAACGAAGTGAGGATTTTTAATTTCACTATATATATTTAAATTTAAATTTAAATTTAAATTTATATCTAAATCCAGACATATTTTGAGTTTGATGACCATGACTATTATAAATTAACGTGTGCAGGTGTTTGAAAGGAGTGGAGCAGCGGTCCAATTATACGAGGACATGTTTGATTTATTGATGTTAAGGAAAAATCAATGTATTTTTAAATAAAAGATATTTAAGAAATTATCAAAACTTTTTTTTTTTTTTTTTTTCATATTGAACATTCTTGTCCACTGTATACTTAGCTTGAAGTGAGAGCTCAAAACGCGATTGAAGTTGCAAGCAAATTCCTGCCTTGTTGGACCAGCAAGCTGGTTCCAATTTCATATTCCAATCAAGTGGTCCAAATTGGACCAACAACGCATGCCACCCTCCTCCTCCCAAGTGTTTTGATAAGGTTGAATGACTTGAAAAATCCAATTACTTATTAGACACCGTTTGGGAGTGTGTTGTAACCGGTGTTTGTCGAAAATTTGAATTTTTTTTCTTATTTTAAATGAATATATTTTGGTGTTTTTAAATTATTTTGATGTGCTGATGTCAAAAATGATTTTTACAAAATAAAAAAACATCATTTTGATGTATTTCGGCACGAAAAGCACTTTGAAAAGCTACCGCAATCGCACTCCCAAACAGGCTCTTAATTGATTAACGACTTGAGAAATTTCAAACCCAACCTTTTAAAGCGAACCATCTATTTAGCGGTCATGATTTAAAACTGTTTTTTTTTTTTACTTTAAATTATTTTTTTAGGTTTTTAAATTATTAATCTTAATTTGGTGTCCAATGAATTAATAAATTTTCATTTGGCGTTTTAATTAACAAAACTATTAGCAATCACTCGATTGAGAATCCATTGAGACATGCATGACCTAACCAAGACAAAAAACAAGTTAGGGATCTAATTAAACTTATGAAATAGATTAGGGATGTCTTTGTCTCTTGAGGTTTGTCCTTTATTTTTCCTTTTTACCGCTTTATTTAATCATTTAAAAAACAAAACAAAAACTAACGTCAACAAACACGTTGTCATAAGTTTGAATCAAAATTTCAACAAGAGGTTGTCCCACCCTAGATTCCATTAATTTGAAAACGACATCTGCTTACGGTCGTTTCGAAGAATTTTCGCGCATTCCTCCCTTACTTTGCCTCCCTTTCTCTCTCCGTCTATCTTGCTGTCTGTTCAAACTACTCTTCCTTTAACTTCAGGTAGCTTCTCTCTCTTTTTTAAATTCTCAACTTTCGAACCTAGATTTTGTGTTCTTAATCACTCTTATCTCACCGATACTTAAAGACAACTGTTTAATCAGGTATCTTTTGATTTTTTTTTTTCAATTTGATTGTCATTTTCCTTTAATTCTACAATTTCTCGCAATTAGAGTGTAAAATTACAATTTGATATAAAAACTTGATTTATTTTAGTAATAATTCGAACAATTATTAATTAATTCGTGAAGAAATAAGGCAATGTCTCTGTGGTATTGGTAGGCTGGAAGATGTTTAAATTTTATTGTAATCATGTATTCTCAGAAAATAAAGAATAATATTAGCATTTGATTCTGTGGTGTTTTTCAGGTACACTGCAGGGAGTTGGTTGGACTAGTAGCAAAAGAGGCGGGGAGTTAAATTTTAGTTATTAACTACATATTTTTTTTTATATATATTTTGTGTGTTAGAGATGGGGTGGGGAAACATTTACAGGAGACGTGCGAAGGTATTTACATTGGCTTTGATAATATACATCGATTATAAGGTACGGATCGACCGTATTGCATATCTGATTACGAGTTATTTATTTTGAATGATGCTTATTGCTTATGCTGATTGTGGTGGTTGTCATGTTTTTTTTTCTACACTGAAGGCTTTGCAGAAAAGAGAAAAATTCATTAAGAAATCGAAAAGTGAGGCGTTGTGGAAGAAGGCTCATGAGCGGAATGCTAAGCGTGTTTTTAATTTGATGGTAGAGTTGGAAGGTTTGTGGGTGAAACTTGGACAGTATTTGTCCTCACGTGCTGATGTGCTTCCTTCTGCTTTCATTTCAAATCTCAAACAGTTGCAGGATTCTCTCCCTCCTCGTCCGCTTGAAGAGGTTTTTTTTAGTCTTTTTCTAATAGATTTGGAAGTCTTCATGTGATTCAATGTGACTTTGCTGACCTGATTTTTCTGTTTAGTTTTTATCTCATAATGTTAGTTGTTTATTTTCGAGCCATGTTTCTCATTGGTTGGTTATTCTAAGATTTTTGTTTGCACAGGTTTGTCACACCATAGAGAAAGAACTAGGGAAATCCACGAAGGAGCTTTTCTTGGATTTTGACGAAAATCCTCTGGCAACAGCATCGGTAAGATCCTTATGAATAGATGTTAGTGCTAGGAAGTTAGTTGGATGCTCATTTAGGATTGAAATTTTGATTTTCTTGCTCTCACAAGGTGTGTACATTTTGGAATAATCTTGTTATTCTCATGTTATGCTCTATGCAGATTGCACAAGTCCATCGTGCAACATTAATTGATGGGCAGAAGGTGGTTGTTAAAGTTCAACATGAAGACATCAAGAAAATCATATTGGAGGTTTAGAAACACTTTGGAGTTTGGATTTTGAGATGCTGCATCGGAAAGCAAATGTTCCAGTCCTTATGATTATGTTTCATGCCATTTTTTTTGCAGGATTTAAAGGATGCAAAATCCATTGTTGACTGGATAGCATGGGCAGAACCGCAGTATAACTTCAGCCCCATGATAGATGAATGGTGCAAAGAAGCTCCAAAAGAACTCGACTTCAACCACGAAGCAGGTAAACTGTCTTTTGCAATATTTCTGTTGATGAAATTCTATCGATGACATCACAAAATTGCTATTTTCTTTTCTTTCACAACCAATAGATAATAAATGTGAGTTCTGGTTGGGTCTGGATGAGGGTATTGGGATTTTGGAGTCATATCAGGAACTTGAAATAACTATAATGGAATCCAATCATTGGGGCAGTTAAATCTGATTGTGTTTAGAATCCATACCAAGTGCAGCATCTTAAGTTGTTATTGAATCGATGAAGTGAATGGGATGATACCTGTGTGGTGTCAGCAGTGAGGATAATTGATGGTGGTGGAGGCAAGGTTGGCAGTTGTGGTGATCATATTTGGATTTTAGTGGTTGTATATACTCTTTGAATGTGGAGGCAACAGCTTGGCTTGATGGATATGGCACTATGAGGGTGGTGGAAGCAGCAATGACGGTGGCAATTTGATGGTAACTTTAGTGACAGTGGTCAAGGCAGTGTGGTACTCTATTGGTAGCAGTGCAATGGCAGCGTCATGTTTCTAGTGGTGATCTGGTGGCAACTCATGTGAAGGCTTTGACATGGTTCTGTTGGTGCTAATTGAAGCTTTAGCATTGGTGTTATGTTGCAGTGGTGAGATTGGATGTCGTACAGATGAATATTCTGGTCGGCAACTGTGTATTCAGCCATTTTCTAGCATGTTCATGAAAGTGAAACTCCAACTCCATATACTGAATTCAGTGGAGAACATTCCCAATCTATTTATTAACACTGTGCAAAGAAAATGCAAGGAATTTTAAATTCTCTAATCTCTTCCTCCATTTATATTCTCTTACTGTTTTTCTTATCAAGTACATCATTGTGTTTCTCTAGTGTACCTGTTTAGTGTACCTTTCTGTCTTACTGATGCTGGTTATTGTACCTGTAGAGAATACCAGAACCGTGTCTAAAAATCTTGGCTGCACAAACAAATATGACAGCAACAAGCCCATCAATCAAGTGGATGTTTTGATTCCAGAGGTTATTCAGGTATCATTTTGCTCTCATGTTTTGATATAACAAAGTTGCTTGCTAGAGTGCAGGTGCAATACGATGAAATCCTATAAATATATCCTGTCGTGGGAATTTTATTAACATTTCTCACTGTCTAGAACAAATATTAAATGACTCATTGCAGGCATCTTCTTTGACATTTCTGAGTCCTGACAGTTAACTACCATTCTTACAAAAAGAATCACGTGGGAGAGAAATGAATATTTTTATGTCATTCCGAAACCTGGGCATAGTGGAGTGGAGGAAAATGAATTATTTAGTTTTGACACCGTCATGAATGTCTATGCTATATACCCGAGTAAAACACATGCACTTACCTATAATTACTAGCTTATTTAGTTATGATAGTCTCTTCACATGTTTTTACGCAATATGGATGGTTTCTATATAGATTTTCAATGAGTGGATCTTAAGCAGTGAATTCCTTCTAACCTCTTGACTGCTTGGTGCCTTTTTTGCTACTCTTATGTTGATAATGATCCTTACTCTTTTCACTCTTCTGACTGTGCATCATGTTCCTCTCATTGACAGTCCACAGAAAAAGTTCTAATTTTGGAATATATGGATGGAATTCGTTTGAATGACTTTGAATCCCTAGAAGCTTGTGGTGCTAACAAACAAAAGATTGTCGAAGAAATCACACGGGCCTTTGCCCATCAAATATATGTTGATGGGTTTTTTAATGGTGACCCTCATCCTGGTACACTTCTCTTTCTCTCTCAACTACTGCTTTAGTTCTTGCTTACCAATAGTATAAAAGGAAGAAAGAAAACAGAATCTCTGACTGTTTCCTCAGACAAGGAGAGAAAAAGAGAATGTGCGTCCAAATTTTCTCTTGTCGATGTATATGTAAGACCTGCGATATGGTTTCAAGGAGCTATTTCAATGAATGAAATTTGATTAGGGGTCTGAAATTGAAAATCAAAACATTTGTTCTTTCTCCCATTTCTTTTATGCACGTTGCTTCACCCTTTCTTCTATCCTATTGTCCTTAATTGTGCCCTATATCAGAATCTGTTTACTCTGTTGAATGCTTTTATATTGGTTGTGTTGCAGGTAATTTTCTGGTGAGCAAAGAACCTCCACATCGTCCAATTTTGCTTGACTTTGGGCTGACAAAGAGAATATCAAGCTCTATGAAACAATCACTAGCAAAAATGTTTCTTGCTACTGCTGAGGTTTGTGAAAATCTTCCTGTTAGTGTACTGTAAATAATGCATCATAATCATAGAGCATCTGTGTAACAGATCTGATGATTGATTGTGTTGAGCAATAAAATACTTTTTTCTTCTTCTTGCATGGGAGTGTTTTCTGTGTCCTAGTTTAGCATACTGTTTACCCTGTCTCTCTGTCTCTGCCATTACAGTATATGCTGAACCCATTGTTGCTACTCCATATTCTGCTGAAATTTACTCAAAAGTGCACATTGGTCATTAAAATCAAATTACTGGTCAAGTATAGCTGAGCATGCTCCATTATATTCATAATCTTTCGCTGTTGTTATGCATAAGATATGCCAAGTGCGCAATATTGTTGGTTTTGTCATCACTCCTATCTGTTTATATATTTTTTTCTATTTTTGTTTTATTTTTCATTATAAAGTAAATGCTATGCTTTCTCTTACAGGGGGACCATGTTGCTCTTTTGTCTTCCTTTTCTGAAATGGGACTTAAGCTGCGCCTGGACTTTCCTGAGCAGGCTATGGATTTTATCAGTGTCTTCTTCCGCACGTCAACTTCCGCAAGTGAAGCTGCTGTAAGTATGCACTGCCTGCTTTTAGAGTTCTATTTTGATTTCAGCGATTCCAATCTCTTATGGTGCTTCTGTAAAGGAATATGCAAAATCTTTGGGAGAGCAAAGAGCAAGAAACATGAAGGTGCTACAGGAAAAGATGAATCTCAGCCAAAAGGAAGTTAAACGATTCAATCCGGCAAGTCCTATCACATCATTCTACTTCTATCAATATGTTTCTTGATCTCTTTGTTGGCAATTTCATCAATATTTATTAACTACTGTTGGTTCAGATTGATGCATTTCCTGGTGATATGGTAATATTTTCACGGGTTATTGGTCTTCTGAGAGGTCCGTAATAAAATCTTTATACTGATAGAGCAGTTAATGAGAACTTTTGCATTTCCTTACTTTTCCTTTGATGTGGGTTTAGGACTTTCTACCACGTTGGATGCTCGCATAGTATATCATGATATCATGAGACCATTTGCTGAATCTGTTTTGCAAGAGTAAGTCTATCTAGAGAAATGTGCCAATTGTTATAATGTTTTTGTTTATTGTTCATCACTATTTGAACTTGAAATTCAATTGCCAGGAAGATTGCCAAGGGGCCATCAGAAAATGCACAGTGGATCAATGACACACCAGTTCATTCTGATGTGGAGGCAAAACTGAGGCAGATTTTAGTTGAGTTAGGGAATGATGACAAAATACTTGGAATCCAGGTCTGCATGGTTCCATTTTTTTCTGTCAAAGTAGCATAAATGAGAACCTTAAGGATAACTTGTTAACAACTGTAAAACTAATCCCCTATTTATTTTATACTGGTTTTTGTGCTTTTGACATGGAAAAAGTAACTCCTTTGTTTTCCTTTTATTTTGACCACTTTATGAATTTGATGCCTAAAGGTATGTGCCTATAAAGATGGAGAGGTTATTATCGATACTGCTGCTGGAGTACTTGGTAGATATGATCCTCGCCCAGTACAGCCTGATAGCCTTTTTCCTGTTTTCTCTGTAACGAAGGGCATTACAGCAGGAATGTTACATTGGCTTGTCGACAAGGGGTATGTAACATTAATTGTATGAAAGCAAAGCCTTTTTTGTGTTATCATTTACTGAACTGTTGGGCAAAATATTTATTTTTGTATGTAGTTTTGTTTTTGATTTCATGTAGGAGTAAGCTTTCAGTTAGAATACTGAGTGAATGATCCGCTTCCTAAAAACAATATTAATACAAGCAATGGTTATATGACTAGATGTTTTTTCTTTTCCACACGAGGAACTTTTTGCAATTGATTTCTCTTTCTGTATATATTATATTTCATTTTTATCCCTTTTGTTTTGAGGTCCTTGCCGGTTCTTGGATAGGATATCATTTTTAGCATGAGTAATTCTGCCCAGCATGAAGTAAATTAAGGCAAACTTAATGCAAAATGCTTTTTGTGGTTGGTTACAAAATGTCACCTGTTGTCTTGCAGAAAACTCAACCTCAATGAAAATATTGCTGATATTTGGCCAGAATTTGGAACAAATGGAAAGAATCTCATCAAGGTGTGAAATTTTATTTCCCAAGACCTACGGAACTTTTCCGATTACCACCTGAAGCTCTTTTGTATGCTCACTTTTTTTTTTTCTTTTCATTTAGGTCCACCATGTTCTTAATCATACATCTGGTTTGCAAAATGCTTTGGCCAACCTCAGAGAAGAAAATCCTTTGCTAATGGCAGACTGGGATGAATGTCTGAAACGGATTGCCATGTCAGCACCTGAGACTGAACCTGGCCAGGAGCAGTTGTATCACTATCTGTCTTTTGGCTGGCTTTGTGGTGGAATAATCGAGGTACAATCCCATGCTCAAGTGTTTGAACATGGAAGAACCATGAAGCTGATGTCTGCATTTGTTTTTGAAGTTCTTTATGATTGGAATGTCTGATCTGCATCTGTTCTCGGAGGGAGTTTGATTTTTCCTTGATTTCAATAATGTGCTTTAATGAAACAGCATGCCTCTGGGAAGAAATTTCAGGAGATTCTTGAAGAAGCAATAGTTCGACCTCTCAACATTGGAGGCGAGCTATATGTTGGAATTCCTCCAGGTATCTGTTAAAGTCTCTGTATTCAATGTTCTTGATTCGCTAGCAGAAATACTACAAAAGACTTGCACATGCAATTGCTTTTTTTTTTCTTCAAGTGGTCATACTATCTGCCTGTCCCTCCTTCCATGGATAGAGTTATCGTGCTCCTGGAATTGTAAATTCAAAGTTTCATTCATGATTGGCACATTAATGCTTGCCACGTGTCTCCTCCAGGTGTGGAATCTCGACTTGCATCTCTGACAGTAGATAAAGAAGATTTTAGCAAGCTCTCAAAAATTGCTAGCCGTCCTGAACTTCCCTCCACCTTCCAGCCAGAGAACATTTCCCAACTAGTAACTGTAGTGCCTGCTTTGTTTAACATGCTTAATGTTCGTCGCGCCATTATACCAAGTGCTAACGGGCATTGCTCAGCTCGTGCTCTTGCACGCTACTATGCAGCTCTCGTTGACGGAGGTCTTGTCCCACCACCTCATTCCTCTTTGTCCAAGCCACCCCTTGGTACCCACCCACACATTCCCAAATTTCCTTCAGAGATTACCTCCAAAAAGCAGAAAGGTAAAAAGAGTAAGGCAGTGGGTTCTGCTTCAAAGAAAAAAGGAAATGGTTATGAGCTCAAGATGAATCACAGTAAAGATTTCAAGGATGGTGATAATGGTAGAGAAAGCAACGGTGATGGTTATACCAGGCTTGCTAATGATAGCACTGCTGGCAGCAGCAGTGATGCTAGCCCACCGAAAGGCTTCGCTGCCAGTGAAAACTCACGCCAAAATAATGCCATCGAGATTTTTAGTAACCCCAGGATTCATGATGAGTTCATGGGTGTGGGTGAGTACAGGAATCTAGTGCTGCCAAATGGGAAATTTGGATTAGGTTTCAGGAGATTTAGTTCAAGTGATGGGTCATTTTATGGATTTGGGCACTCAGGTTTGGGTGGATCCACAGGTTTTTGTGATATTAAAAACAGGTTCGCAATTGCAGTTACCCTGAACAAAATGTCATTCGGGACTGCAACTAGAAGAATTATTCAGTTCGTTTGTTCAGAGCTAAATGTTCCACTGCCAGACGAGTTCTCGGTTCTCAGTGAAACCGTACCTGACGAGGAGTCAAGCATATTGAGACCTATGATTAACTGAAGACAAGGACTCTTCTCATTGTCACATGAACTGTATGTACTCTTCATGATTATCTCTGTCCAAAAATACATAAATTATTTATACTGAACACAGTCGTGCTAACAGGAAATTGTAAAACATAAATACATTTATGCCGGTTGTGTTCCTAAATCTACATTTGTAAGGTTATACGAGCAAGTTTATAAACCTACAAGCTGCCTTTGCACACATAAATACATTTGCATTTTAGTCACTCATTGATGCCGGTTGTGTTCCTAAATCTGGATTGTTGGGTGATTTTTATGATTTATTATAGTCTATTTGTTTTCTTTTAAGCAATTTAGTTTTAACTTGAAAAAAATTAAAATCGTCGCAATTTCATTTCTAATAGCCTATTTGTTTAATGTGGAACGAATTTCATTTCTAACTTGAAAGGCAATCCGCTAATTCCATTTTTTTTTTAACAATTTTGAAAAATCATAATCATTAGATTTATGGGGTATTATTTTATCATTACTACATAGACTGATCGTGGCAATTTACAGTCTCAATTCAAGCACTTCGAAACCCATAACTTGCTGTAATGCCATGCCACCCTGAATTTCTCCTCCAACTTCTCCAACTTTTTATCAAACACCAAAACCAAGTCAAACAAATCCATTCCCTCCTAATAACCAGAGGCCACCTTCTTTATAACCCAAACACTATCCCTACAAACAGCTCAAGATGGAGAACTACCCTTTTTTACAACACTCTAATAAGAGCCTACCTCAATTTTGGACAACACCAAAAATCTCTTCACCTCTTCACTCTCATGCTTGCCCACCAAACCCCACCAAACAGCCACACCTTCCCTTCCATAATCAAAGCAGCCACACATTCTTGCCTCTCTATAGGCACTTCCCTTCACACCCAAGTTATCAATCGTGGGGTTCTTTAGGACCCCTTTATACAAACATCATTGTTATGCATGTACTCGCAGTTTGGTGACTTGCTTAATGCATGCAAGGTGTTTGATGAAATCTCGCACCCGTGTATTGTTGAATATAATGCAATGCTGGATGCTTATGCGAAGAATGGTGACGTGGGTTCTGCTTGTTTTCTCCTTAAAAGCATGCCTAAGAGAGATGTAGTCTCGTGGACCAGTGTTATTAGTGGGTTTGCAAAGAATGGATTTTTTGGTGAGGCAATTAGGCTGTTTAGGGAGATGATGTTGCGTGATGATGCGAAGTGTGGTGTTGTTAAACCTAACGAGGCAACATATGTTAGTGTGTTGTCATCATGTGCTAACTTAGATGAAAGAGGGGTCCGTTGTATGGGGAAGCAAATACATGATGATATAGGAAGGAATGAGGCCCGTGTTACTGTTTTTATTGGGACAGCATTGATAGATTTTTATGGAAAAGTGGGCTGTTTGAGTAATGCCATCAAAGTTTATAACCAAATGGTGGTTAAAAAGAGTTGTACTTGGAATGCTATAATTTCTTCACTTGCTAACAATGGCAGAGAAGAACAAGCTCTGGACACGTTCAAAAAGATGAAAGAGGAAGGTTTGTGTCCAAATGAGGTCACTTTTGCTGCTGTGCTTACTGCTTGTGCTCGTGCCAAGCTTCTAGAGATTGGGCTGGAGTTGTTTCAATCAATGGCAGGTGAGTTTGGGCTGGTGCCACTAATGGAGCATTATGGGTGTGTTGTTGATCTTTTGGCCAGGGCAGGGTTACTGAGGATGCCTTTCGAGCCCGATGCTTCAGTTTTGGGTGCACTTTTAGGTGCTTGTAAGATTCATGGAGCTATTGTCCTGGGAAATGAAGTGGGAAGCAGGTGCTTGAATTGCAGCCACATCATTGCGGTCAATATGTGGCTTTATCTAGCATTCATGCCGGGGTGGATATATATATATATATAAATTTAAATTTAAATTTAAATTTATATCTAAATCCAGACATATTTTGAGTTTGATGACCATAATTATTATAAATTAACGTGTGCAGGTGTTTGAAAGGAATGGAGCACCGGTCCAATTATACGAGGACATGTTTGATTTATTGATATTTTAAGAAATTATCAAAACAAAATATTCTATTTTTTTTTTTTCATATTGAACATTCTTGTCCACTGTATACTTAGCTTGAAGTGAGAGCTCAAAACGCGATTGAAGTTGCAAGCAAATTCCTGCCTTGTTGGACCAGCAAGCTGGTTCCAATTTCATATTCCAATCAAGTGGTCCAAATTGGACCAACAACGCATGCCACCCTCCTCCTCCCAAGTGTTTTGATAAGGTTGAATGACTTGAAAAATCCAATTACTTATTAGACACCGTTTGGGAGTGTGTTGTAACCGGTGTTTGTCGAAAATTTGAATTTTTTTTCTTATTTTAAATGAATATATTTTGGTGTTTTTAAATTATTTTGATGTGCTGATGTCAAAAATGATTTTTACAAAATAAAAAAACATCATTTTGATGTATTTCGGCACGAAAAGCACTTTGAAAAGCTACCGCAATCGCACTCCCAAACAGGCCCTTAATTGATTAACGACTTGAGAAATTTCAAACCCAACCTTTTAAAGCGAACCATCTATTTAGCGGTCATGATTTAAAACTGTTTGTTTTTTTTACTTTAAATTATTTTCTCAAATAAAAAAAAAGTCTGAAAGGAGTGGAACACCAATCCATTTATACAAGGATATATGTGTCTAGTATTTTCATACAATATAATTTAAAAATACATTGATTTTTCCTTAACATCAATAAATAAAAAATATCAAAACAAAATATCTCAAAAAATATTAATTTAATGTCGAAACACTGTATCCTGAGCTTGAAGTGAGAGTTCAAAACACGATTAAAGTTGCAAGCAAATTCCTGCCTTGCTGGACCCGTAAGCTGGTTCCAATTTCATATCTCAATCAAGTGGTCCAAATTGGACCAACAACGCATGCCACCCTCCTCCTTTTATTTGTCCTTTTTACCGCTTTATTTAATCATTCAAAAAAACAAAACTAACGTCAGCAAACGCGTTGCCAAAAGTTTGAGTCAAAATTTCAGTAAGAGGTTCCATTAATCTGAAAACGACATCTTCTTACGGTCGTTTCGAAGAACTTTCGCGCATTCCTCCCTTGCTCTCTCCGTCTATCTTGCTCTCTGTCCATACTACTCTTCCTTTGCCTTTTATAAATCATGCCATAGATCATTAGAAGTATCATCAAAGCATAACCTCCCCTTTCATTTCTCCGCTTTATTTATTGCATCTTCCCAAATTTACAATCCTTTTATTTCAATTTTATCCTCTCTCGACCATTCCTTAGTTTTGAATACTATGGCTGATGCTCTTGTTTCCCTAGTCTTGGAGCAGTTGAGCTCAATAATTGCTCAGGAGGTGCAACAGGAAGTGAGGCTCATCGCTGGTGTCAAGAACGAGGTTCAAAAGCTTGAAAGAAAATTTAAGGCCATCATAGTTGTGCTTGCCGATGCAGAGCAAAGACAGTTGAAGGAAGGATCCATCAAACATTGGATAGATCAGCTCAAAGACGTATCTTACGACATGGACGACGTATTGGATGAGTGGAGCACTGCAATTGCAAAATCACAAATGAAGGTGAATGATGAGCATCCCCGCAAGACTATTAAGAAGGTATGCTCCTTCATGATCTTCTCCTACTTTTACTTTAGAGAAGTTGGTTTGCGTTTCCATGTTGCTCGTCAGATACAAACACTGAATGACAGAATTGATGGCATTGTGAGAGAGAAAAATACGTTCGACTTTAAACTATCTGAAGGGGGACCTAATGTGCCTGAACGTAAAATAACCGCTTCTGTTATAGATGCAACAGAAATTAAAGGTAGAGAAATGGATAGAGGCACGCTAGTGAAAATGTTGCTGGGTGAGAGTAGTGATCAAGAACCAACCCCCCGTACAATCTCTCTAGTAGGGATGGGAGGGATAGGAAAGACAACCCTCGCTCAACTAGTTTATAATGATCACGAGGTGGAGACCCATTTTGGGAAGAGAATATGGGTTTGTGTATCAGATCCCTTTGATGAGATAAGGATTGCCAAGGCAATCCTCGAAGCTCTTACTGTGTCTGCCAAAAATTTAATTGAATTGCAGGCTTTGCTAGAAACAATACAAAAATTAATTAGCGGAAAGAGATTGTTGCTTGTCCTAGATGATGTGTGGAATGAAGATTCCACAAAGTGGGAGCAACTGAAAAACTCCCTCAAGCATGGTTGTTCGCCTGGAAGTAGATTTTTGGTGACAACACGTAATAAGAAAGTTGCAGATATCATGGGCTCCTCATCCACGGACATTTTAGAACTAGAACTGCTCTCTCTAGATGAATGCTGGTCACTATTCAGTCAGTTTGCATTTTTTGGAAAAAACAGTAGGGAGAGGGAAAATTTAGAAGAAACTGGTAGAAAAATTGCAGATAGGTGTAAGGGCTTGCCTCTTGCTGCAAAGACTCTAGGAAGTCTTTTGCGTTTCAAAAGAAGCAGAGTAGAGTGGGAAAGTGTCTTGAACAACCATGTTTGGGAGATAGAAGAAGCTGAAAGCAAACTTCAGGCTCCTTTATGGTTGAGCTACCATGACTTGCCCACTAAGATGAGACCGTGTTTCTTATATTGTGCAGTCTTTCCAAAAGACTACACATTTGAGAGGGATGCTTTGATCAAACTGTGGATGGCACAAGGTTTCCTTCGGGGAACACAAAATCAAGAGATGGAAGTAACGGGTGGTGAGTGCTTCGAAGCTTTGGCTGCTCGCTCTCTCTTTCAAGATTTTGAGAAAGACGAGGATGATGGTAGGATTATCGAATGTAAGATGCATGATATGGTGCATGATTTTGCACAACGTATGACAAAAAATGAAAGTTTTAGTGTAGAGATTGATGGAGGTCCGGCGGAGTCAAAGATAGACTCTTTTTCTAGAGATGCCCGACACTCAATGGTGGTGTTTAGAAATCATCTTACTAACTCATTTCCAGCAACCATCCTTAGTTTTAAAAAGCTTCGCAGCCTGATTGTTGTTGATTGTCCTTCATCGATGAATGCAGCCTTGCCTAACTTAATAGCTAATTTGAGTTGTCTAAGAACATTGAAGCTGCCACATTGTGGAATAGAAGAAGTCCCATCCAACATAGGAAAGTTGATACACCTGAGGCATGTTGACTTGTCTGGTAATAGGATCAAGGAGTTACCTGAAGAGATGTGTGAATTGTATAACATGCAAACTCTAGATGTCTCGGTTTGTAGTCAACTTGAAAAGCTGCCTGACAACATTGGAAACCTAATCAAATTAAGATATCTCAGTGTTGGCAGTTCGTCGTTTGTAGAGATGAGAGGAGTTGAGGGGTTAAGTTGTCTTCGGGGATTAGATGAGTTCCATGTGAGTGGTAGTGGTGAAGGGTCTAATATTGGGGTTTTGAAAAACTTGAACCACCTTCAAGGATCTCTTTGGATAAAACGGCTGGGAGATGTGAAAGATCCAAATGAGGTTAAGAAAGCTGAACTGAAGAGCAAGAAAAATCTCACTCGGTTAGGTTTATGGTTTGGGTCGAGGACAGAGAGGAGGATTCGCGATGATGAAATCCTTGAAGCCTTAGAACCACCTCCAAACATTGATTGGTTGGTGATAGGTGATTACCAAGGAATCATCCAAGTGCTTCCTAGTTGGATTAATAAACTAAGGGTTGTTCACCTCAGAAATTGGAGGAAGATTGAGAATCTGCCTTCCTTGGGGAAGTTGCCTTTTCTTGAAGAATCATCTGTAGGTTATACAGAAAGCGTGAGTAAGGTGGGGCATGGATTCTTAGGAATGGAAGATGATGATGATGATAGTGACATTGGTATTGGAGAGATGACACCATCACCAACAAATACTATCATTGCATTCCCCAAGTTGAAAAGTCTTAGCTTTTGGTATTTGGGAGAGTGGGAAGAGTGGGAAGGAGATGGGAGGCGGAATGAAGACAAAACAATAATGCCATCTCTTCGTTCCTTGTGTATTTGGGGTTGCCCGAAACTGAAAGCACTTCCGGATTACATCTATCAGTCAACAACTCTAGAGAAGCTGCGAATCTACCAGTGCCCAATTCTAGAAGAGCAATTCAAAGAAGGGGAAAGGGCTGGCCCAACACCTCTCATACTCCAAACATCACACTTAGTTGAGGTAATTAATACAAAATCGTATCCTTTTAGTAGCTAATAATATTTATTAAATCTAACACATCACATTTTTATTTATTTATTAGTATGAAAATGTTGCTTATTTAATTTTTTTTCTCTTTTATTGATTTGCAGCGGTAGGTAGAAGCTTCCTAATTCACACGATTTAATACAAAAACAACAATAAATAGTTGTTTTTGTTAAAGATCACCGGCAGGTAACTTATGGAAACTCTTTTATTTTTAGTGTTTTTATTGAATTTTGTCATCCATCATTTTTTTCTAGCTCAACTAATTATCTTTCTTGTTACCTTGAATGCCATGGCACGCAGCGCAACAACATGGGGAAGAATGCCAAGATGGATGGAGATCTCGTGCATGCTTTTAATTAATAATCATTATTGTTATTCACTTTGCTATTTGAATCATTGTAGTTTGATTATTATATGCACATTAAAAAAACAAGAAGATGTTATCTTGAGCATTTAAATTAATAATAGCATTTCCGTGTTTGTCCCGTGGTTTTTCCCTCCTTTTCAGAGGGTTTCCACGTTAAATTATTCTCTCCTTTCTTTCCTGTTTTGCTTTATTTTCGTCCTCACTACAATACTACAATAATACTACAATGAAAAGGTTAGATTACTAGGTCATGCAAAATCATTAAAACTACACGAAGTAATATAATATTAGATGCGTGACGTGCGTACTTATTTCAATGCAAGTGACAATTGCAGTAAAAGAGATTACAGAGCTTTTGTATTTGCCTCAAGCAAAAACCCACCCCTGTTTACAGACTCCCGAAGCCTATTTAGTACCAGCCTTCAACTGTTATCAACAGATTCCCAACAATTGAAACTAATACTAACTGAATTATAACCAACTAATTCAACAGACTCAACAAGTGGAAGATTATTAATTTAAAATATCATATAGTTAATTGATTCATTATATGTGATATTATTATATTCATGTAAACACATATTTATCTCAATTCCTTTATATATATATATATATATATATATATATATATATATATATATTTCTGAAATGGTTGCTATTTTTATCCATGCTTATATATACATGTTTTTGGTTTTTGTTCTGAATTTTTTTGATTTCCTCTGTTATTAAGGTTTTTTTTTTTAAATTTAATGTTAAAATTTTAATTTCGATGATAATCATTTGAAAACTAATGTTTAGTATTTTTTTTCCTTTTTAATTTTTTTAATTCTTGAAGTCAAATAATATTTTAAAATTAAACTTGAATGTTTAAATTTTAATTTGTGTTGGTAATCATTTGAAAAATGATATTTAGTCTTTTTTTTCTTTTTAATTTATTTATTTATTTATTCTTTAAGTCAAATAATATTTTAAAATGTAATCAATTTTGTTTTTTTCATTTTTTTTGGTTATTGCTTTTTTGTGAATATTTTTAATGGTGAAAATTTCTAATTATTATAGATGAGGCATTCAAAATAATGATAATGATTATTTGTGAGTTTTTTTTCTTATAAATATATGAGTTTTTGTATTTTTATATTTATTTAATATTAACACCTTAATATATATAAATAAATAAATAACCTATTTATTTTCTTAAAATAAAATAATAATTTACTATCAGTGTTCTAAAATACTTTTAATATAATAATATGATAAATAAATCTTATAACCTAAGTAAAATTAATTTCTTTTTTAACAATAATTATAGTGTCATAGATAGTATGACCAATAATAATTAGAATATTAATTATGTATATAATATTTATAATGACGGCTATAAGAATTTTGACAAAAAATTGTTGGCCAATGTTATTTTTTTGAAAATTAACTTCTGCATCTTTTATTTATTTATGATATTTCAGCTCTCATATTACGTAAAAAAAATATGAAACCACACATTGACAAGATAAGTGTAAAAAATGTGTCAAACTATCTACAATAATAAAATAAAAATTATCATGTATTTCGCCACAACCAGTGCCAAATTTTTGAATATGTAACAAAATTACTAATGAACCTATTTTGTTTTTAAATGCTATACATCTGAGTTAAATAATCTACTTAAAAAATTGAAGATTGTTTAGTTTTTATATGTATTTATTTTACTATAGATAGGACATTTAGAATAATGATAATAATTATTTTTATGACTTTTCCATAAAGAAAAGGTGATGCTAATTATATATTATGATATTTTTTTGATATTAACGTCTTAAATGTATATATAAAAAATAAATTGACTTTTCTTTAGAAATCTCACATGAATTTAATCTTAGTTTTCTAAAATACTTTTAATATAACTATTTGCTAATAAAATAATTAATGAAACAAATAAAACATACACAACAATCAATCAGTATATTACATGGGGCATATTACTCATTTTAACAGAGTTTTTTCGATTCCAATTGTACAATCTACTGATTAAATAATTATCAAAAGAGTTTTGATAGTAACAACATTCAATCACTTTTAGGCAGAAAAAAACTCGTTCCTAATATATTTTATCAATTATAATTTTATTCATTAAATATTAAAATAACCAATTACAACACACACAAAATTAATCAATTTTCTACATAGAAAAAATTCAACGCAGTGCGCAGGCAAATTCGCTATTACCTACTACTCTTACAACAATTTCAAAGTTCGATGTGATCCACTTGACCGCATGACGCTATCCTGTATATTAAGAAAGAGCTAAAAGAGAACAGATTATTACTGTGCATTGTGACTCATTGTCACTCTGGACTCGCAATTTGATTCGGTGGTGCGCGCGAGTTTGTCCACCCTTTTTTTTTTGTTTTTTTCCGCCCATGAACAGTGAAATGACAGTATCGTCCCTCAAAAAGGACAAAAAAGGGTGCTGGTCTGAGGGGCTAAACGGTCATTGCGCGTTTTCGGTCCGGTTCGTCTTTCCGATTTTTTTTTAATGTTTCTTTGAACAGTGCACTCACCATTTTAACCCTCGAAAAGGACAAAATAACGCACAGGGTGGGAGGGGCGATACGGTAATTTGCCAATTTTTTTATCTTTTTCGCGCCAGATTACAGTTGGCGCGTCCCAGCAGGCGCCGTCCGTTTCTGGCCTCACGTGTCTTTCGGACGGCGCGTGCGGCGGCATACGTCGTCCAAAAATGCCCAACTGGCTTCTAGAATGCTTTTCTGCCATGCTCTCTTCCACATGGTTCAGCACGTGTATCCATGTAGTGTCCGGGTACGTGTCAATGGGCGTTTGAATTTCCCCCCCTCATTTCTCTCTCCTCCTGCGCAAGCTGATGTCAGCGAAGCAGTGTTTTGGCAAAGTTCATTTCAGTCCCTGAACGTCCGAATTTGTTTTTCTGGCCCTTATTACAATTATATAAGTTTTAATTTATTTCAATTGCGTCCTTCAATTCAAAGTAATTATATAGTGTAGTTTCAGTTCAGTCCCTGTGCTTTTAATTTTGTGTTTTGGCCTGAAATCCTTAATATCTTTTGTATCAAAGTTTTGATTTATTTCAATTTTATCCTTCCAAGCAAATTAATCATAAATCCTTAATAATTTTGGTGTCAAAGTTTGATTTCTTTCAATTTTATCCTTCCATGCAGATAAATTACGTATTTAAGTTTCATTTTGGTCGCACTTCTTTTAATTTCTGGTTTTATTTCGGATTATGGAATTTCCATATTAGGATTTATTTCAGTTTTGCCCTTTAAATTAGATTTATTACAGATATTTTTTTTTTATCCCTTATACTTTTAATGCTATACTTTTAATTCTTATTTTTGTTCATGTTTATATGTACATGCTCTTAGTTATTGTTTCCATTTTTTTTACCACTGTTATTAAGATTTTTCTCAATGTTTAAATTTTAATTTGTATTGGTAATCATTTCAAAAATAATGTTTATTTTTTTTTTATTCTTCAAGTTAAACAATTTCTTTAAATATAATAATAGTTATTTTTTGTTGATATTGTTAGGTATTGAATTTTCTTATTATTATAAATAAAACATTCAAAATAATAATAATGATTATTTGTAAGTTTTCTTTTCTTTTAAATATGTCAGCCTAATTATATATTTTGATATTTATTTAATGTTAGAGCCTTAATATATATATATATATATATATATATATATATATATAAAGGCTCTAACAATAAATAAATATCAAAATATATGGCCTAAGTTTTTTTGAAAAAAATTAATATCATTGTTGTAAAATACTTTTAGTATCATAATATGAAAATAAAAAAATTATGGAATTTTTTTTCTCATCAATTTTATTATTTCCACTGTTATTAAGTTTAGTTTTTTAATATTTATATTTTAATTTATATTGGTGATCATTTCAAAATAATATTGTCTATTTTTTCTCTTTTTTTTAATTCTTCAATTCAAATAATTTTTTTAAATCTAATAATATTTATTTTTGTTTTGTCATTTATTTTGTTTTTTTATTGTCTTTTTTTGGTAATATTGTTAGGTGTTGAAATTTCTTATTATTATAGACAAGGTGTTCAAAATAATGATAATGATTATTTATAATATATTTTTTTCTTATAGTATATGAGACTTTTTATATATTTTGATATTTATTTAATATAAGCTTAATATAGATATATATATATATATTATTTTTCAAAAAATAAAAATTTACTATTAGTATTCTAAAATATTTTTAATATAATAATATGAGCAATAAATTTTACAATTAGTTTCATACATAAAAAAAAAATATTTCTAATAAATTTTATCAAAAGAGTTTTAACAGTAGCAATATTCAATCGCTTTTCGGTGGAAAAAAACCTGTTTCTAACATATTTAATGAATTATAATTTTACTGATTAAATATTCAAATAAAAAATTACAACATATAGAAAATCAATCAGTTTTTTATATAGATGCAAAAGCCCTCGCACCGCGCGGGCAAATTCACGTAATCCCTATTGCCAGAGATGTTTAGAGATATGACACACACAACCTTTGGACAAAACAAAAGAGAGGGGGAAATTGATCACATTAATTTTTTATTTTGAACTGAAATTAATTAGAAAATGGCTGCTGCGATCGACACCATATATAAATTTAATTGACCCTCCTGCAATTTTTTCTAATCTCTCCTCTGGATCCAGTGAGGGGCCTGTATCTCCCATCTTGATCATGCCAGCAACAAAATCTGATCTGAAGGTGTTTTCATTGGAGCTATAGGTGCGGACTATTGGATCAGTGGATCCCCCATTGAACAGTTGTTGATCAGAATGATTATTTTGTACTGATTATTTTGTTGAAACCTACGAAGCAGATAAATTTATATCAATTTAAAATTTATATATTTTAGAGAAAACTTGCACTTTATAGGAATTCTATACAAATTTATTATTTTGTTTAAATTTATATTATAATAAAAAAAACTTCACATATTTAATTTTTTATATTAAAAAAAATATGGTGCCGCCTGTGAGAAGGCACGGGGGCATTGACTAGTAAATAATAAAATGTGTGGGTCAGATTTTGGTCTACAATGACAATTGACCTCATGTATGGAAAGGTACCTCGGGTTCCTTCTTCAATAGAAATCTACTCTTCTACTAGAAGGTGTTTGGGATTGAGTTTATACCGGAGGTTTAGAAAAAACTGAGGGGTGGGGTGTTTGGATAAGGGGAAAATGTGAAAAAAACAGGTGGGTCCCACCTATAAAATAAACTGAAACACCGGTTCACGAAAAGCAGCAAATTGTTTCTTTTCGTGCGTTGAGGTTGGGGTTCTTGGGTATATACAAGTGTGTGTGTGTATATAATATTAAAATAATTTAAAAAATAATTACAATAAATAAATATATTAGAAGAAGATCACAATATAATTTTTGTTTTGCAATCCTAATTTTGTTTCAGATATATTTTACTATATGTTGTTCCGGGATCGCAGAGGCCTTCACGTATGGATTTATAGTTCGTGATGAAATTACAGGTAGTTTGATGGAAGAATAAAAATAAATGGCTAATTTACTTGAATTATTAATTATATTTTATTATTATAATTGTTAAATATTTAAAAAACAATATATATATATATATATATATTATATATATATATATCTGTGTGTGTGCATGCGCGTGTGTGTGTGCGTGTGTATACGTGCATGTTCTTTAAAGTAATTTCAGAAGTTGACGGTAATAAATGAAGTATGCTAACACTCGAAAGTTTTTTATTCGTTGCAAAGGGTAAAAAACAAAAAGAAGACCAAGAAATCAGCCCCAATTCAGATATAAAATAGTTGCCTGACAACATAAACGACTATAAAATAAACGGCTATAAAATAAACAGCTATTTCAACAAGATTCCATTGCCTTTTTCCGATGCACTATATATACCATCAAAGCATATTCTCCCCTTTCATTTCTCCTCTTTTCTCAACCAATCAATTACTCCCTCTAATTGCATATTCAGAAATTTGCAATCGTTTTTTTTCGATTTTATCCTCGCTCGACCATTCCGAATTTTGCCCATGATTTAAAATCACAAATATTGCTAGAAAAAATCCTCGAAGGTCAAAATGAGTATGCCCATAATTTAAAATCGCAAACATTGCTAGAAAAAATCCTCAAAGGTCAAAATAAGTTTGCCCATAATTTAAACGAATTGCAGACATTGCTACAAAAAATACAAGAATCAATTAGCGGAAAGAGATTCTTGCCTGTCATAGATGATGTGTGGAATGAAGATTCCACAAAGTGGGAGCAATTGAAAAACTTCCTCAAGCATGGTTGTTTGCGTGGAAGTAGATTTTTGGTGACAACACGTAAGAGGAAAGTTGCAAGTATCATGGGCTCCTCATCCAGTGACATTTTAGTACTAGGACCATAGTTGTAAAATCCGTTCCGGGTATCGTTCCGGTTTTTTGTTTGGAACGGAACGTTCCGGTTTCGGTGCATTCCGGCGTTCCGTTCCGGTTTTGTACTGTTCATATTTATTTAATTATATATATGAAAAAAATAAAATATTAATTTAACAAGTACAATTTAAATTCAAGATAAATGAAATTTAAATTATACAATACAAACGTAATCTCAAAATTAGAAACATATTTAAAATTCCAAAATATTATGAAAGTTAAATGTTCTAAAATCAAAGAAAAATACATCAAACATCTTCTACATCATTGATATAAAAATAAGGATCTTGATCTTGCTGTGGAACATAAGGAAAGTCGTCAACAAGACATTCCAATAGCTGGTCATTTCCACCAAGCTCATTCTCCTCATTTACACATGTCTCTTCATCATCTAAATTTAAAGTAGCGAAAGGTGCTTCGATACTCTCCCAACTTATGTCCTCTCCATCAAGAAGACCGGGTTCTTCACAAATCCATTCATTCAATAGATCAATGTTGTCAAGGCTAATGGGATCTAAAGCATCTCTTGTTCTGCTCATATTCCTACAAAGAATAAACACGAAAGAAATTAAAAAATTAATAGCAATGTAATAGAAAATAATTACTAATATAATAATATTGATATTTTACCTCTGTTTAATCTTTAGATTATAGCGAACAAATACTAAATCGTTTAATCTCTTATGCTCAAGCCTATTTCGCTTTTTTGAATGGATGTATTCAAAGACACTCCAATTTCTTTCGCACCCAGTTGCACTACAGCATTGACTAAGAACTCGAATTGCAAACTTTTGAAGTTCTGGAGTATCATTGCCGAATTGCTCCCACCATGAAACTAGATAAGAAAATTTGAATAAATCAAATATTATAGATAAAAAAAAGACATTATATTGTAAAAAATAAAAGTTAGTACCTGGATTTAATTTTTCTCTTTGACGAATAGCTAAGGTTAAACCAAAATCACCAGTTGCTCTCTTATACTCCTCAATTTGGGCACTGATGTTATCTTGAGTATCACAATCAGGAACCAATCTCATAATTGTGGTAAGCAAACCTCGAATTACCTCCTTTTGTTTTGAAAAAGAAGGCCTAAAAAATATTCCAGGATTAAGAAAACATCCTGCTGCATGTAATGGACTATGAAGTTGCTTATCCCATCTAGCATCAATTACCCGAATATATGGTCCATATTGAGACATTCTATTTTTCAACCTTCTTTTGATGGCTTCTTTTGCTTTATCCATTGCCTCATATAAATATCCCATTGATGGTTTTTCTTCACTGTCTGCTAACCTTAGAACTCGTACTAAAGGCTCGCTGACGTTGACTATATGTGCACATCTCGGCCAAAAGTCTTTATCTTCTAAAACTATAGCAGCAATTTCCTTTCCAACCCGACTTTTCCCATGACTTGATTCAACCCATTTTGTGCAAGTAAACATCTGTCGAAGCTCATTCTTAAACTTCAGTAAACATTGGAGGCTTAAAAAATGGGTTGCAAACCTTGTTATGCCAGGACGACATAAATCATGTCCATTTGTGAATTCTTTCCTCATCAAAGCTAGAACCCATGCATGATTATATATAAACTTGGTTATATTTTTTGCATTTTTAATTGTTTCATCAATCATTGGAAAATATCTCGGATCACAAATATTTTCTAGCATTAAATCAATGCAATGGGCAGCACAAGGAGACCAAAAAAAGGTGCCATACCTTTGCTGCAAAGCTTTCCCAGCAGCCTTAAATGAAGCCTCATTATCACTAACAAACTGGACAATATTCTCTTGTCCAACTTCTTTGACAACTTCATCAAACATCTCCAGCAATGTCTCTTTATCTTTTCGAAGTCCTGAAGTGTCAACAGACTTCAAGAATACAGTGCCTCTCGGAGAATAGGCAAGGAAATTCACAATTGGTGCATTCCTCCTATTTGACCACCCGTCAGCCATAATTGAACATCCATAAAGTCTCCAATCAGCCTTGATACTTAAAATGTATTCATGGACATCATGAACTACATCTTTCAAAAGTGATCCTCTTAAATCATGATATGATGGGCCTTTAAACCCAGGTCCCATGGATGTTACGGCATCTAGCATTGGCTGATAATAATACGAATTAGCACTGTTAAACGGTATATTAGCATCATACCACCATGTTGCTACGGCTTTTCTTGCATTGTGTTCCATCTCTTTAGTAGCCATTGCACTTCTAATACTAGGCTGGGAACCTGGGGTAGTTCGTGGAGCAAATAAAGGAATCCTTCTTCTAGATGTACTTGTTTGTGAACGTATAGCACCCGAACGAGGATTTGCAGCATCACCCTCTTCTACTTCTTCATCATTGGAAACTGATTGAGAATTTCCAATATCAGTTCTAATTCTTTTTCTTCTCTCTTTCTCCATTGTCATGTCATCTACCAATTGTTTCATTTGCCATTTAACATCTGGAGGGACCCTTTTACAAGGTTCAACTTCACCTTTAATACCAGCTAAGTGATACTTCAACCGAGTAACACCACCACCATTGATCCGTTTATTACAATAAATGCATATACTTGCATTCTTTACACCAGCAACCACTTGTCCATGAGCCCATGCTGGATCATCTGATCTTGCTGGAGCTGAAGAAATTGAAGTCCCGCCACTAGATGAGTTTTCAGCCATGTAATTTAATCTGTTGTAAAAAGATAAAACAAGTAACACAAGTTAGAAATTAATAGAAATTTCGGTTCAAGATAACATGTTGTCATATCCTCAAGGAAGGAAATTCATAATCAACGACAATCCAAGAACTATCATACATAAATGTTGTAGTTATCATTAAGTTATTAAAAAGGAAGAACGAAAGAAATTTCGGACTCAATGCTTAAGATGCATGTCAAACCACAAGTATGTTTTCTGTTATTCTACATAATCAAGGCAATGGTAGAACACTAGACCATGCTTAAAAAACAAAATAAATCGTTCCAGAATTATCGTTCCACCTTTAACATCACCCACCAAATAAACAAAATCATGCTTCCATCATTCAAAGTCCTTGACAAGTAACGGTACTGGAATAATGGATTGGACCCATTAATTAAACATAAATTAATAATAAATAAATAAATCAACAATGTTTGGAAAGAAACTTCGGTCTTAATTAGCAGCCATTAGATTGGAGTCTACAAAAAGTTGGACCCTTGCCAAAAGAAGAGGCAAAAGGGTAATCAGTGTGTGTTGGAAAACTTGAGAAAGTAAGCCCTAACTTGTAAGGTGATTCACATTTAGGGAAACTAAAGTAACTTAGGGTTTTGAGGAAAATAGTCCACCTTTTATTAATTACTTAAGCAAGTGTTAGACATATCCATTTAGGGTTTCTGAGACTTTTCTAATCTTCTTTTACCGATTAAATTACATTTTATGACTATCTTTAGAGACTTTTACATGGCTAAAGCACTATACTTTTCTTTTCTTTTCTTGATCCTCTTCATTTAACATATTTTCTCAATTTTAATAATATTTTGCAGGGTACTTGAAATGACAAATTACTTTTACAAACTCAAGCTAGCACCCACTACTAAACTTACAGCAAGCAAGCACACAGATAGGTCTCAACTTACAACATTGCCTGCTTGAATTATTTATTTTATTTTTTAAAAATCAAATTTGAAATCTGAACCCTCGGCTAAAGTCCAACTATCATTTTTAAACTCACCTGTAAATTTCCAAAATTTGGGCAGTATTTGTCCGAAATCTCAGTTGAACTTGTCCATACATGCATGTACATTTTGAAAGAGACATGAATCCCTGTAATAAATATTCTTGCATAAATCTGAAGCAGCACATTCATTGCAATTTTAATTTCCTAGTGGGACACCATTTTAAGAAATTCGTTACAATGATTTGATCACTTGCTAGGAAACCCGAGTTTTTATTCAACCCGTTCCGAATCGAGCTTGAACCGGATTGATCCAATAGGCTTTTAAGTGTATATTTGACCTTTTTAAACCTGAAGGAACTAAAAAAAACCCTTAACTTCAACCATCAATAATTCAATACAGAAAATGTGTAAATAAAGGGTGAAAGTCAGCATCAAACTCTTTATCTCAGCCTTGTTCAAATTTGTTCTACCAAATGACCATTGAAGTAAAACAAAAGGCCAGGCCACTGAGAAATCTTAAGAAACTCAACAAGACGAATCTTTGGTTGTTTGGCTCTTAAGAAGTCAACATCCCTTCCTGTTCTAGTTTCATCAAATCCCCAACAAATCCACTTTCCTTCCGAACCTAGACCTCCCCATCTCTAAGAAACAATGATTTTCATCAAAGTCCCGATCACAGCAGAAACTTGGTTTTTATTCAAACCGAGAACTTGGGATTTTTCTTGGGGATTCTTTCAGATCTTCTCGGCCTATCATAATGATCATCGAAATCCTTTAGAAAGCAAAAATGCTCCTAAAAACAACTAAAACAAGAGCAACATGATTGAATAGTCATGGAAAATGCTCTTAAAAAAAAACCTTAGGATTATAAACTCTGATTAAAACTCTCGGAATACATATCAGCCTAATGAATCTCTCGGGACTTTCATCAAACACCTTGAAAGCCCATAATTATAAACTCTGATTAATGAGATATAAGTATGGATAATTATTTCTATGTCATTTCATATTTAAAGGATTGGAGACATTTATGAACAATTCATCAACAATTCATCAACAATCATTCACAGTTAACAAGAATGCCCAGTTTAATCAGGAACACAACATGAATGAACATCTTCCAATTAAACATGGAATACATAAATGCCCAATTTAATCAATTATCCCAAGTTTCGGCACTTTCACTTTTTCAAAAAATTAAAGGATTAGGGGCCTCAAATGTGTACCTTTCACTGAAGATTGGGGGAAGAAGAACCAATGAAGATTTTGTGCCGCCGTGTGGAAGAAATTGTGCCGTCGTGCTGTTCAAACTTCAAATTGTGCCGCCGTGATTTTGATTTTCAATTTAGGAATTCAGAATTTGAGTTAGGTTAAGGATTGAGAGTACAAATTCAGCTTTTCAAGTGAGGGATTACTGGATTTGTGAGCTGAGTTGAGATCAATTTGAGATTAGGGCAAGGGAAATTGGGAATTGATTTGGGGAAAATGGAAATCGGGGAATTGGGAATTGATTTGGGGAAAAGGAAATCGGGGAATTGGGTTTTGGGTCTGGTCTGGGGGGTTTATTAACTGTTAAACGACGTCGTTTTGATTCTGGTGTAAACGACGTCGTTTTGGATGACACCGGAACGGAACCCCCGGTACGAAACCGGGGCGTTCCGGCCGGAATTCGGCCGGAATGTCCGGATCGGTCCGGAATTCTACCCGGGACAAAAACGTCGCCGTTTTGTCCCGGAATTTTCACTGGAACGGGCCGTTCCGGCCGTTCCGGCCGGAACGGAACGGGATCAACAACATTGACTAGGACTGCTCTCTCCAGATGAATGCTGGTCACTATTCAATCAGTTTGCATTTTTTGATAAAAACAGTAGAGAGAGGGAAAATTTAGAAGAAACTGGTAAAAAAATTGCAGAAAGTTGTCAAGGCTTGCCTCTTGTTGCAAAGACTCTAGGAAGTCTTTTGCGCTTCAAAAGAACAGAGCAGAGTGGGAAAGTGTCTTGAACAACCATGTTTGGGAGATAGAAGAAGCTAAAAGCAATCTTCTGGCTCCTTTATGGTTGATCTACCATGACTTGCCCACTGAAATGAGACTGTGTTTCTTATATTGTGTAGTCTTTCCAAAAGACTACACATTTCAGAGGGATAAATTGATCAAACTATGGATGGCACAAGGTTTCCTTCGGGAAACACAAAATCAAGAGATGGAAGTAACGGGTGGAGCGTGCTTCGAAGCTTTGGCTGCTAGCTCTTTCTTTCAAGATTTTAAGAAAAACAAGGATGGTGATAGCATTATCGAATGTAAGATGCATGATATGGTGCATGATTTTGCTCAATCCATGACAAAAAAAAATGAAAGTTTTAGTGTAGAGATTGATGGAGGTCCAACAGAGTCGAAGATAGGCTCTTTTTCTAGAGATGCCCGACACTCAATGGTGATGTTTAGAGATGATGATGCCTACTCATTTCCTGCAACCATCCTTAGTTTTAAAAAGCTTCGCAGCCTGATTGTTGATGGTTTTCCTGCATCGATGAATGCAACATTGCCTAACTTAATAGCTAATTTGAGTTGTCTAAGAACATTGAAGCTGTCAAGATGTGGAATAGAAGAAGTCCCATCCAGCAAAGGAAAGTTGATACACCTGAGATATGTTGACTTGTCTTGGAATGAGATCAAGGAGTTACTTGAAGAGATGTGTGAATTTTATAATATGCAAACTGTAGATGTCTCGTTATGTTGGAGACTTGAAAAGCTGTCTGACAACATTGGAAAACTAATCAAATTAAGACATCTAAGTGTTTATCGTTGGAGTGACTGGTCGTTTGTAAAGATGAGAGGATTTGAGGGGTTAGGTTGTCTTCGGGAATTAGATGAGTTCCATGTGAGTGGTAATGGTGAAGGGTCTAATATTGGGGGTTTGAAAAACTTGAACCACCTTCAAGGATGTCTTACGATAAAATTGCTGGGAGATGTGAAAGATCCAGATGAGGTTAAGAAAGCTGAACTGAAGTGCAAGAAAAACCTCACTCGGTTACATTTAGGGTTGGGGTCGAGGACAGAGAGGGGAATAATTCACGGTGATGAAATCCTTGAAGCCTTTGATTCGTTGGGGATATTTGATTACCAAGGAATCATCCAAGTGCTTCCTAGTTGGATTAATAATAATAAACTAAGGGTTGTTGAACTCCGAAAATTGGGGAAGATTGAGAATCTTCCTTCCTTGGGGAAGTTGCCTTTTCTTGAAGAATTATATGCAGGTTCGATGGAAAGCGTGAGAAAGGTGGGGAGTGGATTCTTAGGAATGGAAGCTCCTGCTACTGATGACAGTAACATTAGTATTGGAGAGATGACAGCATCACCATCACCGTCAAATACTATTATTGCATTCCCCATGTTGAAAACTCTCAAGTTTCGGAGCATGGAAAACTGGGAAGAGTGGGAAGGAGGAGAGGGGAGGCGGAATGAAGACAAAACAACACAAAATTGCTCTATGCCATCTCTTCGTTCCTTGTGGATTCGACGTTGCCGGAAACTGAAAGCACTTCCGGATTATATCTACCAGTCAACAACTCTAGAAGAACTGCGAATCATCTTCAGCCCAATTCTAGAAGAGCAATTCAAAGAAGGGGGAAAGGGCTGGCCCAACACCTCTCATACTCCAAACATCGCATTTATCTGAGGTAATTAATACAAAATCGAATCCTTTTACTAGCTAATCTTATTTATTCAATCTAACACATCACATTTTTATTTATTTATTAGTATAAAAACGTTGCTTAATTAGTTTTAGAGCCTTGTATATAATTTTGGAAACTCTCAATTCTTCAACTTATTTTGTTTTCTCTTTGGCAATTTTTTTCCTTGGCAGTTTTGCTAAAGATCGGTTGCAGGTTACTTATGACAACAAGATTGGAGGAGATTTGTATCTGTTTAATCAAAACTATACAAGTCATAAAATATAGAGCTAGTATTCTAGGAACAACAATCTCTCTCTCCTAAATAGAGATTTTAAAATTTTCTCACTAGTGATTCGTGTGGATTATTATTGAAGGCTAGACAATCGAAATACTTGTGATATGCGAAAACCTAGCCTTTAAAAAATCATTGAAAGTCGAATGAGATCAAATCCAGGATAAAAGAGTATTTAGTGGACTCTAAGGTTAAAAAAGTATTTTTAGTGCTAAAAAATAAAATAAAAAACACATATACCCCAATATTTTTTAATAATTGATGGACCAATAAAATACACAAAAAGAACCCAAGCCCCGAGGCTTAAGTTTCCCCAACTCAAGAGTAAAAGGATGATTTTGTTGTAGAAATTAACTAAAATATAAACCATGTGATCATCAATAAAACTAACAAAGTACAATGCACCTCCAAGAGACTTATCAATCATAGGACAAACATCAGTATGAACTAAATCAAGAACATGTGATCTTCTATGTGAAGGTGATCTTTGAAATGCAACTCTATGTTGTTTACTAGCTAAACAATGAGTACATGTGTTCAAGTTCATACCTTTTAAAGGAAGTTTGTTCTTCTTGGCAAGGATGCCAAGACCTTTCTCACTTAAATATCCAAACCGCTTATGCCATAAATCAGTAGAGCAATCTTCAATTGCATTCACCTCCCCTTTGATCACCTTGGCTTGTGACATGTAGAGACCCATCTTCGACCCTTTAGCAACAATTAAAGAATTTTTGGAGAGCTTCCATTTACTGTCTCCAAAATAACTGTGATAGCTTTTTTCATTAAGAGTACCAGTAGAAATCAAATGTAGGCGCATGTTGGGTATATGTCTAACATATTTAAGTATCAATTTGCACCCAGTATTGGTTTCCAACAAATGTCTCCAATGCCCGCAACACTAGCCATCCCTTGATTTCCCATCCTAACTTGACCAAAGTCACCAGTAGTGTAAGATGTGTAAAAATCACGTCGAGGAGTAACATGGTAAGAAGCTGCTGAATCTGCAATCCAGGTGGTATCCTGACATGCAAGATTAACATAACCATCATCACAAACAATGGCAACATCACCATCAAATACAACTGCAGCTCTACCATTCTCTTCATTCCTGTCTTCATCTTTTCCCTTTTGATCTCTCTTATACTTTCTACAGTCTTTGTGAATATGCCCATGCTTGTCACAATAATAGCACTTAAATCCCTTCCTTGACTGAGATCTTCCTCTTGGCTTCCATTTGCCTTTTCTATTGCTGGATTCTCTATCTCGTTTGCCGTGAGAGAACCTACTTTGACTTCTCCCTCGACTTTCTGTAACAAGTGCATGAGACTCAGAAGTGCTTGTCCCTTTCCTCCTCTTCTCTTCATTTAGGATACAATCCTTCACAGTTTTCAAAGTGATCTCTCCATTCGGAGTAGAATTGCTAAGTGACACCACCAAAGTCTCCCAACTATCCGGCAATGAACTCGATAGGACTAGTGCTTGCATCTCATCGGCTAGCTCAAGATTCATTAATGACAGCTGATTTAAAAACCCTTGGAATTCGTTTATGTGCACTGAGCATCTTCACCATCTCTATACTTCAAATTCACAAGGTCTCTAATTACGAAAACCTTGTTTTGTGCACTCTCTTTGGCAAATGTTTCTTCCAACATCTTCCAAACTTTATAGCAATCATGTTCTTGAGAAATATGATTAATGGACTTAGAGGATACCTAATTTCTAACATTAGTGGTAGCCTTTCTATTAAGCCCCTTCCATTTTACATCATCCATTTCATCAGGCTTTACTCCTTTACACTCAATCGGTAAAGCCAAATCATTGCAATATAAGTGATCCTACATCATTGTTTTCTATAGAAAATAATTTGAGGAAGTGAGTTTTATCATGCCCGAATCTTCCTTTTCCATTTTAATTGCACAAGAAAATCAATTTACACAACCGTGCTCTGATACCACTTGTTGGGAAAAGTACTCAAACAATAGGGCACCAATTTAGCGGATTACCAATCAAGTCCCAATCCTTTTTCCCTCTTTGTGCAATCAAATTATGGGATCAAACAAATAACAAGATAATGCAAATAAGCATACACATCAACACCGAGATTTTTATGTGGAAAACCCAATGCGGGAAAAAAACACGGGACCGTAGTCCACTTAAAACTTCCACTATCAACAATAATGGGTTCACAATATTCTTCCTCAGATTCAACTAAGGGCTACAACATATATCATCAAGAACAAACTATTCTTGGAATGCAACAAGATTAAAGAAAACAAAGTTTGAGAAAAGGCTCACAATACTGACAGCCTCTTTTCCTATAAAAAAGACCAACGTCCAAAGCTCCAATCTCCAATCCAACCGTTCCGAATGAAGATTAATGTGTCTAGAAGCTCCTGTCCAAATCTCAGCCAGATCCAACCGTGAACAAGTTGCAAATCAAAGAAGTTAGATAGACTGTTCAGCTGCCACCACTTTTTCTTTTGTCCCGGTTCTCTTTTCTCTTTTTGTCTCTTGTCTCTAGCTCTAGTTCACAAACCCTACTTACCCTTTTATGACGTGGCAGCCCTTTTTATTTCAAATGTGGTGGTCCCACCAACACATGGTGTGGGACCACACAACACTTGATTATTGTGGGTTGCCGGAAACTGAAAGCACTTCCGAATTACATCTACCAGTCAACAACTCTAAAAAAGCTGGCAATCATCCGCAGCCCAATTCTAGAAGAACAATTCAAAGAAGGGGGAAGGGATGGCCCAACACCTCTCATACTCCAAACATCACAATTTGAGGTAATTAATACAAAATTGTATCCTTTTACTAGCTAATCTTATTTATTAAATCTAACACATCACATTTTTATTTATTTATTTATTAATATATATTTAATTATGATTATTGTATCTTCATAAGTTGCGAATTGTAAGAGAAACTTTCTATGTTTGTTAATATAGAACACATCTTACCATACACGAGCCATCTCGATTTTCTAGTTCATTCTTCCTCGGTTGACTTTCTCTGGTTTTCTTGTTTATTGGATTTGTTCAGTTTCAACATTGTATTTTAAAAATATTTTTTTTAAATTAATTTTTTTAGATGTTTTTTAGATTATTTTGATGTGCTGATGTCAAAAATATTTTTTTAAAATAAAAAAAATATCATTTTGATGTATTTATGAACAAAAAACATTTTAAAAAACAATCTCAATCACTTTCCTAAACAGACACGAAAAAGTTAGGTGCATTACCGCTAAACCATTCTGCTCTTTATTAAAAAAAATAATATGTTTTTTTTAAATATTAGTGAAATAATATAGCTCAAAATAAAATAAAATAAAATAACAAAGTTTATATATGTATTTTTACTAGGAAAATGTATATTAGTTAAAATCTTGATATTTATAAAAACAAATATAAAATGTGATGTACATCAGAAAAAAATATTTAACATATATTGAAATTTCAATTATTAGTATTATTAGAAAGATTTCAACAAAATAAATTTAAGAAAATAACTCGAGTGTTATATTTATCACCTGAAAGTAGAGTGTGATAAAAAAAAAAATTGAATGTGAGAAAACTCCACTTCTCAGAAAACATGTTTTGTGAGGCCAGATGAGTAAGTAAAATCCCAATTGTCCCAAACTCTTATAAGGAGTGCATATCCTGACTCAGACTCAAGACCTGCTGTGCATATTACAGACCCTTTATCATCACGCCATGTTTTTTGGGAACAAGTGCAACAAACTTGCTAATACGCAAAACTAATACACTGTTTTTTGTAGCTCAATCATGTTTTTTAATTTTATTTTATTTTGTTTTTTTTAATAGTATCAATGTCCAAATATTAAAGTAAAATAAAAAAATAAAAATGATTTGACACATTTCTAAACAAAGAAGTACTTACAAAAGAGGCATGGATATCTGAAACTGGCTTTTCTTAAACTTGATTACACAAGTTATCCTTGAACCAACGCATGATCCATGCGACTGGAGAACTTAGCTCCAAGTTATGTTCTTGGAATGTATCAGATGACGCCGCATCATTCACGTTCAAGTCTCTTTCACTCGGGAAGTTTCATGGAAATCTCTGATGATTTATTACTCTGATTTGAAAGTGTTTTTATGAAATTTAAAAACTTTTTATTTTTTTAAATTATTTTTTTTAAATTATTATATTTTATATTAATTTTATTATTATTATTATCATAAATTTCTAAATAAAATATTTTAAAATACAATCATAACCGTATTTTTAAACAATTATTGAGTATAACGCGGTCTATATCATATTTCCAAAATCCAGATAGTGATGGACTGAAATGTGTATATTTGGACAGTTCCGAACTTGGTCTTGATGTCATCCTTCCGTGTAGAGGAGGTGTAGGACGTCATATATGCTAGCAAACAAAACCATTTATCAAGGACACTCAGCTTTACCTCTCAACTGGGTCCTAATTTTAAGCAGCCAATCTTGATATATCAAAGACACCATGTTTGAACAAGTTGTGTCGAGCGTCATGTGTCTGATAAAGCTCAGAGCTCGGGGAATGCAGCAAAACTCATGACCCCAGTTCTTCCATGTAGCGACTCCTTCCAAGTCCTTCATGTTTACCTGCCATCTGCAGCAGCAACTTGCAAGAAACGTGGGCCAAATAGCTTTAAATCAAACACTTGTTGTGGTCCTGTAGTCCCCAGAGATGTCTTCTGGGAAATCTTAGGAAAAAGAGAGTGCGACATTACAGATAAAAGCTGTCCATGAGGGCGATTTAATGAAATATGCAACCAAAACTGCTGAGATACATGGAATTACAACCTACAGGATAACCCCCCCCCCCCCCCCCCCCCCCCCTCTTTTTTTTTTATTCCACTCATACATTACATATAGCTAGAAGAACTGCGAATCATCTTCAGCCCAATTCTAGAAGAACAATTCAAAGAAGGGGAAAGGGCTGGCCCAACACCTCTCATAATCCAAACATCACATTCGAGGTAATTAATACAAAATCACATCCTTTTACTAGCTAATCTTATTTATTAAATCTGACATCACATTTTTATTTATTTATTGACATAAAACGTTGCTTATTTAAATTTTTTTTCTCCTTTATTGATTTGCAGTGTTAGAAACTTCCTAATTCACACGATTTAATACAAAAACAACAATAAATAGTTGTCTTTGTTAAAGATCACCAACAGGTAACTTATGGAAACTCTTTTATTTTTAGTGTTTTCATTGGATTTTGTCTATTTTAGAGTTTGATCCATCAATTTTTTTCAGCTCAACTAATTATCTTTCTTGTTACCTTGAATGCCATGCAGCACAACAACATGGGGAATAATGCCAAGATGGATGGAGAGGTGCTTGCTTTTAATTAATCATTATTGTTATTCACTTTGCTATTTTATTTTACTTAGTGTACTCCCTCTCTCTCCTACATGTGCTGTTTCTGCTTTATTAATACAACAATAAAAAGGTTAGATTACTAGGTAGGTCATTATATATGCAAAATCATTAATACTACAGGAAGTAATATAATATTAGATGCGTGACGTGAGTACTTATTTTAATGCAAGTGGAAGATTATTAAATGTCATATAGTTATTAAAAAATATTTGAGGTATATGTATTTTTTAAACTTAAGCCTCTGTGTCCGTGTTCGTATGCAACTTCTGTTTTTTTTAGTGTTTCACCAATTTAACGATGGTCTCTCCAGTATTTTCAGAATGCTGGTCTCTTACTCGTTTCCTGCTCATCCCTTGTATCTGTAAATTCGCTCCCCTTTTATGGTAGAGATGTCTAGGGATGGAGTGTTTTAGTGGTAGCATGGGTGCAACATGGTTTTTGGCAAGGTCTGGATTTTTTTTTAATATTATAAAATAGACTGACAAAAATGGGCTGTTATAAAAATATTTTTTTTGATGGAAGAACGATGTTTTTCTCTTTAATTTTGGCTTCCGATTTCACCCAAAAATATTTCATCTCTGAAAATTCTGATCTTCTCAATTTAACCCAAATTAGGTTTCTAAACTTAATTTCTCATCAATTAAACCCTTAATAAAATTAATTTGACCCATTTAAAGTATAATTAAGTACTTGCGCTTAATTAAATCCTTCAATTGGACTCTGAATTAATCCCTAAACATAATTACACTTTAAATTGCTCGATGATTAAATCAAACTGACCCATAAAAATATAATTATGTCTTTCGATTTAATATTTACATAGATTTATCCCATAATAAATTATTTTAGCATTAAATCTGTATTTTCCTATTTTTTGGGGGGCACAAAAGAGGTATGACCGGGCTCTCGAAAATATCCAAAATTTCAACTTTGATTTTTCTACAAACATCGGTCTTTTTATTTTATTTTTGGGTAAATTTTAGGGAATAACCTAGAAATTAGGTTATGATACCGATATTCTAGGAATAACAATCTCTCTCTCCTAAATAGAGATTTTAAAATTTTCTCATTAGTGATTTGTGTGAATTATCATTTAAAGCTAGATAATAAAAAAAACTTGTGATATGCAATAACCTATCCTTTAAAGAATCATTCAAAATTGAATGAGATCAGATCCGGGGTAAAAGATTATTTTGTGGACTCTAAGGTAAAAAAAATATTTTTAGTGCTAAAAATAAAATAAAAAATAACTGATGGACCAATAAAAAATACAAAAAGAACTCAAGCGCTGAGGCTTAAGTTTCCCCAACTCAAGAGTAAAAGGATGATTTCGTTGTAGAAATAAATAATAAAATGTGTGGAGAATATTAACACTTGTTAATAGAGGTCTGATTTTGGTCTAGAATAGCAGTTGACCTCATGTATGGAAAGGTACCTCCGGTTCTTTCTTAAATAGAAATCTACTCCTCTACTAAATGAAGTATGCTAACACTCGAAAGTTTTTTATTCGCTGCAAAGGGTAAGAAACTAAAAGAAGACAAAGAAATATAGATCGACACAAGCCATAAACTCGTGCTCCTCTGCTGGTATTAATTTTTTTATTTAGTTTTAACATATATAATTTTTTTGTTTTATATTTTGGTTTTTATTCTTTTATTTTCTGGTTTAGTTTCGATCCCTTGATTTTTTCGGTCCTTCTGAGATAGTTCTTAATTTTTTGTTTGTATCTAACACCTTTGCTCTTATTTTAGATTTTTAATTTTTATTGTTATTTTTATTTGTATTAAATGTAGCTTGCGTTAGAAAACATAGTAAGTTTAGCTTTGGTGGTGTAAAATGAGAATGAAACTCTCTCTTATGCATAGTACAAAGGTTATTTTGTATTTGTATATGATAAGAGCTGAGCACGTGAAGCTCTTGCTGCTACTGCATGGGCGGGATCGGCTTACTATTATTAGTATTATTATTCATTGTTATGTTTTGTTTAATTCATTGGGTTGAGTCAGTATTTTAATTAGTCAGCATTTGATTAGTCAGCATTTGAATTAGTCAGAGATAAGGGATTAGCCAGAGTATCCCTAGTCTTCAGCTTTCCACGTTGTAGTTCCTATTATTAAGCTTACCGTTGTATGGACTAGCCTATTTAGGCCACTGTTCCGAAGATGGAAGGCATGCAATTAATAAACAAGCACCTTTCTCTTTTATTTCTTTCCTTCCCTAAATTCTTCCTATCAGTGGTATCAGAGCGCGGTTCAACCCATGGACACGCGGAACAAAACTAATGCGGAGTTTCGTGCTGAGATCACTGAAGCTCTCGGACGACACGACGCCAATTTTGATGAGTTAAATCAGAATTTTAATCGGGTCAACGACGCTCTTCAAGGAGTCATGGCTGAACTCCAAGCAATGAGAATGGCTCAGACCCATCGTTCCAGTGAGAGAGAAGTAAATCCTTTTGCTGGGGGAAGTGCTTCTCACGACAGATCATCGACAAGCTTTAATGTCGACAGGAACCACACCACCCTCAAGTTAAATTTTCCAACGTATTCAGGAGAAGGAGAGGATCCCACGGGCTGGATATTTAAGGCAGAGCAATACTTTGAATTCCAGAACATTGACGCCCCTCGACAGGTACAATTGGCTTCCTTCCATCTCTCAAGTGTGGCCTTACAATGGTACCGTTGGTATACGAAAAACAAGGGTCAACTACGCTGGCATGAGTTTGTTTCTGCTCTTCTCCATCGTTTTGGACCAACTGAGTATGATGATCCAGCCGAAGCATTATCCAGACTTAAACAAACCACAACGGTGAATGCATATCAAGAAGCCTTTGAGAAACTATCTCACAAGGTTGATGATCTTCCAGAAAGTTTCCTGGTGGGATGCTTTATCGCAGGATTGAAGGACGAAATTCGTTTGGATGTTCGTGTTAAACAACCAAAAACTCTTTCAGAATCCATTAGTGTGGCTCATCTGATCGAAGAACGCAATCAATTCCAAAGAAAACTCAACTATCCAGCCAGAACAGCCACAACAACCCCATTTCAGCCGAAACCAGCACATCCAAACAACTTGGGGCTACTGGGTCCAAGCCCAATTCAACGAGCAGCCCAACCAGCCAACCCAATCCGACGCATAACGGGACAAGAAGCAAAGGAGAGACGGGAAAAAGGGCTGTGTTTTTATTGTGATGAGCGTTATGTTCCTGGACATCGTTGTTCACGGCCTCAGATGTTCATGATGGTGGACGTGAAGCAAAAGGAGGAAGGAGAAGATGTGGACATGGATATTGTGGAACCTGAGGAAGACATCCCAGAAATCTCATTCCACGCCTTGGTGGGAACCAATCACCCACAAACCTTCCGGGTCATGGGTAAAGCAGGTAACACGAAGGTGACAGTTCTCATTGATGGGGGAAGCACCCACAATTTTATTGATCAGTCCACGGCAACAAAATTGGGGCTCCTTGTCATTCACGGCAAAACCATCCAAGTCACAGTGGGAAATAAGGAAATTATTGAGTGCACGGGGCGTTGCTTAGGCCTTGCATTATCCATCCAAGGGATCATTGTTCGTGCTGATTTTTTTGTGCTTCCTGTGGCAGCATGCCAGGTCGTTTTAGGGGTGCAGTGGTTGGAGACTTTAGGCCCCATAAAAACTGATTACAAGAAACTTATCATGTCGTTCAAGAAGGAAGGGCAGACACACACCTTAAGAGGATTGTCCCATACTGAACTTGCTCCCCTCAGTGATAGGGAGTTGCTCCATTTAACAGGAGTGGGATATTTTGTGCAGATAGAAGCAGAGACACGGACGAAGACAGCCCCTGCTTGGTCACCTGACCTTAATTCCATCCTGTCAAAATTTGCTCATGTATTTCAGGAACCCACAGCGCTGCCACCTACGCGCAGCCATGATCATCAGATTCCCTTGATGCCGAAGGCATTCCCAGTCAACAGCAGGCCTTACAGGTACCCGCACTATCAAAAAAATGAGATCGAAAAATTGGTCAAGGAGTTCTTGCAATCGGGAGTTATTCGCCCCAGTCGCAGTCCATTTTCGTCCCCAGTTTTGCTGATTAAGAAGGCAGATGGATCTTGGCGATTTTGTGTGGATTATAGAGCACTAAATGAGATCACCATTAAAGACAAGTTTCCCATTCCGATCATTGACGAGTTGCTTGATGAATTGCATGGCGCGAAGTTTTTTTTCAAAACTGGACTTACGATCCGGGTACCATCAAATCAGAGTCCAGCCGGAAGACATCCCAAAAACCGCATTCCGCACTCATGACAGCCACTATGAGTTTGTGGTCATGCCGTTCGGGTTGACAAACGCACCAGCAACTTTTCAGAGTCTCATGAATGACCTCTTTCGCCCGCATCTACGGCGATTTATATTGGTATTTTTTGATGATATTTTGGTGTATAGCAGGTCTTGGATGGATCACTTACAACATCTTCGGCAAGTGTTGAGCATTCTCTCGGACAACCAGCTGTATGTCAAGCTCTCAAAATGCCAGTTTGGGGTACTTACTGTGAGCTATTTGGGGCACATCATCTCTGCCGAAGGAGTGGCAGTAGATCCGGCCAAAATTCAAGCAGTCCAACATTGGCCAATGCCAGCAACTCCCAAGGATGTCCGTGGGTTTCTCGGGTTGGCCGGATATTATCGAAAATTTGTGAGAGGATAAGCGTCATTGCTGCCCCCTTAAATCAGCTCTTGTCCAAGGAGGGATTCCGCTGGTCTGAGGAGGCCCTCATGGCTTTCAACAAGCTGAAGCAAGCTCTCACGTCCCCACCGGTGTTGCGGCTTCCAAATTTTGCACAACAATTTACAGTGGAATGTGACGCGTGTGGTGATGGGTTAGGAGCAATTTTATCCCAAGACAACCAACCAATTGCTTATTATAGCGAGGCATTGAAGGGTAAGGCGAGATTACTGTCAACCTACGACAAGGAGATGCTAGCGGTAGTGAAGGCTGTGCGGAAATGGAGAGCATACTTGTTAGGCCGAACCTTTGTGATCAAGACCGATCATAAAAGCTTGAAGTACCTCCTTGAGCAGCGACTTACCACCCCGTCTCAAGCCCGTTGGTTGCCTAAAATTATGGGGTTCGATTACAGCATCCAGTATCGCAAGGGCAAGGAAAATCAAGGAGCTGATGCTCTCTCTCGCATAGCTGCAGCCCAACTCAATGCCATATCTGCTCCTATTACCGATTGGTGGAAGACTCTACAGCAAGAAGTACAGCAGCAGCCTTATTACAGCCATGTAGCAACCAAACCATCCTTGAAGTTGATCCAAAGAGATGGGGTTTGGATGCAACAAGGGAAGATACACTTGAGCCCCACATCTTTCTTGATACCTGCTGTTTTGGCCGATGGGCATTCCTCTCCTGCAGGTGGGCATTTCGGCTATTTGAAGACGCTGACCCGCATCTCATCCAGTTTCCTTTGGCCTGGCATACGAGCTACAGTCAAAAACTTCATTAAGGAATGTGAAGTGTGCCAGCGTTGTAAACATGAAACCTTGAAACCAGCTGGGTTACTTCAGCCTCTTCCAATCCCGCAGCGCATTTGGACAGATATATCCATGGATTTTGTGGAAGGCTTACCATCTTCACAAGGATATAGTGTTATCATGGTGGTGGTGGATCGGCTCTCCAAGTACAGTCATTTCATGCCGCTTAAACATCCTTACACAGCTGTGACCGTAGCGAAATGTTTTATTGATAATGTGGTCAAATTGCATGGCATGCCGAGTTCTATAGTAAGTGATCGGGATAAGGTTTTCGTAAGCTCCTTCTGGAAATCCTTATTCTCGCTGCAAGGCACATCTCTCAACTATAGCTCCAGTTACCATCCGCAAACGGACGGTCAAACCGAAGTGGTTAATCGAACCTTGGAGCAATACTTACGTTGTTTCACTGGCGACCACTCAAAGGCATGGAAGGAATGGCTGGCGTGGGCAGAGTATGGTTACAACACGGCGATTCATTCCACGACGAAGGTCTCACCGTTTGAAGCAGTTTATGGGATTCCTCCTCCCTCGATGATCTCATATATACCCGGAACTACCAAGCTGCCAGAAGTGGATCAGTTGCTGCGAACCAGAGAAGTAATCCTGCGGGACCTCAAACGAAATCTCCTTGTCGCACAGGGGCGAATGAAATCTCGGGCTGATTTGCACAGGCGGGAGGTCACTTTTCAGGTTGGAGATCACGTGTTCTTAAAATTGCAGCCATATCGTCAAAAATCAATAGCCTTCAGGAGTTCCTTAAAGCTGTCTCCCAGATTTTTTGGGCCCTTCAAGGTTCTTGCTCGCATTGGGCCAGTGGCATACAAATTAGACCTTCCTCCAGGGTCACGCATACATGATGTTTTCCATGTCAGTCTACTCAAGAAACATTGGGGAGATATAGCCAAAGACACTGTAGTCACCCTTCCACCAATAACGACTGATGCTGTGGTGTTACCAGAACCGGAAGCAGTCCTTGATAGAAGGGTGATTCAGAAAGGGAAATACAGGCCAAGAACAGAGATATTGGTGAAGTGGAAGGGGGCCCTGCCAGAAGATTCTTCGTGGGAAAATTTATGGCGATTCGCAAAAACTTATCCTCAATTCAGCCTTGCGGACAAGGAAAATTCAAGGGGGAAGGAATGATAAGAGCTGAGCACGTGAAGCTCTTGCTGCTACTGCATGGGCGGGATCGGCTTACTATTATTAGTATTATTATTCATTGTTATGTTTTGTTTAATTCATTGGGTTGAGTCAGTATTTTAATTAGTCAGCATTTGATTAGTCAGCATTTGAATTAGTCAGAGATAAGGGATTAGCCAGAGTATCCCTAGTCTTCAGCTTTCCACGTTGTAGTTCCTATTATTAAGCTTACCGTTGTATGGACTAGCCTATTTAGGCCACTGTTCCGAAGATGGAAGGCATGCAATTAATAAACAAGCACCTTTCTCTTTTATTTCTTTCCTTCCCTAAATTCTTCCTATCAATTATAAAAAACATGTGTAATATCCTTAATAGCCTTGGATTTAACTGTTGATTTTTATCTTATTGGAGGGTATTATAGTTATTTTACTGTACCCAGAAACATTAAGAATCTAAAATACCCCTGGACCCATGGCTAAAATCATTGTTCACCGAGAGATAAAATAATAATTTCACCATTACAATCCACAATAACCCGTGTCTAAATACACATGAATTTTATTGTGCAAAATCCTAATCTGCTTTAGCTTTTTAAACGTTGGTTTGGTGAAAAAGCATAATTGCATGAAGAAAGTTTTTTAATTTTATCTACTGAATAAATATCCCTTATTGTAACTTACTTTTCTGTCATGTCAAAAAGTTAAAACTAGACCACAAGGTTGCCTGACCTTAACTGAGATACTTGGATGGGAAAGTCATCTGTTGCCAGAGCTTAACTAAATTTATGGTGTGAAACAAAAATGTTTGCTTCTTGTATCCTATTCTATTTTAGTAAAGACTAGCGATATGCCCACGCGTTGCGCCAGGACTTTTTTATCTATGTAGAAAATTGATTGTTTTTATATTTATTGTATTTTGCTATTTTAATATTTAATTAGTAAAATTATAATTGATAAAATCTGTATAATCGAAATGCAAAGTGGGTCGTATATTTTTTAATCGTAGATAATGTAATTTTTTTTAATGAGTTGCATTTTCCTCCCAGTAATATTAGATCTGACACATTATAAATAAAAATATTGTAATTTTTTTTTCCAAAAATAAACTTATATTTTCTGCGTGCTATAATTAGTTATTTCAATGTTTAATTACTAAAATTGCAACAGATAAAAATATGTTAGAAATGACTTTTTTGCATGGTATAATTAGTATGCTTGCCCGCGCAATGCGTTAGGATTTTTTTCATGTAGTTGTTTAAATATTTAATTAGTAACATTATAATAGATAAAATATGTAACAAATAAATTTTTTCCCAGCATAGAAGGAATAGTGTAATCGAAATGAGAAGTGGTTCGTATATTTTTTAATTGGAGATTACTTAGGTAATTTTTTTTTAAAATATTTTAGTTGTTTTTTTTTCCAGTAATATTAGATTTGACAGATTATAAATAAAACGGAGAGTGACTCGTATATTTTTTAATTATAGATAATCGAGGTAAATTTGTCAAAAGAAAAAAAATTGAGTTGATAATGTAGGTCAATCTGTGTACCTTTTGTTTTTTTGAGTTGTAATTTTTTCTCAAGTAATATCATATTTGAAATATTAAAAATGGGAAAATTGGGAAAAAAATTTAAAAAATTAATCTAAAGAAAAGAGTATAAAATTTAAATTCAAAGCAAAATATTTTTTTTATAAGATTTATTAATCATATTATTATATTAAATGTATTTAAGCATATTGATATAAAAAATTTTGTTTTCAAATCCAAGGTCAAATTTTTTTCTCTCTCTCTATATATTTTTAGGCGATAATATTCAATAAATATTAAAACATATAATTAGTCTCACATACTTTATAAAGTAATAAAAATGGGAAGCGGTTCGTATATGTTTAAATTTTAGATAACGTAGGTAAATTTATAATTTTATTGTTTGTTTGAGTTGAATTTTATTCCCAGTAATATTAGATCTCACACATTATAAATCAAAATATTGTAATTTATTTTTAAAAATAAACTGAGTTTTTTTTTCATGCTATAATTACTTATTTGCCGTCTAAAAAGAACAGTGTAATCGAGACAGGAAGTGGTTCGTATATTTTTGAATTACAGATAATGGAGGTAAATTTGTCTGCCTTTTGTTTTTTTGAGTTGTAGATTTTTCTCAATAATATTAGATCTGCAATATTAGAAATCAAAATACTGTAATTTTTTTTCACATAATAAACTTGAACAAAAGAGCAAAAAATTAAAATTTGGAGCCAATTTTTTTTAATTTTATAAGATTTATTCATCATATTATTATACTAAATGTATTTAAGAATACTGATATAAATTTTTTTCCTTGAAAAAAACCGCGGTTTTTTTTTTCCTCTCTGTATATATTTTTAGATGATAATATTAAATAAATATTCAAACATATAAGCAGTTTAACATACTTTAATTTGACATAAATATACAAATATATAATTAATTTCACACACTTTCAATAATTTTTTTTTAATTATTATTAGACGATAATATTCAATAAATTAAATTATTATTATTAATTTTTTGTTAATTATTATTATTATTATTATTATTATTATTATCATTGTTAGCATTTAAAAAATATTTGTGATTTAAAAATAAATAAATTAATGTTCAAATGATTACTACCAGGAATAAAATTTGAAGACTAAATAAAAAGAAACCCCAACAAAAGAAAAGATAAAAGAAATATTAAAAACCGAATTAAAGAAAAATATATACATAAACTTGTACAATAATAGGGAATAATGCATAAATATATAATTAATAATAAAGGAAATCAATTTTAATATAACAATTAAAAACATAAGGCCCAAAATAAAAATAAAATATATGATTGATTTAAAGTGAAGGATTAATTTGACAACAATTCATACTTTTGTACCAAAAATATTAAAAGATTTAAAAGAAAAAAAATTTAAAAGAAGAGGGACTGAAATTAAAGTGCAATATATAATGAATTTGACATGAAGGACAAAATTGAAAACAATATAACCTGCTGCACTAAATAAATTAAATGATCTAATAGAAAACCGAAAAAATCAAAGAAGAAGGACTGACATGCAAACTACATATATATCAATTTGAATTAAAGGACGAAATTGAAAGAATTCGAAACTTCTATTACAGAAATCAAACAAAAGCCAAGGGACTGAAATGCATCAACAATAAACAGGGGGACTGAAGTGGAATCCGGCGCTGAGGAGAGACAAAAGAGCACATAAACGTTCAACCGACTATATGAGCCTCTAAATCGATCATTGCACATCACGCGCCACTCCATGAGATTCAGGGAAGGGTTGCGAATCGTTTTCACCGGCGACGGAAAATTTTGCACCGCCGTATGAAGCCGCACGCGCCGCCTGAATCGATGGTGGGAAGAAAACGCGCCGACACGCCCGTACGACTTCCTGACAACGCTGAGGCAAGGGCACAGTAACGTAGGCATCAATTACGACACCACCCCTGATGCTAATTCATGAATTTTGTCTTATCGGGGGCTGCAGACGTAATAACACATGTGCAAAAATATTAAAAAAAAAGAAGGTTGCGGCGGACCGGACCGGTCCGTACACGTGCAATTACAACCGTAGCCCTCAGCCGAAACGTGTTTTTGTCTTATTAGCGGGGGTCCTAGCGTCATTACACTGTTCACATCAGGAAAAAACAAAAAAAAAAGGTGGACGAACTCGCGCGACGCACGCCGGATAAAAAACCAGTCCACAGTGCCACTGAGTCTAAGTGCACAGTGAACGGTCCGAGCTCTTTTAGCTTATGTAGTAATGCTTCTTTCTAGATTAAGTTGCTTAGTGGAGTGGTTGATACACAGTGCTTAGGTCATGTTATAAACCCTAGACTTGGTTTAATGTTTGTGATACCATTCCATGGTTGAAAATATGATATGTCGTGCAAGGTCATTGATACAACTTGTGAAAAATTTAAATCCCCTGCTTGAAATTTTGCTAGCCACGCCATCAATCCTTGTGATTCTATAATAACCTGTTTGATCTTTGTCTTTACACTGTTGCAGTTGGGACTTCATCTATGCAGAGTATGTAATGGCTGCTGGAAATCATCATCGTTCAACTGTTTGGCAGGTGACATTGTTTTTATGGAATTCCTTTCCCCTCGTACTCATAATTGTCCAATTAGTGTTTCCATTTCCCTAGTTCTTGTGACCTTTTGCCAATGCCTTCTTCATTTAATATGTTCTGGTCATAATTCCAATATCTTCTCCCGTTACCTTTTTTCTGTTGTATCAAAAATCCCAACTAAGTCAATTAATCACAAAAGGCATAGAAAATACTCAATATGGTGATTTTACTGTCAAACCAATTGCCAATAACTCTTCATCTCAAGAATTTATTTGAAATTTGAGGTGGCTGTACTTTTTCTGTGAACCTGCACTGTTTTGGAATTCAGGATATACCCTTTTGATTTGGAACTTGTTTTGGTGTGATTTTACTGGTACTATATTAGCTTATGCTCTTGAAATTATCACAGATAGCCGAGGATTATTCTCACTGTGAATTCCTAATCCGCCTCCCAGGATTTTGCCCAAGTATGTTGGTTCATACACAGCCTCAAGATGAACCCCCCTGTGTTTCCTTTCTCATTTCCATACCTGGTGCAGGAACATTTTTTGGGCTCTCAAAATATTAATTTGGCTCTCCTGTTTCAGTGCCTGCTTGCAGGGATGTTATTGATGTACCTCTTGTTGTACTTAGATGAAAGAGGGGTCCTTTGTATGGGGAAGCAAATACATGGGTATATAGGAAGGAATGAGGCCTGTGTTACTGTTTTTACTGGGACAGCATTGATAGATTTTTATGGAAAAGTGGGCTGTTTGAGTAATGCCATCAAAGTTTATAACCAAATGGCGGTTAAAAAGATCTGTACTTGGAATGCTATAATCTCTTCACATGCTAACAATGGCATGGAAGAACAAGCTTTGGACACGTTCAAAAAGATGAAAGAGGAAGGTTTGTGCCCAAATGAGGTCACTTTTGTTGCTGTGCTTACTGCTTGTGCTCTTGTAGAGATTGGGCTGGAGTTGTTTGAATCAATGGCAGGTGAGTTTGGGCTGGTGCCACTAATGGAGCATTGTGGGTGTGTTGTTGATCTTTTGGCCAGGGCAGGGTTACTGAGGGAAGCTAGTGAATTCATAAGGAGGATGCCTTTCGAGCCCGATGCTTCAGTTTTGGGTGCACTTTTAGGTGCTTGGAGGATTCATGGAGCTATTGTTTTGGGAAATGAAGTGGGAAGCAGGTTGCTTGAATTGCAGCCACATCATTGCGGTCAATATGTGGCTTTATCTAGCATTCATGCCGGGGTGGATAGATGGGGTGTTGCTGCTGATATAAGGAAAACAATGGCGGAGGCTAGAATAAGGAAAGTTCCTGCCTGCAGTTTGATTGATTGCATATGAAACAGGAGTTTATTCACTTGAATCTTGTTCTTGAGAAATGATAACGACAACGTATTGAAATCACGAGGCATAGCTCATAGCTTTACTTTCTGTTTCTCACTTGTATGAGTGGGTTCTGGACTTCATGTGAATACTTCATTGATAATATTACCACTTTTTTTCCAGCGATTTGCTCAATCTTCTTTCAGAAAGTCTGGCCACCAGCACAGGTTTTATCATCAAGGTTGTTCAACTCCACTTTTTTACTTTTGTTTAAAATTTGAATCACAATTTCAAAATAGTTTATTTTTGAATTTAAACTAAAATTTTGTTTGTTGAATTAATATCACCAAACACATCAAAATCAAAATATTAAGTTCCAAGAAGAATAGGAAAAAAGAATGATTTATGGAGTAAAATGTTTTTTATAATTGTTATGATTAAAATAATTAATAGGATTTGCTAATTCAAAAATAAAATAGAATATCTATTATAACAACAATAACATCAAAGTCTTAACATCTAAAATTATCATTACTATTACTGCCAAAATAATAAAAATTATTAAATTACACAAAGAAAAAAAACAAAAAAATAAGTAAGAAAAAAAACTAAAAAAAAACTAAAATCATTTCTCATCTTTTCTCAACCAATCAATTGCTCCCTTTATTGCATATTCCCAAATTTGTAATCCTTTTATTTCAATTTTATCCTCACTCGGCCATTCCTTAGTTCTGAACGAGCGATTTTGCCTGTGTGATGTGCTGTGTTTTTTTATCTATGTAGAAATTGATTGATTTGATATTTGTTGTATTTTGTTATTTTAATATTTAATTAATAAAATTATAATTGATAAAATCTGTTAGAAACATGTTTTTTTCCCATCAAAAAGTGATTGAATGTTGCTACTGCCAAAATTCTTTTGATAAAATCTGTTAGAAATGATTTTTTTTCTATGTAGAAAACCAATTGTAAAATTTATTGCTCATATTATTATATTAAAAATATTTTAGAATAATAATAAATAGTTCATTTATATATATATATATATATATATATATATTAAGGTGTTGATACTAAATAAATATCAAAATATATAATTAGTCTCACATATTGGTAAGGAAAAAAATATTATGAATAGTCATTATCATTATTTTGAATGTCTTATCTATAATAATAAGAAATTTTAAGACCTAACACTATTAACAGAAAAACAACTAAAAAACTAAATAAATAACAAAATTAAAAAAAAATATTATTAGATTTTAAAAAATATCGCTATATATACATCATGTCATAGACAATTCTCTCCATTCATTTCTCATCTTTTCTCGACCAATCAATTGCTCCCTTTATTGCATATTCCCAAATTTGTAATCCTTTTATTTCAATTTTATCCTCTCTCGGCCATTCCTTAGTTCTGAACGAGCGATTTTGCCCGTGTGATGTGCTGTGTTTTTTTTATCTATGTAGAAATTGATTGATTTGATATTTGTTGTATTTTGTTATTTTAATATTTAATTAATAAAATTATAATTGATAAAATCTGTTAGAAACATGTTTTTTTCCCATCAAAAAGTGATTGAATGTTGCTACTGCCAAAATTCTTTTGATAAAATCTGTTAGAAATGATTTTTTTTCTATGTAGAAAACCAATTGTAAAATTTATTGCTCATATTATTATATTAAAAATATTTTAGAATAATAATAAATAGTTCATTTATATATATATATATATATATATATATTAAGGTGTTGATACTAAATAAATATCAAAATATATAATTACTCTCACATATTGGTAAGGAAAAATATTATGAATAGTCATTATCATTATTTTGAATGTCTTATCTATAATAATAAGAAATTTTAAGACCTAACACTATTAACAGAAAAACAACTAAAAATCTAAATAAATAACAAAATTAAAAAAAAATATTATTAGATTTTAAAAAATATCACTATATATACATCATGTCATAGACAATTCTCTCCATTCATTTCTCATCTTTTCTCGACCAATCAATTGCTCCCTTTATTGCATATTCCCAAATTTGTAATCCTTTTATTTCAATTTTATCCTCTCTCGGCCATTCCTTAGTTCTGAACAAGCGATTTTGTCGGTGCGATGTGCTGAGTTTTTTTTATCTATGTAGAAAATTGATTGATTTTATATGTGTTGTATTTTGTTATTTTAATATTTAATCAGTAAAATTATAATTGATAAAATCTATTAGAAATATTTTTTTTCCCCATCAAAAAGTGATTGAATGTTGCTACAGCCAAAACTCTTTTGATAAAATCTATTAGAAATAATTTTTTTCTATGTAGAAAACTGATTTTAAAATTTATTGCTAATATTATTAACCACGAGGTCGGAGGTTCAAGCTTTCCTTCAAGCGCTAAAATACATTGATTTCTCTTTAACATCAATAAATAAAAAATATCAAAATAAAATATCTCAAGAAATATTAATTTAATGTCAAAACACTGTATCCTGAACTTGAGTGAGAGCTGAAACCACGATTAAAGTTGCAACCAAATTCCTGCCTTGCTGGACCAGTAAGCTGGTTCCATTTTCATATCTCAATCATCTGGTCCAAATTGGACCAACAATGCATGCGACCCTCTCCTTTTATTTGTCCTTTTTACCGCTTTATTTAATCATTAAAAAAACAAAACTAACGTCAGCAAACGCGTTGTCAAAAGTTTGAGTCAAAATTTCAGCAAGAGGTTGTCCCATCCTAGATTCCATTAATGTGAAAACGACATCTTTTTACGGTCGTTTCCAAGAACTTTCGCGCATTCCTCCCTTGCTTTTCCTCCCTTTCTCTCTCCGTCTATCTTGCTCTCTGTCCAAACTACTCTTCCTTCGCCTTTTTTAAATATAAATCATGCCATAGATCATTAGAAGTATCATCAAAGCATAACCTCCCCTTTCATTTCTCCGCTTTATTTATTGCATGTTCCCAAATTTGCAATCCTTTTATTTCAATTTTATCCTCTCTCGACCATTCCTTAGTTCTTAATAATATGGTTGATGCTCTTGTTTCTGTAGTTTTGGAGCAGTTGAGCTCAATAATTGCTCAGAAGGTGCAAAAGGAAATGGGGCTCGTCGCTGGTGTCAAGAACGAGGTTCGAAAGCTTGAAAGCAATTTTAAGGCCATCCAAGCTGTGCTTGCCAATGCAGAGCAAAGGCAGTTGAAGGAAGAATCCATCAAACATTGGATGGGTCAGCTGAAAGACGTATCTTATGACATGGACGACGTATTGGATGAGTGGAGCACTGCAATTGCGAAATCACAAAGGAAGGTGAATGATGAGCATCCCTGCAAGACTATTAAGAAGGTATGCTCCTTCAGGATCTTCTCCTGCTTTTGCTTTAGAGAAGTTGGTTTGCGTTTCCATGTTGCTCGTAAGATACAAACACTGAATGAAAGAATTGATGGCATTGTGAGAGAGAAAAATACGTTCGACTTTAAACTATCTGAAGGGGGCCCTGATCTGCCTGAACGTAAAATAACCGCTTCTGTTATAGATGCAACAGAAATTAAAGGTAGAGAAAAGGATAGAGGCACGATAGTGAAAATGTTGCTGGGTGAGAGTAGTGATCAAGAACCAGCCCCCCGTACAATCTCTCTAGTAGGGATGGGAGGGATAGGAAAGACAACCCTCGCCCAACTAGTTTATAATGATCATGAGGTGGACACCTATTTTGGGAAGAGAATATGGGTTTGTGTATCAGACCCCTTTGATGAGATAAGGATTGCCAAGGCAATCCTCGAAGCTCTCGTTGGGTCTGCCCAAGATTTAATCAAATTGCAGGCTTTGCTAGAAAGAATACAAGAATTAATCAGCGGAAAGAGATTCTTGTTTGTCCTAGATGATGTGTGGAATGAAGATTCCACGAAGTGGGAGCAACTGAAAAACTCCCTCAAGCGTGGTTGTTTGCCTGGAAGTAGATTTTTGGTGACAACACGTAAGAGGGAAGTTGCAAGTATCATGTGTTAGATCTAGCATTTCATAGCATATAGAAATTGATGTTCATGTGGAATTATTAAGAACGCATAAATTGCATAAACCATAAAGCGGAAGCGTACCTGAATCCATATCCGGAAGTCGCTATCTAGAGTCGTACGGATGGCCTTCCAGATTAACATGTTCACCTTAGAGAGCCCTTTGATTCTCTCTTTACCTTAACCTTATTTTCTCTCTGATAATGGGATGTCAGTATGAGAATGTAGAACATGTAATCTGGGGACCATGACCATATATATAGGCAACCAAGTGCCTTTTGGTATTCATGCCTTTTGGCATTCCCACCCTTTGGTATTCATGTCTTTTGGCATTCCCACCCTTTGGTATTCCTATTTTAGCCCATCACTAAAATAGGAATAACCCCATAATCTCTACACATTAAAGGTCCACACCCTATTAGATACACCAAAACCCAATTGCCTAAAAAATACTTAGCAGATCATTTTTAATTAGGCTTCACCTTATTTGACAGTCCACAAACACAGAATTATTCTCATATAAGCCCAATGTTGGATTAATGATCCAACAATCTCCCACTTGGGCTATATGTATAACCTTATAATTATGTTTTGCAAAATAACCAAAATGAGCTCAATCTTTGCTGTCATTAACAAATGTATCTGTAACCAATCCGGTCCAATAATCATACCAGCATAGGATCTAAGCGGTCTTCGTTACAATTATCGTAACTCAACCTATCAAAGGTCACGTATGCCAATACAACTAAATGACATGGATCATGATGTGGATGTGTAGCATGGAAATTTCATGCAATATGATCTTAACATGCCTATTTCCAACTGGTCCACCCTTAAACCTTAGTGAGATCAAACCATACTAAAATCAGAGTGTAAATTAAACCAAAGACTTTATTTCTGCAGAAAATAACCTCATAAATATCCATAAACTGAAAAATTGTCTATATTATAAAAGCATCTGAAATTACAAACTCCCTTTAAAACTGAATACTATCAATTGCCAAAACACCTATACGAGCAGTATGCTCATGAAACATTTTGGGTGGCAATCCCTTAGTAAGCGGATCCGCAACCATGGAGTTTGTACCGATATGCTCTATAGACAACTGTCCACTCTGAACTCTTTCTTTAACAACTAGGAACTTGATGTCGATGTGTTTCGACTTCGACGAGCTCCTATTGTTATTGGAATATAAAACTGCCGACTTATTGTCACAAAATAATTTTAGTGATCTTTCAATATCATCCACTATACGCAGCCCCGTGACAAAATTCCGCAGCCATATTCCATGATTGGATGCCTCATAACATGCTATGAACTCAGCTGCCATCGTGGAAGAGGCTATAAGTGACTGTTTAGCACTCTTCCAGGAGACAGCACCTCTAGCTAGCATGTAAATATAGCCTGATGTAGATTTCATGCTATCTTGGCATCCAGCAAAATCGGAGTCGCTATACCCAATGATCTCTAGATTAGCCAAACTCCGATATATGAGCATGTAGTCTTTTGTTCTCTGTAAGTACCATAAGACCCGTTTAGCTGCTTTCCAATGGTCTATTCCTGGATTGCTTAAATATCTGCCCAGTATCCCAGTAATGTACGCAATATCCGGACGCGTACAAACTTGAGCATACATTAGACTCCCTACTACTGAAGCATAAGGAATCTTCTGTATTTCTCTTTTCTCAAAATCATTCTTAGGGCACTGATTGAGACTAAATTTGTCTCCCTTAGCCACAGGGGTATCTCCTGGTTTACAGTCTTGCATGCCATATCTCTTAAGAACCTTTTTGATATAGCTCTTTTGTGATAATCCAAGAATACCTCGAAAGCGATCTCGATGATTCTGAATACCTAATACAAAAGAGGCTTCACCAAGATCTTTCATCTCAAAATTCTTAGCTAGAAATTTCTTGGTTTCGTGCAATAAGCCCATATCGTTGCTAGCAAGCAAGATGTCATCGACATACAAAACCAGAAAAATATAGTTACTCCCACAGAACTTATGGTATATACAATCATCGACCAAATTCATCTCAAAACCAAACGAGATGATCACTTGATGAAACTTGAAATACCATTGTCGAGATGCTTGTTTGAGTCCATAGATGGATTTCTTAAGTTTGCAAACCATATTCTTTGGGTCTCCAAACACAAAGTTTTCTGGTTGCAACATATAGATCGTCTCATCAATGTTACCATTGAGAAACGCTGTCTTTATATCCATCTGATGTAACTCAAGATTGAAATGTGCCACCAATGCCATTATAATTCTGAAAGAGTCTTTTGAAGATACCGGAGAGAAAGTCTCTTTATAATCGATACCTTCTTTCTGTGTAAAGTCCTTTGCAACAAGACGTGCCTTGTACTTCTCCACATCACCTTTCGAATTCCTTTTGGTCTTAAATATCCATTTACAACCAATAGGTTTCACACCTTCAGGTAATGGGACAAGATCCCACACGTTGTTGTCTTTCATTGACTTAATCTCCTCATTCATAGCATAAATCCACTTTTGAGAGTTAGAACATTCAATGGCTTGATGGAAGTTGATAGGATCATCTTCCATCACTCCAATATCTACCTCATGTTCTTGGAGAAATACAATATAATCGTCTGATATTGTACTTCTCTTCTCTCTAGTGGATCTTCTTAATGGCATAGATTCTAGAGGTGCTCGAGGTTGTTCTTCTGGAACATTTTCTTGAATAGGAGGTGCTTCGACATTGTCTTGATTTGTTGTGTCTTCAACATGGTCAAAATTAGAATCTTGACCAATGCTAATGACATCTGTGGGAATATCAATATATTCCTCTTCAAAGACAAAGTCTTTATCTTTATCACCTCCCGCAAACTCGACATCCTCAGAATCGGGCATTTCCCGTCTCAAAAATCGACCTAGTTGTGGGATCATAAAATTTATACCCCCTGGATCTTTTCGAGTATCCAATAAAATAGCAACTTACCGTCCTAGAGTCCAGTTTCTTTTCATTAGGCCTATAAGGCCTTGCCTCAGCTGGACATCCCCAAACATGTAAGTGTTTTAGACTAGGTTTCTTGCCTGTCCAAAGTTCATAAGGGGTTTTGGTAGTGGCTTTAGTGGGTACTCGATTAAGGATATATGCTGCAGTCTTAAGTGCTTCTCCCCAGAGTGATTCTGGTAAGGTAGAATGACTAATCATACTCCTTACCATGTCCTTAAGTGTTCTGTTTCGTCTTTCAGCAACACCATTCATAGTGGGCGAACCCGGCATAGTGTACTGTGGGACGATACCGCATTCATCTAGGAATTTAGCAAATGGTCCTGGACGTTGTTCTCCTGAACCATCATATCTACCATAGTACTCACCACCACGGTTAGATCTGACGTTTTTAATCCTGTTACTGAGTTGATTTTCAACTTCAGCTTTATAACTTTTGAACACATCTAGTGACTGTGATTTTTCACTTATGAGATATACATAGCCATATCTGGAAAAATCATCTATGAACGTTATGAAATATTGTTGACCATTCCAAGCGACCGTAGGAAATTGCCCACAAATATCCGTATGTATTAGTTCTAAGATGTCCATAGTCTTGTTGGCTACAAATCTCCTTGTATGGTTTGTTTTCCCTTAATACAATTAACACAAATGTCAAAATTTGTAAAATCTAAGGGATCGAGAATTTTATCTGACATAAGTCTCTCTATTCTCTTTTTAGAGATATGACCTAATCGTTTGTGCCATAATATACCTGAATTCTCGGAAGTTAATTTTCTCTTGGTAACTCGTGTACTTAATTGCAGGGATTCATTAAATGAAGCAATTGTATCAATCAAATATAGATTATCATAACCAGATAAAGAACCGGAACCAAATAATTTGGAATCATAAAACAAACTAAATTTTCCATTTCCGAATGAACAAGAATAACCAGATTTGTCCAAAGCAGAAATAGAAATCAAATTCCGTCTAAAAGACGGTACAATAAAAGTTTCGTTAAGATCCAAATAAAATCCGGTCTTTAACAATAATCTAAATTTTCCAATTGCCTCAACTTCAACCGTCTTGCCATCGCCTACATAGATGTCTCTTTCAACATCATTTGGCTTTCGGCAACTCAGGCAACCCTGCATAGACACACTGATGTGAGTTGTTGCACCAGAATCTAACCACCACGTGTGTCTAGGTACTGAAGTTAAATTAACTTCAGAACAAACCAAAGCAAGAAGCATACCTTTCTTAGGACGCCAAGCGTGATAGTTGGTGCATTGCTTCTTTTTATGCCCTTCAGCACCACAAAAGAAACAACTACTACCAACGGAATCATGTGATTTCGTTAATTGTTTCTTTTGAGGTACTGTACTTGCAGCTTCCTTAGTGTTCTTTTTTTTCCTTCCCTTGTCTTTAAAGGCAGAGGCTAAGTGAGCACTCTCTGTCCTATCTTGCTTAAGCCTTTCCTCTTCCTGAACACAGTGTGAGATGAGCTCATTCAGAGACCAAGTCTCTTTCTGACAATTATAGCTCACCTTAAACTGGTTAAATTGTGCAGGAAGGGATATTAAAACCAGATGCACTAGCAAGTCCTCAGAGAGTTCAAGCTGAAGTGCTGTGAGCTTTGAAGCAAGATGAGACATCTCCAAAATGTACTCCCTTACATTGCCTTTGCCTTTATACTTCATTGAAATGAGACTTGTCAAGAGTGTACCGATTTCAGCCTTTTCATTCTTGACAAATCTCTTTTCAATATTGGCAAGGAATTCCTTAGCTGTAGTGATTTGATCAGACATTGTGCCCCTGAATGCTTCTGGAATAGCTCTCTTCATGATCATCATATACATGCGATTTGATTTATCCCACCTTTCCATATCCCTCTTTTCATCAGAGGTACTTTCATCCTTAAGAGGTGGGGGAGAATCAGTCCTTAACGCAAGGTCAAGATCCATAACTCCAAGAACAATCAAAAGATTGTCTTTCCAAGATTTGAAGTTAGAGCCATTAAGCATAGGAATTGAGTTGATACTGGAAGTTATATTAGCAGGATTAATCGCTGAAAAGAGAACAACAACAATTGAAACAAGCTCACAAACAAAACTTATCTTAAGAGCAAAAATTAATTCAAATACAGGTAAACCCCATCTTAAGATATTGGGCACTCCATTAATATTTTATCTTTGGATAAAAGATTAATTTGTAAGTGATATCTTAATGTAGTAATCAAACATTAATAATAAGAACATGTCGAAAAATAAATTGGCTTTTGGGTCAATTAATTAGTCACATGTAAAACCAAATAATCATCACATGTTGATTACTACATGTGCACATGCATTTACTTTAAATATTGACCTTCCTTTGGGCCGATCAATAAGAACATAAATCGCATACACATAACCTTTTATATTTCAAAATGAAATTAATCTCCACAAAAGAGGTCACTTTAGTGACATATTGTTTTAATTAACTTATTGCAAAATATATATCAATATACCAATATTTGAAAAATAAATTTGCACCAATTTTTTTTCTTACAAAGTCAACTGTTGACTTTGACCTTGCGGCTGGACCGGGTTGAGCCAACTCGGATCCTAAACCAGCTTGCTGAATCCATATTTTATTATGGGTTAAAATTTTCTACAAGTTAAAGCCCATAATACAACATAAATTATGTGGACTTAAAGCCCACATCTTCTAATTGCAGCCCACAGCCCAAAAATTATTAATAATAATAATAATAATTATTATTATTATTATTATTGCTGCGCAGTTGTAACAGGTGCAATAATTATTATGATTACCATAGAACCGTTAGGGACTGAAGAGGTACTCCCAGGGGTCCTAACTCCTGGGCAAATATTTATTGCAGATGCAACCCCCTTAATTATGTATCTGTTGTAACCTCTTTTTTTTTTATCACCAGTGCTAGCCACTGGGATTTTCTTACACCGGCAGGTGAGTTGCTTCACCAGCGTTGGCTTAGCCAGGCCAACGCTGGTTTCCTAACACTGGCAGCCCCGTAGGCTGCCAGTTTAATTTTACTTCATCTTTAGGCTGCCAGTTTAAAGCCTTTCCTAGCCATATATGTATATATTGCACTGGCAGCCTACAGGCTGCCAGTTTCATGATCACCAGCGTTGGTCCCTAAGATTTCCATACACTGGCAGCCTACGGGCTGCCAGTTTGAATTCTTAAGCCAGTCTCCTCATCACTGGAAGCCTTCGGGCTGCCAGTTTAATTCATTCACCAGCGCTGGCCTTGCCAGCGCTGGTTAAATCTTTGCTTCACTGGCAGCCAACGGGCTGCCAGTTGAAGTCTTTCTTGCACCAGCGCTGCCATGGCAGCGCTGGTAAAGACAATAGACTGGCAGCCTACGGGCTGCCAATCTAATATATACATACATATTGCATATTTTCTCAATAATTCAACATAAAGTGGCCCTGATACCACTTGTTAGATCTAGCATTTCATAGCATATAGAAATTGATGTTCATGTCGAATTATTAAGAACGCATAAATTGCATAAACCATAAAGCGGAAGCGTACCTGAATCCATATCCGGAAGTCGCTATCTAGAGTCGTACGGATGACCTTCCAGATTAACATGTTCACCTTAGAGAGCCCTTTGATTCTCTCTTTACCTTAACCTTATTTTCTCTCTGATAATGGGATGTCAGTATGAGAATGTAGAACGTGTAATCTGGGGACCATGACCATATATATAGGCAACCAAGTGCCTTTTGGTATTCATGCCTTTTGGCATTCCCACCCTTTGGTATTCCTATTTTAGCCCATCACTAAAATAGGAATAACCCCATAATCTCTACACATTAAAGGTCCACACCCTATTAGATACACCAAAACCCAATTGCCTAAAAAATACTTAGCAGATCATTTTTAATTAGGCTTCACCTTATTTGACAGTCCACAAACACAGAATTATTCTCATATAAGCCCAATGTTGGATTAATGATCCAACATCATGGGCTCCTCATCCACTGACATTTTAGAACTAGGACTGCTCTCTCCAGATGAATGCTGGTCACTATTCAATCAGTTTGCATTGTTTGAAAAAAACAGTAGAGAGATTGAAATTTTAGAAGAAACTGGTAGAAAAATTGCAGAAAGGTGTAAAGGCTTGCCTCTTGCTGCAAAGACTCTAGGAAGTCTTTTGCGTTTCAAAAGAAGCCGAGCAGAGTGGGAAAGTGTCTTGAACAACCATGTTTGGGAGATAGAAGAGGCTGAAAACAAACTTTTGGCTCCTTTATGGTTGAGCTACCATGACTTGCCCACTAAGATGAGACCGTGTTTCTTATATTGTGCAGTCTTTCCAAAAGACTACATATTTAGGAGGACAACTCTGATCAAACTATGGATGGCACAAGGTTTCCTCCGGGAAACACCAAATCAAGAGATGGAAGTGACGGGTGGTGAGTGCTTCGAAGCTTTGGCTGCTCGCTCTTTCTTCCAAGATTTTGAGAAAGACGAGGATGGTGCTATCGAATGTAAGATGCATGATATTGTGCATGATTTTGCTCAATTCATGACAAAAAATGAAAGTTTTAGTGTAGAGATTGATGGAGGTCTGACAGAGTCGAAGATAGAGTCTTTTTCTAGAGATGCCCGGCACTCAATGGTGGTGTTTAGAAATCGTCGTACCGACCCATTTCCTGCAACCATCCATAGCTTTAAAAAGCTTCGCAGCCTGATTGTTGTTGGTTATCCTCAATTGATGAATGCAACCTTGCCTCACTTAATAGCTAATTTGAGTTGTCTAAGAATATTGAAGCTGCTAGGATGTGGAATAGAAGAAGTCCCATCCAACATAGGAAAGTTGATACACCTGAGGCATGTTGACTTGTCTTGGAATGATATCAAGGAGTTACCTGAAGAGATGTGTGAATTGTATAATATGCAAACTTTAGATGTCTCGTTTTGTTGGAGACTTGAAAAGCTGCCTGCCAACATTGGAAAACTAATCAAATTAAGACATCTCAGTGTTCGACGGTGGGATGACTCGTCGTCGTTTGTAGAGATGAGAGGATTTGAGGGGTTAGGTTGTCTTCGGGAATTAGAGGTGTTCCATGTGAGTGGTAGTGGTGAAGGGTCTAATATTGGGGGGTTGAAAAACTTGAACCACCTTCAAGGATGTCTTAGGATAAAATGGCTGGGAGATGTGAAAGATCCAGATGAGGTTAAGAAAGCTGAACTGAAGAGCAAGAAAAACCTCACTCGGTTAGATTTAAGGTTTGGGTCGAGGGCAGAGAGGAGGAGGATTCGCGATGATGAAATCCTTGAAGCCTTAGAACCACCTCCAAACATTGATTGGTTGAGGATATATGATTACCAAGGAATCATCCAAGTGCTTCCTAGTTGGATTAATAAACTAAGGGTTGTTGCACTCTTAAATTGGGGGAAGATTGAGAATCTGCCTGCCTTGGGGAAGTTGCCTTTTCTTGAAGAATTATGTGTAAGTTCTATGGAAAGCGTGAGAAAGGTGGGGCGTGGATTCTTAGGAATGGAAGCTGCTGCTGATGATGATAGGGACATTTGTATTGGAGAGATGACAGCATCACCGACAAATACTATTATTGCATTCCCCAGGTTGAAAACTCTTATGTTTAATAAGTTGAAAAACTTGGAAGAGTGGGAAGGAGAAGGGAGGTGGAATGAAGACAAAACAATAATGCCATCTCTTCGTTCCTTGTGGATTGGGGATTGTCCGAAACTGAAAGCACTTCCGGATTACATCTACCAGTCAACAACTCTAGAAGAACTGCATATCATCGACAGCCCAATTCTAGAAGAACAATTCAAAGAAGGGGAGAAGGGCTGGCCCAACACCTCTCATACTCCAAAGATCTCATTGGGGGTAATGAATACAAAAGTATATCCTGTTAATAGCTAATCTTATTTATTAAATCTGACATCACATTTTTATTTATTTATTAGTATAAAAATGTTGCTTAATTAGTTTTAGAGCCTTGTATATAATTTTAGAAACTCTCTACTTGATTTTTTTTCTCTTTTATTGATTTGCAGTGGTTGGTAGAAACTTCCTAGTTCACACGATTTAATACAAAACAACAATAAATAATTTTCTTTGTTGAAGATCACCAGCAGGTAACTTATGAAAACTCTTCTATTTTTAGTGTTTTTATTGAATTTTGTCTATTTTAGAGGATGATCCATAAATTTTTTTGAGTTCAACTAATTATCTTTCTTGTTCCCTTGAATGCCATGCCATGCCATGCAGCGCAACAACATGGGGAATAATGCCCACATGGATGGAGATGTGCATGCTTTTAATTAATCATTATTGTTTATTTTATTTTATTTATTGTTCTCCCTCTCTCGCCTGCATGTTGTGTTTCTTATAGTTTGATTATTATATGTACATTAAAAAAACACAAAGATGTTACCGTGTTTGTCCCGTGGTTTTTCCCTCCTTCTGAGAGGGTTTCCACGTAAAATTCCCCCCCCCCCTTTCCCTGCTCTGCTTTTTTTTCCCTCACCACAACACTACAATAAAAAGGTTAGATTACTATATATGCAAAATCATTAATACTGCAGGAAGTAATATAATATTAGATACGTGACGTCAGTAATTATTTTAATGCAAGTGGAAGATTATTAATTTAAAATGTCATGTAGTTTGGCATTATTATATTCATGTAAATATATTTATTTATTTTTAATAAAGACTTAAATTATTTTAATATTTTTTTATATAATATTAGATTAATGAATTTAATATTTAATTTATGAATCTAGGGTAAATATAAAGTCTATGAGACAAAAATCTTCTGCAAAAAAAATAAAATTGTTATAATTATAGAATTCTCACTGCATCAAAGCATTATTGCTAAATTATTCCTAGTTGAAGCTCTCTTAATTGAAGCTCTCTTAAATATTCCTAATCAAGGAACGAAGAGATGGCATAATTGAAATGAAGATGTTCGTCAAACTGTAATCTTTTTCTCATTAATTTTAATATTTAGAAGAGCTATTTTTATATATTATTTTAAATAATATGTAATTATTTTAAATATAATATAATTATGCAATTAATTATATAAGTAATATGAGTAATTTATATAATTATATAATTACTTATAAAAACCCTCCAACATTATGCAAATAAATTTTAATATGATTTTTTGTTTGTTTTTTATTTTGGTTTTCAATACAATTTTTGTTTTTTGTTTTTAAATCACTCGAAACTGTGGGACTTCTATCTTCCATGACTGACTAACACATTACCACCACTCAAATTTGATTGACCTGTGCATAAAAGGGCTCTCTTATTGAGTTCATCAAAAGAAAAATATTTGGGCATTCTCTATGGAGAAAGAAAACTCTTGGGATGAATCAGTTGCCCTAATTGTGGATGTCACTGGCATGGTAGGATTTAACTTAGCAGAAGCTCTACAAAAGCCAACAACTCCAGGCAGGCCATGGAAGGTGTATGGCATAGCCAGGCGCCCTTTGCAAGGTTGCTTTCCCCCTTACTTGATCGACGGTTTCATATCTCTTGATGCCTTAGACCGTGAAGACACAAAAAACAGACTCTCACATGTAGTCCATGAAATCACCCACGTCTTTTGGGTTTCCTTACAAGTTCATTAAAAGGAAAAGGTAAAAATCTCCATGAACTCATGAACATGTTGGACATGTCATTTGTGTTTGATTGATTCTCTAAGGAGAGCTGAGCCTGAGTTTGGCAAACAGATGATTGCAAAGGAGGAGAAAAGAATAGAAAGCTATTTTATTAGCTTCAACAATATTGCAACGAATATTTTTATTTTTTTAATGTTTTGGTTTTTTTGTTGAAGTGGCTATAAACAACACCTGAAGACGAAAAAAACTATTTTAGCTATTGAAATGGCTCATGCATTGGAGAAAATATAAATAAGAACAAAAGCAAAAAGAATAATTTTCTAGGTTTGCCTTCTCAGATGGCTTATGAGTTGGAGATGTTCTTACTCTTGAGTTGGGGAAACTTAAGCCTCGACCGCTTGGGTTTTTTTTGTATTTTTTATTTTATTTTTTAACACAAAATACTTTTTTAACCTTAGAGTTCACAAAATATTTTTTGACCCCGGATCTGATCTCATTTGATTTTAAATGATTCTTTAAAGGTTATCACACATCGCAGGTTTTGTTTGGTGTTTGGCATGGGCATGATTGCTATCTAGTTATGGCAGCTTATCAAGACCACTCTGTAAAAAATGAAAAAAAGATTATTAAGACCAAAACCAGCAAACAGCTTCCAGTTAACAGTTTCGATGCCGTGACTATATGTTTGCAAAAATATAGTCACGGCCTCCTTCACAACACCTGCTATTCTCACGGCGACAGCCCTAGTTACTGAAATCACGGTTTAGATTTTGTATTAACAATCGAATAAGTCTAAACTATTTTCGAGTATCTAATTCTTATCTATTATCTGCTGTTAGTTATTAATCAATAAAAAATAAAATAGTTAATGTGTGTATGCATTAAGTATATATATGTATATTCAATAATAAAAATATTAAGAAGAATTTGGGCAGCTATTCAAGCAAAATGTACTGTAACACTCCCAAGTTGGCCTTTAGAGAACTGTTGGCTGCTAAATAGAAAACATCAAAGCAGAAAGAAAGAGAGAGATGAACCACTTACTATAAATGGCTTCAAGAGGAGTGATGAAGAGGAAAAGGGTTTGCTATAAAAGCTTTGGCGCTAGTTGGGTGTTGCGTTTGATGTCGGCCTGGAGGTAATTAATCAGTCTTTCATATATATCTATTTGTTTATTTTTCTGTAGGGCAGGAAAAGCAATCTGGTTCAATGTATTTTGCTTGAAAATTGGCAGGGGGTTAAAATTATTTGGTTTTTGTACCAGCTGCTTCCAAAAAGATTTGTGATGAAGTACGGGAAAGATCTCTCAGATCTGGGAGTGCATGATAAGTTCATCAGACTAGGTGTTCTTGTTTTATTATTTTTGTGATTCAAGTACCGGGTCTCTTCTTTTCTTACTAATTCCTACTTCTTAACTCCACCAACCAATGTTAAAGGTGTAATCTTTTGGTATCGTTGTTGAAGTTGGATTGTTAGTGGGTGGATCTTCTGTTTTAATGTTTGAGATTGTTAACAGAAGTTGCTAATGTCTGAATTTTAAAGGGCTTTTTTCCGGCACCTTTTTTACTGTTGTTATCCACAATTTGCAATAGAATTTATCCTGTTCATCCATTTTTTTCTGCTGCCATCTTTTAATCTTTAGATATGAAATAAAATAATTCTAAAGCCATTATACAAAATACCATCTCTGATTCGGAATGGAAGCATGGTTATAGTTTTGCTGAATGAGATTAGATCCGGGGTAAAAGATTATTTTGTGGACTCTAAGGTTAAAAAAATATTTTTAGTGCTAAAAATAAAATAAAAAATAATTGATGGACCAATAAAAAATACAAAAAGAACCCAAGTGTTGAGGCTTTAGTTTCCCCAACTCAAGAGTAAAGGAGGATTTCATTGTAGAAATTACAAAACAAATAAATGGTGTGGCATTTTGCACTGTACACACAGACTGAATGTACTGTGGACCGTGGCAGTGCCCGGGCGATTTTGCCCTTAATGAGTCTGTGCCTTTTATCTCTTCTCTGGGCCTGTTTTCGTCTTCCTCTCACTCTCTTTATTTCATGTCTCTGCTCGGTTCCTTCGTTTTTGGAAGAGAGAACGACGGGCTGTTTGGCTCATGGCTGGTCGGTCGGGCGAGGATGCCGGTTCGTGGGTTGGCTTCGGGTCGTTCTTGGTGTTTGATGAGGTTTGATTTCGCCCCCTTCTTTGCGCCAATTTCTGCTTTCTCTCGGTTTCTTTGCATTGGGTTCTTCGGTTCGTGTTTTTTTTTTTCATTTTTTCCCCTCTTCTCCCTCGATTCATCTTCTTTCTGGTGTGGGTGTTCAGTAATTGATTGTATTTTTGATTTCTCTGGTCTAGGTATTCAGCAATTGATTGGGTTTTTTGGATTGCTCATTGTCTGTGTGTTCGGTTTTCTTGTGTTCGTGCTCGGGATGCTTGCGTTTGGTCGTTTGTGTGTGTTGGGGGGTGGGTTATTGGTTCAATTGGGTTCGGGTTGGGTTGATCGATGGTTTGGAGGTGGTTCAATTCTCGGGTAAACATAGTCCTTGGTTGGTTTGATTCGGGTGCTCTCGGTTTGGTTTGATTGGTTGTTATTTGTGTTGATTTGGGTTCATTGCTCTCGGTTTAGAGCTTAACATAAAATGAATTGATTATTGAGTTGGTTTTTGCTCTCAGCTGATAACTTAATTTTTGTTTTCGTTTGCTTTGCTTTCTTCGATAGTTGTTACTGTTCCAATCTGGTTTCGTTACTTCAATTACTCCTATTGCCCCATGTCACTTCACATTAATTAATTTGTCTGTGCATTTTGCAGGGTGACATGCTTTTTTTTTTACTTCTTCTCTTATGATCTTTGCCTCAGTAGACTGCGCCGCCTTCTTTCCTCTGTTAAGTGATTTTTTCATTCTAATTGTAATGTTTATCTTTGCTTTTTGTGCTGTTTCCTCTCCTGCATATTTCTCTTGCGTTTCATTTCCTCTGGTACCTTCTTTTGCTTTCCATTTTTCTTCTCAGCTCTGCTTTGGATTTCTTGCGTAATTGATCCTATTTCTTTTACTCTTCTTTCTTGAGGTTTTGGTCTGTTGCTTCTCACAAATTGCTGCAAAGACTCACCCTTGCTGCAAAGACTCACCCTTTGTGTTGGTCATTCTACTTTTGAGGTTAGTTGGCTTTTTCTAGGACAATTTTGGACAAAAAACAGAGATCACAGAAGAGTATATGATTTCAGAAAATAATAAAGCCGCAGTAGAATTGTGTTATGAGATGAGATGTGGAAGAGAATGTTACAGTAGCTAATAAGAATAATAAATTAATTATTGTTTGCTAGGAATGAAATTGCTAGCAAGGAACCCACCGTAGCTAATAATAATAATAAATTGATTAGTTGTTGTATTGTTTGGTAGGAAGGAACCCACGGTGTTATATTTGGTTTTATCTACAACGATGTGAATCTTTTTTAAAAACATTTGACAACATTAATGTTGTGTTGATTATAGGTTCACAGAAGAATATAGAAAAGACTTTTTCTAGGACAATTTTTAGAAAAAGTTTGAACCTAGAATCAACACTTCATTAATCAATGTTGTCAAATGTACCTAGAATATAACTTCTTCAAATATTTCAGTTTCTTATAATATAGCCTGTATAAAAACATTAGCTAACTAATAGCTTGAAAAAAGTTTTTAATCCAAGCTGCATAAAATTTTAACAGTTACCTTGCTGATTTTTTATTATGGCCGTGGGAATTTTTGTTAGAAATATGTTTGGGTTGAGATTTTGCATTGTTGGCCTTAACTGGTTCTTGATAAACAGTTTGTTGCCATATTAAGCTTCATTGATGTTTTATAGCCATATTGCTTTAGAGTGATTGCTGTTTTTTTAAGAAATAGTATAAAAACACCTCCCACCATGCATGTTTCTTAAGGTTTATTGCATCCTTCTTAAATTTCCATGTACATATTCAGAATTTTAGCTTTCCTTTGGCAACCAGTTATTGTATACTGAACAAAAAATTAATTTCCATCTTTTAACTGCTTCATTGAAAATAGATTCTCTTCATTCTCTGGAAATAACATATAGAAGCAAATCAAATTATGCTAATTTCTTAATACACATAATGAACTTAACAACCATGCTATTAAAAAAACACCAAGATCATTTTAACCTACTAGGAACTTGACCCTTAGTTCTAGAGTGATTTGTGTTGTGAGAAAAACTAATTTCTTTTGGAGATCAAAATAACTAAAACCTTAAAATGATTATTGGATGCTTAGACATGCAGATTCTGATCTTTATCTTCTAATTTCTCAGAGAACTTGGCATTGGAATTGTTGTGTACAGTCCTCTAGGACAGGGATTCTTTTCATCAGGGCCTAAGTTGGTTGAGAATCTTTCAGAGGGTGACTTCCGAAAGGTTGGTACTGTTCTTTGTGAATACCGAGTTTCTTACTGTAATACATGTGCTGTAAATAACCAATTGTGCCAGCATAAAACTTTTATAGTTTGGAAAAAAAAGGAATGTGATAAATTTTATCTTCTCCTTTGGTGGGTTACATATTGGTTAACTTACAGGCCTCATAATACTCTGCCTCTTCATTTTATGGAATGGTTTGCAGTCAAACTCTGTAAAAAAAGAATTACATGGAGAGTTCTGCTTTGAGATCATAAGATTTTAGCTAGCAGTTCCTTCATTGTTGCTTGATTCCAACAAAGATGTTTTCCACCTTAAATTGATTCAATATTCTGATTCAAATAGCACCTGGATAGCTTATAAACCGCAACCTTAATCCACACACACCCTAATACCCACCCGAACCCTATTTTCCCATTTCCTAACCTGCCAATTCTGTTAGAACTTGCAAACCATAGTATTTAGGTGTTGTAATTGAAGATCCTGCAACAGGTTCAATCAAATAAAACAATAAGTCAAGGGCTTTTGTTTGTCCTAAGTCCAAACAAAGAATTTTGCATGTGTAATGTTTTTGCTCGAATCTTTTGATTTCTCAGTTATGCACTAAACGGAGGTCTAGAGAAACACAAGCTCATGGGCAGAATACCTCTTTTTCTGATAGTCCGAATTCAATGCTTTTGGCTCCTTAAAGTCTGCCCACTCACTTTATACCAAGGCAATTTGCAATGTTTGCACCCATAGAACCTGCATAGCATACATTATCATGATGAGTAATTAGAGAATATGCATATTAGCTTTTGATATTTTGTTGTATTATGGAAAAGTTGGTCCTATTATCTTACAGCGAGCAAGTAGGACATGCTACAAGTACATATGGAATGCCTTGCATAAACCGTACATCAATGATAATTTCCTTTTTGATGAGTTGTTATAAGCTTAGCATCTGAAATTAGTGTTTCAATCGCCTCAGCATCAGCCGAGGTTCCAAGCTGAAAATCTAGACCATAACAGACAACTATTTGAGCGGGTTAATGAAATCGCAGCAAGGAAACAATGCACCCCATCACAACTAGCATTGGCCTGGGTACACAAACAGGGTGATGATGTCTGTCCAATTCCTGAAACTACCAAGATCGAAAACTTCAACCAGAATGTGAGGGCTTTGTCTGTCAAACTATCACCAGAAGAAATGGATGAACTCGAATTAATCGCCACTGTAGATGCTGTAAAGGGCGACAGATATGACAGTTCTATGTAGGAGTGGAAAGGCTGAAATTGTGCTTGCTGTTTCTATATGTAGGAAAAATAAGAAGCTTGGTAATACTTTAAAACTTTCAAGATGTGTACCTACAAATAGGAAATTAGGAAGCTATATGATGGAGGAAAAGAATGCATAAATTCAGACCAATAAAATTCATTTAGGTCAATCAAATTCATAGCAACCCATCATCTTAGTTAATTAACCAACAAAAAAATCATTCCACTGGCTGCAATCCTTCCATGAGGTTTCATGTGCATGATTCCTTCATCAAGCATCCTCATTTTGACTAATTCTATAGCAATTCCTTTATATTTCCATTTGTCTTTGCTAACAGGTTATTGTTACAGTGACAAATAAAGAAAATAAATAATAGAAGGCCAAGGAAGAAATATAACACCCTAAAGTAGCTCATCTATATCCCTTAGAAAGGTTATAGAACATCAAGAACCTATCCAATAGTCCAAAGTCCAAACAGAAAAACACAAAATTCCTAAAATGATGCTCTGGCCCAAAAATAAGGGGAAGTTTTTAGTCAGACATATCACAAAATGGACCAAATGTTTCTAAACAAGAAATGATTGCAAAATACAAATAGCAATTTCAAGAAACACATTCTTCTAAACAAATAGATTAATATGACATAGCATGGATGAATTCGACAAACATAGAGCAAGAAAAATGAAATTTCTAAAGCAGATAGATAAATAGAAGATAAGCTTCCATAAAACACACTAAGTTTGAATAAACTAATTTCAAACTGCAGCATTAGAACAAGAACAAACATCATGCTTAGAATGTCAATCTGCTGCAAACATGGTGCATATATATTTCAAAATAATTATGTTTCCTTTCATGGAAGACTACCATTTGCTAGGAGAGTTTGTTGGGAGTGGTTAAGCTTACCATCAAATCTTTTTTAATCAAATTTGTTGGGAGTGGTTAGGCATATGAAAACATAAGTTTATCGTTATGGATTTCATTAGTTGTTGTTACAAGTCTTTGTTCATCAATTTATCAAAACAATTGTTGTATATGCTTTCTTCCACTTTTAGCTAACAAAGACCATAAGTTCTATCTATTTCATTTTTTCCTCTCTCTATGAACATGCATCTAAGTTTTCCTTCTCAATAATCTTTGATTGTTTTATCCTTTGCACTATTTGTTTTCTCCTATTACATTAATATATATTTGCTTTGTCTTCATTTAATTTGACTTTTCTTACATTTCACATACCCATATTTCACAAGTTTTTCGTTGCTATTTGTCTTCAAATATAAGGTCCTCATTGTATTATCTTTGTTACAAATGAATGTTGATTTCACTTTTCTTAATACATCTTTTCATATGTTTCAGGCAAATTTGTTTTCCCAAAGCTACTTTAAGGGCTCATTTGTTGCCTGTGACGATTTTTGCTTCGAAGCTCATCTGTTCCCCTACAAGTCGCCGCCAACGTCCACAACCCGACCATCACATAGAATGTTATCCTTATCCAACGGCTATTTTTGGTGATGATTCCTATCCTGTTACGGATGACATCTATCCTGTTATGGATGAGAGTTTCGTTGGCGTTTCTAGCTCTTTGGATATTGAAAGTGCCCACCAAAATCTTTTTCATCGTGATGCCCATATTGGCTTTCATTATGAAGATTCCTCCGCAATTGCCTCATCGTCTTCTGGACCAAGTTTACGATCAAAAAGTCATGGAACTGAACATGCAAATATTATTACTCCTTTGTCTTCAGACAATTTGTTTTCTCTGGTATCAAACTGTCAAGCTGAAGATCAGCCAATTAATGTCCCCTCAATGATTCCTGACCAATATAATATAATTGCTCAATCTTCTTATCAAAAAAAAAGAAAACGTGAGCTATTTCAACATTCTTAATCCTTTCTTTAAATTCGATTTAGTTTCTAAATTCTTATGATTTTAATCCTCGTTTTCTTTTTCAAATTTCTTTCCACCTCAGGAACCTTGGTTAAACCCCTTGATTTCGGTGATAAATCATGGAAATGTCACCATTGCAATGCTCTTTTTTGGCATGCAGAGCGTTTGGCACGTTCATCAAAGAAAAACCCCTCCTTTACATCATGTTGTGCTAATGGCAAAATCCAATTGCCTGCTGCTCCTAACACACCTCAATTTCTAGATGATCTTTTAAATCCTGACAAAGGTTCATTGTCCATCAAATTCCGGCATAACATTCGTGCTTATAATTCAATGTTTGCTTTCACTTCAATGGGAGCACAGATTGATCATACTGTCAATTCTCAACCAGGGCCATATATATTTAAAATAAATGGACAATGTCATCATCTTATGGGATCATTACTACCAATTGATGCTGAATCACCAAGATTTGCACAACTATACATCTTTGACACAGACAATGAAATTGCTAATCGACTACACCCTTTTAATAATGATAATTGTCAATCATCTTTAGATGAAAATGTTGTCAACAAACTTATTGACATGCTTGATTCTTCCAATGCATTGGTTAAATTGTTTCGTCAAGTTAGACATAGACTTAACAATGATGAATTCCCAAATTTCAAACTTCGTTTAATTGGGAAAAGAGATGGTGACTCAAAGCAATATGATGATCCTTCCTCTAATGATGTATGTGGTTTAATTGTTGGCGATATTGGAGAATCACAAACTGATAGAGATATTATTATTTAAAGTTATTCTAGAAATCTCCGCAGGATCTCTAAATTGCATCCAAAATTTATGTCTCTTCAGTATCCACTCTTATTTCCTTATGGTGAAGATGGCTATCATACTGACATTTTATTCACAAATCAAGAGCATTATACTCTTTCAAAACGTCAAAAAGTTACAATGAGAGCATATTATGCTTATGTCATTCAACAAAGATTAGGAGATAGTAGTACACTTACCAAAGGCGGAAGACTTTATCAGCAATTTTTAGTTGATGCATTTATGAATGTTGAACAAGAACGCCTTGATTTCATTCGCTCAAACCAAGAAAATCTGAGAACTGAATCTTATAAAGGTGTCCAAGATGCAGTTTTAAGAGGTGATGTTAATGGTTCAAGTACTGGAAAAATCATCCTCCCCTCTTCTTTAACTGGAAGCCCTAGATACATGATTAACAATTATCATGATGCAATGGCTATATGTCATCATTATGGTAATCCTGACCTTTTTATTACATTCACTTGCAATGTCAATTGGCCTGAAATTCAAAGAGAAATTAAAAAAAGCCGAAATTATAAAGCTGAAGACAAACCTGACATAATTACAAGAGTATTTCGATACAAACTTAATGATATGATTTCATTCATTAAATCAGGACAGCCCTTCGGGAAAACAATTGCTGGTATTTTTCTGTACTTATTATATTCCTCTTATTGTCTTTATTCAATGTAGTCTTTTTTAAAATTTCTTTTCCCACTTTGTAGATGTTTGTGCTATTGAATTCCAAAAAAGAGGCTTGCCGCACACTCATTTATTGATTTGGCTAGCTTCTGAATACAAATTTCGATCACCTGAGGATGTCGATTCAGTTATCTCGGCTGAACTGCCACACAAAGCAGATGATCCTCATTGCTATGCAATTGTTTCAAAATTTATGCTGCATGGTCCATGCGGGATTGCTAGCCCAAAAGCCCAATGTATGAAGGGAAATAAATGTTCAAAAAAATTCCCTAAAAAGTTTAAACAATCAACAGTGTTCGGTGAAAATGGCTTTGTGTTTTACAAGCGACGAAATTTCCCTACGTCCTTTGTTATGAAAAATGGAATTGCTCTCTCTAATTCCTATGTTGTCCCATACAACAAAGAGTTTCTAATCCGTTATAATGCTCATGTGAATGTTGAAATTTGTTGCCAATCAATGCTCATAAAATATCTTTTCAAATATGTTAGCAAAGGATCTGATAGGTGTCGAGCTGTTATTCAAGGTCAAAGAAACGATGAGATTCAGGCTTATCTTAATTGTAGATTTGTTTGTCCTTATGAAGCTGTATGGCGACTCTTACAATTTCCAATCCATTCAAGAAACCCAGCAGTTGAAAGACTTCAAATACATTTGCCAATGCAACATTCTGTTGTTTTCTTTGGAAATCAAAACTTATCTTTTGTTTTAAGAAAACCTGGTCTCAATAAGACAATGCTCACAGGATGGTTTGATCGAAACAAAGAAGATGTTGAAGCAACACAGTTATATTACTCGCAATTTCCAAACAAATATGTTTGGGATGCTGGCAGAAAGAATGGATTTACAGAACAAGAGGTTTTTCACTTGGACGTATAACATATGTGCATCCTGCTGCTGGCGAATTGTATTTCTTAAAGATGCTTTTAAATCATGTTAAAGGAGCTACAAGCTTTGAATATCTACGTTGTGTCTCTGGTATTGTTTATCCAACCTTTCAACTCGCCTGCAAAGCACTTGGTCTCCTTGATGATGGCAAAGAATGGGCTGAAGCTTTTTCAGAAGCTGTTTTAACTGCTTCCTCCTCACAACTTAGGCAACTATTTGTCAGTGTCACTCTATTTTGTCAAATTGCTAGCCCCCAAGATTTGCTTGATCAATTTTGGCATACAATGCATGACGACATTAGAATCAAGCTATCATCTTTCTCCCCACATAATCTTCATTTCAGTGATAATGAACTTAAAAATTATGTTCTTTATGAACTTGAACAACTTTTCAATACCTCGGCAACATCCCTCAAAGACTATAATTTACCCCTGCCAAATGATCGTTTGATGTCTGAAATTAGAAATAATCTCCTCAGAGAAGAACTCAATTATGATATTTCTGAACTTCGAAGCAATAATGAAGCATCAATTTCATTGCTTAACACATGCCAAAAGAAAATTTATGATCGAGTTATGGAATCAATTTCAAAAAATCAACAATCTCTTATTTTTGTTTACGGGCATGGTGGCACAGGGAAAACTTTTTTATGGCATTCACTTATTGATAGTATTAGATCAGAAAGGTTAATTGTTCTTGCTGTTGCATCATCAGGGATTGCATCTATTCTGCTCCCTGGTGGTCGCACAGCTCACTCAAGGTTTAAGATTCCTCTTGCTATAAATGAGAACTCAACATGTGAAATAAAAAAAAATACTCATCTTTCAAGGTTGATTGAAACGACAACACTTATTGTATGGGATGAAGCTCCTATGAATAATCGCTACTGTTTTGAAACATTGGATAGATCATTACGTGATATAATGGGCCAAACTGGTCATTCCAATCATAACCAACCTTTCGGTGGGAAATCTATTTTACTTGGTGGGGATTATCGTCAAATTCTCCCTGTTATACCTGGAGGAACAAAAGAAGATATTATTAATGTTTCGTTAAGTAGTTCACCACTCTAGCCAAAATTTGAAATCATGTTGCTAAAACAAAATATGAGATTGTCAATTGATGGTCTTGGTTCAGATGAAATCAATGAAATTAAAACATTTGCTAAATGGATTCTTAAAATAGGTGACGGAGACCTTTGTGATATACCTTTTTTTGATGAACTTGATGAATCTTTGATTAAAATTCCATGTGATTTGCAACTACATACCTCTGGTGATCCAATTAAAGCTATGGTTTCAGCTATTTATGCTAGTATTGAACAACCTACTCTTGAACCATCTTACTTTAAAGAAAGGGCTATTATCACACCAAAAAACATTACTGTTACTGAAATCAATAATTTCATACTTGGAGTTACACATGGTCCTCAACGCATTTATCTTAGCAGTGATTCTGTTGATGCATCTTCCAGTGATAATGACAATATAAACTTATTATATCCATTGGAATTTATAAACCAACTTGAGTTCAGTGGTGTTCCTTCGCACATTCTTGCTTTGAAAATAGGAGCGCCAATTATGTTGCTGAGAAATCTGAGTCCAATGATAGGCTTATGTAATGGAACACGACTAATCATCACACAACTTGCTGATTGAGTTATTGAAGCTCAAATTATAACAGGCTCACACATTGGTGACCGAGTTTTTATACCAAGGATCATCTTCCAAATTAATGATGACAAATGCCCATTTACAATCAAACAAAGACAATTTCCAATTCGATTATGCTATGCTATGACAATCAATAAAAGTCAAGGACAATCATTAAAATTTGTTGGTGTTTTCTTAAAGGAGCAAGTTTTTACACATGGCCAACTATATGTCGCTCTTTCAAGAGTTACATCTAAAAAAGGTTTAAAAATCATTTCATGTGACCAAGAAGGAAAACAACTTGATTATGCTAAAAATATTGTCTACAAAGATGTCCTCAATTTATTGCCAAAAGGTCTTTTTCCCATTCAAAATGATTTCTAATTTCTTCAATTCTAGCTTAATTCTTTTATATCCATATTGTCAACTATATTTCAGCTATTTGTTTTCATTTATGTGCATCTTCTTTAATTTTTGCGACCTATTTGTTATTTATTAAAGATGTATGCGCATTCTTTTAATATTGCCTTCATCATCCACATCAGCTTATTTTTGCTTTTATTCTGTAGATTGATGGCGGTGCCTTTGAAAAATATCAAGAAATATCTTTTTTATCCATTGATCCAAGCCAGAGTTTGTCGTGTTTGGATACCAATGCAAAATGGACACACAAGTAGATTCAACTGTCTTTTGGTTGACCACCAGGTTCTCAAATTTCACACACTATTTACTCAACAATTTTTCCTGTTTTATACTTAGATGTCCTCTATAAAGTTCACCATCTTATTTACTTTTAACTTGATATCATTTATAATTTATAATCATATGTTTCTCTGCATGTATGTTTGTTTGTTTTCTTACAATTTTCCTTGAGAATATATATATAGATCATCTTAATTCCTTTCCATGTATAAATTACATTAAATACGCTACCATCCGTATTTAGATTTTCTTCGCATGTTGTCATAATTTCTTTTTCCATTAAATACACTATCTTATTAGCATTCATCAATTTCAACCATGTCTTAATAATTCTAATATTGTTTTTCTACACGTTTTTGCATCGTAGGGCGGAGCTATACAAGGATCATCCAAAGCAAGAGATGCAGAATTTTTCAATCTCAACATAATCGAAGGTTCCTATATTGAGATTAAAGACTTCTACACCTACGAAAATCGAGCTGCTAATATTGTTGTTGATCATGAAGCAATTATTGACTTAAAGTCTGATACCAAGATAATGCATCTTGATTCTGTTAAACATGATGTGCCGCGATACCATTTCAACCTCACTGACTTTGCACATGTCTTAACCAAAGGCAGAGGATCAAGAGTTCTTACAGGTATGAAAAAGATTTTTTTATTGAAAATGGCAAAAAAATGCATTATTTCACTAACCTTTCAATTATTCTAGATGTTCTGGGTCGACTTAAAGGAATCCAGCCAATTGAAAAGATATTAGTTCAAGGTCACAGACTTGAAGATAAAAAAGAGTTCACATTGAGAATATAAGGTATTTCCACTGCTAAAATTGCATTTCTAACTTATGTTTTCGATTGTTTTATCTAAAAATTCCAAGTTTCAAACAGAGGAGAAGATCTTCGAGTTACTTTATGGGCCGACGTTGCTCGAAGCTTTGATGATAATATCGTTAATGCGCAAGAATCTCCCATAATTGTTGTCTTTGCCGGGTTTCGAGTTACAGAATTTCGAGGTTTGCTGTATTGTTTTTAATACGATAGCATCAAACCATTTTTGCCTTTGTTGCCAATTGTAATTTTTTCTCATTCATATTTGTTACTTCTTTTTCTCTTACTTGCATTCAGGTGCAGCAAATTTAACTGGGACTGCTGCATCACTTTGGTATTTCAATCCAAATATTCCAGAAGTTCTGCCATATAAGCAATTGTAAATCCCTCTTACTCTCAAAAAATTTTCCATTTCATTTTTTGCTTAAGCAATACATATTTATTGTTAACTATTTGAAATTCTGTTTAATTCAGTTATAGCCAGGTGCCGTATGATGTCCATAAACTTCCTCCATCTTTGAATGCTGTTGTGTCATTGGATCAACAAATAAATGAAAACCGGAAAACAATTAAAGAGATCTTATGCATGGATCCACATCAACATAAGGTTTCATTGCTAATGCTTATGCGTATTCTTTTAACTGTATTTTTTAACTTCTATTCTCACTTCTGCTTTTATCAATGCAGAATATGCGATTCACTTGCATGACATCTATTACTGATTATGATCTCTTTAATGGGTGGTGGTCCAAAACATGCCCAAAATGCACTAAAACACTCTCAGGACCATTAGACAACCTCAGATGCTTTGAACATGGAACTCCAGACTCTGCACCAATTCCATCGTAAAAAACATTCAATACCCACATTATTGTTTCGTATAGATTTATTTCTTCATGAAATTAATACATTTATATTTTACTCCATTACAAATAACTATTGATGTCTTGGTGCAGGTTTAAAGTGAACTGCATTGTAACTGATGACAAAGATGTCACAAACTTCTTATCTGGAAAAACTGCTGAGAACTTTTTCAACGCCTCAGCACATCATCTGGTTTATGACAAGAAATATGTTGATCCTTATACAGTCCCACCACAAATGACTCAAGTATTGAACAAGATGAAAATCTTTCAACTACGTTTCGGAGCTTATAAATCACCAATCAACAGATGTGACATCTTTGTTACAAATGTTTTTGACGAAGGCATCAAACAGTCTTCAGAGATTCAATCAGAACAATTTGGTGCTGGGTCCTCAACCACTCCTACAACCATTACTATTGAAGACTCATCAATAGTTCAAGCGGACACGCTTACTCCAATAACACCACCTGACAGCACTCCACCATCTCAACACCAAGAAGACAGTTACCGCCTAAAGGCTAAGAAAAGTTTAGATTTGACCGATCCTCATTCAGAAAAAATGTAAGTTTTGTTTTATTACACATATATTTATATTCTCATATTCAATACTTTTAATCATTGCTGAACAATTTCATGCCTTTACTTTCATACATCACCTGCATTCCCTATAAATAAACTTCCTTATAAAATAATATTCTCTGTTCCTTAATTTTACAGTCATCTAAAACAGAAATCAATCATTCTCGATGAAGAAGATGAACCACCAACTAAAAGGAACAAAGACAACCTTTCTCCATCATCAGAGGTCATTTTGCACACCAATTATGCATTCTTAATTTTTGTTACTTAAGACACATATGCATTCTTAGTTTTTGTTACTGAAGTTCATTCAAAATGCATGATACATTCAATATATATACTATATGATTAGCTTTGGATTTTTTGAACAATGCAACTGAGAATGCATGATTATTATTAAACTTACTTAAAAAGGCATAATACACTGATGATTCATGTTTCTTTTTCTTATAGTTGCACACTGATGATTTTTTCTCTTCTACAATTGACATTATTGCCTAAATTGTTTTTATTATTGTTAAAATTGTGTATTGATTGTTTTACTATATCTTATAATGGACTTTAGGAATGAATATAGTCCTTAACATATTCTAGATTGAATTATACAATTGATTGTATTGAAAATGGATGTGATTATGGATGAAATGTTACTCATATTGTGTGCAGGTTGTGTTATGAATAACTTGGGATCTCCCGATATAGGGGAAACTCTGCTGAAATTTCGTCAGAAATTTCGGCGATATGAAAAAAAAATTCCCATACTTCATCTACTCTTTTTATAAGTGGAAACATTAAAAAATTAAACAACTAGAAGAAAAATATTTAGGGTTGTTACTGATAATGATTCATTTTCTGCTATTCATTGTTTTCGTCTAAATGTTTATGTTAGATCTACTTGAATTGTTTTATCATTCGTCCCATTCGCTTTCTCCAAGTACATATATGTATGTATGTTTTATCTATACATCCAAGTCTTCTCTTCCTTTTTTCTAATGTTTACAATGATTTTTACAGCATATGATATTAATTTTTAATTTTTTCTTTACTGATTTGCTGCATTTATTCTTCCATAATATTTCCTGAAATTTTTTAATGCATGACTTAATTTCTTCATCATTTCATTTATTACTTTGCGAATTTTATTTTTTTCAGGAAGATTAGCAACAAAATGATATGTCTCATTTCGAAGGAGGGATTTCACTTCGTTCTGCACCTCAACATCCCTCTATTTTGCGCTGATGTACAAATTGTATAATTAGCACTCTTTTGTCATCTTTTGTGACACTATGTATATACCAAAAGATGTAACCTATGTTTACAAAACAAACTCTTTTATATTGTAGTTCTAAACTTTTATATTATAAGTTTATCGTTTTTAATGTAATTATATAATATTATATACGTAGCAATGCCCGCGGCAACGCGCGGGCATATAACTAGTAAATAATAAAATGTGTGGAGAATATTAACACTTGTTAATAGAGGTCAGATTGTGGTCTATAATAGTAGTTGACCTCATGTATGGAAAGGTACCTCGGGTTCCTTCTTAAATAGAAATATACTCCTCTACTAAATGAAGCATGCGAACACTTGAAAGTTTTTTATTCGCTGGAAAGGGTAAAAAACAAAAAGAAGACGAAGAAATATATATCGACACAAACCATAAACTCGCGCTCCGCTGTTGGTATTAATTTTTTTTATCTAGTTTTAACATATATAATTATTTTATTTTATATTTTGATTTTTAGTCTTTTATTTTCTGGTTTAGTTTCAATCCTTTGATTTTTTCAGTCCTTCTGAGATAGTTCTTAATTTTTTATTTGTATCTAACACCTCTGCTCTTATTTTAGATTTTTAATTTTTATTGTTATTTTTATTTGTGTTAAATGTAGCTTGCGTTAAAAAACATAGTAAGTTTAGCTTTGGTGGTGTAAAATGAGAGTGAAACTCTCTCTTATGCATGTATACAAAGGTTATTTTGTATTTGTATATTATAGAAAACATGTGCAATATCTTTAATAGCCCCAGATTTAACTGTTGATTTTTGTCTTATTGGAGGATATTATAGTTATTTTACTGCACCCAGAAACATTAAAAATCTAAAATACTCCTGGGCACATGGCTAAAATCATTGTTCACTGAGAAGTAAAATAATAATTTTACCATTACAATCCACAGTAATCTGTGTCTAAATGCACAATGAATTTTACTGTGCAAAACCCTAATATACTTAAGCTTTTTAGTTAATATAGACAGACAGACAGATATTATTTTAATACATAACAATTTAAAAAACAGTATAAATAACGCTTTTGGACATGACTAATGCAAAATGCAATTGATAAATTTCTAATACATGCATATTGTTTTAAAACATAATAGTTGCTATGTATAAGTGGGAAAGCATTGTAGCAATCTATAGTGTTTTGTGAGAAGAGCTACAATACTATGTAAAAATAACATTTTTAGACATGACTCATGCAAAATGCAGAATGCAATTGACAAATTTTTAATATGTGCATATTTTTTTAAACATAAGCTATGTATAAATGTATAAGTGGGAAGGGACTTGTTCTTCCTCTGCACCTGGGTTTGATCCTCTTTCAGTGGGTTAGTCGTGGTGCGCGCAAGCTAGCCCAAACACCCCGGTTATTAAAAAAATAATAAAAACAAATGTATAAGTGGAAAAAAATATTAAAAAATGTATAAGCGGGAAAAAAATTAGGTCTGCGGATTAGTTGTGGTGCGCGTAAGCTGGCCCGAACACCCCGGTTATCAAAAAAACAAAAACAAAAAATGTATAAGTGGGGAAAAAATAGAAAAAAAATATACAAGTGGGAAAGCAGTCGTAGTGCGCGTAAGCTGGCCTCAACACTCTGGTTATAAAAAAAATATATAAGTGAAAAAAAATAGAAAAAAAGTATAAACAGGAAAAAAAAAGTGGGTCTAGTGGTGCGCGTAAGCTGGCCCGGACACCCTTATTATAAAAAAACAAAAAAAAAGTATAAGGGGGGGGGGGGATAAGAAAAAAAATGTACTGGTAGGAAAGCACTGTAGCAATCCATAATGTTCTTTGAGAAGAGCTACAGTGCTTTTCCCATACCATCTATATGTATAATCATCCCCAATTCGATTGGAGGTAAACATCTCCATGAACTCATGCACATGTTGGACATGCCATTTGTGTTGATTGATTCTCTAGGAGAGCTAAGCCTGGGTTTGGAAAACAGATGATTGCAAAGGAGTAGAAAAGAACAGAGAGCTATTTTAATTAGCTTTAATAGTATTGCAACGAATATTTTTATTTCTTTTAATGTTTTGGATTTTTTTTTTGTTGAAGTGGCTATAAATAGCACCCGAAGACGATAAGAGTTATTTTAGCTATTGAAATAGCTCATGCGTCGGAGAAGATAAAAATAAGAACAAAAACCAAAAGACTAATTTTTTAGATTTGCCTTCTTAGATGGCTTATGAGTTGGAGATTTTCTTACTCTTGAGTTGGGGAAACTTAAGCCTCGACGCTTGGGTTCTTTTTGTATTTTTTATTTTATTTTTTAACACAAAATACTTTTTTAACCTTAGAGTTCACAAAATATTTTTTTAACCCGGATCTGGTCTCATTTGATTTTAAATGATTATTTAAAGGTTAAGTTATCACACATCGCAGGTTTTGTTTGGTGTTAGGCATGGGCATGATTGCTATCTAGCTATGGCAGCTTATCAAGACCACTCTGTAAAAAAATGAAAAAAGATTATTATGACCAAAACTAGCAAAACAGCTTCCAGATTCCTGAACAGTTCAGATGCAAGTGTTAAGGGATTGAGTTCTTAAGACCACAGTCTGAACCTAACAATGGTTCTGGAGTCTTCCTTGAATTCAAAAGGACAAAACCATGAATTTTTTTTAAAGGTAACCGAGCACCCAGATTTTGCTTTTACCCACTCCAACAAGGCCCCTGCACACAATCCATTCATAAGTGTTTGCAAACACTTACTAATATCATCTGCTGTTAGTTATTAATCAATAAAAAAATAAAATAGTTAATGTGTGTATGCATTAAGTATATATATGTATATTCAATAATAAAAAATATTAAGAAGAATTTGGGCAGCTATTCAAGCAAAATGTACTGTAACACTCCCCAGTTGGCCTATAGAGAACTGTTGGCTGCTAAATAGAAAACATCAAAGCAGAAAGAAAGAGAGAGATGAACCACTTACTATAAATGGCTTCAAGAGGAGTGATGAAGAGGAAAAGGGTTTGCTATAAAAGCAATCCGGTCTGTATCATTTCAATGTATTTTGCTTGAAAATTGACAGGGGGTTAAAATTATTTGGTTTTTGTACCAGCTGCTTCCAAAAAGATTTGTTATGAAGTACGGGAAAGATTTCTCAGATCTGGGAGAGCATGATAAGTTCATCAGACTAGGTGTTCTTGTTTTATTATTTTTGTGATTCAAGTACTGGGTCTCTTTTGTTCTTGCTAATAATTCCTCCTTCTTAACTTCACCAACCAATGTTTAAGGTGTAATCTTGTGGTATCGTTGTTGAAGTTGGATTGTTATTGGGTGAATCTTCTGTTTAATGTTTGAAATTATTAACAGAAGTTGCTAATGTCTGAATTTTAAAGGGCTTTTTTCCAACACCTTTTGTACTGTTGTTATCCACAATTAGCAATAGAATTTATCCTGTTCATCCATTGAAATTCATAGATATGAAATAAAATAATTCTAAATCCATTATACAAAATACCATGTCTGATACGGAATGGAAGCATGATTATAACTGTGTTGAGAAGGAAAGGACTATTGCAAGCACAAGATTAACTTGTTGAAGTCTAATTTTGATCAGCATATTGAGCTTGCAACTTAAAAGAAGAGTGTAGCAGATGAAACAGAGGCGGTCTTACAGGCAAAACCATGGCTGTTGTCTCCTACAACTTTGGATTTTCAGAATCTCAGCACTCTTTTATGTTGGGTTGCAGAATTTCCAGCTCTGTGTAAATGTGCTGCCATGTCAAACTGCACTGGTAGTGACGTTAGTGTTCCACCAATTTTTATTTTTATTTTTCTTAATGAGGAGTGGATAAGTTTTCTCAATTCAGATTAGAACAACCTTGGATTAAACAATTATGCTGAGAAGTTAGTGATGATGCCACTCAATAATTAGGACAAGCCCCCACACGCGCTCTCTGTTCCCTCCTTGTTTGATAGAGAAACGGTTATTGTCGTTATCTGTTAACAACGCGTGAGCTACTCGTCGTCGACTCAGCATGACATGGATTAGGGTTAAGAATGTAAGAACACGCCATGAATACCCACCTGATCATCTTATTTGTCACACCTCCTCCTTTCTTGAGTCCATCTTAATTAGTTAACTGTCCTTTTCAGTTTCTTGTGAATACATCTATAAATAGGCAAGAAAACAAAATATGACGAAATAAATCGTGAAGAAGAACGAAAGAAAGATAAGGATGCCACATCGACCAAACATGCCCTGACAGCTGTGACTGGTCAAATCTAAACGTCTTGATCTGGAGGTAAACAGTTCCAACGGTCCAAAATGCACAGTGCTCGTTTTCATTAAAATGCGATCGTTCTCTTCTGATCCTTTCTGATCACACCCGCCAGCAGCTTACTTAAATTCCAGAAACCCAGGCAGCATTTTGTCACCATCTTAACCAGTTTCTTTTGAAGTAGAAGGAGGAGGTGAGAATGCGGATTGAGGAATGCGAAGGGGTATCGGCGTCGAGAAAGCACCTGGTGTTTGCCTATTATGTTACCGGTCATGGTTTTGGCCATGCCACTCGTGTTGTCGAGGTCTGTTTTACTGTTCTTATAGTTTCTCCAAATTGCAATTCCTCGTGGCTCTCAGTTTTCTTATTCTCTTTTTTTTAAATCATCATTATTTTAGAGATAGCTTGATATTTATGATCATAGCGTGATTGCGATGATCAGGCATAGTATTTTGCTGTTTTATTTTCTTAGGAAATTTGGGTTTGAGCGTAAAACAGTGTGATTTTGCTGGAATAGGTCGTTAGGAACTTGATTTTGGCTGGGCATGATGTGCACGTGGTCACCGGTGCACCTGATTTTGTCTTCACCTCTGAAATTCAGTCGCCTCGCCTCTTCATTCGCAAGGTAAATTATTATTATTTGGGAATGTGGAAGTAGAAAAAAATATAATTCCAATTCATTTTTGTATTTGTTTTTGAATTTTTAGGTATTATTGGACTGTGGAGCAGTACAGGCAGATGCATTGACCGTGGATCGCCTTGCTTCGTTGGAGAAGGTATAAAAACACTATTTATTCCCCCTTTTCTTTTCTTTTTCTTGCAATTATAGTTTTGGTAATTAGTGCTGGCTCTAACTTCATGAAAATAAATTGATGTGATGGAATTTTTCTTTTGCTATGCTAATTACACTCTTCCTTTTCTGGATGTTAGTATTCGGAGACGGCTGTGAAGCCCCGGGAATCTATCTTGGCTACTGAGATAGAGTGGCTGAACTCCATAAAAGCTGACTTAGTGGTATTGATCTTGTTTTTGTCATGTTATTATAGTTGAACTCCTGCAATGGATATTTATCTAGACTATGGTATTAAGGGTTCACTTTAATTTAGCATTAAAAGACTAAATGGTGAAAATTGAAGATAATTGATGAATTGTGTTTTACTCATGAAAACAGGTTTCCGATGTTGTTCCAGTTGCGTGTCGTGCTGCAGCTGATGCAGGAATTCAATCTGTCTGTGTCACCAACTTCAGGTAACTTCTTGTTACTAGCATTCTTGTTCATTTTACTGTTTCTATATTTTCTCTTATTTGTGTCTAATTTATCTTGGAGGGTAAATGTATTGAATGTTATCAACAATCACCATAGTCTTGGAGGGACACAGGTTTTAATGGGTAGCTCTACAAGACTTTATGCTCTGTTCTTCTTCTTTCAAGGAAAAAAAATGGAAACATTGGTTTGGTGAAAAAGCATAATTTGCATGAAGATTTTTTTAAAATTTTATACACTGAATAAATATCCCTTATTGTAACTTACTTTTTTGTAATGTCAAAAAATTAAATCTAGACCATAAGCTTGCCTGACCTTAACTGAGATACATGGATGGTAAAGTCTTCTGTTGCCTCACCCTGGCTAAATTTATGGTGTGAAACAAAAAAGTTTGCTTCTTGTATCCTATTCTATTTTAGTAAAGATGCTTCTTTCTAGATGAAGTTGCTTAGTGGAGTGGTTGATACACAGTGCTTAGGTCATGTTATAAACCCTAGACTTGGTTTGATGTTTGTGATACCATTCCATGGTTGAAAAGATGATATGACGTGCAAGGTCATTGATATAACTTATGAAAAATTTAAAGCCCCTGCTTGAAATTTTTGCTAGCCACATCATCAATCCTTGTGATTCTATAATAACCTGTTTGATCTTTGTCTTACACTGTTGCAGTTGGGACTTCATCTATGCAGAGTATGTAATGGCTGCTGGAAATCATCATCGTTCAATAGTTTGGCAGGTGACATTGTTTTTATGGAATTCCTTTCCCCTCATACTCATAATTGTTCAATTAGTGTTTCCATTTCCCTAGTTCTTGTGACCTTTTGCCAATGCCTTCTTCATTTGATATGTTCTGGTCATAATTCCAATATCTTCTACCGTGATCTTTTTTATGTTGTATCAAAAATCCCAACTAAGTCAATTAATCACAAAAGGCATAGAAAATACTCAATATAGTGATTTTACTGTCAAACCAAATGCCATTAACTCTTCATCTCAAGAATTTATATGAAATTTGAGGTTGCTGTATTTTTTCTGTGAACCTGCACTGTTTTGGCATTCAGGATTTACCCTTTTGATTTGGAACTTGTTTTGGTGTGATTTTAGTGGTACTAAATTTGCTTATGCTCTTGAAATTATTACAGATAGCAGAGGATTATTCTCACTGTGAATTCCTAATCCGCCTCCCAGGATTTTGCCCAAGTATGTTGGTTCATACACAGCCTCAAGATGAACCCCCCTGTGTTTCCTTTCTGATTTCCATACCTGGTGCAGGAACATTTTTGGGTTGCTCTCAAAATATTAATTTGGTTCTCTTATGTTTCAGTGCCTGCTTTCAGGGATGTTATTGATGTACCTCTTGTTGTGAGGAGGTTGCACAAAACCCGCAAGGAGGTATGGCTTCTGAACACTGCTGAAACCCTTCTTTATATCATTCAGATGTTGATCCAATTTTGTATCATTCAGCCCTTCTTTATATCATTCAGATGTTGATTCAATTTTGTATTTTCTTAACATAGGTAAGGAAGGAACTTGGCATCAGTGATGATGTGAAGATGGTAATCCTTAACTTTGGTGGACAGGTGAGGATACTGAAAACTGTTGTAGATCTGATGTGTACTCAAATTTGCATGAAGTATATTCCTCTCTCCATTGAATGTCCACTGCGATGTTTGTCCCTGATATGCTTCGATACCTTGTGCATTGGTTGGAAATGTACAATAATTTCATTCTTACAACAAACTTCTTTCCCTCTTGTGCAGCCATCTGGGTGGAAGTTGAAGGAGGAGTACTTACCTTCTGGTTGGCTTTGCCTGGTACCTTTTTCAGTAACCATTTCTATGTCTTTGTAATGTTTAAAAACACATTTTCATAATGGTTATTGAAGCATGTGAGTTTTGATTCAGGTTTGTGGTGCTTCTGACAGCCAGGAGCTTCCACCAAATTTCATAAAGCTTGCCAAAGATGCCTACACACCTGATCTTATTGCTGCATCAGACTGCATGCTTGGTCAGTGTGATATTTTTGGTAGGTGAACTAAATTAAATGGTTTGAAACAGAAATTTAATGGTATTTCCATTTCTTCAGGGAAAATTGGATATGGCACTGTCAGTGAAGCCCTGGCATTCAAGTTACCATTTGTCTTTGTGAGAAGAGATTATTTCAATGAAGAACCCTTTTTGAGAAATATGCTTGAGGTGCAATAATTGTTTCCAAAGTGTCATCATAATCTTTTGTTTTTTCCCTTTCTTTCTCTTCCTTTTATCCTTCAGTTGTCTCTGTGGTTTTTCTTGTAGCTCCTTTCATTTTGTTTTGATACTAGTAAAATATGATTTCTTGAAACAGTATTACCAGTGCGGTGTTGAGATGATTAGGAGAGATTTACTCACTGGTCACTGGAAACCATATCTTGAGCATGCCATTAGTTTGAAACCATGCTATGAGGGAGGCATTAATGGAGGCGAGGTACTAATTTTCTTTCTTGATATCTGTGATTTTCTTGACATGTTGTTTCTCAACACTGATACACTGCTTTTGGATATTCTGAAACTGTAGGTGGCAGCTCACATTTTGCAGGAGACAGCTATTGGTAAACACTATGCTTCAGATAAGGTAAGCAAAGTTTTGATATCTAGTTTTATGTGGGGTGTAATCAATAATGCATGCGTTTTGCATCAACATCGTTGAGAACAAGATTTCTGTAATGATAATGTAACTATCTACAAAGAAAATGTACAAGACAAATGTTAAGAATAAATAATCCATGGATGTTAACCCTCGTATTCCTTCAAATTTCAACCTTTCATTCCTTTGTGCTGAGTTTTTGAGATGTTTTGCACATGGCTAAGCTGCCTTGATTCTTTTCCCTGTGACAGTTGTTGTTTTGTCAAACACCTTGTACATTGTCAAAATGCTAGAATTTCTTATGAAAAAACTTGAGTTACTAAATTCAGATTTACATTAAAATATTATTCCCTGTCTTTGAATGGTCTGAAACAATTATCCTGTTTTTCCTTGTGAAAGAGTAGTTCAGTGGAGCAAGAAGATTGCGAGATGCCATTGTCCTTGGTTATCAATTACAAAGGGTCCCTGGACGAGATATCAGCATCCCAGAATGGTATTCAAGTGCTGAAAATGAGCTCAATAAATCTAACGGGTCTCCAGCTACCCAAATAATTGAAAATGGATCCCTAACAAGCACGTGAGTTTTGTCTTTGTCCATTTAACCTGGCAGATTCTTAATTTTGATGATACATTCAATTTTTTATTCTGTTGACATTTTTATGCAACTCTTGCCAGATGCACTGGTGATTTTGAGATTCTACTTGGAGATCTTCAAGGCCTTCCAGATACAAAGAGTTTCTTAAAGAGTTTGGCAGAGCTAGATACTGTATATGACCCTGAGAAGAACACTGAGAAGCGCCAAATCCGGGAACGTAAGGCTGCTGCAGGACTCTTTAATTGGGAGGTCTGTTTAATGTCCAATAAAACACATTGATTTTAACTCGTGTAGTCTTTTAGTGTTTTCAAGAACCAGATTGCTTAGCATTAACAGCAGCTATGTACAAGGTTTACTCTAGGCATTGTAGTGATTTGCAGTTTCTTCTCAATCAGTTGCATTCCTGCACTATGTATCACTATCATCTTCAAAATGGATGGATTTTAATGTCATTTGGAAATTAAAATGGGTCCTTCTTTATGTGTTTGATACAAAGGAGTTTTTTTTGCCTATGTTGTATTTGTACAGGAAGATATCTATGTGACAAGAGCACCTGGGAGATTGGACGTAATGGGAGGGATAGCTGACTATTCTGGAAGTCTTGTGTTGCAGGTTAGACTTCTCTATGTTTTAGCTTTTTCCATCACAGAGTAAAATTTGGTGCTTCCTTTGTTTTTTTTTGTATTTACTTAAACCTTAACGCTGTATTTTATCCTTTTTGTTTTAAAAAGTTACCGATGCCTCAAGGCAACACCACAGTTCTCACCAAGTATTGCTTTGGGTAATTGAGCAATATCCATTTTGTGAAGGATTAATACACTTTATATTAATCTGGCTTCCCTAAATGCTTTGGTGCTAATCAATTTATCTATTTGTCTTTCTGTCTATCATATCTGAATCTTATTTTCTCCATATGTTGACTATTTCTTCCTTTCTCTTTGTTTTCTTTAGAAGAATCATAATGTTGAACATGGTCCTGACAATCAAACCATTCCTGTATCCTTAAGTTTATTATCATGCACCATGTATGAATGAAGCCATAGTGAGGAAAACTCCACTTCTTTCACATCAGATCTGTCACTATTGAGTTGATTAATCATCTTCAGTTTCTTTTGTCATAGATGCCTATTAAAGAAGCCTGCCATGTTGCTGTGCAAAAGAACCATGCGAGTAAACATAGGCTCTGGAAACATGCCCAGGCTCGGCAAAATGCAAAAGGACAAGGGCCTACCCCCGTTCTTCAAATAGTAAGTATCACATTTGAATATTGAGACATTATTTCCACGTACACTCCTCCATCCATCATCCCCTCCAGTCACTCTCCATATACGATGTGGATTGTTGGTTTATGTTGTTAATTCAGCTGTGATAACTGATAAATATGATTTGAACTCATTTTGTGCAGCTTTTAGCTTAATATGTGAGATAAATCTTCAATTTCTATTGTAAACATCTTTCTTTATCTCAATCAGGTATCCTATGGGTCAGAGTTAAGCAATCGTGGTCCGACCTTTGACATGGATCTATCTGATTTTATGGATGGAGAGATGCCAATATCATATGACAAGGCAAAAAAATATTTTGCCCAAGATCCATCACAAAAGTAGGTCACTGTCACTTTTGTTTCTTATTTGGATTTATTTAGAACTCTGTATCTTACTTCATGGCCCCTCTTTTAGATGGGCAGCTTATGTCGCAGGGACAATTCTTGTTTTGATGACAGAATTAGGTGTACGCTTTGAGGATAGCATTAGCATGCTGGTATGAGTTGCCTTCTTGTGCTTTTTTTCGATTAGAAGATTTTATTGCTTTTTTTTTTTTATTTGTTGCTATATTAGCTTTCTTTGTTTTTTCCCCTTCCTCTGTCCCATTGACTTCATTATACATGAAAATACAGACAATAAGATTTTTTTCATGCAATATGCTGTCATATAACCATAAAACTGCTATACTATAGGTTCACAATGACCAAAAGCTTAAGGTGAACTGGGGAAACTGTGCTAAATTTTTGGTTATTGTCTTTTGTATGTGGAACTTTTTTGTCCTTTTCATGGTAGATCATCTGCACACCATAACCATGCACATTCTGGGCTTTGCTCATTTCAGATCTTAATTATCCCTACATGGAAATACAGGTTTCTTCTGCAGTCCCTGAGGGAAAAGGGGTATCTTCTTCTGCATCAGTGGAGGTTGCCAGCATGTCTGCTATAGCTGCTGCTCATGGTAACTGCTATCCTAATTCTCCTAAACTCATTGGCACTTCATTTTTTCTTTTAATATATCTGTCATGTTATGATCCGGTCCTTTTGCTAGTTGCCCAATTAATGTTTTTATCAAGAATAATGACCATTGTGTAAACTGTATTTTGAAATAATCAAGATGGTTTGACCACAGATCAATGGGATAGTGGATGGCTCAGTGGAAGCACATGAGTTATAGGACAGAATACATGCTAGGAAATAAATAAATAAAAACTGTGAGTTTGTAATGTTTTTACCCAGAATCAATAAATACAAAGATCTTTCTCCATCATTCGAGACTTTTTCAGAGTTTCTTGAAGATTACTTGAATTGCTTTTATTTCCAATTACCAAAATAAATGCCTTGCCACTTTATACAACTTGCCAATGTTAAACAAAATGCTAAGCTTAAATAATGTAAACCTTTGAACTTGTTGCCATAATTTAGTGTAAGGAACGTTCCTTGCAGAAGTTAATAATCTAACAAGGTTTAGTTCATATATTTAAAGCTGCGGTTCCGTTGTTAGATTGAAATCCCAGCTATTTATGAAGAATACTGTTGCATCATACGAAAATTTCTGTTTCTTACAGTAAGCTGTTGTACAAAGCTTCTATCATTTATTTTTTCTAGAGGGCCATGAATACTCTTGGTTATTCATGAACTGATATTCTTGATGCTGTTGAAAAATTGACTTAAAAGTCAACCCTTCTTGTAAATGTTGCAGGATTAAGTATCAGTCCAAGAGATATTGCTTTGCTCTGCCAAAAGGTTTGATTTTTAACAAATAGAAGAAAACTTCTTATTGGCAAAATATGTGTATCAGTTCTGACATAAGAAGTGTTCAATAGGTAGAGAATCACATTGTTGGAGCTCCATGTGGTGTAATGGATCAGATGACTTCAGCATGCGGTGAAGCCAACAAACTTCTTGCAATGGTGTGCCAGGTAAGGATCATTCATGCTGCTGACTAAACTTTTGATAAAGATGTTCCAAAGGATAAGAAACAATGCTAAACCTGTGTTGATTATCAATGCAGCCTGCTGAGGTTATTGGGCTTGTAGAAATTCCTAGCCATATTCGTTTCTGGGGAATTGATTCAGGAATACGACACAGGTATCCGGCCCACTGAATACTTTTTATTAATTCCTCTGCCACTCATTTTACAAATTGGCATTTGCATGCAATGTTCATTCATTCTAAAGCACTCTTTCATCTTCTCTATTTCAGTTTTTTCTTGATTGCTTTCACTAATTGATTGTGAAGTCTCCATGGATGTTTTATCTTATTTGATTTGAGGATTTGGCATCTTTTCATTTCAGTAAGAGAAACTGTGTTGTGGCTCACTGCCAACCTCTTAAATCTCTTTTGCACATGGCATATTAGTTGTTTACAGATCAGGCATTATGGAACTTAATAATGGTTGTTAATTCTTGTTCTTGCCAGGCCCTTGACTTGCTCACTTTCCTGCATGCAAGTAATTATTACATGTTCAAGATATTAATGGTCTATGAAGTTCCTTTTAATGGCTACATTCGCTTCTGGATTATTGTAATATTTTTTTGGCATTGCTAATGGCTTAGATACTGTAATAATCTTATCACTTTGATAACTTCTGTAGCAAACCACACTCCTTTATATTTTGGCATTCCTTAGCTCATATTTTAATGTTGTAAAAAAATTTCTTCGGCAGTGTTGGTGGTGCAGATTATGGATCTGTAAGAATAGGTGCCTTCATGGGTCGAAAGATGATTAAGTCTATAGCATCATCTACTCTGTCCAGATCACTGCCCAGTGCTAATGGGTTAATCCTTGACGAGTTGGAGGATGATAGTGTGAATCTAATCAAAGCTGAAGCTTCGTTGGATTACTTGTGTAACTTATCACCACACAGGTAAGTGTGATTAGTTTCTCTTATGTCGATAATGCTTTAATTAATTTTTTTATGTTGATAATATTTTATCCTTACATCTTGTATTTATCTTACAGAGCCATGTGACTGTTTTGATTTAAAAATCTCCTACTCTTCTCTTTGTGGGATGAATTAAATACTCCTACATTGCTTAAGAAACATGGCCTCTTATTATAGTTGAAACGCACATTTTAATAGAGAAAAAAAAAATTACGTGTCATAACCTCATGCTACCTCAACGATAGGTGATTCCCCACTTCTTTAATATATTATCAGTGTTAGATGGCTCTAACTTGTTGTCTTTACTTTCCATTCTGTAGAATTGTTAGAGTATGAAAATTATATCTCTCTATTCTTGATGCATTAGTACAGTATGTATATATACAGGTCTAGGATTAATCTAAATCCCTAGAACCAAGCTATAATTGAATGCATATAAATCAGCCCTGTAACTGACAGCCCTATAGTTGACTTACTCTATTTAGAACAATAATCAATCCTATAATTGATTTACTATATTTACAACACATTCCAAATGCTGTACTTCTTTTTGAGTTTAACTTCTTAACGTTAATTTTCTGTTGTCATTCTCCATTATCTTGTTTTATGATTTATGGTTATGTGACATCTTAATCTTATCCTGCAACTCTGATTTAAATGTACATGCATTTTTTACTTTTATGTTAAATCTCATGATACAGATATGAGGCTCTCTATGCTAAGATGCTTCCTGAATCCATCCTTGGAGAAACCTTTCTTGAGAAGTATATTGATCATAGTGATGCTGTCACAGTAATTGATGAGAAGCGCACATATGTTGTGAGAGCACCGGCTAAACATCCTATATATGAAAACTTCCGTGTCAAGGTCAGCAATAATTTTCATTTCATTGTTTCAAATGTGTTTGGTGGATACAGTTGTTCATGCTATTTCTAAAATCCTCTTTGTTCTGCATCTTGATGTTAGGCCTTCAAAGCATTGTTAACTTCCACCACTTCAGATGAGCAACTTACAGCCCTTGGAGAACTATTGTATCAGGTATATTCAAATTCTGATATAACCAGGCATTTTCCTGATGAAACAATGCCAGCTGCCATTGGAATTATTTTTGAAGGGAGGAAATTCTTTTGACATCGCTGTGATTGAGATTTTCATTGGTGGAAACTTCAGATTTGATTTGCCAGATATTCATGATTCAGCTATAGGAAAAGTTACAAAGATTTTCACTGCTCTATATTTCTGTCCCTTTATCATGATAAAGTGACTGGAAACACGACTCTACTATTAATGTGTAAAGCCAGCCATGCTTGGTTGACAATGCCATGTACCCTCTTGTTTAGAGGAACTATTGACTTATTGACCATAGTTAGCATTATTCTGAAAGTAGATAAACATCCTGATCGTTAACTTTTTACATCAAAGAAATTTTACTATTTTTAATGTAAAAGTAAATAATAACAGCTTGCTCAATGAATGGAATCATGACAACACTGAGAGCTATGAGTTCGAGGAAAGTGGATTAAAAGTATTGTTGATGTGCTGTATTATTTTGCAGTGTCACTATAGCTACGGTGCATGTGGGCTTGGCTCTGATGGGACAGATAGGCTTGTGCGGTTGGTACAGGAAATGCAACATGGTAAACCGTCAAGCTCTGAAGATGGGACTTTATATGGAGCAAAAATAACTGGTGGGGGTTCTGGTGGAACAGTTTGTGTAATTGGTAGGAACTGTCTTAGAAGCAGCCAACAAATTCTGGAGGTAATTCTAGACCAGTATAATCACAGAAAATGATCATTTTTCGCCCTTATGAATTTGTTCCTTTTTTTCATCGTGCACATGTTCTTGTTCTTTGAGGTGGTCATACAAATAGAAGAATCTTGAATTTGATATTTGCTGAAATACTCTCCTTTTTCCTTTTCATGCATGCCCTGTTTATTTCATGCTCTTGCACTTGCTGATAGGCCTAGGACACCGAATTAACTGGAGCTTATATTTTTGCTTTCTATTGCCATTGCTTATATTTAACAAGTAATTACGATTGCAAGCCATTGTAGATTGATGAATGCATTTTTCCTGTTGCTAATCGCTTAGGGGGGTGGAAATGGTATTTTAAATATTTTCTTGCTCCTTTATAATTGTCATTGGATCAACTTGTTAATGGAACCATTTGTCATTTGAACATCCAGATTCAGCACAGATACAAAGGCGGAACTGGCTATTTGCCATTTATTTTTGAGGGTTCGTCACCTGGGTCAGGAAAATTCGGATACCTGAGAATTCGCAGGCCTTTGTCCAGAACTTAGCCAATTGTCTCTCATTGTGGTCACTATATTAACGGTAACCACAACCCAGCTGCTTAAATTATTAGACCATTGTCATTATTATTCCAGAAATTTGTATTTCTGATGTTGCTTTCAAAAATCCAATTGTTTCCCCTCTGAATAAAAGAGCATATTTCAGACCATAAATTGTCACCTACTCACCCGCGTGCGTTAGCATCTGATGGGATATTCCTATATGAAGTTGATGTAAGGGACTCGGTATACCATACAAGTATGCTACTTTAGGTTATCGGCATCTGTTTTTTACCGCTTCAATTTATCGAGTGGAAATGCTAGTTAATCTTAGCAGGAAAGCTACGAAGCTACTCATTTACCGACCCAAGCATAATTTTGAGACCATAACCTAGAGTGACGACTGATGAATTTATTCACTGTGAATTTAACCTCGTAAATAAGTTGCCCACTTGAGAAAAATGAATGGGATGTCCTAAAATGATTGGATGACTATTCCAATTAGAAAAGAAAATGCGATAACCTTTGAAGCTTGTAGATTCACATCGAATGATTGTTTTGATTATACTGTCCAGTAATATTCATGGCTCCCAGCTATAATGCACGTCTGGGATCATAAATTCCCAGTCGCCTTTTATGAACTATTGACCATAAAATCAGGGTATTCCAACACTATGCCTTCGCCATTGACAATTGCTGAGAACGAATGCCCGCTTTCAGGGCACGAGGGGACTGTCTCCGTCCTGCTGATAGAAGGATTCATAAGTGGCTATTCTTGTCTTCGATTCGGGCAGCTCTAGATCTTTCCTAAAATCAGCACACATCTTGGCGAAATCCTCCATCTGAGTCCTCTTCCATTCCTTTCAACAAATACAATCCTCAAATTCATCTAAAATATACAACTCCAAATCAGTGATGCCTTGGAGAACCTGCACTAACAAGAACTCATACATTGGATGCGGCCTAAGAGACAAGAATCAAAATCATTAAGAAAAACACGTTCATTAATTTTAACATTTTAAAAAAGAAAACAAATGGCAGCAACCAAAACTTGTGATTATACATAAGAAAAATGCCATGTACCCTCTTGTTTAGAGGAACTATTGACTTATTGACCATAGTTAGCATTATTCTGAAAGTAGATAAACATCCTGATCGTTAACTTTTTACATCAAAGAAATTTCACTATTTTTAATGTAAAAGTAAATAATAACAGCTTGCTCAATGAATGGAATCATGACAACACTGAGAGCTATGAAACAGAGAGGAAAGTGGATTAAAAGTATTGTTGATGTGCTGTATTATTTTGCAGTGTCACTATAGCTACGGTGCATGTGGGCTTGGCTCTGATGGGACAGATAGGCTTGTGCGGTTGGTACAGGAAATGCAACATGGTAAACCGTCAAGCTCTGAAGATGGGACTTTATATGGAGCAAAAATAACTGGTGGGGGTTCTGGTGGAACAGTTTGTGTAATTGGTAGGAACTGTCTTAGAAGCAGCCAACAAATTCTGGAGGTAATTCTAGACCATTATAATCACAGAAAATGATAATTTTCCGCCCTTATGAATTTGTTCCTTTTATCATCGTGCACATGTTCTTGTTCTTTGAGGTGGTCATACAAATAGAATAATCTTGAATTTGATATTTGCTGAAATACTCTCCTTTTTTCCTTTCAATAGTATTTTAAGTATTTTCTTGTTCCTTTATAGTTGTCATTGGATTAACTTGTTAATGGAACCATTTGTCATTTGAACATCCAGATTCAGCACAGATACAAAGGCGGAACTGGCTATTTGCCATTTATTTTTGAGGGTTCGTCACCTGGGTCAGGAAAATTCGGATATCTGAGAATTCGCCGGCCTTTGTCCAGAACTTAGCCAACTCTCTCTCATTGTGGTTACTATATTAACGGTAACAACAATCCAGCTGCTTAAATTATTAGACCCTTATCATTATTATTCCAGAAATTTGTATTTCTGATGTTGCTTTCAAAAATCCAATTGTTTCCCCTCTTAATAAAAGAGCATATTTCCCGCGTGCGTTAGCATCTGATGGGATATTCCTATATGAAGTTGATGTAAGGGACCTGGTATACCATACAAGTATGTTACTTTAGGTTATCGCCATCTGTTTTTTACCGCTTCAATTTATCGAGTGGAAATGCTAATTAATCTTAGTCCCCGTTTGTTTGCTGGAAAGTGGTTTCTTTTTGGAAAATGAATTTCATGGAAAGTGAATTCCTGAAAAGTGAATTTCGATATTTGACAGTGTTATGGAAAATGAACTGGAAAACACTTTCCAGTGTTTGTTTGTGTTATGGAAAATGAATTGGAAAATAATTTATTAATAAATTAATTTTTTTTTCAAGTTTATTAAAATAATGAGGAACAAATCTTACAAATTAAAAAGTTGAATGAGAATAAAATTAAAAAAAAAAATTTCATAAATTATCTCAAATAAAATAAATAATAATCAAAATAATAGAGATCAAATCTAAAAATTTTAAAAAAATGAAAGGTGAATAAATTAAAATAATAATAATTAATATTTCATAAATTATTTCAAATAAAATAAGTAACAATAAAAAAAATGAGGACCAAATTTGATAGATAAAAAATTTCAATAAAAAAATGATAAGAAAAAAGCAAATAGCAATTATAAAAATAAGGACCAAAATTAATATAAAAATTAAATTTTAAGAGATGGAATTGAAAAATAAATATTCAAAAGCAAATTATATATAGCAATCAAAAGTTTGAGGATCAAATTTGATATAATCAGCAAATAATGACATTTCTAAATTTTTCACAACTTCCGGAAAGTGTTTTCCGCCCAAATTTTCCAGAAAACACTTTCCTGAAAACCAAGCCAAATTTTTCTTTGACCGGAAAGTGTTTTCCGTTAACCAACTTTCCGGAAGACAAACAAACACAGGAAAATTTGGAAAATAATTTCTCGAAAAGTGAATTCCGAGAAACAAACACAGCCTTAGCAGGAAAGCTACGAGGCTACTCATTTGCCGACCCAAGCATAAGTGACGACTAATGAATTTATTCACTGGGAATTTAACTTCGTAGTTAAGTTGCCCACTTGAGAAAAATGAATGGGATTTCCTAAAATGATTGGATGACTAGAAAAGAAAATGCGATAACCTTTGAAGCTTGTAGATTCACATCGAATGATTATTTTGATTATACTGTCCAGTAATAGTAATGGCTCCCAGCTATAATGCACGTCTGGGATCATAAATTCCCAGTCGCCTTTTATGAACTATTGACCATAAAATCAGGGTATTCCAACACTATGCCTTCGCCATTGACAATTGCTGAGAAAGAATGCCCGCTTTCAGGGCACGAGGGGACTGTCTCCGTCCTGCCGATAGAAGGATTCATAAGTGGCTATTCTTGTCTTCGATTCGGGCAGCTCTAGATCTTTCCTAAAATCAGCAGACATCTTGGCGAAATCCTCCATCTGAGTCCTCTTCCATTCCTTTCAACAGATACGGTAAAAACGAGTGAGCAATCAAGAAACATATTTAAGGAAAATGTAGAGACGGAGGCATCAGAAGTAAAACAGCAAATGCAAATGGTGGGGCTAAAGGCGGGATTGACTGGGAGCATGCATCAATGGCTATTCATTTCCTACACAAACCTAAATCTGCCTTCACATACCATGGAAGTAAATAAATGAAATAAAATCCTTGTATCTCTATTTCTCAATTTTTTATCATCCCTTCCAAAGCAGGAGGTCTTCGATTCAGAGCAGGTCCTCCACCATTAAGAGCATATACAAAAGATTTACTACAAAAAAGAAGAGAAAAAACGTAGGTGTGGGCTTGATTACATCTTGGGCTCACCTCACCTGAGACAACAGTGACTTGCCAAATAACCTAGCTGGCAGTCACGAAAACATATAGCTACCTTTCTTGACTAGCTAATACTGTTCATGACCAGGCATGAAGCAATATAAACTTGATGATTTTGTGGTTGAGACGGGTCTAATACTTTCAATTATGGATTATAGGATTTATTCTTAATGCTCCTCCAAAACCAGAAGAACAAAGACTATGGACAGGTAAGATGACAGCATTTATCATTTGTAGACTACAAGATTTCCAGAGCCTGATTCTCACCAATTTCGAGCAAAAGTACATTGAGATGAAGCACAACAAAACCTTGGTTGGAGGCTTGAAAGTTAAATGGTGTGAATTCAAGGCAAGTGGCCAAGCAATAAAAATAGCTATCATGTAAGCAAAAGAAAAGACAGACAGTCTACTGTAGCCACCTAAAAAGGATTATGATAATATTATTATCTTCTCAGTGTGGATATGAGAGATGTGAGTTATCTATTCCATTTCGATTTTGCAAACAAGGTTACCTGAGCTTGGCACTGACCAGTAATTAACTGGATAAACTGTTAGGTGAAAGAAATGGAAACTAACTGAATATATCAAGACTTCGACACAACAAAGGAGCACGAATAGAACCGAGAACAGTTGCCTTGACCTTTAACCTTTTGCAGCTTGCTATTCGCTGAAAGAAAAAATGGATCTCTTGGTTCATAATTCATATTCTAGCATTGCCCTCTCCTCGAAAATCTTTTACCCCGGATTATATTAATGCATAGCAGTGACCCAGCAAAGAAAATTTTCAAGAAAATAAAATATAGCATGTTTACCTCGAAATCCCACTCCCCATACAAGTTGGGATCATTTTTGTCTGACCAAACATAAGCAAATGCTTGTGACTTGTTAGATGAGTCCTGCAAAATATCATCACCATCTATTACTTTCAGCAATAATATAGTACAACTCCATGAGAGCCAGGTGGCGGACTCAAAACCACAATACTTCTTTTGCATCCACCCATGAGACATTATTCAAATTTGGAACGTCCAAAGAAATGTATGACAAAAATAAAAGGGTGACATGCCACTTAACCAATCGATCTTGAATTAGAAAAAAAGGATGGTTGAGGATCAACAATGTTCTTGACAGTCAATTCCTATCCTGCGGAGAAGGAATTGGCAGCTAGCAACAAGGGCATGCAACCAATGAAGCATGAACATCTCATTTTAATACGTGACAAGAAAACGTCGAAGATTGTTGAACCGAACTCACTTACCATCAAAGAAACATCAACAGTGACTCTTTCATATTCAACATCCTCAAATTCATCTAAAATATACAATTCCAAATCAGTGATGCCTTGGAGAACCTGCACTAACAAGAACTCATACATTGGATGCGGCCTAAGAGACAAGAATCAAAATCATTAAGAAAAACACGTTCATTAATTTTAACATTTTAAAAAAGAAAACAAATGGCAGCAACCAAAACTTGTGATTATACATAAGAAAAATGTCTGCTTAGATTAAGAAGTAAAAAAAATTAGGAATGGAATATAAAATTGAACCATTGGGGGGATGAAACAGACCTTGCCTGTAACTTTCTTGTTCTCCACGGGTAGAATTGCAGGGTAGACACGCCCTTTTATGCTAAACCTGTGACTACAAAACAACAACAAAAAGTAAGCAAAAATAAATTGTGGGTTATGATCAGTGATGAATGAGCATTAAAAAAAACTAGAAAAAAAAGAAGAAATCGAGACAAGGGGAGGAAGGGTTAATATTGAAATGAAATCACAGGCCAATTTTAATTTAACGGGGAAAATAAAGACAGACTGGCCGTTGAGGATGGCTGGAGAAGATTGAGGGATGCGGCTCAAGAGGGCACGAACAACGTCATCAGCAAGAAGGCTTCCGTACACGAACACGTTGTGGACCTGATTGCCTCCTACCATTGCCATTGCTATTGTGGCTTGTTGCTGACCAACTATCACCACAAGAGGACCCTCTCTTCCTCAAAGTGGTCTAATTTATTGCCACCTAGGACACTCCTTGTAGCGAGAAATGTTCAGTTTAGTCCTCACATTAAAACGCCTTTGAAATTTCACCCAGCCATCGGTTCCATTGATTGAGGCCCTCTAGGGTGTTTTTAGTGTTTGATAGTTTTGTAAGATTAGTGATTTATTTTTAGCCTAAATGGACTTTATATAATGGAGTAGTATCTCTCTCTTTTGCATCAAAATATATATAGAATTAGGAGATCCATCATTGGAAACATCTTGACGATTTTTTGTTGATACATACCTCTTCAACACTACAAAACCATTTTCGTCATCCCCTATCAGGTGGGTTATGTAGCAGCTATAAAGCAAAAGGCTTAGTGGCTCTCATTTTTCCTTTCAAAGATCAACACCACATCCCTCAGCTTCATCTTTGGTCCGTCCTTCCTTCCATGCTTTGTCAAAGAATCCATACAATTTCATGGAGCCAGATCGTGTGAAAATCGTCATCAAGTTAACAGTGTCGACAGCCTGGGAAGAATATTGCAGTATTCTTGGGTCGCGTCCATTAATATCATTATTAGCATTTCTACTTGTCTCTAAAAGATTACTTTTTTAGTCTCCGTATGTTAAAAGAAATCAACTCATATAAGCTCCGAACTTGAATTGTTTGTGAAGGAATTAGGTGGCTGAGGTCATAGATCAACCTTGTCTGTTGGGACTGGAGAGAATGTGAAGGGAGACACAAGGCATGGCAACGAGAGCTTGGAAACAAAATCTGAGTCACTTAAAACTTGAAATATAATAATTCTGTTCACTTCTGTAGATTACAACCTGAAGATCTGAGGGAGTAGGAAAGAAAAAGCTCCCATGAACATATTTTCATGAAACAATAAATCTGACACGAGCCAGAGGCTTTTGGAAAACTCTTGAGGATATCTAGGAGGCTAACTGGATATCTTGAAGCTGAGCCGCGTGAAACACTGGCAAGACCACTGCATTCTTCAAAAGGCATGCTACTATTTCCATCTCTGTTTCTGAAGCTAAAAACTTTCTAAATTCAACCACTCCAAGGCATGATGAGAAACACTGGGGCAAAGATTTGGGGGGAATCCACTTTTGACTGAAGGGGGTAGGCATTATTTGGATCATTCTTTAAAAGAAAAGGAAAATAAAACTATCGGTCAAATATAATTCGGAAAAGCATAAAAGAAAAGGCACAAAACCAATAGCAGATTTTATAAACTTGAGAAATGTATTGTGATGGTAGTTAGCTTAACTAACCAGAACTTCAAGGACAAGAACTTTCAAATTAGGTGTGCATTCGAGTATGTAAGGAATAACCGAAGAGTCAGATAGAACAGATTCTTCAGAGTCAAATTATGAAATATTGGCAAACTGTTAAAAGCATCTGGGTGTTTAGCACGTGTTTCTTCAGAGTCTGACATGGAAACATCAAGATTTCAAACCCAATAGTAAAGACTATTTGAAGTACTATAATTATCAACAGAGAAAGAAAGATAAGACTTACGCTCATCAAGAAACCAGAGAAGCATAAAACCTAAACATGAGAGATCTGTCTCAGAAATCGAACCATTTCCACATAATCATCAAATGTTGTAGTCGCATTTTTAACATGCAATCCTTGAGTTCATGGAATTCGAGATTTGGGGCATCAACAACAAGCTCAAAACCTCCGTTGATTGTAAAACTTTTCAGTGTGCATGAGTGAACATGGACGGTCAGCAAGCAATGATCATAACGCCTACAAATTACCAATTCTTCAAGAGCACGAGAGGCAGATAAGAGCTTTCTTATGCTGGCATCATTCAGATGTTCAAGATATTTAAGATGGAGGATCTTGAGCCTCGGAAAGAATACATAATCAGGAACATCAAGGATCATGCCATGTTGAAGCTTCAAAATCATTAATTTCACGGAACTAAAAGAGCTCTGAGGCAACCAAAATGTATCTCTTGCAGCGCAATGTTGAAGCAATTCAAGTTTTGGGGCATCAAAAAGAAGTTGAAAATTTCCATGGATCGTCAAACTTAGAGTATGCATGAGTGAAGATGCAAGGCTAGCACATCATCACTCCAATACCTCACAGCTAATAACTCTTCAAGACAAGGTGAAGCGGATAAGAGCTTTCTTGCACTGGCATCATCCAAACATGAAAGATGTTTAAGATGGAGGACCTTGAGAATCGAAAAGGATACATGATCGGGAACACTAAGGGAAGTAAGATATTGAAGCTTCAAAACCATTAATTTGTCAGAAACCAGAAAGATCTGAGGCAGGCAACCACGTCGTAGACTAACATGAATCTCAACAAGATTGCGCATAAGTGCATTGCAAATCCATTTGTTTAAACGGGAAGAATCGGTGCAGTAGGCTAATGAATACCCAGTGGAGAATCTATGAATAGATTGGACGGTGTCAAAAGTCAAAACTCTGTCCATAAAATCGAGGAATGACTTGCTCTTACGTAAATAACGGGCAGAACTTGTAGAAGGAGCAAGCATTGAAGTGTCATCAAAATCTGAAGCAGGAGCTGAAGTCCAGAGGTATGTTAGTGTTTGGAAGAGCTGTTGCTGTAGCTTTTCAAAAAGTGTTTCGTGCTGAAATACATTAAAATGACATTTTTTTATTTTTTAAAAATCATTTTTGACATCAGCACATCAAAATGATCTAAAAACACTAAACCTCCGGTCTTTAAAATGCAAAAAAAAAATACAACTTTTTTAGAAACCATGTTGAAAAAGCTAAAACAAACACTGGTGGTACCAACAGCATATTTTGTAGGGAGAAAGAAGAAAAAGTGAGGAAGAAGCTCATCCGGAAAGCTGCTGATTCTGTCCTTGTTGCCACTCTTTGTAGGATATTGAGATTTTGTTGACGAAACAGTTGCCGCCGCCGCCTCCCTTAGACTTGATTCAAAGGGGTAAAGATTTTGAAATTTAACAAGCTCTGCTAAAATCTACATCAACTGCCTCTCTTTGACTGTGTGTTCGAGTAGCCTCAAATCAAAATCTTTCCGAAATGGAAGGAAACAGGATCTTCCTAAAGCTATTAAGGCCTCTTCATTATTAAAAACAATTATTTCCTTAATTGTTTTTTTAGAAAATACATGAAATTTTCATCAAGAAAATACAATTTATACGTCATTTAAATGTTTTATTTCATTCAAACCAAAAATTATCATGAAAAAACTATATAGTTATCATAAAACAATATTTTTATTACAATTTACGACATCATTGACATATAAAAAGAGTGAAAATTAATTTCAATCGTCTACATTATTAACAGTGCTTACGTCTAACGTGTGGTTTTTCAAACTCAATAGAAATTGATAAGGCAGGTTTTTAGATAGAGAAATACTAAGTTAAAAAAGAAGACAAACAATTTCTTTCCTCGTACAGATGACTCGCTTGTTCAGCACTACTAACCATTATCATGACTGGCAATAGTTTCATCTGAACATACGCTCCGCTATCCCCAATGTTCAACCATAGAATGTCATCCTGTTAGAAAATTTTGGCACAGAATTCTACAACCAATATTCAAAGTTCCGATCACTTTTCTAGTCTCCTGAATCGTTAACGTTATTGACCTGTGACCAAGGACCAATTTGATGGCTCTCCCGGGAAATTTCCAGCAAGAAAGCAAGCTAGGCTTCTCAAAACATTCTACATTTGATTCAGTCAAAATAAGATTCTCAAATCAAACATTCAAAACACGCTTCTGAAGATAAATGACACTCACATGAAAGAATGGAATTTGGATTATCCCTTAATATTTTCATTGAAATAAAAGAAGCTGTTCCATCTACTTTTCTGTCATTTGGCCAGTATGAACAAGTAACATAATTTTGCCGATTGGAACCTAATCTAATTAAAGGTTAGAGGCGGGGCACTGTCAAAAGACTAGATAGACTGCTATAGAACTACTACAGGGAACAGTTTGAAAAGCTCAACAGAAGATTAAGAAAGGTTTTGGGCTAACGAAGATTGGTTTAATCCCTACTGTAATGGTCTTCCACTTTCAAGAGTCCATTGCGACCGCTTCTTGGAGTGGACGAAGGACTGACGAATGCGATTTGAGTGCCTTTGGGGATGTCCCAGTTCTCTTCTTCTCAGTGGGAATACCATTCCCTGTAATTCCAAGAACCTTCCTCACTCCTTTTGCTAGTTCTATCACCATGTCGTCCTCGTGACCTGTTTACACATTTCAGTGCTCTATCTTTAGCAAAACAAATTCAAAATGGATATAATTAATATGGTATATTCATGGTGAATGATGTCAAAGAACCATTTCACCTAAAAGTTTAAACTGTTAGGTGAAATTCCAAGATATAATTTATATTATTCTCCAACAAATGATACGCTGTGCAAAGAGAGAAATCTTACCAATAGCAAACATGGCTTTTTCTAGCAGGAAGAGATAATCTCTATTGTTCCCGCATGGTCCGTGAGCAGTTGCAATTTGCCTGCAATGGTGAGAAAGAATCTATGAGGTAACTGTTTATGAACTGCACCTCATTCAAGAAGAAACAATAATGGTTATCAGGGTTTAGATTATGTCATCTAAGGTACCTAGCCATTTCCTCCAGCGGGGCAGGCCCTAGGTAGTACTTGTTTGACACCTTGTCTGGAGTAGATGTAAAACTGCACATGGGAACACATTCATTTAAGAAAATCATGTCCAAAAGGAGATAAATGTCATAAACATCGTCTCTTTTAACTAAAATAAATGTGAGTTCATAGATGTCAACGTGGTTAACTTACACTATAACTCCAGTTAAAGCAGGTTGTGAGGGTTCCCCTTCCTGTATTGAGGAAAAGCACAAATGGATAAAAAATATGAGGACAAAGGGCATAAAGACAAACCTAGAAATCATTTGGCAAAATTCAGACATTTCAACGAAAACAAACCATTATCCTACCTTATAAAAGTCTACGAGGGTCTTTTTATCATATTCGCATTCTCTCCTCTCCAAATACTGCAAAAAAATAAAAAATCAATGCATATTCGGTAACTGCTTTCAAAAGAAGGGGAAAGATTTCCCACTATAATAATTTATGAAAGTGGCTAAATTAAGTAAAAAAGATTATGGGCTGTCATTTTAAGCAAGAAATTCAGCAACAGGACATACCTCCATAGCTAATCTTTCCCTTTCAGGACCTCCCCGTACACAATAGGCAGCTCCCCACTACAAGAATTGAAAAGAAAGGAATAAGAAACAAAACAAGAAAAAACGCAAGCCAATTGAAAGTGAGATAGAGCAACCGTAAAAGATGAGCATTTTTGGCTGACCACCACCACTAATAAAACCAGGTAAAAGCCATAAAAGTTGCTAAAGAGCTGAACTTACACAAATAGCTCCTTCAACATTTTTCAACGTGCAAGTTCTTGCAGGACTTTCAGGTGTACCTCTGTGATCAATGCACGCTGGCATACAGAACATGAGATTTGTTAACAATAACTAAACTAACTCAAGACTACATGAATTCAAGATTATTACTGTAATTGATTAAAATAACTTCAAATCAATATCCAAACATACCAAGATCAAAAACACGTCTGTAATCCTTGATAAATCCAATCACTTTCTCATCATATTCAAAACCTGGGTTCCACACCAGTGAGCCATAGCCAAAAACCCAGAAAACCATCTTTGCTTATCGCCTGAGAGAGGTCACCATCCATTCACATAGTTAAAAACAAACAAACTACAAGGATAATCCCAAATCATAACATTATAATTCCCCCCAAAAAAAGTTAGGGAATCAATAGCAAATTCTCGAAACTCAAAGAAATACTGCAAAAAACAGAAAACCCAGTTCGTATCCTACGGGATTGCATCTAAAATGTCGATCAGAAACATTTTTTTCTTGGTAAGAGATTCTCATTTTTGGCCGCACCACGTAAGACTGAAGCAAAACTTACATTACAAAATAAAATCAATGCTCGAAAAGTACATTGACAATAAACAACAGACATCGTTTCATGGACAGAAAATGGAGAGACAAAAAAAAGAAACGGTAGTCTGAAAGAAAGAAAAAAAGAGGAAATCGAATAGGAAAGACAAAGGGATGGTGCTTACAAGGAATGGAGCAAAAAGGAGACAATGTTGTGCGATCCAAGAGGGCAAAACGAGAGATTTAAGAAGATGGTGGCTGAAGGGCAATGGCCGGTCTGCTTATTGGCGGGACAGCAGAGAGGAATCAAAAGGATCCTCTCTCTCTCGCCTTGGTTTCTTCTGGTTTTTGAGGATGAATGGATAGTTAGAGAGGTCGTATTTATTGAGGAAGGAAAGGATTGGCGAGAGGCCTGTTCAAGTTGATGTGCGGCCAACCCAACTCCCTCCTCGACCACAATTCCATGCCCTATGCCACCTATGTTCATCAATATGTATGTATGTATGTATCTCTTTTGCATGCATTTTTTTTCTTAAAAAGAAATCAGTTTAATTTTTTAAATAAAAAAACACCAAGTAACCAATATAATTTGGGGAGAAACATAATCAATTACTATGGATTTTCATTTTTACTATGCATCTCTTTAATTTAATCAATTATATAATGAAATTAATATAATGTTTGAATGATAATAATTAATAAATGGTATTTAGTTTAAGTAAATAACATGTCATGTGTCTTTGGCAATACGATATTTAATGTTTTATTATTGTCTTTCTAGAAAGCAAAATAAATAAATAAATAAATAAATATATTCCAAATCAAGGTGTTAATTATTTAAGAAAAAGTAGTGATGATGTGATCATCATGGATGGCTTAGATGGCATGAAAGCATAAATGCATATTGATAATGTGTAGTTGTGGACGAGAGGGTAGATACATTGAATGTGGACAGAAATTTAGATGGGTTTCCGGGTGCCAACGTTTGACAATTAAGGCTTCAAAAACAACTTGCAACAACTTGTCTTCTGCTCTAATTCCGAGTCAAATCATCTGTTTTATGTTCAATGAACCTAGACATGCTCTCTTTTCTTTCTGTTTTCAGCTTTTTAGGATTCAAATATAAATCTTCCAGGAAAAAAAAACACGGGGTTATGACTTCTCACGTGATATGTTACCCAATTTAAGTTGTCTGTACTGTTTTTATTTTAAATGAATATATTTTGGTATTTTTAGATTATTTTGATGTGCTGATGTCAAAAATAATTTTTAAAAAATAAAAAAATATCATTTTAATATATTTCAGCACGAAAAGCACTTTGAAAAACTACAGAAACAGTTGTCCCAAACAGGAACTAATTAGTTTAACTGTTTTTGCCCACGTTTTGCTACTCTAAAGTCTAAAGTAAGATGCTATTATTTTGTACTTTTGTTTTTAAAATATATTTTTATTTTAAAAAATATTAAATTTGTATTTTTCAATAATTTTTATATGCTGAAATTAAAATAAAAATATTTTAATATATTTTTAATTAAAAGACATGTCAAAGTTAACCACGAGACAATGCAGCAGTTGTAACAGCGGTCCATGTAAGTGGATGCAACCCAAAAAAGGAACACCAAGTCAAAAGTTGGATGGCAGAAGGAACCGACAACGGAAATGAATAAGGGATTGTTAATGGTTGTTTTTAATATATATATATATTACCTAAAGAGCTAAAACAGCTCGGGCTGATACTGTTCACTAAGACTAAAATCATTATTCACTGGTTGTTTGTCTCCCTGCTTCGTGCGAGTATGTGTTTTTTTTTTCTTGCACTCGGTTTCTTTTTCTAATTTGTATAGTGAAAATAACAAAGTAATGGCTGTGGCCGAGCGGTTGCCTGCACGCTGGTAGACTCGCGCGCGAGAGTTCGAACCTCAAACAGCACAAGTGATTGTGTTTTGTTTTTTTTTTTTTTTTTTTTTTTGCTTTTTACCTTTTACTTACGGGTTAAATTTTTCATTTTTTTTTTTTTTGCTTTTAACTTCCGGTTTACTTTTTTTTTTATTCGTTTTTTGTTTTTTTTTTCTTATTACTTTTTTTCTTTCATGCCTTTTTTTTTATTATGTTTTTTTCTAATTATTTTTTTCATATTTTCCCATAATTTTTTTTTCTGGTTATATTTTTTTTCTTTTTCGACTTATATATATTTATTTGTTATTTATTATAATTATATAAATTTTGATTTGTTTCAATTTCGTCTTTTAATTCAAAGTAATTAGATAATGTAAATTCAGTTCGATCCCTGTGCTTTTAATTTTGTGTTTTGACCTAAAATCCTTAATATTTTTGATATCAAAGTTTTGATTTAAGTCAATTTTATCCTTCTAGGTAAATTTATCATAAATCCTTAATAATTTCGGTGTTAAAGTTTGATTTCTTGCAATTTTATCCTTCCATACAAATAAATTACGTATTTGAGTTTCATTTCGGTCCTAATTCTTTTAATTTATGGTTTTAGTTTGGATTCTGGATTTTCAATATAAGGATTTATTTCAATTTTGTCCTTTAAATTAAATTTATTACATATGTTTTTTTTTATTTTATCTATTATACTTTTAATGTGGTATTTTATTTTGGTTCATTTATTTCTTATACATATTTCTTGCATAGTTCCTATTTCTATTCATATTTATATATAAATGTTCTTCGTTTTTCTTTTCAATTTTACTTTATTTCTAATATCATTAAATTTTTCTATTTAATTTCTAAATTTTCACATTTACTGTTTGTTCACTATAGGCTACGTATATATTTTTATATTTGTTTAATATTAACGTCCTTATATATATTCTTTGCAAATAAAATCATAGTTGATGATAATTTTTTTCAAATACTTCTAATATAATAATATGATAAATAAATCTTATAAATGAAAAAAAATGAATTTTTTAGCAATAGTCATGGTGTTATCGATATTATAACCAATAATGATTAAAATATTAATTATGTATATAATATTTATGATGACATGTTCAAATAATTTCTTAACATCAAATAATATTTATTTTAATTTTTTTATGTTGTTTTGAAATTTTATTTATTAAAAAAGAGTTAAAAGAGCTCGGTCATCAATAAGTTCGGTACAAGAAACAATTAATTCATCTTTTATTCATTTTTTTAATTGTAAATTTACGATTCACCAATTAAATAACCATCAAAACAATTAAAACACGCCCAACAATTAGTCAATTATAGTTTTTCAATATGCAAATTTCATAAATCGATAAAATGTTTAGGCAAGTTCACCTATTGATGAATTGCCTATAAAATACAATCAACTAATATTGAATAGATTTTATCGATTACAATTTTGAGAATTGTCAATAAAATTATTATCCGAGCACTTAAATTGATACAAACAATCAACTAATTCAATGCAAACAACAACAAAAAATCATAAACAATAGATAAAAAACCACGCGCATCGCGCGGGAATATGGCTCGTATATATATATATACTATCTTTTATTTTTAATATTATTCTATCACACCCTCGTTGGCTGCTTCACGGGTGGAGGCGCGTGGAAACACGTGCGTGAATCCAGGCCCAACCACTATTTTTGCATTGCCACAACATGTTTCGCACTCTTCCTTTTATTTTGTAATTTTGGATGTTTATGTATTTTTTTACACGTAAACATGCAAATTGTGAATGTGATAAAAATGATAATAAAAAAGAATGTGTGCGTGTGTTGCAATTTTTAATATTATTTTTATTTTTTTAAGAAAAAAAATGAAAATTTAATACAAAAAAATATATTTTATTTGCATACGGCAAAAGCCTAAAAAAAATATGAAAAAAAGTATCATTTAATATTTTCACACAAAAAATCAAAGTATTTTGCACGAGTTTTAAGATTTAATAACTAGTTTAGTAAATCCCCGAGAATTTAGTCTATATTTAAATAATTAACGAACTTAATTCACGAGAGTTAATGGTGTAAATTCATATAATAAATGTTGAACCCACAAGAAAACTAATATTTAAATATCTAGAAACAACCAAACATCTCTTAGAATTATTTCGAGCAGTGACTTTTTCAATTGAAATATTATTTACGATGCATAAATTGCTAAAAAACTCTTCAATATTATTTTTCTGAGCGGTGACCTTAGAATTATTCTAGGATATGTGATTTCTTTTAGGGTATTTACATTGATATTTTTCTTGAGAATTTATTTGGGTGCACGAGTTTATAATAAAAGTTCAAAAGCTAGATCTGTTTACATGGATAAATACTATACATTGAAACATTTAAATTAGATCAAAATATACAGTACAACTTATCTCGGACAAGATTAACTAGTGGTGTTAATACCTTTCATTTACGTAATTAATTTTCTATCTTTGAATGTCTAATCAGAATAGCATGATTGAGTTTCCCAGCGATCCTGAATAGCTAAGTGGCAACTCTTCAATATCGATAAGACCTGGATGTCGCACGACGATATATGACAATATTAACGAGTTATAAATCATTAGACATGACTAAAATATATTTATTAAGTTTACTTTAGAAATGCTACGATCCGTTTTGATCATTATATATATATATATATATATATATATATATAAGACAACAATATAATTTAATAATATTTATAAACACAAAACAGTGAGTCATCATCCTTACCCCTTCGTGCACGCTTAACATAAGAATCCATCACAATATAATTAATAGCACCAAGTTGACCCTAATTTAGATTTTGCAATGCACGTTGTTGTGAAGATATATGGCAGGGGGGGCACTTGTCGCTTGTAAGGAGGATTCAGTCTCCTTAATCACGAGCCGAAAGCTCCAGTTTCCTGCCCTTTAGAACTGGAATAGAGCCACTGATGGTTCCGTTAACTGCCCCCATTTATCAGTTGATTTTTCTTACCCAATTTTTATATTTTAGAAAATTAATTCATAATATCCAGGTTCATAATTAAGTCCACGATAATATATATATATATATATATATATATATATATAGAGAGAGAGAGAGAGAGAGAGAGAGATCCAGTTTCTTAAAGCCCAAATGACTAGAAGGTCGACGACGGCCTCTGAGATTTTTTTTTATATATAATTGTATTTTTGAGTTATTATTTCATAATTAATTTCTTACCAGTAAATTCATGTTCTAGAAAAGTAAGAACTAGAAGCATGTTTGCGGAAAACAATAAATAAATATACTATCAATTAATTAAAAAATTGAACTCGAAATTTTCTTATAACTTTTACATAATTATTTCATATAAAAAACAGCTTAATCATTCTGCACAAAACATATCAAAAGCAACCAACCATATGGGTTTTGATTTGGATTGTTTGCCATCGATAAACTTGGAAAAAGAAGCACGGTGGCAAGAGCAGGAGGATGAGCCGTCGGGCCATGGTCGACTGCATGCATGTGCTAGCCAGAAGAAATGGGGGGCAACTGTCCTTGACACGTGTCAATCAACGGCAGCCATCCATCTCCACGGTTCCGCTTAGATCTCACCACTTATTAAGCAACCTCTTCCTCGAAAACTAAAAAGAGAGAGAGAGCCAATCTCCTAACAATCAGATTGGTTCACTCATGTATTGTGTATGTGTTCCTTGAAAAGGCTGATTTGCTTGATGTAGCAGCAAACTCGGGCATGCTTCCTCTCCGATTTAACATGCAGTAATTTAGTTGTTGCTAGTTAAATTGTTGATTGGCTATGCATATCATATTGTCGGTAATTACGAACGGTGATTTACGTTGTTTATGATCAAGTTTTTTTTTTCCTGTTTTTGTTCACTTTAGATCAGATGTCATTATCACAAAAGTTCTTTAATGTTTGATTTTGGTATTCTGCTAATCATGAAACATAGCTACTATGGATCATAGGACAGAAGTTTGAACCTTGAAAGCTAATTCCCCTGTATTTCTCTAAATTTTAATTTGAAGTTCATGCGTGGGATTCCATCTTGGCTGCTGTTTCCCCCGGGGATATCTGGTAATATTGGAACCAACACATTTATTACCATATGCAGCTGTGTTTGCTGATTTTGGAACAGTATTTGTAAGTTTCAGCTGCCTCTTCAGTACCACGTGTCTGCACTAGCTCCCTATTCAGTTCATTTATACAGCAAACTTGCATAGATTTTATTTGCTTTTTAGGCAGGATCCACACTTGCATCCATTTAAAACTTTTTCTGTGTTTCCAAAACGACAAGATTGAAATTATGGTAATGCATTTGCACCTCTCAGGTCACTGTCATAATGATAACTGCCTATAAATAGAGGTCTGATTATAATGAGATTGTTGTATCAAGAAGCTTGAAATGACAGGAATTCACAAAGACCATTGAAACGAGGTTAGTACATTTGGTTGCATAACTGTTTCAGTTGCTTGAGATATTGATTCTGGGCATAGTAAATGCTTCGTTGTGCCTTGATATATGAATGTGTGATAGTTGGGCTGCTTTCGAGGAAGGTGATAGATTATATTTCCAGCCGTTCTCTTACAATCTCCAATGTCTCTCAGGGGCCAAGAAACAATGGAGGTGGTGAACGTCTCTGAAAACCCATATGGTAGAAAAGACTCACAAATGCTGCAGAAAGGAAAACTCTCAAACAATCCTTTGAGAAAACAATCAGACATGCCGTGCTGAGGGAAAAATTCAAACAATCCATGCAGAAGAGCGGCTGCAGCCATACTGCTCGAAGAAAAAGCCTGTTATAATTCGAAATACTACATTTTTCTGTATATTCAGAGTAATTCTTCTCTTACAATTGAGACATAATTTATAAACAAATTCCTAGACTAAAATAGTTAGAATAAAGGTTATTTTTCTTGTTACTTTACACAGTACCTATAACAGGTAATTAACGGTCATATTTAACAAAGCCCCAGACAATCCATGTAGAAGAGGAAAATCAAGAAAGATACGTGGAAGAAAAACATCAGACATGCTGCACAAGGGGAAAGCCTCAGGCAATCCCTGCAGAAGAGGAACTTCATGAAATTCACGTGAAAGAAAAGCCTCAAATTGGCAATGGGGATGAAAAGCCTAGAATCTACCGCGAACGAAAAAAAAAAAGCCCAGCTCAGAAGATATGGAGCAAATGATGGTGGAAAAACCCAGTGAGAATGCTGAAATGATCCAGGCTGTAGTTAATGGCAACCTTCCTGAGATGGCAGAACTCGAAGCAGCTGATTCAAAAAATATCGAGGGCTTCAAAACTGATTTTATAAGAAGTCAAGGGGACAAGCTTATTGCATGCCTTCAAAATATTGTCAGCACTATGAGGCAGTTTTTCCCTGGCTTCTCCAAGATGCGACCAGTAGATGTATCTAATGTTAAATTTTCCTCTCATGGGCTAATGTAGTTGGTAATCACCATGACCGGATAAGACAGCTCCCTCTCCTTCAGGTTTGAGCACTTTCCTTAGTTCAAAGCCTTAGATTTTCACATGTATTGTACTGGCTTGATGATGTAGAAATGGAAACGAAAGCTCCGGTTGCGCTGAATAAAACATAAAATTGTTCTTCAAGCTATAATCTGGGTCCCCCGATGAGGTTTTAGCATATTTCATCATGTCTAGGTGAAAAAAAAGGAGAAGAAAATAGAAGAAAACGGGGGCCCGCGACTTATTGAGAGAAATCTCGACTCCACTGGGGATCGAACCCAGAATCTCTGGTTCCGTAGACCAGCGCCTTATCCATTGGGCCATGGAGTCCGATTGCCGTGAGCCGTTGAGAATGGTAAACCCTAAAACTTAGCATCCGCTGCAAAAACATTCAGCTTCTACAATTGTCTAGATTTTAGAAAAACTGTTGCCGTAGTTTTTTATAATTTTTTAAAAAGTGTTTCGTGTCGAAATACATCAAAATAATATTTTTTTATTTTTTAAAAATCATTTTTGATATCATCACATTAAAATGATCTAAAAACATTAAACTATATTCATTTAAAATGAAGAAAAAAAATTGTAATTTTTTTGGAAACCATAGTTGAAAAAACTAAAATAAACGGGGCACTTAGGAGAAACATGGAATTGTGTCAATAGGTTACTCTGCATGGACTAACATCTAATCCATCAATTAGTAACCATCATATTAACATAAGATCCTTTATCTCTTCCTACAAAACATTCAACTGAGGAGAAACATGGAATTGTGTCATCGAACTTCAACTAGCAATAATAAACATGAAGATCTTATTATTCTTCAATAAACATGATTCCAAATTACAAATTCAGAATAAAGATTTACATTTATAATATCTTAGGCGTTGCTGAGGCAAGTTAAACAGTACCATAACAAGTTTTCAAGACAAAACCACCACTTTGCTCAGAATCCAGAGCACCAAAGAGAACTCAAAAGCAAAAAGTGTATGGAGCAATCCTCGATCAAGTGCAAATCCAAACAGTGTGATCCCCCCATTGTTGTGCTGCAAATAGGCCACTGCATTGAGAACGATAATTAATAGTGCAATCATCTGCTGTTAGATTCAATAGCGAATCTAGAATAAAACTTGAAGAGAGGAAACGACATAGCTACCCAACTGCCCTCGCCTGCCTCTATGATGGTCTAATCAACCCTGCAATGATTCTCTGGACATACAGATTGACAAGGGAAAGTGAGAAATATTTAGGTCAGGTTTTACCCACCTAAAGCCTGCCTGGTTTGGAAGGAGCATGGACCCTGTGAGGAAATTGCAACGAAAATGTCCGACGAATCGGACTCGCCGTCTCCGGCATTGAATGCTAGACTCCCATCAGCTTCCGGCAAATTGTTTTTTCCCTGGTCTACCCTGGCGGAGGCGGATGTAACATTCATGTGCCATCTGGTGGCTATGGACACAATACCTTGAGCTCTGTGAGTAATTCTTGCAGCTCCAAGTAAACATAAGAAGAATCCACTTAGTTGAACTGCTGACCATATCTGCATCAATCCCTCCGAGTATTAGGAATCATCAGTCTTGTAGACTGCAAAACAGTACTTAGTATAGAGACAAACTGTTAAGGAACTATCTCATCTAAAAGCTTAAGCTGATAGGTGAGGCTCCATAATATGATTTATATTATTCTCTAACACATCTCCTCAAGTGAGAGCCCTTTGGGCTTGAAACTTGCACACAGTCTCACTCTACATTGTGCTTAATTTTTATCAAATAGAATGGGGGTGATGAGATTCGAACTCGTGACCGCTGGGTTAACAAGACTCTAATACTATGTTAAAGAACCATCTCACCTAAAAGCTTAAGCTTATAGGTGATGCTCCATAATATAATTATATTATACTCTAACACAAACTTCTTACCACAAGGTCTCCGGAATTGAAGAAACTCTTCCGAGTTTTGAATCCCAAAACCAGCAACAATGCTCCAAATTGACTAACTGTAATGGTAACCGAACAGGAAATGATAAAGATTCGATATCTATGGCTTGTAAGAGAGAGTTGTTTCTTAATCCTAACATGCTCCCTGAATATGGCACCGGCATCCGATACACAACCCTCAAACAACTTATGAAGCCCTTCAAATCTGAGTATCTGAAGCTCACAAGTCAGCCGAAACAGGACACAAACCAGCAAGAACAATCCTGTCCTATAAACCCAAGACGCCAACACCAACACAAACACGATGGAATTCAATGGAATATTGTGAGGACTAGTACTATTCGGCAACCATATTTTGACCGTGGAGAAAAATATGATTTTGTGTGCAAGTTCGACAAAGAAAGATGGAAGCAATATGCAGGCTAGGTACCGAAAAGCCTTATCGAGCACGCGCGAGTATCCTCGTCTAACGAACAACGAGTCATCCTGTAAGCCATCGAGGAACAAGAGCTGGCGGAGACCGTATGTTTTAAAGAAACGGGAAAGAGTGAAGAAAGCTATACAAGCTAAGGCGGACTCAGGAACCTGCACAAGCTTGTTGTAAGAAATGGGGTCGTCAGCTGGTGCTGAGGATGGGACTCGAACGGAGAGGGAGCTTACAACCGGGACAACAATGGCAAGGAAAGTGAAAACAAAGTAGGACACAAACTTTCCTACGCAAGAGGAATGATCAAGCGCACACCATCTAAGACTCATTCGAAAATCGCGTAGCTCATCGAAGAGCAGTGATTTTGATCTGGCATAGGATGGTTGGAGTAACAAGGGTACATTCGCCTGCGGCTGGTCTGATCGATCGTTTTCGTCGGTAAACGTTACACGCGGACCGGAGCAATGAACATCTATAAGGGTATCACCGCCGGAAGTGGTAGAGGTGTTGTTGATCATCGTTGAGGTTGTGATCGGGGTGGAGATAATCACTTTGGCTGGCAGTCTGGATGATTATAAGTGATCAGTTGAGAGAAGGTAGCAAGAGGCCTGTGACACCATGCAACTTTTGTAGCTGTGAAGAAAGCAACATTTCACAATATAGGGGCCGTGAGTTCCCTTGGCCTCCAAAAAGAGAGAAAAATATATTGAAGGAAGGGAAGAATAAAGGGTTGCAACTTGCTCCTCCAAATGTGAAGGTGGATAACTTTTTCTTTTTCCTTTTCTTTTTGGGGTTAATTACTCAAGTCATAATCATATTCTTTGCTTTGCTTGAGATGTCTAATAAACATCAACACAGGAAATAAATACACCTTTAGTAGATTTATTATTAATTATAAGATAATAATTTGTTTTCATTCACCCAAAACATGGTTTGGATGGTGAGTAATATTTAAATAAATGGGTTTGAAATTCATGTTCTTTTGTGATTACAGGATAATTTATTCAACCAAACACGTTCGAGTCCGTGTGTATCTTATTTGATATTTGGTAATGATTATTTTTTAATTTTTTTTTATTTAAAAATACATTAAAATTTTTCAAATATATTTTTAAAACGCAAAAAGATACAAACTCCTAGTAATATGAATAAATAACTTATTTATCCTTAAATTAATTAAATCATTAAAACCATTTTGATCATGATCCATATTACATGAAGCCTTGCAATTTGAAGCCATATATAAATAATCTATGAATTTCAACCCAAAGACTATAATAAAGTCCAGCTTAAGTGGATCTAGATCAGCCGGCGAGGATTCTTTTTCTACCCTTAATTATCTTCTTAGAAATGGGCTTCATTTTCCTATCTTTTGGGTTTGACCACATCTTGATGCCTCTTTAACAACGAAAGAAACCCGTATGAATACAATCATATCTTACCAGGACATGCCATTCCCAATCAAGAAAATCATTCATTATACATTATTATATAACATCGAAATGGCCGGCCTCCTTGTAGCACAGCTCATGCTTCTTCATAGGACTTCGTCAATGACAACCTTAACTTGTACCCTTTGCTTCCACCAAAACTCTTGATTTCCTACTCTCGGACACCCTCTTAACCATTTCCCATCTTCTCTTTTTTGTTCAATGTTTGATGCTTGAAAGACAACTCCACACATCTTCGTTATGCTGCTATTTTACTTCTTGGTCACGGCTTGCCATCTCTTTGCAGCATCACAGGGTGCAACTGATGCTGAAATCCTTGTCAACTTCAAGAACTCCTTGTCCACGAACTCCTTGCTATACGATTGGAATGTGTCAGGCATTCCTCCGTGCACCGGCGGCTCTGACAACTGGGTTGGTTTGCGTTGCAACGATGATGGCACCATCGACAAGTTGTTGCTTGAGAATAGGGGCTTAAAGGGTACCATCGACATGGATATCTTGATGCAATTGCCAAAGTTGAGAACGTTGAGCTTCATGAATAATAGCTTTGAGGGTCCAATGCCTGAAGTGAAAAAACTTGCTTCCTTGAGAAACTTGTATTTGTCCAATAACAGTTTTTCAGGAGAAATTGATAAGGATGCATTTGATGGAATGAGCTCGGTGAAGGAAGTTTATTTGGCACATAATGAGTTTACTGGTGAAATTCCAAGATCACTTGTTTTGGTGCCGAAGCTAACAAAGTTGAGCCTTGAAGGGAATCACTTTGGCGGGAACTTGCCTGATTTCCCTCAAGAAAATTTGGGTGTGTTTAATGCTGCAGGCAACAATTTCAAGGGTCAGATACCTACCAGCCTTGCTGACTTCAGTCCAGGCACTTTTGCAGGTTAATTCCCATAGCAAATCTATAGTTTTCAATTTCAATCCAATTTTACTTTTGTTCTTGTTCTCATAAATATATATTGGATGCAACTGGAAACCCATTTCTGTGTTTTTCCAACTGGTCTAATAATATTGATGGATTTGTTAGTGGTAAGCACGTTGTTGATCCGTTTCTGGTTGTAGAAGTCAAATTTAAAATGAATTTCTCTTCAGAAACATCATGGCTGTTGCAATATTTAAGGCATTCATTCGTGTATGCATGATGCAGGGAATCAAGGGTTATGTGGAAAGCCACTGCCTGCATGCAAATCATCCAGGAAAAAGACAATCGTAATTATTGCGGTCGCTGTTGTAGCTGTGGTTGCATTATCTGCCATTGTTGTCTTTGCCTGCATCCGCTTTGGTGATGGTAAAAAGGAAGCTCAATCATCAGATCCGTTTGGTGATGGTAAAATGGGTGAAAGTGGGCAGTTGAATTTCGTAAGACATGATAGGGATAGATTTGATTTGCAAGACCTCCTCAGGGCCTCTGCCGAGGTGCTGGGAAGTGGGATTTTTGGGTCATCTTATAAGGCAGTTCTTTTAGATGGCCCTGCTATGGTTGTGAAGAGATTTAGGCATATGAGTAGTGTAGGTAAGGAGGAATTTCATGAGCACATGAGAAAGTTAGGAGCATTGTCACACCCTAACTTGCTCCCTCTTGTGGCATACTACTACAGGAAAGAAGATAAACTTTTGGTCTCTGACTTCATTGAAAATGGCAGCTTGGCTTCTCGTCTTCATGGTAACTAATCCACTCATTAAAACTTTACATAAACCAAAGGGAATTATCATCCACGAACATGTTTGTGTTTTTTCCTAAGATGGCCAGACATGATTGCCTTAACTTGTGGATGCTTTTTTTTTGTCACATTTATCATACAAGAAATAGAAAGAAAGAGTGCTAATTTTGTTTGTCAAGAATAATTTGTTGATTTTATGGATTTGTCTTCAGGTAAGCGTTCCCCGGGAAAACCATGGATTGACTGGCCAACTCGGCTGAGGATCGTCAAAGGAGTTGCCAAGGGTTTGGCCTATCTCTACAAGGAGTTTCCAACATTAGCCTTGCCTCATGGCCACCTAAAATCCTCCAACGTTCTTCTAGATGATACATTCGAGCCCCTCTTGACAGATTATGCTCTAGTTCCTGTGGTTAATAAAGACCATTCTCAGCGATTTATGGTTGCCTACAAGTCGCCTGAATGCTCTCAATCCGACCGTCCGAATAGGAAGGCTGATGTGTGGAGTCTTGGTATACTAATTCTAGAAATCTTGACAGGGAAGTTCCCTGAAAATTATCTAACGCAAGGGAAGGGTGGCGATGCAGATTTGGCAACTTGGGTTAACTCAGTTGTTAGAGAAGAGTGGACAGGAGAGGTATTTGATATGGATATGATGAGGACAAAGAACTGCGAGGGTGAGATGCTAAAGCTGTTGAAAATTGGGATGTGCTGCTGTGAATGGAATTTGGAGAGGAGGTGGGATTTGAAGGAGGCTGTAGCCAAAATTGAAGAATTGAAGGAGAGAGACAACGATGACTGGAGTAATTCCTATGCAAGTGAAGGTGAAGTCTCTTCTTCTAGAGCAGTGACAGATGATGATTTCCCCTTCTCGGTCAATAGTTGAATTGAATGAATAAAGTTAGCGCTCTGCTGTTATTTTTCCCAAAGTCTGCATTAGGACAAGGGTTGCAGTAGCAACATAAGATGAAGCGATATATATAGAAGCTGTTTTGCGCGGCATTTCACCCGCCGCGCCGCAGCTTTTCAATTTTTTTTTCATTTTAAATGAATATGTTTTGGTGTTTTTAGATCATTTTGATATGCTGATGTCAAAAATGATTTTTAAAAAATAAAAAAACATCATTTGGATGTATTTTGGCACGAAAAGCACTTTGAAAAGCTACCGCAACCGCCCTCCAAACAGGCTCATAGTTTGTTGCAAGTGTCTACTTATATTGCCCTACTTCATAAATGCTATGTAATGGTACTGATTGAGTCACACATCAGATGTTGATGTTCTCTGTTTCCTCTCCCTCTCTCTTTTCTCCCCAATCTCGCTGCCATATGATGGTGTAAAAATCTTTCGATGCTTAGGACAAAATTTGGGAGGAAAAGCCAAGATAATAAATGTTCAAATAATTTGGTTAGGAACAGTTCAAGTGCATGCCATGGCTTGCATAGACATTTGAGTGATTTATCTCATCGAGATCAGAAGGAATATCAGTGGAGGACGATAGGATTGGTTTGATTGAAGAGTTTGGTGTTGAAGCATTTCCCTTCACCAGGAAACAAATCGAGGAGTTTGAGGTCTATCGATGATGCAAAGCGCCAGGGAGGAGAAAACTATGTTTTATGAAGAGATATTAGAAAGGTGATTTAAGTTTATCCCTGTTGTTCAAATGGCATGCCAGGCATAGTTTTAACACTTTTTTAACCTTACCTGAACTTGTTGGCAAGACAATAGGCCTTCACACTTTTCCCCTCCAAGCCGTGCGTTCACTGGCAACTTATCCAAGCTTACAATGAGATCATATCCACCACAGATGGATGCTTTGAAATTATTTTAGTCTCTAAAGACCGAGACCTTAATGAATTTAATACCAACCAAAGTAACAGGCGATGGCTTGCTATTCCAGACGAGGATATAACATGGCAAGACCTTTTCAGGATCTTTATCACTAAAGGGATTCCAGCTTTGTTCATTATAGGACAGGATGGTAAGACCATTAGAGCATATGGGAAGGCCATGATTTTCTTGTACATTGCCAAGGCTTTCCCATTTACAGAGTCAAGGATTACAGAGATGGAAGCGGCTTTTTTGAAAAAGAAAGAAGATGCATTGCCTCGGCAAGTGAAGGATATAAAGCTCCAACATGCTCTGAAGTTGGACATGGCAAAACATATGTATGTGCTGTTTCAAAGAGCAAGGCAAGTTCTGGACATTCTCTTGTGTTTTTTGTGATTATGATCTTCATCTAGCATGTGTAGAAGAGGCATTTGCTCAGAGCGTGTTAGTGGGAGTGGAAGATGTTATTTGAATTGATTACTTGAAATACTTGAATGTGTCAAGAAAAAAAAATTACTTTGTCCATCGATTTAATGTGTCAAACTGATTTTTTTGATGCCACAGACCAACTGGGTGCATCAATCTAAGACTAGTTGATTAGGGAGTCATAAGGCCTCAATTCACTCATCCTATGCATGCCATTTAGGGTAACAGAACCAGAAATCTGATGGCAGCTGAATATTCATAGGTCAAAGCTCAAACACCAGAGAGCAGTTTGTGGAGGAGAGATTTTTGAGGATATTGATTTAATTAATTAATTTAGTTGGAAGAGAAATAAAATAAAAGGTTAAAAAAGAAGAAGAAAAAACCAGCCTAATTTAGGAGGATACAGCTAGGATTGTGGAGCTTGAGGAAAAAGGATATTGCAGCAGAACCACAAAGAGGTAAGGGTCTCTTCCTAGCTCTCTTCTTCTTGAGAGAGAGAGAGAGGAAATAGACAATCAAAGAAAATAGAAAAAAATTCCCATCTGCGTAAAATTTTGATATGCAGGCCGCATTTCTGAGTTTCTTGTAGAGGAAGTTGAAGGTTGATCAAATTTTCATCAGCTTCTGAAAAGATATTAGAAGAGAAATCAATCCTCCGAACGTTTTGAAGGTTCTGATATTAGTTTCAAGGATAGAAAGTAGTTGATTGAGAGAGATGTGGATGCCCAGGTCTTTGCCAGAGAAAAGGGTTGGAGGAAATGGATTAATTGCAGTGGCAATAGACAGGGACAAAAACAGTCAAATTGCCCTCAAATGGGCTATTGACAATCTTTTGGTTAAAGGGCAGACTGTTATTCTCATCCATGTCAATCTCAAATCATCTCTTTCTTCACATTCCTCTTCACCAAGTAAGCATCTCCCTTGCAACCAAAGTCCTGCGTGCATATTGCAGATGCAAATGGGAAACTGTCGTGGATTCCATTTTGTAATTCTTAATAGCTTGATTTCATAATATCAGGAAATTCTATTTCCCATGGAAATTCTTGCATTAAAAAGGGATGGAAAACTGGAAACAAATAAAAACAAGTCATGGATTTTCATGCTAACAGAAAGATGCCATGCAAAAAGCAGTAAATCTAAGCCTTGAGATGAATTCAAGATTTTTGTATCATAGTCTCGTATGGAGAATTTTCTTAACCATGTTACTGATCATATTATTGCAATATGCATATTCATTTCGATGCAGAGATGAACCAATTTGTTGATTCCAAGGATTTGTTCCTTCCTTTCCGCTGTTTCTGCACACGTAAAGATGTAAGTGTAGACGATGAAATCTTCATTTTCTTTCAATTTGAACTTGAATGGAAAAGCCTGTCCTGCAAGAAATATTGAGTTATGGAATTATCAAGAGCATATGCATACTTGTCCAGAAATTCTATATGAATTGAACTCATTAAGGCCTTCTAAGGATGCCTGCACTTTACATTTATAGTTAACCATAATTGTTTCATATTTTCAAGTCTTTAAGCTTCTGCATTCAATTTTGAAATCAGATTAGCTGCAAAGATGTCATGTTGGAAGACACGGATGTCGCAAAAGCATTAACTGAATATGTTACCCAGACTCTAATTGAGACTTTGATTGTTGGCGGGTCGACGAAAGGCGGCTTTCTTAGGTATGTACCTCTCTTGTGATGTCACTAGCAGGAAAATAAATCTAGCAAAACCCTTAAATCAGATAGAAAAAAGTCATATGTTGGTGAGAGTTCAAATGCATCAGAAATGCTATCAAAGAGAAGACAGACTGGCATCAGATGCTATGATAAATTGTTCAAATTTCCTATCCAGGATGTTAAAATTGCTAGAGAATAATATAAATCATATTCTGGGGCCTCATCTATAAGCTTAAGCTTTTAGGTGAGATGCTTCTTTAACATGATATCAGAGCCTTGTTGACCCACCGGTCACGAGTTCGAATCTCACCACCCCATTCTATTTGATAAAAATCAAGCACAAGATAGAGTGGATCTGTATGCAAGTTTCAAGCCCAAAGAGCTTTTACTTGAGGGGGTGTGTTAGAGAATAATATAAATCATATTCTGGGACCTCACCTACAAGCTTAAGTTTTTAGGTAAGATGGTTTCTTAACGAAATGTGATGATAGGCATGTGAAAATGGCTAACAAGCTTTGCATAAAGAATCCGAATGAGTGTTTTTGTGTTTCTGTGGAATGTAAAGACTAATGATATTATGAAAGCATAAATTTCTTCCGAGTTCCTTAACCTCCAAATAATTTCTTCCCAAAAGATTCAAAGCAGCAGATTTAGCAGGCAGCGTGTCAAAGGGGGCACCGGATTTTTGTACTGTTTATGTCATATCCAAAGGAAAGATTCAGTCCATGCGACCTGCCTCCCGCCATGCACCAGCTACCCCGTTGCACAACCAGCTTCTCAGCCAAAACGGCACGATTCCAGCTTCAATGGACATTCACATTCCTCCAACTCCTGCTAAAAGAGGTTGGGGATTTGTTTATGTTTTTTGCTCCTCCTTTGTTTTTATTTTCTACGCTCCGAGTAAACTCCCATTTATCATAAAATTAATGAAGTTTATTCAATCGGTAGCTGAGAAGCCACCACTGGAACCACCCCGGAGATCAACTGGTGGCGAGACAGAATCCTTCAGGCAAGTGATTTTCGTTGTCTTGTAAGAGAAGAATAATAAAAATATGAAAAACATAATCATCTATATACCTAGTTTGCTAGTGAAGAAAGACCGATATTTTTCATCAAAATCGTTCTAAACTACTATCGATGACCTACTAGTGTCCAAAAATGATGAGAAAAGGGAAAATCTATCAGTCTCTTGAAGAAAAACTAAATTTTCGTTGTCTTGTAAGAGAAGAATAACAAAAATAAGAAAAACATAAAGTATCTATATACCAAGCTTGTCAATGCCGTTCTGGTCACCGTTCCAGTTTTTTTATTGGAACGGAACGTTCCTGTTTCGGAGCATTTCGGCGTGCCGTTTCAGGGTTGTACTGTTCATATATAATTATATATATATATATAATTAAAATATTAATTTAACAAGCATAATTAAAATTCAAGATAAATTAACTTTAAATTATACAATATAAACACAAAGTCAAACAAATATAATCTCAAAATTAGAAAAAAAATCATAAGTTAATCAAAATAAATAGGATTTTAAGGCCGGAACGGTACCGAGACGTTCCGGCCGGAATTTGGCGGGAATTTCCAGAACGGGCCAGAATTAAAACCGAGACAAAAATTACACCGTTTCGTCTCGGTTTTTTTAACGGCACGGAACGGAATTGACAAGCCTGCTATATACCTAGTTTGCTAGTGAAGAAAGACCTGATATTGTTCATCAAAATCGTTCTAAACTACTATCGATGACCTACTAGTGTCCAAAAATGATGAGAAAAGGGAAAATCTACCAGTCTCATGAAGAACAGACATAAGATTTTTTTGCTTCTGAAAACAGGTCACCATTCACGAGGAGAGGTGTGAATGGAAAATCATATGGTGAACTCTCGGTTCCAGATAGCGATATATCATTTGTCAGCTCTGGCAGAGCAAGCATCGACAACATATTTCCACCATTCTATTACAACACAGAAACAAGCCGCACCCCTCCACGTCTGTCAAACATCTCTGATCTTGACAGCAACTATAGCTTTGAGTCATTGCATTACGGAAGGAGATCAATGGATCAAGGTGGCTTTTCGCCTGAATTATCATCCTTCTCACATGAAAGTGACCAGCTGCCATCAGCCGCGGTAAGAGCAGAAATATATAAATGTAATAAACATAGATCTAAACATTGTCGCCCTGGAAACAAAATAATCTGTGAAAAGATCCAGTTTAATCCACGCGGATGAAAGCATGTTCCACCTTACTGTAAAGCTGGCAACAATTTCTGAGTTTTCTCAAATGACAAATAATCCACTATCTACATTAGTTTTTGTGATTTGTGAGAGCTAACAATTACAATCAATATATTCTGTAAAATCTCAGGAAGATGTGGAGGCTGAAATGAGAAGGTTAAAGCTGGAGCTCAAGCAAACAATGCAAATGTACAGTTCCGCTTGCAAAGAAGCACTCACTGCAAAAAAAAAGGTAAGAGAAATTTCATCTTCTTGTCATGTGGCCTTCAGAACTCCACAAAGAGTTCTGAGATTAAAGTATTTGCAGGCAAAAGAGCTCCAGCGCTGGAAAATGGAAGACGAGCAGAGATTAGAAGAAGCACGACTAGGCGAGGAGGCCGCGCTGGCAATCGCAGAAAGGGAAAAAGCCAAATCGAAAGCAGCAATCGAGGCTGCAGAAGCCGCTCAGCGAATTGCTGAGCTGGAATCACAAAAAAGGATTCATGCAGAAATGAAAGCACGCAGAGAAACAGAAGAGAAGAGAAAGGCTCTTGATGCTCTAGCAAATTCAGATGTGAGATACAGGAGATACCCAATCGAGGAAATTGAAGCTGCAACAGATTACTTTTCAGAATCACGCAAGATTGGTGAAGGGGGTTATGGCCCTGTATACAAGGGTTATCTGGACCATACATCCGTAGCAATTAAGGTTTTACGTCCGGATGCAGCTCAAGGAAGGTCACAGTTTCAGCAAGAGGTACGTAGCCAAAAAACTTCTCTGCAGGTGCTTCAGTTTTTAAAAAATCTCAAGCTCTTACCGCTGAACGATTTTCTCGAATGGAGAAATCGGTGCAGTAACTTTTCAGAAAGAAATTTCTCCAAAAACACTATTTTTAAATTCATTAAGCAGCTTGGGAATGACCCCATTTGAAGAGTTTAACCCTTTCATGGATTACAACAATTCAACAGTAGCCTTTCTGAAACTATACTAGACCAACTCTTGAAAATTATCTTTTTAGACTTTCGAGTAACCCGGTGAGAACTGTTTTCAGGTTGAGGTATTGTGTTGCATAAGGCACCCTAACATGGTCCTCCTCCTGGGAGCCTGTCCTGAGTACGGATGCTTAGTATACGAGTTTATGGCTAACGGAAGCTTAGAAGATCGTCTCTTCTGCAGAGGAAACACTCCACCATTATCATGGCAGTTAAGGTTTCGCGTAGCATCTGAAATCGGCACTGGTTTGCTGTTCCTCCACCAGACGAAACCTGAGCCACTCGTACATCGTGATCTAAAACCCGCCAACATCTTGCTTGATCGCAACTTTGTGAGCAAGATCAGCGATGTGGGGCTGGCCAGGCTAGTCCCGCCGTCAGTTGCCGACAAGGTGACGCAGTACCGCATGACATCCACGGCCGGAACTTTCTGCTATATAGATCCAGAGTATCAGCAAACAGGCATGCTAGGTATAAAGTCAGATATATACTCCCTGGGGATCATGTTTCTACAAATCTTAACAGCGAAACCGGCAATGGGATTGACTCACCATGTTGAAAGGGCACTTGAAAAGGGTACTTTTGCTCAGATGCTGGATCCAGCAGTGCCTGATTGGCCGATTGAAGAGGCAACACACTTTGCCAGGCTATCACTGAAGTGTGCAGAGTTAAGGCGGAAAGACAGGCCTGACCTCGGAAAGGTTGTCCTGCCAGAACTCAAGAGATTGAGAGCAATTGCTGAAGAAACTATGCATCGCTCATTGTCGACGCCAAGTGCAGCAAGGCCCCCAACGTTTAGTCAAGTTTCAGTGCAGCTAGTAAGCTCCCAGAATTAATTATGCATAAAAATTTCATGGCTACAAATTACCACATTAGAAAATACTTGATGTTTTTGCTGAGTGACCATCCTTCTTCAAGATCCGAAGTAAGCTCGAGAAGCTCTTCAGCCCATGCATGAAATGTCAAAAACAAACAGGACTGTTATTGATTGAGGGAATTAAAATGGAAGTTCCATCATTTTTTCTTTTTTTGATACTGTGTAGATATAATCAATCAAGATGAGGTCAGGAGTTCCTCTGAGATTTTTATCTCTTTTTTTTGCCGTCTCTTTGAATTGCCATGGTAAGTGGCTAGCAAAGAGCTGAATTAAATTTGTAGATTGTCACAACAACTTTTGGCAAAAATCCTGAAATTTGATTTTGCTGTGAAGGAACCCCACATTGGAACAAGCATAATCACATAATTGCTTGGACTTTCCTTGGTGGTTTAGTTTTATTTTGAAAAAAAGATCATATCCTAAAAGCATAAACAGTAAGTGAGCTGTATCTCAAAATATAATTTATATTATTTTTTATTATAATTTTTCAAGTAAAATCTCTTTAAAGCTATAATCTATATTATTCTTCAATATATTTTTTAAAAAAATCTTTTGAATTTGAAAATTACATAAACTCATTGTTTTGATTTATTAATTAATTTTAATTAGAGAAGAAAATAAAGATAATGTGATTTAAACTCGTGATTATTTAGTTATCATGACTCTTCTACCATAATCAAAAATCTTTTGACTTAAAACTTGTGTAGATCTACAAGTACCTAATACTTAATTTTTTTAATTTAATTAAATAGAATGACGATCAACAAGGCTTTTAAATAACCATTTAACTTAAAATTTTAAATTTAAGTTAAGTAAAATCTAATATATGATTTATGTTATTTTCTTACACTATATGGGATGAGTTTGGTCTTATATATCGATAGACTTGGACTTTATTTATAACAAATATACTAAAATACATGGAAAAATCAATGTGAACATAAACTTACTTCACTTTAAGGACTTGAGAAAAAAATATTTGCCTTTAATTAGGGATATTTTGATATTTTTAAACGGGGTATTCATCATTATTGTTTTTTTGTAAGAATATTTTTAACCGTGCAATATTTTATAAATAGTAAAAAAAAATTAAATAAAAGAGTAAAAAAAATCAATTGTTTTGGGTAGAGGTACATAGGTATTTTTTTTATTTATAGTTGAATTGCAAATCTACCCTTGAATTCAAGAAATCTAATGCATTGGGATCAAGGGTATTAAAGTCTTTTGGTTCCTTTTTTTTGGTTAATTGTTGGTTTTTATAGGGTAGTTTCATAATTTACCATTAAAAAAATATTTTTAATAAAAAAAAATTGTTAACGTGTGCATAGCGGTAGACACCGCATCTCTTGGTAGTCGAAAATAGGATTTTGTCGTATAGTCTCATTCCCCACCATCTTTTCTTCTATCCTAGGAGGCACGTGTAGTCCAAATATTCCCAGTTTATTGTCAGTGACAATTTTTATCTTCACCCCTTTTGTTTCTCTCTCCTATTCTGCTAAATACATCATGGTCCTTAATGTTATTGATATTTCAGATTTAGTCTTTTTAGTTTTGATTTGTATATTATTGTTATTTTTTAGATTTAAAAGTTTCAGGTGTGTTCAATTTAACCCTTAGTTTCTAATTTGTATATATAACAATTTTTTATTCGATCCTTCTAGTTTTAATTTTGTATTTTTTTTCCCTTTTATACTTTTGACAAAGGTTTTACGACTTTCAATTTTATCCTTTAAATCAAGTTTATGATTTTAATTTTTCAATTATAATAATAGGGATTTTAGTTTGGTCCTTTTCTTTTGATTTCTTATTGTTTTCCTTAGGTTTCTTGTTAAAGTTTTTATAGCTTTCAATTATGCCCTTCAAATCAAGTTTATGGTTTTTTTTTTCCAATAATAATAATAATAATATTGATGATGATGATTATGATGTTGTTGTTGCTGCTAATAAAAATAATTATAGTCGTAATGTTAGTTATGATTGTTGCGATGTCGCGGTCGCACAAATTAATTACCCTAGCTTAAAACACACAAGATAGTATAGAGCAAGCAAGGGGTCGATCCCACGAGAAAGTTTCAAGTTAGATTTTTATGTTGTACGTTATGTGATTGAGGGGATTTGGTTTTTGATTATCTAAACTATGGCAGCAATTAAACTAGCAAACAAAATCAATTAAAACCGAAACTTATCAAGAAAACAAACCTTGGTCACAAGCATACATCCACCTACGGAAATTAGAACTGATCCTTGAAACTAAAAATGCAGTTCATGTTCTGAAATTTTATCTTTTCTTAACATGATTAATTAACGGATCCGCCGTATAACTAATCCTAACCAACAAACAATCAAAGTGTCTGCACTAATGATTCAATTTAATGGTAGCTTTAAGAACTAGATAATTTCATCAAGATTAACATACAAGTTGTCCGCAACTTGTGTCAATTTATTCAAATGTTCTCCCTAAGTTCAATAATGTAGTTCCGCCATAATTATCAAGCTTAGATGCTTCACAAGTTCATATATCACAACTCCGGTTTTGATATTAAACTTAGCAATAGATTGTTCACAACAATAACTTAGAGTCCGCTCTAGCAATCATCAACAACAATCATAGAAAATATGCATAGGAAAACAATAATACTCATTCATAACATAAACTGAAAATAGAAGGAAGAATAAATCTCACGGTTCTTGAAATCCGAAGGTTTTTGTGTCCTTGCAACCAAGCAAAAGAGTCTAGCCTTGCATGTTTATTGAACAACTAAATAAAAAAATGGAAGAACACATGATTTAGGGTTTGGAGGAGGAAGATTTTGTGTTTTCTTTTGTGCTGGCCGCCACTTCCTTGCTCCTCTTCTCCTTTATATATGCTTAGAAACCCTAGTGTCTATTTTACAAAATAGTCATTCCTTAAGTTGACAGAATTTAGTTGTCCCTTGTAAAATTCATATCTCCTTCATATCACATCTTTTTGATCTGAAATTTGGAGAGTTTATAGGCCTTTGAGTCCTTAATCCACGAAAATTGAGTTTGCATCAATCGGAATTTTGTATATCGAGATATTGAAGTTGTAATGGACAAAGGTCGATATCGGCAGATTGCAAGATTTGACTTTGAAGGCTGCGATTTCCATGATCTTCCTTATTTTATTTCTTTTCCTTAGCTTTCCATAAATTTATGGATGTTAGCTTTTGAATGTCACTGGAATCACTTCATTTCGATCTCTAGAGCTTCCACTCTGCACAAAACACCGACTGAAGGTCAAATCTGTCAATCACCTCCAATTACCTCCTTTTTTCATCTTTCATCCAAAAATACCTTCAAATTATAAAACAAAGAATATCAAGGTATTTTATACATAAAACATATGCAAAACACTACATAAATATGGATGAAATTATCAAATAATATGGTCGCATCAATGATGATGATGATATTTAAATAATAGTAGTAGTAGTAATAGTAAAGTAATGTTAGTTATGAAAATAGTAACGATAATAAAAGTGGTGATAAAATTTAAAATAGTAATCATAGTAGTAATGATAATAATTAAAATTTTGTTATCTTTTGTTTACTTAACCATGATTATTGTTGTTATACATTTGTCATGACCAATTTTTTATGTTAATTTTTTAACTCATTTTCAATACCTAAATATTATTTTTCATATAAAAAATGGTTCGGGCCTACAACATGTGTGAGAACCAAGGTTAGTTAATTACTATAATTTTTTTTCTCACATAAGCTTCCACTTATTTATTAGACTAGTTTATTGACTTGTGCTCTGCTGCAGGGTAGATCATTTAAAAAAACACATAAAAATTAATACTAAGAGCATGAATGTTTTTTAGTAATGCCAATAAACCTGGGTAAGCAGGTAAATCTTTAAGTTCCTTGACATGACTTCTTACATGACTTAAGTTTTTAACCAAATCATATTAGAGCCAACAAAATATGAATTGGTTGATGCAATGGGCTTAAAGAAAATCTAAATGATGAGTAGAAACATATATCAGCTTATAAAAAATAACAAGATTTACAAAAAAAAAAAGATATTGAGACAATGATATATTAGATGAACTACGTTACATGTGATTTGGTTCACAAGTTTAATTGAGTTTAATAATTTTTTAACTGAGTTACATGTGACATGGACCCAATTACATGGAAAAAAACCATTATCATGACATCGGTGACAAAAATCTTGATATTACAACTTTCTATCTCTAAAACAAAATTTGTTAAAATAGAAAAACCAATCATTTTAGTGACATAAATATTGATATGGTATAAAAATCAGAGGGATTGATTATCTAAGTTTTAAAAGATATAGAACTAAAGTGAACTTCTCACACAAATTGCATAGACACCTCTTATTTTACATATGTTTTTAACTTCAGTCCTCTATCTTTTAATTCAACCCTCAACCCTAGAAAAAAATGCAATTGAGTTCATGAGAATTACCTTTTAACTTAACTTTCAAAGCTTGGTTTTAATCCGAAAGTAAATGTTTTGAATTTTAACTCCATTTTAAATGGCACACACATTTCTCTTTCTTTTTGAGATGAAAGCATGCTTGCATGCATTCACTACACTTTCATTTGACCACAGGAGGGCTCTGGCTTTAACATATTCACGTAACATAGTGCTTTACTTTTCTAAAACAAAGAAGTGAGGACACCCGTAGCTCGAAGTTATGGTAACAATCAACTAATCTGGACAAGGTTTGCTAAATGATTGATAGATTAAAATAAACTTAATCCAAGAGATGGACATTGTTTTAGAGTACGAGCTAGAAAACTCAAGAAAATCCCATTTTAAATTACATGTTACATATACAACACCGAAAAGGTAATTAAAACTCAGTTAAATGATGTTGCATTCGATCTCAGAGAAATCCATATCTCAAACAAGAAACGGTGTCCAGACGAAAAATCATCCAAAAATGGTCCTAGAACTAACGGTAATACATCAGTTGCTGAGCTGCCAAACTGCTACGATATCCATCATACATAGCTTGGGACCCACCAGAGCTCAAGTCCATTGAAGCAGCAGCCAGGTCATGCTGTCCAGACAACTGGAGAAGAGCTTGGCCGGAAAGGCCGGATGCGGCAGCCTGGCTCAAGGCAAGCTGGCGCTGATAGGCCAACAAATCAGCTGCAGAGTAGCCTTGGTTTATACCGGTTGATAAAGCGATTTGATATGGTTGAGCTGGAGGTGGCAATGGATTTGAAGCTGTTCCAGGAGGAGTTGGCTTGCTACCCCATGAGCACTGCACATGAAAACACCAATTTTGACATGAAAGGAAGCAAAAAACTAGGAAAAGACAACCCGTCAAGTAATATCATGTCTGACCTTCACCGGCTTTCCGCAAACTATCTTCCCATTGCCCATTTGAATGGCTGCGGCTGCTTCTTCATGAGTGTTGTATCTGACAAACCCAAAACCTTTATCTCTCTGGACTCGAACATCCTCAATCATGCCGGCCCCAAGAGCATAAAAATGATGATGCAGCTCAGCTTGAGTGACCTGATCAAACAGACCAAATTGTCAAGCAAAAAGTACAGAGCCAACATCATATCACTTCCATTTGGAAGTAAGAGCGATTAAATAAGAAAAACAATATGACACGAAACCAATCACTCTCAAAATCAGAAGTTCCTGAACAGATAGCACGCTTTTTATTCAATCTGTTGCCTATTAAGCACTTACTTTTTAAATGCGATATCAGTGATAAAAGTTACCACTTCCAAAAACAAAAGGAGGGTTCAACCTACACATGTAGAAAGCAATAAAATAACTGTAAATTCCTTATTCACCCTTCAACTACCTCATGGGAAAGATTGCCGACATAGACAGTAGTGTATGTAGGATTGTTTTCAGGAGCCTCCTCATTAGTGCTTTCCTGGCCTCCTGCTTTTACCAAGATACAAAGGCAAAACTCTGTCAGCATTCAACTCTCCAACCATGCATTTACAAAAGACATCTGTTTTACAAAGTCAATAAACAGGAAATAGCTTAACTCAAATACAGAACTCTGAAGTGGAAAATGAAGTTCAACAGTAATTAAAGCTGAAATAAATTCACTCCAGAATGAAGCTCACATATGGCAAATCAAACTGATAGTGATCACACACAACACGCATATATTAGATAAACACATTGAAAAAGCACTTGAGTCCACTTCATGAAAGCAGTGAGTAGCAAAATATTTCAGGACTTTGAAATCAGCTAGTCACCTATCTATGCATGCTTGGTAAATAACCTATTAACCATAAGTGCAGATATGAAATATGGAACGAATACACTTTCTTAGTTAAAGTCATTTGCCATTATCTCAAGTGCCATCAGATTGAATCCATCTTATAGATGAGATACAATGGACAAAAAGAGGGAGAGAGCTACCCCTTCTAGGTACTAAGGTTCAATGACCTTTTAGATCAAGCAAAGAAAAAAAAAAGAATATTTTACATAATGTGGCCTGAATTACCAGAAAAGGTTTATGCTACCTGAAGATCCATTGGTAAGTACAACCGCATTTTGATTATCACTGTTTTGCTTATCTTCATTGGATTCGACACCTTTAGTTGCCCAATTACATCTTATCTGCCTGTTTCCAAGCCATTTACCTAAAGTTCAAAATGGAACAACACATCAAAATTATGCACTAATTCTTCCCAGAAGGCCAAGAAAAGTTAAACCAAGCATCCAAGCATGAAAGTTATGTGCCTTACCAGTTAAGTCATTAATAGCACTTTGTGCCTCCTGCAGATTAGTATCATAAGAAAATTAGTTTATGGCTTAAGCAACTTCTTAAGAAATTTTAGTCAACATCCAAATGGAGAAATCAGAACATAAGGATATCCATGCCACCAGACATCTAAATCAGTCTTCAATTTTCTGTTGGAAACTAATCATTATTCACTCAAAAACATTGAAAATAGTTTCGTCAAAAAGAAATTAAAAACAAATAATTTCTCCTTGAATCTTTATATCCCCAAATAAACTAGAAAAGCACAAACAATTCTAGCAAAGGACCTCAATACTTCAAGCTCCAAGCAAATCATTGTTAACTCATAAAATCTTCTATCAACTTGAACAAACTGTGCCTAACAAGAAGCTCATAAAGCTTAAAATGGATTAAGCAATAAATCCACGACCTTAAAACTTGATTCAATAGCTACTCATAACTAGAAAGCAGTACCTGCTGATTACGGAATGAAACAAAGCCATATCCTTTCGAGCGGCCAGTTTTGTGATCCCACATGACCCTTGCATTGCTGGAAGTGACACAACATTGTGAAAACAAACATAAGGTTTTTAGAGCAAAAACAACAACCTGGTATTTTTACAAAGCCAAAAAAGAGCATAAGACATAAGTAACATAAAAGAGATGGCAGCAGTCCAATTAACATGTAAACCAAGATTGTTAACATCGATTGAAGAGAAAATCATGTTGTAACCTTTAGACAAAAGTGAAAAAGAGTACAGTGTGATTTAGCCATATACATTTCAGTGATATCTTCTTTTCCTACTTGAGTGATATGTGTTTTGTTCCTCAACAGTGTCCTTAACTGTTTTAGCAGCAAGAAATATGTCCCTGACACTGCATTTAACTACTTAAACGGATGGGCATAATTGGGTTTACTTAAAAGTGCCAGAAATAGCAAAAGGGCATCATTACCTTTGCCTTATTTTTCTTATAGTATTGTCACATTTAAGAGCATTGCTTGAAAAATAAAACACAAATAAGTTCAAATGGCCAAATTACAAAATACTTTGTTTGCACTTGACCCCAAACACTTTGGAAGAAGAAATGATAAACAGAAAACAAGGAGCTTACGAGCAACTAGGAAAGACTGAGAAGCATGCAAATAAATTAGCATCAGTAACCTCTGGACTCAAATCCCCAACAAATACATGGAAATGCCCTGACAAGATGAAAGAATAAACCCATAAAAAAACGTGAACAAGCAAGACACAAACCAAAGAAAAAACAGCTGAAAATAACCTGATGTATCCTCCCTTTGGCTATTGCCATATGCCCAATTCACTTTAAGCGCCTGACCATAACTGGAAAATTATATTAATAAAGCATAAAATCTATGATGTCCAAAAAAAAAAACGAGTATACACTGGAAACAAGGTAGCATTTGCTACAGAGTAAAATTTAACAAAGCCATACTGATTATTTGTAAATCTTAATTACTCAATATACAACATGCAATCAAATCAGTATTTCGACCAATAAATAAGTGGCTTAGTACAGAAGAAAATGATAGAAATTAGGAAAAAAGATTCAGAGGTACAAACCATTATTTACAATAATTTCCTTGCACTTGTTTTAGATTGTCATCTGAACGAATACATTACGCTACAGGTACAGGAATAGCCAAGCTTAATCAAGGAGACACATAAACTTACAGTTGGCGTCCATGCAATGTCATTATTGCAAGTGCTGCAGATGATTGGTCATGGTAGTCCACAAAACCGTATGATGACTGCATGTAGCACAAACCAAATGAACCATTGAGAAAAAAGTGCAGGTAACATTATAGAAACGAATATTGTAAGAAGACAACAGACAAAACCAGCACAAAGTGAAGAATTTTTTTCAGAGTAAGAGATACAATATCTAGAATAAGTCACCCGCTATTTCTAACACTTAAGTTTCTTTGTTTGTTTGTTTTTTTTCCTTCCCATCTGAAATAATACTAGGAAATGCAAAACACTTAAGAGAATTCATCGAAAAATGTTGGAAAGAAAGAAAGAAACCTTATCCTTCCTGATGAGCTTGCATCCAGCAAGAGGGCCAGCAGTTGCGAAAACTTCAGAGAGAAGTTTGTCTGTGACGTTTACATGAATGTTTCCTACATAGCTAATTGATCATCCACGGAAGGGGAGAGTATTAGAAATTTAAGAAAAAATCCAAGGGAAGGGAAATTAGGATAAAAATGAAAGAAATTGAAACGGGAGAAAATGAAGGAGGCTTACACGCTGCGACAGGAAGAAGAAGAATCAAAAGCAGGAGGCAGATTACCACCAAGGATAGGCTCCATCTGCACCAACCCAACACGAGAAAATAAAATATCATTTCAATATTAAAATTTATGGGAAAAAAAGGAATAAAAATCTGAATCTAATTAATTGAAGAATGAATGAATAAAAAAACGTGATTAAAGCGGAAAAGAAACAGAATAAACAAAGATTGAAAATTTAACCAGCAGAAGGAGAGAAAGACCTGAGACATGGCAGAAGCGACGAGAGCAGGATGATGATACATGTGATGATGTTGAAGCAGTGCTTGCTGTTGCATTCACGCTCTTCGAGATGACGATAGTGACGGGGACAACTGCTCTCCCTCTCCCTCTCTTTTTCTTCCAACCTTTTATTTCCCTCGGTTATGTTATGCCCCACTTTTCATCTTCATCAACGATACCTAAATTTATATTTTTATGTTACTGTTCCACCAATTTTATTTTTTAAGTTTATTATTATTTACTCTCCCTCATGGAAATGATTTCGGTCTCGATTTTAATAAGTATAGTTCAATTTTCCATTAATTTATCCTTCAAGAATCAAAATGTTATTTGATATTTCTTGATTTTTGAAATAAAAATGTTTTAATTGGTTTTTCAATGAACACCATATTTCTCTCTATTTCTTAATATAAAAAACTATTTTAAAAATTTCTAATTCTTTGAACACACTTTTCTTTCTCATGAGTTGGATCTTCTATGAGGGTGTTTGGGAGAGCTGTTGCTGTAGCTTTTCAAAGTGATTTTCATGCCGAAATATATCAAAATGATATTTTTTTTATTTTTTAAAAATCATTTTTGACATCAGCACATCAAAATGATCCAAAAACACCAAACCATATTCATTTAAAATGAAAAAAAAAAACACAAACCAGCATTTGAAACGCCAGCCAAACAGGCACTATATTTATCGATTTATTAAAACACAAATTTCTAGTACTTATCATCAATTTGTTTCCAAAAATAAATAAATCCTTTTTCCATAATTAAATGAATATATAAAAACTAAAAAATAACAAGTTTTGTAGATTAATTATTTCGCTTATATGTATAGCATCATAAGAAAATCTAAGACCATTAATATTTTTTTACATGTTAAAAACTTTGGTTCTTGATGCAGCGAAGCACAGAGCAAGTAACTCATATATTTTTTTACTTTAGATAATTTGACCCGTTTTATCTACGTGTGACTTCATATATTTTTTGTTTACGTACTATTAGATTTGAAATATCATACATAAAAAAGCTGTAAAAATCAATTTTTAACAAACAAAAAAACATTGACTGATGAATTATTTCGATTATTATTTTCATTGTTAATATCAAGATTATTAAATTATCACAATTATTATAGTTTTCACTATGGCCATTATTGTAAACAATTAATATTCTAATTATTATTGATAATACTATCGTTGCTACCATCATTATCGTTATAAAAAAGAAATTCAATGATTTTTTTTTTAGATTTATTCTTCATATTGTTATATTAAAAGCATTTCAGATTACTAAGATTGGATTAGTTTGAGATTTAAAAAAAAAATTAGTTTATTTTTATATATATAATTAGTCTCACATATTTTTAAAATAAAATACATTTAAAATAATTATTATCATTTTTTAAACGCCTTATCCATAATAAAATGAATATATCAAAAAACTAAATAATCAAAAGTTTTGTAGACTGATTATTTTCGCTCAGATGTATAGCATTATAAAAAAAATCTAGAACAATTAATATTTTTTGTACATGTTAAAAAATTTAGTTCTGGCTACGGCGAAGCGCAGGACAAATCGCCCATATTTTTTTTTACTGTAGATAATTCATCATATTTTTCCACTAGTTTTGTCTATGTGTGACTTCGTATATTTTTTGTTTACATGATTTTAGATCTAAAATATCATACATAAAAGCCATAAAAGTTAATTTTTAACAAAAACAACAAAAAATAAAATAAATGACAAAAAAAAATTATTAGCTTAAAAAAATCATTCGACTTGAACAATAAATAAAAATAAAAATAAAACAAGAAAAAGAAAAGGAACAAGTAGAAAAAATAAGAAATATCAATTTTCAAATGATCACAAACACAAATTAATATTAAGAGCAAAAAAAAAAAAAAAAAACATACAACCTCAACAAAAATAGAAAATAATAAAAATTATAGACAAAAAAATAGGGACTATTTTAGAAATATATATTAAAAAATAAGAAATTAAAATAAAATAAAAAATTCAAAGTATAAGGACCGAAATGAAAACAAGATATACCGAAAATAAATTTCAATTGAATGATGAAATTGAAAAAAATCCAAACTTCTATACCGAAAATATTAAGGGATTTAAAACCATTCTCAAAATTAAAAGAATAAGGACTGAAATATGTAATCAATTTCAATTGAAGAACACAATTGAAACAAATTAAAACTTATATAATATAAATCAAGACCATACCAAACAATTAAAAAATAAGGGACTGAAATGAAAATATCATAAATAAAGGGGAGTACCATGTAGTTTAGCATGCAAAAAAGAGAGAAGGAGAATTAAATATCAATCGACCACCGTTACGTATCCAGCCACTATGGGACGCCAATCGCACCACCATGAGGTGGAGGACATGACATAATTTTTGAAAAATATAAAATGCCTGAAACCCCCCGCATGCAACTCTTGCATTTTGTTTTATTGGAGGGTAAAATGATTATTTTACTATGTCTTGAAAATATAAAATTATAATAACACCTCAACGGCAAGTTTTGATTTTTATCTTATTTGAGGATATTATGATTATTTTATTGTACACAAAATATATAAAAAATATAAAATACCTCTTAGTTTAAGGTTAAAATTACTATACAATGAGGAATAATAATTTAATTATTATAATCCATATTAATATGTTTCTACTATTAAGGTAATTTCGCTATAGTGTTTTCGCAAGCTGATTTAGCTTATAGTGTAATTTGTCCTCAAGAATACAAAAGTTTTGCCCCGGTGTGTCGTCACGGGGTCGACCCGGGTAAAATATGGTGATCCGGGCCAAGCCCAACACTATATATTCATTCTTTTTCCGGTCGTCAATCCAACAAAGTGGAGTACTTGATTTAGTTATCGGGCCCCCGACTCCGATACCAAACTGCTTCTCTCTCTCTCTCACTCGTCTGCTCGCTCTGTCCCTCAATCTCCGATAAGCTCTTGCCCGTTTTCGTGTAGTAAGATTTGGCTCTGCTTTGGTTAATATTACAGAAGGTTTGCTTCTCCTTCTTCCTCAAAATTAGCAAGACTCTCAAAGTTTCAATTTTTAATTACTTAGCTTACAAATTAAGTATTGAATGAATGCGGGATCTTACGGTAATTTTTGTTTCTTATGTGAAATCATGGTGAGTTTGAAGATGGGTTTTAAAAATTTATTTAGTTTTCTATTTGCCAGGGTTAATGGATAGGCCGCCGCCGCCCCATGATTATGCCGCAATGGCATATGCTCAGCAGCAGCAGCAGCAGCAGAAGCAGCCACCACAATATGGATACCATCCTCCTCCACATCAACACCCACAATACCCTCCCCCACCCAATCCATTCATGCCTCCTCCTCCTCCTCCTTCAGTGCAGCAATATCCTTACACTCAACCTCCTCCACTCCCTCACCATCTTCAACACCCGTCACAGCAACAACAGCACCCTCCACCTTTTGCACCACATTTACCGCCTCACCTTATACCTCCACCTTTCCATACCCCTAATTATGATTCTCCCTCGCCTCCGGCTCCCCCTCCATCTGATCCTGAGCTTCAGAAACGTATAGATAAGCTTGTTGAGTATGCCACAAAGAATGGGCCAGAATTTGAAGTCATGATTCGTGAAAAACAGCAGGATAATCCTGCTTATAGTTTCCTTTTTGGAGGAGACGGTCATGCATATTATCGGTATAAGCTCTGGTTATCCACGCGTGGTCCTCCCAATCCTCCTTTCCAAGGATCTTCTATGATGCATCCACCACCAAACCCAATGATGAATGCCACCGTTGGGCCTCCTCCTCAAATGCACCAACCTCCTTTTCCACCTTTTTATGATCACCAGCACCCTCCGCAGCCCTTTGGTGTTCATGGAAGATCTGATTTTGATCAACCATCCAAGTCCTTTAAAGGACACTCTGGTCCACTTCCTCCTGATGTTGCAGTGGAACTCAGTAATGTGCTTAACACTCTAAATGGTACCAAGGAGTCTATCAAAGGGGCCAAGACTTGGTTCATGCAAAGGTCTCCATTTGCATCAGCTCTTGCTGAAGCACTTAGGGACAGGATTTTTTCTCTGGATGATTCTGCTAGGCAATTGCACATCATCTATCTCGCCAATGATATTCTTTTTGACAGGTATGGTTCTACTTCTGCACTGCTGTTAAAACTTGATCACTCCTTATCAAAATTTATGTTGTTCAACACCAGTGGTTTGTCTCTGTTGATTTGTTCACAAGCTCCTTACATCCATCATACACTCATGTTCAATTCATTTTCTTTTCATTTGTCCCTCCTACCCCTTTCCCTCTTAAGGATGCATATATCTTTAATGGAATTGATCTTTGTAATCATGTCCTTGTGCTAGAAGGACTTTTTCAGTCAAATATTGCTAGAATCCTTCATGAGTGGATTCCTTTTCAATACTATCTTAATCTGAGGTCTTTTCTTCTTAAAGAAGCTTAAACCCTGTGCTTTCGTTGTTTGAAATCTAGTCCCGTTGAGGTAAATCAGTCAAAGTTATATGGTTGATCAGAATGTGGATGCTTACTGGTAATGAAACTTGAAATCATATGGTTCATCAGAATGTAGATGCTTACCTATAATCGAATTTGACAAATATGGAAATAAGATAAATAAGTATTGAATCATAAAGTAGAGAGTGAAGTTCAGCTACCAGAAGTAGATTGCTCCATGTGAAAGTGTCAAATTGTATTTAATAGGTACTGAATCCCCTTTCTTCTTGAGTGTTTTGTCTCTTAAATAGACAATAAACCTAGCTACAAATTAGGGCTAAGTATAAAAGCATAAGTGTTCTACTAAAACACTACTATCTATAACTGATAATTACTTTCCTAATTAATACATAATTGAATCCCTTGACATCCCCCCTCAAATTGATGCTAGTCGATCAAGAAGCATCAATTTGTCAACTAAATAGTAATATTAGTCCGGCTAAGATAGCCCAAAGGAAGCAAGCCCAAAAAACAAAGGAGAGAGCCGAAGGTGTCACTGCAAACCAGAAACAGAGTAGTAAACCCCACTCATCCACCACGACAACCACCGAAACAGAAAACCCACGAAGTCGATGACCACCAACAGTGCCAACACACCAAAAATATTGTCCTGCCACACAAGGATTTAAAAAATCTTCGTGTGTCAACAGACCTAGCCACAACCAAGAATCACGTCAGAACTGAAGAGAACTGACGCTACAATCACACGAGAGTCTTGTTTCTAAAAAATACAGCCCAGAAACCAAGACGATGCCGAGGGTCTGTTCTCCGACCAAGCCACAACCAAGAACAATACGCCAACAATGCGTTCAAGTTTTTTTTTTTTTTTTGAGCGAATAATATTATTCTCCATAGACATGATGTAAATCCTGAAAGAGTAATACCAAAAAAAATATAACTGATTAAGGCCCACGGATCCGGGCCTAAAGACAGCCCAAATGCAGCCCACAAACAACCCCAACACAGCCCAAATACAGCCTCCCAATGAGCCCAAACACAGCCCAATCACAGCCCAGCCCGAAACTTTAATTCTACACTGCCAGCTCAGCCCAAAACACAGTTTTAATAAAGTGACAGGGAGCAGAAAAACGGTACCATTTGTTGGGGGTTGAATTGGGTTTCGAGTTTTTTTTTTTTTTTTGCTCACTGAGAGTTGCATATCAGCTTCAGGGTAAACAGAGAGCGGCTGCTCTCTATCATATTCCAGATACTCGAGTCCATGTTAAGGAACTGAATACTCGAGTCCATGTCGTCTTCAACCTTCGTCTTCAACCTCAAAACAGAAGCTCTGGCTTTTGCACAACTCCGACGATGGCCTCCGATCCCCAACCACCACAGAACCTCATTAACTATAACAGAGAACACCGATGTGCTTGTAAGATGAGCACACCAACATCCATGTCTCTGATATCCACCACAAGAGAACCCAGCCACCACAGAGATAGCAGCCACAAGCACGGGGAGGGGGCTGCAGCTGCCAAGGGGGCTGGCTGCTGCAGCCCCTTAAACAAAAAAAATTAGGGTTTCCTTTGTGTTTAGGATTTTGGCTCTGATATCATGTCAAATTGTATTTAATAGGTACTGAATCCCCTTTCTTCTTGAGTGTTTTGTCTCTTAAATAGACAATAAACCTAGCTACAAATTAGAGCTAAGTATAAAAGCATAAGTGTTCTACTAAAACACTACTATCTATAACTTATAATTACTTTCCTAATTAATACATAATTGAATCCCTTGACAGAAAGCACCCTTGAACGATAGATTTATAAAAGAATCAAGGAATTGGGATTTCAGAATACTTTGAATTGTGCAAGCGGCCACAATGGTGTAAATTATTTAAAATTTGTGGTCCCAGCTTCATTCCTAATTGAAAATCTCCCTCTTTTACATAGCATGGAATGGCTTGAGATTTTGGTAAGTGGATAGGATTTAAGCCCCACTTGCTATCCTTTTTATCTCTCTCGCAAATATTAGTGAGAGAACATTATATCTTACTGCCTTCTATAGTCTCTAAAGTATATAATTGGAAAAAAACTCATAAACCGAGCCTCAGATAAAGAGCACCGTCTCTTCAGTCTGCAATCTATCTCCATGATTGAGCAGCTACTTCTCCTTGAATTCTAGTCCTGAAAGGCCAAACTCAATCCCAACTTTGGGCCTTCTTTGTATGAACTTGAAAGCAAATGATGAGCAAGGAACACAAATTTTTGCAGGAGGTGATGGCTTGTTTTTCACATATTTGTATCATAAGGAGATTATATGAAGTGGCACTGGGGTGCTCCACCTGTACTGGAAAAAAAAAACATTTTCAAATTACATCATCAGCTGAAAGTCTGAGCACAATTTCAGAGAAGATTATTGTCAATCCCTGATGTTATTGTAGTTTCTTTCACCACAGGAGCTATTAGATTTGGGTTACATATCTAATATGTAAAAGCCTTGGAATTTATGAGCGCACCTTGAAATTTGACATTAACATATAAATTTGCTATAGTTATATATCCAACATGCGCAGTTTGCCCAAAAGTCCTTATGTCAGTCTTCATTTATCATCCTAATTACCCTGTGGCTGACTCTTTGCAGCTGCCAGTCTGTAAGGTCCTTTATATTTGTCTTTGAAATATTTTTAACTGTTTTCATTGAAGAATTATCTAGTACAAGCCTGCTTGATTTTTAATGCAACCACCTGTAGATTTCCATCTCTGCTTGGTTGTATTTTGTTTTGGTTTTTTAATTTACTTTCTTGCTATGTCACTGTGAACCTTGGTTGCATTTTTTTTCTTTGGTAGAAATGATGATTTTGCTCATAGGGAAATAGTCAGTTTGAAACTTCCTTGACCTTTTTGCTATTCGTTACATGCAGTTTGCAAAGGAGAATTGATCCGCATGATCTTGATAATGAAGCCCTTGCATTTAAGCCTGTGCTAGGTTCCATGCTTGCAAGGATTTATCACAACCCTCAGAATAAGGATGAAAACCAGTCCCGGTTGCAGAAAATTCTGCAGTTCTGGGCCTCAAAGGAGGTCTATGATCAAGATACCATTTATAAACTTGAAGGTGACATGGTTAGCGGACCACCAGTAAATTCTTTTCCAGGGCCTCCAAGAGAATTATCTGGTTCAGCAGATTCTGTGCCTGCCGCAGGTAGCTTCTTCCATCCTCTTGCTATACAAGCAGAGCATTATAAACCGATAATGTTATTGTACCAGGGGTAGTTGTTACTACTGCTTGGATTTTGAGGGCATCTTAATAGAACAAAGTGATTTGTCTTCAGACTTGTTTTGAAGAATTTGGCAATTTCATTCTCGAAGAAATGTCACAGAAGTTCGTTTTCCTACAGGCTTTCCTCAACATGCAACAACCCTCAATGCTCCACAATGGCCACCTGATAGGCAAAGTGTACCAGATCAGGAGTATCTAGATAAACAAGTGCTGCCTGTCATGCTTCCAACCCTTGGAAATCAGCAATTTATTCCAAACCCAGTCCCTGCTGCTACTTTTCCAGGTTCCCTGCCCATAAACTCTTCTGTTCAGCCAGCAGGTCAACAACCTGCACCCCATTTATTGCAAACACCTCATGCTAACAATGTTGAAAACTTGTCACCCTATCCTCTGTTCCCACCCGGTCTTATTCCTGGAATGGTCAGAAAGATGCAGATCGGCAGTGGGGTACCCTGCTCACCTTTGAGCCCTTTGGATATTCCGACAATCATCCCCCCATCCAATGTATCCCCGTCAGAAATTCTAGACAGGGTCTCAAAGTTTTTTAAAGAGATTGGAGAGATTAACCCATCTGAGGGACCTATGAGATCTGATCCAAACGATGAAGATGACGAGTATGAGAGAGAGTCTCCCATTCGCAAGGGGGGAGCTTGCATCCCTCCTCCTCCAAACTTACAGGTTGACCCAGAGACAGGAGCTTATGCTGATGGAAGTGTGGAGCGGAAACATGGAAGTGGCTCAGGACGATTGGGACTTGGGGCAACAGCCGATCCTAATGAGCCAAGTCAATACGACAATGTTTACACATCTTACAGGAAACAGAGAAGCACCACCTATCATTCATCCATGAGTGTAAGGGCTACTACTAGGTAGAAACCCCGTGCAACATGCCTGTTTCGCATCTATTTGTTGTTAACTGAAAAGGCGGGAGTACCTGTACTATGTGCCTTCTTCCCATCTTTACCAAAGTATAGGATGTTGTATTCATGGGAACTTGGATGTGCAGGTCGTAAACCTTTGGATTATGCCATTTGTTTTCTGATTAACTTGGGTGGTCGGACTAGTTTATACGTATCTCGACTAATCCCACAAGTTTTGAAATTAACGATTATGTAAGTCTCTAGTAACCATATTAGCCAATGGAGTATCTTTGTGCTGGAAAAAAGAAGTTCGGATGACCAATGGAGTATTATTAAATTGGAGTGCTAAATAGGCTCAAATTAATTGTTTTTACTTTCTAGCCCAATCAAAATTTATTAGCCAAAAACTGACTGATAATAGAAACTGTTGGCAATCTGGTGTTCTAATGTTTATAATGAATGAGAGCAGCTTTCTGGCTAGTTCCCTCCCTACTCTTATGTTCTCATCTTTATTAGGCTTCCAGTACCATGCACTCAATCAAAATATAATATACAGAAACATAAAACCATATGCAGTCTTCTCCCCGGCACGAAAAACACTGGCGGAATCTGCAGCTGCAGAGGGTGAGGGGGTGATCCGCCTCTGCTCTCCATGTTTACTTTCCTCTTTAATTATCCTAACATATACTAAAAGAGTTCAGTTTTTTTACTGTAGATTGTGAGTGTTTTTTATGGTGGATTGTAAGTGTTTTTGGGTTGGTTTAGTTCAGACGGATCATGGTTTATTTGATTTTTTATATTTTTTCACAGTAAAATAATTATTTTGTTCTTAAATAAGATAAAAAAAATGCAGCAGCTGGAGGGGGTATCATGGCAATTTCACATTCCATTACACAATAAAATAACTTTTTTACTCTCCAATAAGACAAAAACATGATTTGCTTGCGGGGTGTTTAAGATATTTCATATTTTTTAAAAAAATATCTAAATACTAATCCGTCCCCAATAAGACAAAATTGAAGAGTTGGTTTGTAGGAGTGTTCCGGTAATTTACCTTTTTTTATTGTTTTCCTTCGAATACTGCGCGCGCGTCTGACACGCGCGCCAACAGTATTCGCCCTCACGCCTACTTCGGGCAGCTCGTGCGGCATCTTCTGATGGTAAAAAATATTTATCCGGTGTCTCACCTGGTGCACCACCATGTAATCTTTCTCATGATGTGGCGCGTGACCGCACACAATGGACAAAGTCGTGATGGTGATCGGTTGAAATTTTTTTGTTTTTCTCTCTCTCCTACATGCTAAATTACAGTGCAGACCCTTATGCTTATGGTATTTTCATTTCGGTCCTGGGCTTTTAATATTTTGTATGGTCCTGATTTCTGTTATATAAGTTTTGATTTATTTCAACTATGTCCTTTGATGGAAATTGATTATATATTGCGTTTTCATTTCAGTCCTTATTCTTTTAATTTTTGGATTAGTTTTCAATCCCTTAATATCTTCGGTACATAAGTTTTGATTTTTTTTTTAATTTTATACTTTGATTGAAATTGATAATATATTTGGTTTTCATTTCGGTCCTTATACTTTTAATTTTTTAATTTTTTATATTTCTGAAATAGTCCTTACTTTTGTCCATGTTTATATATATGTGCTCTTAGCTTTGATTTTTGATTTTTGTTATATTCTTATTTGTTAAGGTGATATTTTTTTTGAAAAAATTAGTTCTTAAATTTTATTTTGTGTTTATGATTATTTGAAAAATGATTTTTTTTCTCTTTGTTCTTTCTTTTAGTTTTTTTATTAGTTTTTTTTTTATTTTCAAGTCAAATGATTTTTTTTCCAGCTAATATTTTTTATTTTTATTTTATCATTTTTTTTGTTTGCTCTTTTTAAAGTTTTTAGGCCTTTTGTATTCTTTGATTTAATTTTATTATTATTAAAGCAATAATAATAATAATAATAATAATAATTTTAGTTTTTTTTTTCTTTCTTCCTCTTTTGTTAATGTTTTTAAGTTTTTTTTATAAGGTTAATTTAATTATTTTATTGTTTTAGCAGTAATAGTAATAATAATTTTAGATGTTAAGACTTTAATATTGTTGTTATGATAATAAGGTGTGTTAATGTATTTCATTATATCAAGCCTTACATGTATAGATGCTATATTTTTTATTTCATCATTTATTTTATTTTATTTCATCGTAATAGTAAAATTATGCATTGCTTTTATCGTTGATTGATTTCCATTTCATTTCATTTCATTTCGATTCGCAGAGAATCAGACGTCGGCAGGCAGGCAGGCAGCTCTTTTCTATTTTTTTTTATTCTGTACTCTTACTATGTATTTATTTCTCAATTATTACTACTAACAACTATAATGGTAATAATCATAGGATTGCTAAAAGAAAGAAATCATCTCCTCTTTCTTTTTAAGTTTAATTGTGTTCAAGATAAATTAATTTTAATTAATTAGCTGATCTAGTTTAAGCCAAACCCTCTTCCTCTTTCCCATTTCAATATCTAAAACTCTAAGTTTTCTCCCTATCCTTTTTGTTTCCCTAGGAAAAAAAAGTTTGAAGTTTAGCGCACAATATTTGCTAGGGTCTTGATTGATTTTGAAGGGTTTTTTATGTAAAAAGATTCTGACTTGTTGTGTGACTGATTTTGAAATATGCATGTTGAATGCAGATAGTGAAAGAAAGATACTTACTTGGTGTGGGTGTGGGTGTGGGTGGTTTCAAATCAGTTGAAGAATGTCTTAACTAGTTCTCGCAAAGGTATAATCCATATCTTGACACTCTCAATATGATGTAGCAGTGGTAAACTTCATGGTTCTTTCTATTTTTGTTTCTCATATTAGGGCTTTAATTTAACCCCATTTGTTGACAAGTAGGTTTCAAAAGTTGCCTGCTTTCCACCTCTTCGTCTTTCATTCCATGATAAATAGAGAGTGATTTCTCTGGTACGTGTCAAGTTGTTTCATTTTCTGCTTCTTAATCATCACTAATGATGTTTTGAGTCTTATAATCATATCTGGCTTTTTACGTACTGTCGTGTTCTTTGCAATTAATGTGAGTGCAAACAGCGTAAATGGTTTCCGATATCATACCCCCACTTAATCTTGATTTCCTCCAGCCGTTTCAGTCGTAAATATATCATCCGGCAAAACAGTTACTTACCAAATTTTTTTGACGGATTTAGATCATGATAACTTAAAATGCTCGTTTTTGTGTTTTGATCTGGGGAACATGTGCTGGACTCTCTGTAACAGTAGATGAGTTGCAGGAGTTTATGATAAGAAGAATTGTGCGTCCCTGATTTTATCTTGACAAGTTTCTTCATGATTGGGAAAATGGTGGAGGGGCAAGAATTTACTGGGCTCGTAGGAGCAAGTAACAACAACTATGGTTTCACACAAGGTTTTTATCAAGAACTTGGTGATGGTACAAACATGTCCATTGACAGTTTACAAACAAGCCATGCCGGTGGGTCTGTCTCAATGTCAGTGGATAACAGTAGTGTCGGATCCAATGATTCTTTAACTCATATGTTGAGCCATCCAGGTTTAAAACCTGTCAACCACCGTAACTACAGTGTATCAGTAGGCCAGAGTGTGTTTCGCCCAGGGAAAGTCACCCATGCTCTAAATGACGATGCATTAGCGCAAGCTTTGATGGATAATCGGTATCCAACGGAGGGACTGCAGCATTATGATGATTGGACAATTGATTTGAGAAAACTCAATATGGGTACAGCTTTTGCCCAAGGTGCTTTTGGAAAATTATACAGAGGCACGTATAATGGGGAGGATGTTGCTATTAAGATATTGGAGAGGCCTGGGAATAGCCCAGAGAAAGCACAAGTGACGGAACAGCAGTTCCAGCAGGAAGTTATGATGCTTGCAAATTTAAAGCACCCGAACATTGTGCGGTTCATTGGTGCCTGCCGGAAGCCCATGGTTTGGTGTATTGTAACGGAGTATGCGAAAGGTGGGTCAGTTAGGCAGTTTTTGACCAGGAGGCACAATCGGCCAGTACCGTTGAAAATAGCAGTTCAGCAGGCTCTAGATGTTGCAAGAGGAATGGAATATGTTCATGGACTTGGGTTTATACACCGTGATTTGAAGTCAGATAACCTCTTAATAGCAGCAGATAAAACCATAAAAATTGCTGATTTTGGTGTTGCACGGATTGAGGTGCAGACTGAAGGGATGACACCGGAAACCGGGACATACCGTTGGATGGCTCCGTAAGTCTCAACACCTTTTATTCACAAAGGTTTCTTCCTTTTAGGTTACAATGTGATTGCATTCATATTGTTTTTGCTGTGAGCATGTGGTAGTTTTCTGTTTTCAGGGTTCTGTTTCTGATAAATGCATATTATTGCAATTCTCCTCCCTTTTATTGCATGAATAATGTATCTGATTATGAAAGTTGTTGTAGATGTAGGTTTTCAAGGAAATATTCATAGTCCACATCATTGTTTCGAGCTGTCACTCAAATAAAGTAAAGAACTGCACAATGAATGAGAAAGAATATCTTAGGAAGTTGAGGTTTTCATAAAGTTTTTGGAAATGTATCCATTCTTTTGTTTTTCTTCCTTCAAAGGGGGTAGGGAATGGCTTGCCCCTCATAATGGAGGTTTCCCTTTTACCCTGATTCAATTGAATGACAATAGTGGTAGCTACTTCTATTAGGAAGAGTTAATGATGGCAGGGGAAGTAATGGTCATCAACATCGTCAACACAGTTTTGGCAATTAAGAGAATTTGGGAAGCTTTTCTTGAGAATATTGGAATTCTGTAGCAACATTGTTTGCAGTGGTATGCTACCTTACGATTAGAATGTAGGGCCCATCTATGATTCTATTCAATTTTCTTTTCTTATTTTTACCAGTGGATATACTGATATCTTTTGTTGAGGTCTGAAATACAACTTAAAAAAGTAACTCCATCTTTCATGTCTGGCACAAGAATTGACTTATGCTGATTAATGCAATGTATGCTATACTGAAGTGTGACAGCTTGCTTTATATTGTCTCTAAGAAGCGGTTGGAGTATTGGTAGAATGTAGAGGTACCTAAAATGCAATTTTAATTATATTAGATGATTGGTTATGCTCACAGCCATGCTCACTCCAAGTAAACTCCTAACTTGAGTTTTTCTCTCAATGAAACAGACACTTGATCAGAGTATACATTCGTAGGGAAATGTTAAGTTTTTATTATATGATTATTTGGATATATTCTATCTGAAAGGAATTTGGTTGGTAGTGAGTAGAGTTTGATGCATGTTCTGGAAAATCAATTGATTTATCGAACTATAATAAAACTAGATCTTCTCAGTGCACTCGAGTGCAACATACATCAGTTTTTTCTGAATTTCTTTTTCAAAAATCTACATGCTTTGCTGATAACAGGGGATTGTGCTTGTAACCACCCTCTAAAGTTTTAAATTTCCCAATCCATGCAGAGAGATGATTCAGCATAGGCCCTATACACAAAAGGTGGATGTGTACAGCTTTGGAATCGTTCTGTGGGAGCTCATAACAGGCTTGCTTCCCTTCCAGAACATGGCAGCTGTTCAGGCTGCCTTTGCTGTGGTGAACAAAGGAGTAAGACCTATTATCCCATATGATTGTCTTCCTGTTCTGAGTGACATCATGACCCGCTGCTGGGATGCCAACCCTGAAGTTCGCCCCCCTTTCACCGACGTCGTCAGGATGCTAGAGAATGCTGAAACCGAGATACTGACAAATGTGCGCAAGGCGCGCTTCCGGTGTTGCATAGCTCTACCCATGACAGTTGAATGATCCAGCAGAATATAAGACTGAAAAACAGATGTTTAAGATGATACAACTGAAAATTGTATTTTTAAACCTAAGCTATATGAACTGAAGCTATGTCATGTATCAGTTTTCTTACACCCTTTTTTCCACCACAAGGTAGGAAGATGTTAACCATTTAGAATGCTGCTCTTTCTTTTTTTTGGCCTTTTTGGTGGCAGTTGTACTGATGTATCTTTATCGAAGGTCGTAGTAGTAGGTGAGCATTGATGTATCTTTCCATAGTAGCTATATAGGGAGACCTGTCGTTTGTGTTGCCTTGCGATCGTCTTGCTTGTCATATAACAAACAATCTCAGGTTCTCCGTCACTTATTGTTTTTTTTGGATGCGAGGAAACCTTATCCCCTGAAAAATACATTTTATGGATCCAGGTGAGCGAGTAAAACTTCAACTCTTCCAGACTCTTACGAAAAGACTTGTTGAGGATCGAACCTGGGCGCCCGCGTTACCGGCCCCAGAATTCGCCACCGCGCCACCCCCTCGGGATGTCATTTGTTGTTGTTGAGGCTTGCGAGGCATGTTTTACATGTTGTAATGCGTTCTTGACGGGGAAGAATTTGTGTGACGTCGTACGTGTAAAAACGAGGTCCACTTGGATAGGGTATCAGAACCTGATGATAGTAATGTCGTAAATATTATTAATAATATTGTTGTATAGTTGCTCCATGATTTTGATCCTATGGTAGCTGTTTTCTAGTTTTTTTATTATGCTTAGGATAAATCCAAGTATATGAGGTGAATTTATCAAATTCTGCTCTACTAGGGAGTAAATGATGTATATTTCTTTGAAGCTGTTGCTCACCTCCTCGTCCAGGAGTGCCACTTCACCGTATATCAATTAGCATCCAAAAAATGAGGAAATACACACGCACACTTGTAACAAAAATTGTGAGAAATCAAAGGTTGCGACTCAAATAGAAAAATTTAAACATTGGAGGAGATGGAAATAAGTGTAATGCATGGCCCCATATCCATTTGTTAGATTAGATTATTAAAATGGAAGGGCAATAAAGTATTTTTACAAGAATTCCAAGGACATTTGTGTCCTTGGAGAAATAATAAAAAAAGAAAAACAAATAAAAACTGAGACTTTGAAAGTAAATGCAAAGAGAAGACTGGTCTATCTCTCTCTCTCTATCTGTAGTTGTTGTTCTTCATCATCTAAACATCTTGTCCTCCTCCTCCTCCTTTCCTTGTTGTTCTTCTTTACTTTGTGATTCTTTGAGTAAAAGGCAGCTGAAGAATTGAATTAACACATTGTTGCTGCTGCTGATGACCCCTCCTTCCTTTCACTAATTACTAGTAACCATCAGGTAGGTAATAGGTATGCAACCATGTCTTTTTATCTATTTCACTGATGCTCTTTCCTGATTTCTCTTAAATTACCTGATCTAATATCTGTCAGACCCTGCTTTTCATTTCTGGGCCTCTTACTCATATATAAAGCTCTAAGCTTTGAATTTGTCAAATATAGTCTTTAGAAGTCGAGTTTGTCTTATTTCAGCTCAATACTTTCCGCTAAAGTCTTTCTCCATTATTTGTTTCACTGGCTTGATGGGTTTTGATTTTCAGCGTCTTGTCATGTTAAAGTTTGTATCTTTTTATGTGATTGTAACAGCTATGATATTTGATCACAGATGGAGTCTAGGATCGGGATAGCTGAATCTCTCTGAGGAGAATCAGTATTCAATAATTCATTCGATCATTGCAAAGGTATCACCTTTTCATTTCAGAAATGTAAATCTTCTTATTATGATGTTTCTCTATTTGCTTTCTGGTAAAATTAGGCAAGGCCATTTGCCCCCAAATAGGTTCCCATGTTGTTCTGTTGCTGTGGGGTTTAGTTAACGATTCCGCTGTTACGTGTCAATTTGTTTCATTTTTTTAGCTTCCTAATCATCACTACAAGATTAGGTTTTCAAAAAAAATATTCTTTTTACGTTCTGTTGTGATCTTATCTGGCATTAATTGTGGGCAGACCTTGGGAGAACCGAGTAAAATATTTTTGATGATGCCCCACATAATCTTAATTTGTAATACCTATAAATGATAAATGACCATTTCAATGAATACCAAGGAAATTAGCGCATGCAACGCTAATCAAATGGGTAGCACTACCAACTGCTTATTGTCGTATGATGTTGATCATAGCTTAAAAGTCCTCATTTGTGTGTTTATAGGTTCCATTTACTGGAGATACTGCCAATTAATGAACGTGACTAATTTTGGATAAAAAGAATTGGGTATTGTTGATTTCATTTTGACCAGTATTCATGATTGGAAAAATGGTGGAAGGGCCAACATTTACTGGAATCATAGGAGGAAATACCAACAATGAGAACAACTACTATGATTTCACACAAGGGTTTTACCAAAAACTTGGTGAAGGTACCAACATGTCCATAGACAGTTTACAAACAAGCAATGCCGGTGGATCTGTCTCAATGTCAGTGGATAATAGTAGTGTGGGATCCAGTGATTCATTAACCCACATCTTAAGCCATCCAGGTTTAAAACCTGTCAATCACCACAACTATAGTGGGACAGTGGGACAGAGTGTGTTTCGTCCAGGGAAGGTCACCCATGCACTAAATGATGATGCATTAGCTCAAGCATTGATGGATCCTAAGTATCCAACTGAGGGATTGCAGAATTATGATGAATGGACGATTGATTTGAGAAAACTCAATATGGGTACAGCGTTCGCCCAAGGTGCTTTTGGAAAGTTATATAGAGGCACGTATAATGGGGAGGATGTTGCGATTAAGATATTAGAGAGGCCAGAAAATAGTCCAGAGAGGGCACAAGTGATGGAGCAGCAGTTCCAACAAGAAGTTATGATGCTTGCAAATTTAAAGCACCCAAACATTGTGCGGTTTATTGGTGCCTGCCGTAAGCCCATGGTTTGGTGTATTGTGACAGAATATGCAAAGGGAGGGTCAGTTAGGCAGTTTCTGACAAGGAGGCAAAACCGGGCAGTGCCATTGAAATTGGCAGTTAAGCAAGCATTGGATGTTGCAAGGGGGATGGCTTATGTTCATGGACTTGGATCTATACACCGGGATTTGAAATCAGATAACCTTTTGATTTCGGCCGATAAATCTATAAAAATTGCTGATTTTGGTGTCGCACGGATTGAGGTGCAGACTGAGGGGATGACACCAGAAACTGGGACATACCGTTGGATGGCTCCGTAAGTCTCTACACCTTCTATGCATTGATGTTCCTTCTTTGTGTAATTTAATGATTGTTATGCATATTTCTGTTGTAGCCAGATGAACTTTTTTTACATGGGCAATTCTTTTCCTTTACTGAATGATTAACCTATCTCTGCACATATGGTAGTACTTGTAAGTTTTTTAGGAAATGGTGCTTTTCTTCTTCTGTGTGGTATTGTTGGTCAAATAAAGGATCGAAACATTGATAATAAATGAGAAAGGCATTCTAAGAAAATGGAGCATTTCTTCCCTTTTTATTATTTTGCAGTGTTGTGTGTCTATGTATAGCTTGTCTCATGTGGATTTCTCTTTTTGCAAATCAATTCAGCATAACAGGTTTTAGTTCTGTAGATGGTGCCAAGTGAAGCAGTATCCATTTTTATCATGTGGGAATTTTTTTTAAAAGTTTTTGGATTCTGTGGCATTGTCAAAAGTGCTATCGTATTTGTACCATTAGAATGGAAGAACTGGAAACTGGTGTTTTTTTACTATTTTCTCTGCTAAATACATTAGTACCTAAACAAGTCGCTCCACATTTCACATCTTGACAGTGGCACAAGAAGCTTTACTTTTGTTTATAGTCTCTCTCGATGGAGTAACTTGTTTTAGTTATTTGTAAGGCATGGTTGTGGTTTTGTAAAAGGTACCTTAAAGGAGAACTCTCTTTCACTTGTCTTCCTAAGCATTTTTCTAGATTTGTCATCTCTCTTCTAAACCTCTCCCCCTTTTGATATTGAACTTAAGTTGCAAATCATTTAAATTTAACCAGTCACGTGGCAGTTATGTTTTGGGGGTAGATTTTTTATACAAGGAATGACCATTCCTAGATTTCTGATTTGTGGCTGGCTAAACACGCTTGACATAAATCTTTTTATATAAGCAGCATTCAGATGAGGTGGGTTTTTTTTTTTTGTCATTTATGGGATGCTAAAAGAAGATGAGGAAAGAGATTAGAAATCTCATTTCATTCCTGTCTTTCTCTTGGGAACATTGAATCTTCTGTAACAAAGTAAAAAAGACTTATACCTTTATTCAGCGCCTCACGGTTTTGAGGCCACACTTTTTATAAACTATGTATAAATATTGTTTTTTTCTAATAGACATGCGTGCTACCATAAGAGACATTTATGTTTGTATTTGTGGAAGTTCCTTGTGCTTAAATATATTTTTCTTGAAGGGAATCTAATGATTATTAATTGGAGTTTGCTGCATGCTCTAGGATATCAATTATTGTGTTCATTTATAGCAGCAGTAGAGTATGTTTTATCTTTTTAGTTCCATCAACTGTTGAGTTTTTCTGAATCGCAGTTTTCTTGAATCTACGAACTTCTGTCAATTGCGACAACAGATTGTGTTTGTAATTATTCTCTTATGTGTTTGACTTGCCAATTTGTACAGAGAGATGATTCAGCATAGGCCCTATACACAAAAGGTGGATGTGTATAGCTTTGGGATTGTCCTTTGGGAGCTTATAACTGGTTTGCTTCCCTTCCAGAACATGACAGCAGTGCAGGCAGCATTTGCTGTCGTGAACAAGGGGGTAAGGCCAGTTATCCCGAATGATTCTCTCCCTGTGCTGAGTGACATCATGACACGCTGCTGGGATTCCAATCCTGAAGTCCGTCCCCCCTTCACCGAGATCGTCAAGATGCTCGAGAATGCCGAGACTGAGATCATGACTGCTGTGCGCAAGGCACGTTTCAGATGTTGCATGACTCAACCCATGACATTTGACTGATCCAGAACATAAGACCTGAAAACAGATCGTAAAGAGGATACAAATGAAAATTGAAATATAAACCGAAGTTGCATGAATGAATTTTATGTTTGTGTATGTATCAGTATTTTTTTTCTTTTTCCAGATAGGGAAAAGGTGACCATTTAGACCAGTGGTTTCTAGTGTTTGGTGTCAATTGTAATGGAGTAGCGTGGTTGAAGATTATTGTTTCCTAGCTGTAGTAGTAGGGGAGCATTGGTGTATCTTCCCTCTGTAGCTATATATATATAAATATGTACCTGTCATTTTCATTGTTGTTTGTTGTTGTATCTTATATATCAAATGCGCAGGTCTCTTTGGATTAATAATGCTTCAAATTTCTTTCCCTTTACCCGTTCCCTCTTTGCTGATCAAGGGGGTAAGGCCAGTTATCCCAAATGATACATATCAGTTCCATAACTACCCTACCCTTTATTAGCGTGGGAGCTGGCGTATCTCCCAAGAGTTCTCAACTCAGTTGGCATATATATACTTTGCAGGGATGAACCTCATTGTATTGTAAATTGAAGTCTCTGGGATCCGAAATCTTTGTACTTGTAAATTGGAAGTCTCTAGGACCCGAAATCTTCAATTGCAAGAGGACCTCAGACAGTCATGTCCAGTTTTTCAGTAACAATTGCTCAATAGTTTCTGTTTTTTCAGCAAATACCCTCCCAAACCAGAAAGGGTAAAATGCACTTCGCTGTGAGTTGAACATTAACTACAGACCAGTAACATAAACACCAGGACAGAAAGGGGTTTTTGGGGCGGGTATTGTCAATACAAAAGAAAGGCATAGATGAAACAGGAGAATGTGCCTGTTTGGCATTGCGATCCCACCGGTTTTTAGCTGAAATTTGTTTTTTTTTGCATTTTAACAACCAGCGGTTTGGTGTTTTTAGATCATTTTGATGTGCTGATTTCAAAAATAATTTTTAAAAAATAAAAAAACATTATTTTGATGTATTTCGGCACGATAAACACTTTGAAAAACTACCGCAGTCACATTCCCAAACAAGCCAACAAGCATCGGAGACCAGTCATGCTAAGACAATACGATGAATTGGACACCGCCGCACGCTGCCCCCAGATTGAGAACTGGAAGCCAATCCGTACTAAACATAAAACATATAAACACTTGTATTAAAAAAAGAAATACAGTGCTATAAACAGATGGTGTTAATTAAAAACTCCTACCTCCACAAATTGTATCGGGACTCTCTTGTGATAAACATGCTTAAGGGTCCGTTTGGCATTGCGATTGTAACTGTTTTTGGCCGAAATTTGAATTATTTTTTTTACATTTTAAAGACCGGCGGTTTGGTGTTTTTAAATCATTTTGATGTGCTGATTTCAAAAATGATTTTTAAAAAATAAAAAAAATATTATTTTGATGTATTTCGGCACGATAAGCACTTTGAAAAGCTACCGCAATCACACTCCCAAACAGGCACTAATGCCAGGTGCAACTATTTGCTGCACTTCTTTACTCATGATAATAGATGATAAGTTCCTGTTCGGACATGACACCCATTCCTTTAAGAAATCGAAACCAATCATTATTCAAGACGTGAATGAAATGAATTTCACCATTCCTGTAAGATATCAAATAGAATATATGGATGGCTGCTACTTTGATGAGCCAGCATACACGCAGAGGAGTGGAGTGTTGTTTGCGAGATCAAGAAAGGCTCAATCTGGTATACACGAGTCAAACTGTAAGATGGGTCGAGGTTGATTCATAATAATCGTATCTCACTCATATAGGACTGGTCAAGCAAATGAGCTCCAGTGAGCCGTAGCCCCAGACCACATCCGAATGGTCAAACATTAAACACTTTTGTCTGAGGTCAGGGGTCAAGGTATTATGGAGCTACTCTTCGTATATTTGAGAGTAAGACACTTAATTTCTCTATTTTAGGCTTTTTGTTTTTTCACGGACAATTTTTCTAGGTTCTAACAATCAGAGTGGGGAATGGATGCTCGTATATGTATGCCTTATGAGATCAGAACCCTAAACCAAAGAAAAGAGTGATGATGGTGAAAAGACGAGATGTAAGAAGGCACGCGGAGATGAGGAGGCAGCCAATAATGCAATCAAATTCAGACCTGGCTTGCTGAGTCCTGTTTAGTCCTATAAATACAACGGAAGGACCAAAACCCCATTCGATCACTCATCATTTTTCTTGCAGCCCCCTCCAGTCATCCTCCTTTCTTCACTTCTTACGTGAAGCAGGGCTAAGTGCCCAATACAGGAAGAAGAAGAAAATGGCCAAATCCTTGAACTTATCACCATCCCCTTCAACATCCACCCTTTCTATCTCTTCTTCATCTAAATATTCTTACCTCCTCAAAACCCAACTACCCTTTCCTTCCCTTTTTCTAGCCACCACTCCCACTCTCACTCTCTAATCATAAGATCCTCCTCCTCTGCTACAACCACCGCTACCCCAACTGCCCCCACCTCGTCCAACCAATTCCGAGTAGACATACTATCAGAATCCCTACCTTACATCCAGAAATTTAGGGGCAAAACCGTTGTCGTCAAATATGGCGGCGCTGCCATGAAACAACCTGAACTCAAAGCTTCTGTTGCAAGCGACCTTGTCCTCCTCTCCTGTGTTGGTCTCCGCCCTGTTTTAGTCCATGGCGGCGGCCCAGAAATCAACCACTGGCTAAAACTCCTCAACATTGAGCCTCTCTTCCATGAGGGTCTCCGCGTTACTGATGCCAAGACCATGGAGATTGTATCTATGGTATTGATTGGAAAGGTCAATAAAGACCTTGTTTCTTTGATCAATAAGGCCGGTGCCACCGCGGCTGGCCTTTCTGGCATGGATGGCCGCCTTCTTATGGCCAAACCTACTCCAAACTCTGCTCAACTGGGGTTTGTTGGAGAGGTTGCGCGCATAGACCCCACTATTTTGCAGACTCTTGTTAATAATGGGCATATACCGGTGATTGCGTCTGTGGCGGCGGATGAGTTGGGCCAGTCTTATAACATCAATGCTGACGCTGTGGCAGGGGAGGTGGCTGCGGCATTGGGGGCGGAGAAGCTGATATTGCTGACTGATGTGGCGGGGATACTTGAAAATAAAGATGATCCAGGGAGTTTGGTGAGGGAGATTGATATAAAGGGGGTGAAGAAATTGATTGAAGAGAAGAAAGTGGGAGGTGGGATGATACCAAAAGTGAATTGTTGTGTGGCATCACTTAGTCAAGGTGTTAGAACTGCTAGTATTATTGATGGGAGAGTACAACATTCTTTGCTTCATGAGATTATGTCTGAAGAAGGCATTGGTACTATGATTACTGGCTAACCCACTTTTCTGTTTTTGGTTGTTTGTCTGTTTGATCATGGAAGAATAATGAATCATTGCTAAAGCTCTGTACTTTTTTATACCGAGTAGTTCAATCAAGTGAAGTCTTTCTTTGATGTTTGTTGTTTTTGCTTGATGGGTTTCTATTTAGTTTATATCTGTGATTTTCAATGGTGATTGACTGATCTTGAGTTGTATTTGAATAATTACAAACACAATTTGTTGAAGAAATTGACAGAAGTTAACAGATTCATGGAAACAACAACTCAGAAAAACTCATACTTGACAGTTGAAAGTGCCTGTCTGTTCCCAAATAATCTTTCAGTTGCTACAAGTAATGACCCATCCACCGGGACTTGCACATGTAGGATCATGATTCAAAGTCAAACAGTCACCTCTGTTGTTGAAGGTGGAAGAGGGTTTTCAATTTCTAGTATGGTAGCGTTTGTCGTCGCATCCAGATGTGAATGAAGATAGTCTGCAAATGCCTTCCAAACACTGAATCAAATACTCCATGAATCACAAGTCCTCTGTGTCTAAACCTTTTTATTAGTCTATTTTGACCCAAAATACCATCAAAACACTTTAGAACCATGATAAACATATAAATGGTGTCAAAAAATAAAATAAAAAACTTTCCAAAAAAACAAAATCAACCCGAAACTAAAAATTAACTCGAGTTCATATTTTTTTTTTTGATGAACTATAAAGGCAAAGAAACACCTGATATGAACTCAATGAAACAATTTGACATAATTTTCATTTGTTTTGGTGGCGTAAATCAGTATCAACCACAAGTTTCTCTCCCAGTCACTAGAATTTGACAACATTTCTCTCTTCTCTCAATTAAAAACTAAAAAAATAATAAGAATATTTTTTGTATTAAAAGTGAATTGAAAAATATTAAAGTATCAAATATGTATAATGTGCGTGATTTTTAAAGTTGAGAGACTAAACTGTATTTAGTTCTAAACTCATGTTACGCTACTCATGTTTGATGTCTTTTACATTTAGATCCCTTTTCTTTTTATCTTATTGTTTTTTTTTTAAATTCAAAATTAATTGATCCTCAATTAAAATGAAATTGTTAGAAGAAAAAAAATCCAAAATTTATGCATCGTGGATTAATAATGAAAAGCACATGCATTTTAGAGTATAGATTATGTAATATGATAATGGTTTCTCGACAAGAGAATTTATGGCATGCTTAGAATATGTTCATAGGGCTACAATAGCTAGCAGCTATGGGCCAAGATGATTGAAGATCTGTGAATTGCTTTGTGGCTTACAGGGCCTCGTGGCCTACGAAATATTTTCCTTAACGAAGGAGTTAAGATCTCTCTTGTATTCGATGGAGTGAGATTAAAGTTTTAATGCTTAAGATTGATAGAAGAGAATTAGGGATGAAGATTATTATTTAAAAAACACGTCTCGTAATTCTTTGACATGCCTAATTGCTCTTGTTTTTTTAGTTTAGTTACAAGTAATGGTTGGATTATGTTTGTGATGGATGAGATTACATCAAGTTTAATCAGACAATAAATATTTTTTCTTCACTTATTGTTTTTAAAATCATAATCATGAAAATAGATATAAATTTAAATAATTTATTTGCTTCGATCCTGATGGGTGACAAGCTAGCGGTAGAAGTTCTCATCATTTGTTATTAAATTAATCATTGAAAATATACTGGATGATTGATGGGCGGCGGCTAGCAATCTGCGGTGTTGTAAACTCGGCTGAAGATAGTTAAAATAGAAATATAATTCTTCTTTCAAAAGAAGCTCGACCGAAACTTTTTTTTAATTATTATTTTATTTCAATCTGATTGTCGATTACATTAATGGATGATTATGGTTTTCGTCATGGACGGGATCGGGGAGAATCATCATCAATTGAAACCCAAAATCAGTGGAGAGAGTATGATGCTGGCCTGCCACCTGTTTGTTTGAATGCTGCTGTCTTGTTCGTATAGTAGTAATTTATGTGATATATTTGATCGATTAAATGCTATAAAAAAGCAGGATTCAAGATTTACTTAAAGAGAGGTTGATAACACAGGATGATTTCCCTTGGAAACTGCCCATACCCAGCAGTAGCGGCAATGTTGCTGTTGAAGAAGGAGGCGGAGGAGGAGGAGGAGGAGGAGGAGGAGGAGCGTTATTGAAATACGTGGGTGGGGTTGATGTAAGCTATTCTAAGGAATTGGACTCGGCAGAAGCAGCGTCAACGGCAGCATGCGGATGTGGAAGCCTTGTCGTTTTGGATGTCACCACTCCCACTCTGCAAGTCGTCTACCAGGATTTCTCTCTCCTCACCAATTTCGATGTCCCTTATATTCCTTCCTTTCTTGCTTTCCGAGAGGTCAGTAGAATCTATTATTATCATTGCAATTCTTTCTTTCTCATCATGGCGATGATGCAAATTCTTATTCTTAGGCTCCAATACTATTACAACTTTTACAGAAGATGAAAAACACTGGTAATCCATTCTATCCCCAGGTCAGCCAATCCACCATCCTCTTTTGTTTTTAGAAGCTGTTTGGCACGGCGTTTCAACCGTCGTCCCGCAGAAATTTGATTTTTTTTTTCATTTAAAATGAATATGTTTTGGTGTTTTTAGATCATTTTGATGTGCTGATGTCAAAAATGATTTTTAAAAAATAAAAAAAACATCATTTTAATGTATTTCAGCACGAAAAACACTTTGAAAAGCTACCGCAACCGCCCTTCCAAACAGCCCTTAATTTCATCCCTCCCCTCCCATCCCCGTGATGAATATGATAATAGCCTGTCATATATACCTCCCATTTATCATATGTATTGATTCCTACTCTCTTGCCTTGCCTGTTACTTAAGGTTTATCTGAAATTGAGGTTGTCTCTGTTCTATTCAACAGCTACTGCTTGTTGATGGCAATGGTTTGCTTCATCCTCGAGGCTAGTTTCTCTCTCCCCTTTTCCATTGAATCTTCATTTCTTTTTATGCATTGCATTTCATATAGCTAATAGCTCTCTTTCACAGGTTTCGGCTTGGCTTGCCATCTTGGTGTTCTGGCTAATATCCCCGCCATTGGCATAGGAAAAAATGTAACTAACCTCTTACTACTTCTCAATTACCACTCTTTTATTACCTATTTCTAACTATTGTAGCCACTTAGTCTTCTAATTAAGTTTCTCGTTGATTTCTTTAGGGTTATTCGCAATTCAACTAGGCTTTCTTATTTCATCATTTAACTTGTCCCATCGTTAAGACCTTTTCCCTCTATATTCTCATTTTTATGTCTTAGCTGCATCATGTTGATGGTCTCACTGAATCTGGAGTGAGACAGCTTCTTCAGGCCAAAGATAACAGTGGTGAAGATTTTATTACTTTGACGGGATCCTCTGGCTGCGTATTGGGAGCGGTAACCGATTTTACTCATCATCTTCCTGTTCAAACTTAGCATAAAAATTTCATATCTGAGTGATACATTGCACAATTTGATCAAAAGCACTTGTGAAATGGCGAGTTGTTAGGGGATCAGTCTCTGAGGTCTTGCCAAGATCTTTATTATCTTTCGTGTAAAATGTAATTAAACTGATGAAGTTAGTTTGGCGAATCCCTCCACTTACTTTGTGTGCCGTGTGGACAGATGTTCTAAGGATCAAGCAGTCTAATTATTATATTTAAAATTGGATTTTAAAATCAAAGTTGTCAAAAATTGCAAAGAGCAGTTAAGGGATGATCAAGCCCACATTATCCCTTGTCTTCAATCTCTGTCCTCGGTTTCTCGTGTTTTAATTCTTCCTTTCATTTTAGATAGTTTCCCCCTATTACCACTGCAGTTTATTATTCTCAGGGAACTTAACAAAGCCCTAAATTAGTACTTCATCCTTGAAGCTTTCTTTTTCAGGGTGTCTATTTACGAGATCCCTATTTCTGCTTCTTTTGTTATAAATGCGAATGCAATAGTAATGTGGTTAGGTTGTAAATACACCCGGATTATCTTAGTTATAGTGATCTGGGAAGTTTTCTTAATGGATGAATTGCTAGTTACTTTTTGCGACCATGTAGTAGAATTGAAAATGTCCATCCTTCAACATCTATTTTGACTCTGGATGATTGGATGGTAGTGTTTATAGAGGAATCGGTGCATATATTTTTAAATAAGAACTGCTTTTCATAATGCATCTGCTACCTCATGACCTCAAGCTTTTAAATAGAGTCTATAGACATTTAGTGGGCATCAGCTACCTAAATACAGTGAAAAAAGAATTTAAATAGAGTCTACGAATGCTTTGGTCATATATTTTATTCAGAGCATCATCTTCTCTTCTGTTCCAGATGTCTTTTTCATGACAATTTCCTTCAAATCTTTCTGTCTTTGCTGCTTTTTTTTTTCGTTAACAGGCGTTGAGATCAACCAAGGGCTCATGCAAACCCATATATGTTTCAGTTGGTCACCGTGTGTCTCTCAATACTGCTATCAAAATCGTGAAAATGATTTGCAAGTATCGTGTTCCGGAGCCTATCCGGCAGGTGAAACCTTACAAAGTTTAAAAACTTTACAAGTGTCACTCAGTAGTGTTATTTTCTTCATGAAGGATTTGGTAGTAGTATCCAGACAGAATAGACAATGAACAAACTAATATTCAAAGTCAGCATTTACCACATCTAGACAAGTTTAACTGTGATTATGTTGTCTCTCTTTTGCAACTTAATGAAAGGCCAATAAAAATGATGTGAGAGCTCTCCTAACAGCAGTGGGATTAACCCTATTGGTCTTTAGCTGTGTCTCAAATGAGATAGCTGTTAGATGAAAGCTCTAATGTCCTGGAGATGATGAATCTCTGATGAAGATCTCTTAGATCTTCTTTTCAATTGAGCTCAGATGTTGTCTCGTTCATGGTGAAGCATTCTGTCACAATGGCTAGCTTTCCTATTTAATTCCTATTGAAGCCTGATTCTAGTTTAGAGATTTGAAAGGTCATATTTAGCGAAGGCAAGCACATGGTTAAAATGGGTGGTTAGGAGGAAATCTCAATAAGTGGCCATGAACTGTTTGATGATTTTCCATAATCTGTCTCAAATATAACACTGCCTCTCCTTTTTTTAATGTAAAGGTCATATTTTAATCAGGGGACTATGCTAATGTTATCTGGGCATTATTACCGCATTGCTTTGACTGCAGGCTGATATAAGATCAAGAGACCACCTCCAAAAGAATAGCGGTGGGAATGATGGAACATTGCAGTAGCCTGGATGATTGTAAAGGTCTTTCAAAAGTGCATTTTACAATACTTGAAAAAGCATGCATTGATGCTTTTTCAAGCGTGCGTTATGATTTATTTTTTTCATGTAAAATGCACTTTTAAAATACAACTTAGAGTAGAAATTGTTGCGCTCTCAAACACTCACGACCACTCGGTTTCAGACCATATTCTCCTAATTGCTATTGCAATATATAAATCTCAGGGAAATTTACGAAGTCCTAGATTAGTTCTTCACTTGTTCCTTGCTAGGGAAGCATGCAAAAGTGTTTTACAGGGGTGGCTGTTTGATTGACATTCCTCTACTGCTTCTTTTCACCATAAGAATGCTAGTAATATTCTAAAATGATTTTCAGAAGTGATATTTCATTTTCATAAACACAGAGGAACTATATATGTTTCATGTCTGGATGCGTGGCTATTTCGAACAGCAGCATGAGACCAGTTGGAATTATCCCTGTTGTGTTCCGATTGTTTGATGAAATCAATGAACAAGTTGAGCGTCTTGTCTAGTACTTGTGCTTAAAGACTTGAAAATCCCAGACTTAAACTGCTCAGTTTAACTTCTTCTATACATACCAATCAAGGAAACAAAAGTAACAATCCAACACAATCAGTCCCCAAAAATCACAAAAACGCCGACAGAAACACGCCGACAAACGTTACAAAACTAGAAGTTGAAAACCATCTTCCACCTTCAACACCAGAGGTGACTGTCTGGCTTTGAATCATGATCCTAAATTTGCAAGTCCCGGTAGATGGGTCATTACTCGTAACAACTGAAAGATTATCTGGGAACAGACAGGCACTTTCAAGTTGATTGTTCTGCTGGTAGTAACTGTTAAATGCATAGGAGATGTTTCCCTGTGCATTTAAATCTCCACAAGAAGTCCCATAGCCTAGACTAGTACAGTCTGCTCCAGCACAAGCATAACTCACACTCGATGCCACCTGCGGATCGTCTAGGCTTGCTGATGGAGACATAACACACCATTGTTGAGATAAATAGGTTACACCCCTTGCTGGTACCAGGCCATTTGAATTCAACGTCCCCAGGCTAAGTGCATACTTGGGCTGTCCATCGATGTAAAACAATCCCCAGTGTCGCTCGAAATTACCAGGCTGAATGCTTTTGGCATCTTCGTCTAAGAGACTAAACAAATAGGCATCCACAGGAGTAGGACGCATTGGCGTTCCCTTACCGGCAATGACATTATTCATAAACCCTTGGTTGAACTGCTGCGCATAGTTCAAGTTTGCATTTTTGTCTCCGTCCGTAGGCCATCCAATCTCCCCAATGACAATGGGCAAGTTTCCATATCCATTTTTCTGCAAGGCCCATACAAGGGTGTCATGATTCGCATCGAACACATTGTCGTAGGTTTTTCCACCATCAGTCAAGGAAGATGAGCTGTTGTTAAAGAATGCAAAGCCAAGGGGGAAATCAGGAGTCGTGTAAAGGCTTATGAAGGGATAGATATTGACAGTGAATGGAGCCCCATTGTCGCTCAAGAACTTGACAATCGACAGCATGAGATCTTGGATGTCTGAGCGGAAGTTACCATCGGATGGGAGATTTGTTGGACTCTCATATACATCAGCATTGAGGGGAACGGTGACTTTCACCCGAGTATCTAGTCCGGCTTTCTTTAAAGCTGAATGGATATTTTGAAGAGCAGGAAGAGTTGTTCCCAGAAAGCTTCCATTGTATGCTGACAAGAACGGCTCATTTCCAACTGCGACGTACCTTGTAAATAGCTCAAAATTACTGGCGAATAAGCCCCCAGTACAAGAAATGGTCCACATATAGCGGAACATAAACACCACAAAAGCAAAGCCAAAGCATGCTCATATGATATGATATGATATGATGTATGATCCTAGTCATGACCCTTACTTGGCTTGTGCAAATCAAGTCAAAACATATTGATCGATCACTTCAATTTTGAATATTGAACGGCAAATAAATCCGAGTCAAAGGGAAAAAAATGAAAAGGGAAGGGTGGATTACCTGATGTCTACGCCACCAGAAGAAATATGGGAGGAGACATTCTTGGCCACCCAATTATCAGCAGCTTGTTCACTATTAGCCAGTGTATAGAGCATATCATTGGGGATGCCCACCATGATTTGAATCCCAGAATTAGCAAAAGCATTTAGAGTAGCTGAATCAGCATCAAATAGCTTAACCTTCTGAAAACCGTTGTCTCTGAGCATGGTAACCACCGTTGAAGGCGGCAAAGGATGTGTAGTCTGTGTTCCCCAGTTCACTCCAATACCACTCGCCGAACTCACCAGCAGCTGAAGAACAGACAGGCAGCACAAGGCTAGACCAAGAGGTTGTTGCCTTTGCCGCCCTGCAGACAGCGCCAGTACTCCTTTGACCAAACCCATGTTGTTACGTACGCAGTTGAGAAATCAAGACAAGATCATGAATTGATCCTACAGATCATAAGAGGAAGAAGAAGACTGAAATATGATAGATGGGTGGATCAGCAGAGGTGGTTAATCAATTAATGAGCTAATTTGTAAGGTGATCAGAGAAGCATCAAAGGCTTGCAACAAAGAGAAAGATGGAGTCAAAGAACGTGATCAGCAAAAATTGCAAAGCTTAAACAAATTGCTCAAGCCCTGATTAAACTATGTTCATATAATAATAATAATCTGATGTTGAGTAGCCAGACAGAACAATACTAACCTGTGCTATTATTATGTCTGTTTATTACTAAAAAATGTTTCATTTTAATAATATATATTCGAAGAAGAAGAAGAAGAAAGAACTTAGTGAGTGCTTGCACGATGGACTTTCATTTTGATTCGATTAACTCTAAACCCTGAAATAGACAACGAACAGATATAAAGTAATTGAATAAAGCAGTTAGGTGATGGATTATGTAACTAGACAAGGTGGACATTGGGACGGTGCACCCAACCTCGTAATTTAAGTTATATGTTTGTTTATATTCTTAACTCTTCAATCAATCCATCCATTCATTCGGCACGCATGGGTATCATCATCATCATCATCATGTTAATAATATTGGAGAGCGCAGGCCATTGGAGCTCTTCGATTTAATTACAAAATTAATTAACGACCCCACCCACTCATTCGAGCATCATCAGAGACGGGCTGGCCTTTTCCAACCCTAGAAGGTTCAGTCGAATGACCATGCTAGGAATAAAAATAGAGTCTGTTTGTGTTAAAAAGTCAAGATTGCCACAGGCCCACATGCTACCTCAAAGAATCAGTTATCTTGGAACTTGAATGGAAGATCCAAGATCTTTCTACTAGACTAGACTCGTACAGCATTCATTGTTTTTGAGCTTCTGATGCCTGGAGAAACAACGACTGAAGGGTTTTACAAAAAGAAGTGACCAAAAACCAGGCTGAATCTGCACGTAAAATATTTATCAGAAAATGTTATGTTAGTGCAGTAGAAGACAGCACGGGGGAGTGGTCTGGGGCCATCTGGGATGGATCATGAAAGGAAGAAACGTCCACGATTCCTTGACCAACCGCACCTGACTTTCTAGTCTCAACGTGTCAAGCTGGACCGAACTGGGCCGGTTCAACCAACACTGAACCGCCTATAAAAACAAATACACGGTATCTATATAAACAAATAAGATTTCCCAAACCCTCCCTGCTCCATCGTTCTCCCCTCCAAATCTCCTGCTTATTCAAGTTTCCATCCTCCATTTCTGCTCTCTGTGTAAACCCAAACGCAGCCACCCAAACCCTATAGCAGGCATCTCCCCTCTCGCTTCTATTAGCCCCTCTCCTCTTCTTCCATCTCCAGCACTTTCCCCACTTGCAGTGGCAGTCTCTCCTCGGTATGTTTCTTATTTATTTCATTTTTACATGCTGGTTTTAACTTGTTAATTTCACAGACTTGTTTGTAGGCAACCTAAATGAAGAGAAGAAACAAATTAACTTGATTGCTTTAGAAGACAGCAACATGAAGAAATTAAACCCGGGATTTGCAGTAGATGAATAATGATTTTTTGTAATTTTTATATAAATATCTATTACCTTTAATTTAAAGAAATTAAATCTAGGATTTACAGTAGACTACTTTAACATCTTTATGTAAAATATTTATTAAGGCGGAATAGTTAAAAGTTAAAACCCTTTGGTGAGATTATATCTATAATTTAAAGAAATTTCATCCGTGATTTGATTTTATTTTGGTTTTGTACAGTGGATTCCCCTGAAAAACCCAAGCTAAAACCCTGTGTTGTTGAGAAGAAGAAAGTACCCAAGTATTGATAGAGTTACTAGCCAGAGCGTGTGATTTCCTCACATACTTGTTATTAGGCATTTGTTATTTGTTTGAGGTTTTGTCTACTTTTTTAATAGTACAAATAAAGGGCTTAGACTAGTAATTTGCTTATAAAACTTGTTATAAAATATTAAAAATCACAGCAATTTGTGGGTGGTGGTACATCATATCCAAAGCTTCAATCTCTATCTTTATAGACAGTTTTTTGTCCATTTTTTCTAGCTTGAATGAGTTTGATAGAGAACAAACAAATATCCGATCTAAATGAATGATCCTGTGGTTGAGGAAACGAAATGTGCACCAATAATATTAATCTTTCCGGATATACTTTGACAGGTGTTACATTGAGGAAGAGAGATGGAGCTAGGCCTGAGCCGAGTACCTTTAACAACAATAAAAAAAAAAAATCCCCCTCAATTTGAGGCCATCTAATTATTTAGTTACTTCATCAGACCTTAAAAAATGGCATGGTTGGGCAAAAGACCTTGCCTCCTCTATTGGGTCGTCTTTTGTGGAGTCTGATAATGGCCCTGACTCCACTCTCTTGTGTGAGGAGCTCAATTGGCTTCTTGAGGACTCACTTGAAAGCCGCTCCTCCTCCTCATGCTTGTCCGTTTCCAAGTATAAATATGGCACTAGTGGTAAAAATGAGAATGTCATTATACAGATAAGTTTGGATGATCTTTACCAATTGTGGAAGCAGAGGATTGAAGAGAGGAGCCTTTCCAGTGTACAGTAGGGTGTGAGCACTGGAGGGACTTGGTGTTGAGTGTACAAGAAGGGGTCTTGATTCTGAGGTCAGAGACAGAATTCATTGTTGATCTCCAACAATGAAAAATTGGGACAAGGGTTGTTGGCAGATGTGGTTGTTGGCAGATGTGGGTATAAGCAGTGGTGCTATTGCTATAGGTATTATAAAATTTTTGGGGAGTTATGGGAGATTATTGCCACAGATTTAAGCCCAGCTACAGTTTCGGGGCAACCTTTAATGTGCAAAGGTATGGGCCTTCAGGATGTGATTGAAGTAAAGCAAGAATCCTGGTTTGAGCCATTAAATGATGTTGAAGGACAAATTGCAGGTATTGTAAGTATCCACCATACGTACCAAGTGACAATATTTCTGGGCTACATGCTGAAGATGGTAGACATGAACCAAGATTCGTATTAGATGGTGGTGCTAGTGGCATGGATTATCTTCTTCATGTGTGCAATATGGCCGTTGCAGTGTTGAAACCTGGTGGGTTTTTTTTCTTTTGAAACTAGCGGGGAAATGTGAGTTTCTTGTCGATTGCATGCAAAATGGCATATTGCAGGAAGCATTTGTAACCTGAACGTTGTATCTGATTTTGCTGGTATTAAAAGACTTGTGACTGGGTTCCGCCCGCATGTAACATGATTGCAAGTCCCTTTACCGGCCATCAAGAAAGATGCAAGACAAGTTGTCACAGTTTAACTAAATATAGTAACATCTACAAAATCATGGTACCATCCCTATTAGTGGCCCTTTGTCATATCATTGATGACACGAATATGTTGAGTTTTATAAACTTGATACTTATTTTGCTAGTTTAGTGTGAATGCACGAATCTTATGAGATACTTTTGCAAGTAGAGTTGCCATACCTTCTCTCTTTCTTGTTTCTGTCGCTCTGTTTATTGCTTTCTGAGTGTTTGATCCATTACAAAACATATGAAGGAATACCGACTCAGAAAATAATCTCTTGCCTCCACTGTGTTGGCTTTTATATAATCTGAAATTCTGCTCAAGAGCTGTACTACTTTTTAGGAGGTGTGAATCTTTTGTTTTTCTCATGCTGCTGGTAGTTATGTAATTGTTTTAGTTTCAAATTTGCTCTTAACACTTGCTCAGCCACCTAAACGAGCATTGTGTACATATCTATATCTGTTCATATCTTTGACCTTGACACAAAATTGGCACTTCAAGTGCTTCATGCTTTAAAATCCTGTTAAAAATCTATCTCTGCTCTGATATATCATACATAACATATTCAGCTTTGATGTTCTCTCAGTAGGAATGAGTCGTTTACAAGGACCTTCATCCCTGAAGAGGAAACAGCCAGAAGTGAATTGTCCAGCTCAATCTCTAACTGAACATGAGCGTCTCCTCTATGATGTGATCCGAAGCAAACAAGATATTGGAATCTGGACTAGAGACATGAAAAAAGAAGCAAAACTTCCGGATAATTTGGTAAATAAATCTCTCAAGGTTCTGCAGGTAAAAAAACTGATAAAAGAAGTGGTGAACATCCAAAACAAGGGTAGGAAACATTTTATGGCAACAGAGTTTGAACCCTCAAAGGAAATCAGTGGAGGGGCATGGTATCTTGAAGGGAGCCTTGATACAGAGTTTATTGAGTCACTGAAGCAGTTATGTAAACGCCAAATAGAAAGGAGGGGGATTGCCACTTTGGAGGAAGTTGCAGACTCCATCAATAGTTATCCAGCCTTCAATGTTGACGTGACAAAACAGCAAATTGAAGAGATCCTGAGGAATTTGATTTTGGACAATGTAATCATGGAAGTGAAGAGTAATGGAATGGGTGAGTTTGCTTCAATTCCTTTTGGAGGGGTTTGCTATAAATACATTAGCAAGGTAGGCCTTGGGGGGGAACCAAAGGCAGGGGCATTAGCTTCCATCCCATGTGGAGTTTGTCCACGGATAAGTCAGTGTACACCTGATGGCATTACCTCTCCAAAGACTTGTGTCTACTACCAGAAGTGGTTGGATTTTTAATTTCCAAGTATGCTTTTCTAAAAGATTTCTTGTCATTTTACATTTTAGATGTAAAATAATGAACCATATTACTATCTTTACTGCTCCTGTCCTTTTTTCTGTCTTTAATCAAGTATTATCCCGGTCTTCTTTACAACAATTTAATCAAATATCTATAATCTTTTTGTTAGTGTGCAAATTAATCAAATATCTAAAGTCTATTTTGAAGTGTAATTTTTATTTAAAAATTATTTTTCATATCATATTAAAACAATTTAAAAACACCAAGAAAAAAAAATAAAGTAAAAAGTAAAAATAATTTATTTTAATTTTTTACAAAGCAATTCCTAAACACATTCTCTCAAATAGGGCTTTAGTCCACCATTGTGGTCTGCATAGCTTATAGGTATACCAAGGAGAAAATAAAATATGATTAGACCTCTGGTAATGGCTACATATTACGAATCCAATTTAAAGCATAACAATCCTAGCATTATTGGCATTAGTTCAACATTAAAAGAATCGACCAGTGGAAGAATGACTGGCAATTTCTTTGAAATTAAAAAGAGAAATCTAAAAGTGTAACCTGAGATTATTTTAAATTACAGGAGCAAAGAATTAAGGGTTATACAAGGCAGCAACAATTATCAGTATCACTACCAAAATGTTGAATGCAGAAGTTACAATTCATCGAATTAGTGTCCTTTTTTGGTGGGATTTTTTACATCTTCACCATCAAAACACAACGACCAAAAAAGTCAAACACTTGCCTCAGAGTACGCTGTCACCTCCATCATCATCACTTCCACCTCCATCATCATGAAAATCAGAAGAGTTGCTGGCATTAGTTTGTACATCTTGGAGCTGATAAATAGCATCTCTTACATCCGAAACTAGGGCATTTTTTGCAGCTCTAACGACGTCTATTTTCTGAACATTAATCTCTCCCCTATTCTCTTTTCCTGCAACAGATTTTTCTGCCCGTGCATATGCTGCTTTTCTCTTAGCTTCTCTGCAGTGTAAATGGTCAATATATTTCTCATGTAAAGCCTTGTTTTTCACCTGCTTCAGTACTGGCGGACTTGCAATATCTATCCCACACGAACTCAATCTCTTAAGGGGCTTTTTAAGGCCAGAAGGAGATCTCTCATGGAGTTTGTGAAGAAAACCCAGTATTTCTTTTGAATGCTCAGGGGTTAAAATTTCATCAGCCAGCTTAGAATCTTGCATAGATGAATTCTGGTTGGGTTCAAGAATGGAGAACAAATCTGCTTCATAATCCCGGTTCACTTGACTCTGCTTTTGCAATAACTCTCTAACATTTTTACGTGCAAGATGACTCTTCTGCTTACAACTCAATCTTTTATTCTTTGGGCCAGAGGGATTAAGCAGTTTACTAACAGAGATTGAAAAACATTCAAGCGGTGATGAGTTTACTCTCTTAGCCCTTGATCGTGGCAAGGTTTGGGGTAGAGTCATGTGGTCAGAGTTAACTTTGTCGAAACAATCCTGTGCAGACTTTCCAGGAATCTGCAATTAATTTCATGCACATGTTAATAAAAAGCTCACAGTTGGTGCTCTTTTAAGAGAAGGTTATAGATAGAAACTGCCTTTAACATATAAAAGGATACAAAATTACCACTCCCAATTCAATAAAAGATGTGACTACCCTTTGACATGGGATATAAGAAAGCCCACAATTAACCTTTAGTAGCAACCAACGACAGTGCCCGGGCATTGCTGGGGGCACATTCTGCCAGCTGATAAAACAAACAACATAGTTGCCCGCATTTGGATACACTGACCTTCGATTTTAAAGTGGTAAATGCAATTATGTGGAGTCATGAGCAAAAACGTAATTTGACTCCAGATGGTGTATGAAGACAGTAACATTTTACAGATCATCAACAACACACAATATATTAAAATTATATTAACAAGATATTGCATGCAACGAATGCATCACTGCGCTTTATAGCAATTTAATACTGACTAATTCTTGCAATGAAAGAATGTCATTCTTTAATTTTCACTTGCATGATTATACAAAAGGTAGCGGCGTGTAAAAGGTGATCCAAAGCTCTGAAAGCAGCTGTTGATATTATGATTGGCTATGCAGCATTACACGAGTTAAAGATTTTATTAGTTGTGAAAATATACTAAGTAGCCACAGTTTATTCATTGAGTTCGAAAAAAAGAATTCGAGAAATTATTTATATGACTAAATATTATTCTGAACAAAAGAAAGAAGAAAACAAATGACCTAGTCTCCAAATTTCTCAAATGAAGCTCTTCAATACCGATCACTTGGAGAATTTTCAGCTAGCCTAAGCTCATATGGGCAACAGCAGATGCTGCCAACCTCAATAAATGCCATAGAGACAATGGAGCTTTACCGAAAGGAAATATACAAGGAAACAAAGTTCTGAAGTTTTTACTGATAGCCAATAGTTTAGCTAGGGGCAACAAAGTCAAAGACAAATTTCTATCCAAAATTGATTAAATTTTGATAGCTAAAGTAGAGTGAGAAATATAAGAATAAGGATTAAACAATGAAATTGTTTAAATCCAAGCCAGGGAAATCACCCACACCTGTACTTCTTTTTAGCAATAACAGAATCAGTACATTAGCATAATGCACTATAATGTTATAGCACGGATAACATACAAATTTATATTCTCTATAATGTTATCTCTGGTTTCCTACTTTTGAATCATAAATCAATCTCTTGTCAATAGGCTGTTAAGAATAGATTAAAGCACATACCATAATCATTTTAATCCCATGGATATTGTGCTTGGTGTATGAAATAAATATGTACGTGAAGATTGAAGCATGCAAACTATACTCTCACTGCCTAGAATGACAGTAATTTGAGCTCAAAATGCAAGAGTTCTTTCACAGGAAACCTCAAGAGAAAAAGCTTGCACTTTTTTTTTTTCATGCTATGGTTTTCTAGAAACCTAAGCTTCCAAGTTATGCTAGTGCCAAAGCATCTTAAATATGCATAATATCTCAAAACTAGTTTGTCGATGGGCATACATGGTAATGCATAGAAGAAAAAAACGGTATATAAAGAGACAGATGATACCCAAACAACAACAGACCACATCATGATATCAGCAAAAATCATAAATTATTGAAGAGTTGCATTGTGATTGATAATAAGCACACTCTAAGTTGGTAGTAATTTAAAACTGATTGTTGCTTGTAAACTCCAAAATTCATAACAAAACAAATTGGATAAAAATAAATTATAAGCGGAATTCTGGCTTAGATTTCAGGTTTGGGGCGGGGATGCCTAAGATATCTGCATCCCAAAATCATAATTTTAATTTTGTAGGACACATAATACTATCCGATCTAAAGTAACCATCTTGCAATTCAACTTGTAGTTTTTAAGGAAACAATGATATCACATAATTAAGCACAGTCAGGGAAGGGGAAAAAGAAAATTAAAGAAGCAGAGAATAGCAAAATAAAAGAGAAGAAAATTACCATCTTAGAAACCTTCTTCCAGAAATTAGGGGTAGGCTTGGCTGTAAAAAAGGCTCTTTGCAAAGCCATTTCCTGATCCTTTGTCCACCCTTCAACATCCCGATTAGTAGCTTCCTCTGCTCTCTTTCTCCTTCTCTTCCTATTATTATCAACAGTAGCAATCTCTAGTTTCTTGGTTTCATAGATACCAACATCACTCTCTCTTGCATTGGATGCTTTAAGTCCAATAACAACACCCCTCCTATCACTGGTTTCCACTTCACCTTTTCCTTTATTCGAAGACCCAACCCCCTCCTCATCAGACTTACAATTACTAGTCTTGTTGTTGACAAGTTGATTTGTATTTGGGTCATGCAACAAAGAAAGCCTCAAGGATCGCCTAGGAGTTGAAACCTCACGAACACCGACCACATTGTTACGAAAGACTGGGCATTTGGCGGACCTAGAGCCAGAGCCAGAATGGGAAATGCCACAAACTAGGGATCTTTTTTCAGCGGAGTTCTGTTTTAGTGGGGAAAGGAAATCATTGTGAATGTTTGGGCAATCTTGGGGTGGTTTCAGGGTGGTGGTCGAGGAGTGATTTTTTGAGTTTCTTGCAAGTGCTGGCATTTTGACAAGCAGATGGTGGAGGGAGGGAGTTTTTGTTAATTTGAATATGAGACTGAAGAAACACCCACAAAGGAGTAGTCCTCTGGTTCTAACTAGTGTAAGAGGAAAAAACGCAAGAAAAAAGACATTGTCGGCGGCAGCCCATGCCGTTGAGTCCTGGGCCTAGTCTGAAAGACAGGTCTATAGTTTTCATTGGATTTAATTATAGCTAAGCTAAGCTAGTTCTCCTCTAGTTTCAGCCCATGGCATGCCGTCACATATAACCAATCAATTATTAATAAATACACACCTCAAAGTCAACAAAAAAAAGCGAAAGATGCAGTGAATCTCTCTCTCTCTCTAACACCCACCGGCCCCTCTCTTCACGTTTTAATCACGATTGTCAATACTATTTTGGCCGTTATTTTGATATTTTTATTGGAACGGAATGTTCTGGTTTTAGAGTGTTTTGACGTACCATTTCGGGGTTATACTGTTCATATATAATTAATTTTTTTTATATATATATATATAAAATTAAAATATTAATTTAACAAGCATTTTTAAAATTTAAGATAAATTAACTTTAAATTATACAATATAAACACAAAGTCAAACAAACATAATCTCAAAATTAGAAAAAAAATCACAATTTAATCAAAATAAAGAGAATTTTAAGACCGGAACGGTACCGAGACGTTCCGGTCGGAATTTGGCCGGAATTAAAACCGAGACAAAAACGACACCGTTTCGTCTCGATTTTTTTAATGGAACGGAATGTTCCAGCTATTTTAATCGGAACGGAACAGAATTGATAACTTTGGTTTTGACAGCTTTGATGATTAGAGTCAAAGATCCTTTCTATGGAATGGAATCTCTTTTTTATTTGATTTACGGTGCTGGAAACTATAAATAGAGAAGAATCAATTCTATTAGAAGGAGGGTGTAAAAACTGCCCCTTTAGCTGTAATTAATTGCACATTGACGTGATCATGGGTGGGTGCATCCCTGTATGCGTCTCTCATAATCAATTCAATTGACAGCTAGCTATGAAATTAAGGAAACATTAAATTGGGAAATCGAATCCTTCCTTGGTCGGTAATTTTACAAATACAACCCTATTTTTATTGCATTGGGCTCCATGATTTTGATGTGGAGGACCGCTGGATCAAATTACCTAAATTTAAGGAAGATAGGGATGTGTTTGCAAAATTATTTACATCCTGGCTTTATATGTCGATCTGATACAAATACAGGTCCTCAAAAATACATTGATTTAAAAAAAATAGAAATAAAAAGATAAGACAAAAGAGAATTAGGTGGAAGTAAATACTAAATAGCATCAATAGAAGAGCTAGAGAAGAGAGAGAAGGGGCGCAAAAAAAGGAGATATTGAAGGCAGGAATTGAGGATCAGAGAACCATTTATATATAAATCTGTTTTCCATTTATTTCTTTCCTAGCCAGGGACGCAGAAATCATTCATAGGGAAGAAGAGGAGTCAGGGAGCGAGAGATCTCTCATCTATCGCCACCCTTTTAAAGAAGAAGAATCCTCATCGAATTCTTATTCCTGCATCTTAATAAGAGATCCTCCTCTCCCTCCCTCTCTCTCCAGATCTTTTCAGTGCTTCATAGGTAAGATTAAACTGTTTTTTTCTTCTTTGATGATGATTGCTTCTGTGGAAATTGTCTCATCGCTCCCTTTTTCTATTCATAAATAAATCAGGGACAACAGAAAATGGCTGTTACAATGAAGCATATGGCGCTCGCAATCACTGCTCTTGGCGTAATCTCTTTCCTTTTAGGCGTTGTCGCCGAAAATAAGAAGGTACTCTGCTATATTCTATTTTATGTGTTTGTTATATATTATATACTGCTTAAATTTGTTGAGTTTCATTACTTTTCTTGGAAATAAATATATAGCCTGCTGCTGGAACTGCAATAACCGGAAAAGGAGTTGTGATTTGCAAGTATCCATCCGATCCTACAGTGGCTCTGGGCTTTCTCTCTGTTGGATTTCTCGTAGCAACTTCCGTTGTTGGTTACTTGTCTCTCTTTTATCCTTACAAAGGAAAACGTGTCCCCAACTCTGCCTTGTTTCAGAGCACCAGTTTCACTATCTTTTTCAACGTTGCTGTGTAAGTCTTGCTCTTAAAAACTTGCTTCCTATCTGCTGGGTTTGCCCTTTACTGTCTCATTGAACACAGATATAACCAAACTCATGTTGTGCTGGTCTTCCTTTTTTATTGACCCGCCCCCAATTCATCATTAATATGGAGCCTGTTTTGTCTTTGGAGGATTTCAGAATTGAAATTCACACAATTAAACCATCTTTTCTGACAATCTGTGGCAAATGTTTTTCCTTTTGTGCCGTGATCGAATTAAATTTTTGAAATGGTGTGGATCCCTTGGATAATTTTTTTCTGAAATGTCGTGTCCTGTGAAACTCGAAACAGGTTTACAGCAGGACTGGCAGCGGCTTTGATATTGTGGCCAACAATTCAAGAGCACTCTCACTTGAGTCGCACCGTTCATCGCGATCCTGACTATCAATGCCCCACTGCCAAGACTGGCCTCCTAGGTGGCGGTGCTTTTGTTTCTCTCGATTCAGCCCTTTTCTGGTTAGTCGCACTCATGTTAGCGGACAATGCTCGTGAGGACTTCTTTGATGAAAGGGAAAAGGATGTCAAGGGGGAACTTGATCATGAGGTGCTTCAAGGCTCTGCGTAACGCCTTTTGATTCTTGGAATTCTCTCTTTGGTTTTACACATTTCCATGTCACATAAATAATTCTCAGTTAGCACCTCCTGGAAGCCACACTAAAACATGGAATTCTTGGTTGTAAATATTATGTATCTTTTGGGTTTCAATTCTATGCTACTCTCTATTGGAGTTTGGGTCAAGCTCAACTTTTCTTACCAGCTCATTGATCATTACTAGCTCCTGAATTATTTGTTGTCTGTGTTTGTGACGTTGCATGCGTGTCTGCTGCTATCCGATTTAGTGGTCATGTTTTGCAATCATACTGTGATGTTTAGGTGAAACCATCCATGGGTTTACCTAGAACGTGAGAAGCTGTTTGGCACTGGTTTCACCTGTCATGCCGCAGTTTTTGGTTTTTATTTTAAATAAATATGTTTTGATGTTTTTAGATCATTTTGATGTGCTAATGTCAAAAATAATTTTTAAAAAATAAAAAATAATTTGATATATTTCAACATGAAAAACACTTTAAAAAACTATGACTCCTCGTCAAACAATAAAAAACGTGCAGATACTAATCTAGGCCAGAAATAAAAATCATAAAAAAAATGAATTTAAAATAAAAAATAAAAAATAAAAATAATTTTTTTATATTTTTTCAAAAATAATTTTAAAATCCAGTGTCAGAAATTGATAATATAATAAAAGATTCCAATCGATTAATATACTAACCTCATTATTTGCAGCTTGCTCCTAGCCCAAGGGTGGTCAAATCAATTGCTGCCATTTCTTTGCTCTCGTTGTCAATGGTTTGGGCCTTTACATGGAATGGTCAAATATAAAAGTTTATTTTTTAAAATATTTCTTATTTAAAAATATTATTTTATTTTTAAAAATGTATTTTACTTTCAATATATTAAAAGAATTTAAAAATATAAAAAGAAATTAAAATAAAAAATGAAAAAATATTTTTAAAATGAAAACATAAAACAAATAAAAAACAATAGAAGAATATAATAATGGTAATTTTGGACCTTTGGTGGTGTTGGGCGGTGGCTGCCATCATGGTTCTCTTAATTAAAAGTTGAAAAGTTTCAAGTTCAGAAAACCCTACTAGAACCCTAACTAAATAGTATATAGTCCACTCTTTTTGGCCTGCAATACACAAGTTGCATTTGCAGTAACAGTACGAGAACGAGTAGAGTAGCGGGAGGAGAAGAGAAGAAGCAGCAAAAATGCCGCTGGGTGAAAAAGCAGGATTTGAAAAGAGTCAATCTCGATACTGTGGAGTGGAGGCGGAGTTCAACGATGACATGCCTCAGCTTCTCAATTTTAATCTCTCCACTGGCTCCTTCGATTTCGTTGTCGCTCCTCTGGTTCGTCCTTTTCCTTATTTTTCCCTCTAATATAATATAAAATAATTTGATTTCTGGTGGCTAGTTTGCCATTCACATCTCTCTCCCTCTCTCTTTTTCTCTTATTATTTGCGTGAATGGCAGTAGGCTCATCTATATTGATGTTTCGTCAGCCTCTCCTTTCGCCTTTCTCTACAGTTGCAGGCAGGAGCATTATTCTTTTTGCTGCTTCTACTCCTAGGCTAGGCTG